>JADRCH010000008.1:13603807-13667830 GCA_019843965.1 Rhynchomys soricoides
CTTCTTCTTCTTCTTCTTCTTCTTCTTCTTCTTCTTCTTCTTCTTCTTCTTCTTCTTCTTCTCCTCCTCCTCCTCCTCCTCCTCCTCCTCCTCCTCTTCCTCCTCCTCCTCCTCTTCCTCTTCCTCCTCCCTCCTCCTCCTCCCCCTCCTCCTTTTCCTTCTCTTCTTCATCCTTCCCCTCCTCCTCCCCCTCCTCCTCCCTCTTCCTCCTCCTCCCCCTCCCCCTCCCTCTCTTCCTCCCCCTCCTCCCCCTCCTCCCCTTCCTCTTCTTCCTCTTCTTCCCCCCCTCATACACACAAGGTAGAGGTTGATATTAAGTGTTTTATGTTGTTGTCTACCTTATTTGTTGAGACTGGTTCTCTTGCTGAACCTGGAGCTCACTGAGTTGGCTCGCTGACAGGCTTGCCTGTGAGTACAGGCACAGGGCTGTGGGGCAGGCCTGGCTTTTTCTATGTGAGTGTTGGAGACTGGAACCAGGTTCTCACTCTTCCACGGTAACAACTTTGCTTTGAGCCATCTCCCTAGCTGCCTGTCTCATCTGCTATTTTATTTCCTTAGATTTCACAAGAATATTTTTGAAGAATTTGTTTGCTCCAATTATCAAAGCCCCCTTGACCCTTTCTTCTATTGCTTGTTGATTGTCTGCCTCTCTCCTTAAATGCTCCTTTGAATCCTTTGAGACATTTTATTTTCCACGGTGGTTTGAGTATTGTATTTGCCAATGCATAGAATTATTTTGAGGGGCTCACATGATAATGTAAAAGAAAAAAAAAAAAGCAAAACAAAAAATCCCCCAACCAACCCCCCAACCAAAACAACCCCAAGCCCTCCCAAAACAAACAAAAACAACAACAATAACCCTCTTGATGAATTCCATGGACTCCTAACTACTTGCCCTGTGGCCTCTGCTCTGGTGGGTGAGGTTGCTCTGAGCCACCTAGCTTGCATATTGTGGTTTTCAAGCCTACTGCCCAGTACATGCAGGACCTTGGGTTCTGTTTCCTTATTTGTCAAATGAGAATAAAAATTCTGGCTTCCTTGCCTCCTAGCTTATAACAGAGACAAGGTGGGATAGACTGTGTGAAACATGGGGCCAACGTAAACACAACATGCTGCAGCCCATTTCCCCTTGGTTCTCGGCTAGGGACTTTCAGAGTCATCCAAACTCTCTGGGAAGGAGCCGGTTGATGTGGGCTCACAGCCCAGGGGTGCAGTGCCCAGAATAGCTGCATGGAGAACGCAGAGCATGCTCTCTCTCTCTCTCTCTCCATGTAGATATCCCTGCTTCTGCCTACAGAGTGCTGGGATTAAAGGCTCCTGCCACCACTCCTGGCCTGGGCTTCTTGTTCTGCTGTCTGCGAAATAGCTTGTTGAGGAGTCCAGAGCTCACTGTGTTGGGTGTATCCACCTCACCCCCAAATTCTGGAGATCAAAACTAGACCCTTGATCTAGATCCTCAGACTTAATTGTTTAGTGTTACTATTTTACTGCTTTATGTACTTAGTGAGGCTGGCATAGAACCCAGGGCCTCCTAGACTCTGGACACAAGTAACAACACAGGGATTCATCCCGGCCCACCAGTCAGCTTTCTCTCTCTTTTTTTTAAAAAAATATTTATTTATATTTATGCATATAGATGTCATGCCTGCATGTGTGTCTGTGCACCACATTCATGCCTGGTGCCCACGGAGGAAAGAAGAGCTTGATGGATCCCCTGGGGCTGGAGCTGTGGGTGTTGGGAATTGAAGTCAGATCCTCTGGAAGAGCAACCAGCGTTCTTGCCATCTCTCCAGCCCTTAGTTGACTCTGAACGCTTCGTACTTCTTTGTCCACCTGCTCTTGTTTCAGGAAGGTTCTAGTTACTTCTTTTCCTTTAGCTTCTGGGTCTGTAACTTTCCCCGCAGATTCTCAGGGAGCATCAGGAAGAAGCTTGGGTTAGCCTCGGAGCTAACCTCCCTACCCTGGCCTCTCTGCAGCGGGGCCCCCTTCACAGAGGCTTATTTTGGCCTCGGTGAACTGTGCAGAACCAAGGCTGACCCCACTGATCTGTGGATGTGTGGCCAAGACAGGTCCCAGCACCCTGCCTGGGTGAGTCAGTGTTGCAATGTGATGGCATTGTGACAGGGTGAGGGAATGATTGCTGCCTGGGACTTCCAGAGTGATTAGATTACAGCAAAGCTGCCTGTGGCGCGCAGTGAGGTGGGAGCCTCATCTGTCCACCCCAGTCACCTGCGCCACCGCCCACAAGCTCTACTTCTCTTTTGCTCCTCTAGCCTGTTTTGTTGTTGTTTTGCTTTGTTTTTGTTTTTATTTTTTGGGTGAACTCGGGTGTTCCTGCGATACCAGTCCCGTCTGGTGAGGACTGCCAATCACCTGGCCCTCAGGCTCCGGCTCCCATGCTCTTCTCATCGGCTCTGTGGGAACCTCAGTCCTTCTGAGGCAGGGCCAGGGGGGGATGGAGCAAGGACCTCAGGTTTCACTTGACTTTTTGCTAGGAGACCTTGAGTCTCGTATTTAGTGTCTGGCTGCTTTTCTCCTCAGACTTGCTATGATCTACACCTCTCAGTTATGAGGGCCATGTGGATTGGGAAGCTTGTTGTTTCTAGATTAATGTTGGTGAGCCTCGAGCCTATCCATGGAGTATTCTTCTCTTCTTATCCTACTGCTTGTTGTTCTGCTCATTTTATGTTAAATAGTTTGGGGAAAACTTAGTCATCAGAAGAATTGTGCCTTTCACCTCACGCTTCTGGGGGCTGGTGCTGAGGACCTGGGGTGAGCAGACACTTCCAGCTGAGGTGGAGGGAAGCAGGGTCAGGGGGGGCATCTGGATGGAGCCCCCTTGGATTAGCCAGGGGAGGAGACAGAAGCTTCATTTTGTATTTTCCATCTGAGCCTGCTTGCCTCTACTGCCCCTTTGAGATTTTCTGCCCAGGCCCCTTTGGAATAGCAATTTTTTTTTTTTTTTTTTTTTGGTTTTGGTTTTGGTTTTTCGAGACAGGGTTTCTCTGTGTAACCCTGGCTGTCCTGGAACTCACTCTGTAGACCAGGCTGTCCTCGAACTCAGAAATCCACCTGTCTCTGCCTCCCAAGTTCTGGGATTAAAGGCGTGCACCACCACTGCCCGGCTGGAATAGCAATCTTAAGGGAAAAAAAAGATCTTATTTTTAATTGCGTGTGTATGTGAGAGAGAGAGAGAGAGAGAGAGAGAGAGAGAGAGAGAGAGAGAGAGAGAGAGAGAGAGTGCACTCTTGAGTGTAGGTGCATTGGAGAACAGAAGTATAGGATCTCCTGGAGCTGGAGTTACAGGCACCTGACATGGGCACCAAACTTGGGTCCTCAGGAACTTTCAACCTCAGAGACATGGCTCTAGTAATCTTTTCGTTTGTTTGTTTGCTTCTTGTTTTTTGAAGCAGGATCTCTCTACATAACCTTGGATGTCCTAGAATTATTTGAACTAGGTTGGCTTCAAACTCACAGAAATGGGCTTGCCTCTACCTCCGAATGTGCTGGGAATAGAGCTTCATTTCTTCTTCCAATTCAGAATATATATATATATATATATGTATGTATATATATATGATTTATTTAATTTATGAGTACACTGTTGCTGTCTTCAGACACAGTGGAAGAAGGCATCAGATCCCATTACAGATGATTATGAGCCACCATGTGGTTGCTGGGATTTGAACTCAGGACCTCTGGAAGAGCAGTCAGTGCTCTTAATCGCTGAGCCATCTCTCCAGTTCTAATGTAACCTTTTATATTTAATTAATTTTCTATTTTCTATTAATATTTTATATAAACATGTCATATTTCTATTTACAAATATACTTATATAACATATAACATTTTATAAATATATAAGTATATAAGCATATACACTTTATATAATGTAATTGTATATATAATTAATACATACAATATTTATATAAAATATACTTTATTTTGTTATTATTGATTTTTTTTAAAAACGTTTTTACTATGTAGTCCTGGCTGTCCAGAAACCTGTAATCCTCCTGCATCATCTTCTGAGTGCTGAGTTTGTATCACCACACTAACCTTGAAAGGTATTTAAAAAACTCTCTCTCTCTCTCTCTCTCTCTATATATATATATATATATGTGTGTGTGTGTGTGTGTGTGTGTGTGTTGTTTTGCTTAGATGTGTCTGTGCACCTACAAGGCCAGAAGAGGCAGAAGAGGGTGTCAGATCCCCCTAAGACTGGATTTCCAGATGGTCCCAAGCCTCTGTCTAAGTGTTGGGAATTGAACCTGGGTCCTCCGGAAGAGCCACAAGTGCTCTTTACTGAGTCATCTCTCCAGCCCTGAAAATTTGGTTGAAAATATCCAAACCCTAGTGTAGCTTTTCTTAGCCCTGGCTGTTTATCTTCATCTAACATATTTTTCTTTTTAATATGTTAATTGAATGGAGTCATTTTTTTTATTTGATATTTTTAAAAAATATTTCACTCAGAAGGCAGAGGCAGGTGACTGAGACCTGAATTCGAGACCGCTGAGGTTTCTGAAGCAAGTTCCAGGACACCTAGGGCCACACAGAGAAACCCTGTCTTGAAAAAAACAACAACCACAATAAAACAAAAAACAAAACAAAATTAAACAAAAACAAAAATACTTAAAAAAAATAACCAATATATATATATATAAATGTGTTTGTTTGTGTGTGTGTGTGTATTCACTGTGTGTGTGAGTGTATGGGTGGATTTGTTGCCATGGCTTGTGTGTAGAGATCAGAGGACAACTTTTGGAGACTGGTTCTTACTCTCTCCTTGTTGGGGCAGGTCTCTCCTGCCTCTACCACTCTGTGCACTTCAGGCTAGCTGGGCCATGAGCTCCTGGGTGATTCTCCTGACTCCACCTCCTGTCTGGCTCTCAGAATCCTGGGATTATAGCTCCTCACCACCACATATGGCTTTTTATGTTGGTTTCAGGAATTAAACTTGGGTTGTCAACCTTGGGAGCGTAGTGCAGTGTAGTGTAGTGCAGGGTAGTGGTGTACCTGAGAAGTTAGATTTGAGACAAAAGTGACTGGCAAGACTCCTCTGAGGAACTCATATTATGGTGACTTCATGCCAGTGACTATAATCTTAGCAACCAGTAGAAAGCACAGGCTGTAATTATCTGAGCGAGGTACCCATTGCTTTCTGTAATCTTTCTTTAAGTCTGTTTTACATCACCGAGGTCGTATGAGCAATTTTGTCTTGAGTTTTAAAATAGAACGTAATAATTTGGATATAAAGACATAAACATTTGTTCTATGTCATTAAATGTTTCTTTTAAATTTGACCTTGAGGGTTGAAATTGTTCTGGTGACATATGGTGACACACAATGTCATGGACCCTCTTTGGACACAGCCTCTATCTATCTTCAGTGGGCTGATGGGACTCTGAGATTGACCAGCTGTCTGCCCCTTTGCAGCTTGCAGCTTGGGGCCCTGAGCTTTGTGCAGCTCATGCTTGCTTTGCACTGGATACTTACAGTCCCGTTAGAGGGAGACAGCATGGTGGCTCTCCTCTGTGCATGGTTAGGGAGCGTGTGCTTGATAAAATTATATAAAATGTCATGGTCACCCCAAACCCAGTGTTGTGTATCATTATTATGCTCTCCTCAGAATCAGAAAGTGGTTCATCAGAAACACATCAGGAGTCTTGTTCCATGCCACTCCCAGACTTCAGGAGGGTGACAAACATTTCCTGATCACGTTCCTTCTGGTTTATACTGCGATGTTCCTCTCACTTTCCCCAGACACCCAGAGGCTTCTAATGGTGATTTCATAAGGGATCAAGTATCTTGGGTTTTCCCAGGAGAAATAATTCTGTGACCCAGCTCCCATCTTGCTTCTGCACACCTTGTGGGTGTACCTCATGGTATCTTCACACTGCAGCTCTGGCCAAGCTGCTCCGTGGCAAGCCATGATGTCTGCCCTCCGTGTCTGAAAGCATGTGCCTCAGGAGGGACTTGAGTGCTCAGAGCACTTTTGGGAGCACAGCTGGGTGGTCAGGATGTGAGGAAAGACATGAGGCTCAGCTGGAGATGGCTTGTTCATCACCTGGCAGCTAAAGAGCTGAAGAAGGATACATGAGCAGAGCAGAAGCTCCTGAACCATTTGTGCCAGCCTGTGATCCCTCATTAGATGCCAGTTTGAACAAGATGAGTGAGCACAGCCAAGCCCGTTGGCTTCTTCCAGAGGGCCACAAGCCATTTTTGGAATGCCATGGGTTAGCACTTTGAATGGGCAGGACATTAAAACTGAGTCCATACGCTTGGTATTGGCAGACACAGATGGACCATCCTTCAGTGCCATAATGAGACCTGGCCATCCCAAAGCTGGAAGCCAATAATGTACCAAGTGATTATTAATATCCAGAGGCAAGAGGCACAGGCAAACTCCATGGGCAGGAGTCTGCTCAAGCATAAGAAAATGTGATCAGATCTCCAATATCTGTCTAATAAGCCACATATGCCTGTGACCCCAGCTCTGGGGTTCAGAGACGGGAGGATTGTTGTGGCTGACCAGCTAGCCCAGACAAAAACCATGAGCCCTGGGTTCAGTGAGGGACCCTATCGCAGGGGACTAAGGAGATACTTCCTTCTGGTCTCTATACACAGAGTTAAAAAGCAAGCTAACCAGCCTCCAAACTTGGACCAGTTTGTGTTATATCTTCACTTGTCATCGCTATGAGCAGGAAGACCCAGTTCTTGATGGAAGCTCAGATTTTTCATGGGGCTTCTAGAAAAATCATCTTTCTCAGAGCGGTGATTAAAGGTGTTTTTCATCAGGTCCCTTTCTTCCAGTTGCTCTTTCTCCTCCTGCTTTATTCTGGCTTAGATTCTCAGCCCAGGCCACCCAACAGCAGTGGGCCACGGATGGGGGCAGCCCTGCAGCTGCTTCCTCCAAATTCTCTGGGATTCCATACGGGGTGGGCGCTGGGTGATTACACCGCTGTTAACTGGGATGAGCTATTTTCATCATGGAGGCTGCTGTGTGACGCTGCCAGATGCCAGCGTGGGCAAACTGCCCTTCCTCCTGCACGCACCTGCTGCTCTGCTAATGCCCGGCAAGGTGGCAGTTGGTGGGGAACAGACCTGCCAAACCCATATTCCCCTTCCCAAATGTCCAGAGTGGTGACCTGAGCCATGGGCCTAGTCCCAGCTTGGTAGTGACAGACGAAGGCTGCAATGGACTTGGGGGAGGTAAGGCTGGATGCTGGCAGCAGTCCCTGTAGAAGGAGCCTGTCACTTCCCTAATCCTCTGAAGTCTTCAAGTCTGGGAGCTCTCTTGCTGGCCCCCACCCCTGCTCTACCCCGACACACTCTTCCCGTGTCTTCCCAGCTGCCTGTGAAACTGGGAAAGGCCAAGTGCCTGGGAGTCCTGAATGTAAAGGTTCCAAGACCTCCCGCTTCTGCTTTGTTAGGTGGAGACCTCTCCCTTCCACTCTGGTTGTCAGCTCAGCTTGCAGGACATGGAAAAGCTTTCTAGAAGGGAGACCTTGCTGTGTGAGGGCTGGGCAGCATGACCCAGGGAGGGCTCAGCCAGAGAGTGGCCTAGAGAGTGAGGCACTGTTTCAGTGAGTCTGATGCCAGCCCCACCCCACCAAGCCAGGCATCTTCCTTATGCCTGGGAAGGCTGCTTGCTGACTCTTTCTTTCTGGCAAAAAACGGATAATGCTGGGCCTCACCACATCAGGGACCCACTGCAAATGAGTCTCAGGACTCTACCATGGCTCCACTCGGCTCCAGACCCAGAAAACATGTAACCTGCTGAGGGTTAGGAGTAGGGTTTCTGCAGTGGCCTGCCAGCCCTCTGAGCTCAGTGGACGTTGTCTCTCCCAGAGTCCTTCTCTGTTGTCACCTCTCAGGGTAATGCTCACATGTAAACCTTCTCTCTCTCTCTCTCTCTCTCTCTCTCTCTCTCTCTCTCTCATACACACACACACACACACACACACACACACACACAAATTGAAACATTTTAATTTAAGAAGTTAGGACTGAGCAACGTGGTGCACATATTTAATGCCAGGCTACCTCCTTGGTGTACCATGGCCAGGCAAGCTAATGACAGGAGCAGAGCCCTTATGCAAAGTGCTTGAGGCCAGAAGCACTGCAGACTTTTTTTTGGTGCGGTGATGGTGGATTTTGGAATACTCGCATGGACTTTACTGTCTGGACATCCTTGAGAAAGAAAACACCCTGAAATCTGAAACTGTTAAAATTTAAGTTTCAGATTTTGAGGCATTTTTAGAATCAGCAATTTTGCATTAGGAACACTCAGCTTCTTGTGTTCTAGAGACAAATAAAAGTAACAAAGATAAATATTAAATAAACACACTTATTGAAACATGACCCCAAACGTTTGTTTTCCTGATAATCTAAGAAATCATGGATTTGAGGTTTTAGTTTATTATAATGGACTTCAAAGTAAATGCTTGACAATTTAAAAGAGCCTGTTAAGCCCTGCATGTGGAAAGCAGAGGCGGGAGGATCTCTGTGAGTTCCAGGCCAGCCTGGTCTACAGAATGAGTTATAGGACAGCCAGAGCTGCACAGGGAAACCCTGTTTCATAAAACAGAAACAAAAACAAACAAACAAAAAATTCAAAACTGGCAAATTCTGGTCTGAGTGAAAGAAAGCCAAGCTGAGGGTATAGCTCAATGATTGTGTATGTGCCCGGTGTGTGCAAGGCTCTGGCTTAGGTCTCAATACAGAAAAAAGGTCATTTTGGAGAATCACGTGCAGTAGGGGGTAGGGATTTAGTGAGAGTCTTGGCTTAGTGGGAGGTGAAGAGGGAGAAGCTTTGTTTTTGTGGTTGTGGTACTGGATCGACCCCAAAGCCTTGAGCATACTAGGAAGGGTTTTCTACCACTGTGCATATCCTGAGTCCCAAAGAAACTTCTTGATTTGCAGGGGGTGGGGGAAGGGAGAGAGAGAACTAGAATCTCCTCTCTCAGTCTGCTTTCTGTGCTATACTACATCCCGATCTGGGTAAATATTTAAAGAAAAGAGGCTTTCTTGGGCTTGGTTTCTGGAGGTCCAAACTTGAGGAGCTGCAGGTGGTGTTGGTGGACTCTGAGGCAGCAGAGGACAGCTCATGGTTCATCATGGTGGAAGGCAGGGAGGTGCCACGCACCGTCTCGCTCCTCTCCTGTGGTACTCGGTTATGCTTCCTTCTCCTCATGAGCTTTTCCAACCCTATTCCCTCCCAAAGACAACCTCTGAATACCACAGTGCGATTAAATTTCTGTCTGGATATCTCCCAGGACAGGGACAGAGGGACTCAACTCTGACATGCTTTAGGAGAGGGAGCTATGTCTAAACCACAACACCCCTGTCCATGAAGACAAAGACGGTGCCTTTGACACATCATCTTAAGTCAGGAACATGACTTCCTGGCCCTTTCTATAGGGAAGGAGGAGGGGAGAGGAGTAGGCTGAGCAGAGAGGCCACCTGGTCACCTCTGTGGCCCCTCACTCTCTGTGCTTCTCCTGGCATGCTGGGAGCCAATGCACTGCTGTGTGCACCAGGGGGCAGCAAGGCCTGAGTTACAGTTGTGGTTTCCAACACAGACAGCATGGCTGAGAGACAACAGCAGCAGCACAGAGAGCACAGCTGAGTCCTTTCTAGCCCCTAGCTCAGAGGGAAGCCCAAGGAAAGCACATGGACAGGTATCACTCTATCTTCTGGTTAGGATGCCTGCAGTCCTTCCTATGCATATTTTATTAGCATATGTTAATTGTATATCACAAGAGGGCTTCATTATGATATGTTCACACAGATAATCTGCTTTGACAGTATTTAGCCCCCCACTATTGTTCCCCTCCCACTAACGCTCTTCCTGTGTCTGTCTGCCATCTACTTCCATGTCTTTTCCTCTGTTGTTTACTGACCCAACGAATTTCGTCAGGGTTGCTTATGGGACAAGGCTGAGAGGCTGTTTATAGGAACTGGGGCACCTAACCACTGTCTACTCAAGAAAACATCTCTCCCAGGACTGGAGAGACGGCACAGAAGTTCACAGTACAGACAGCTCTCGCAGAGGCCCTGGGACTGATTCCCAGGGGCTCACAACTGCCTCTGACTCCAGTCCCAGGAGATCTGATCCCCTCTTCTGGTCTCCTCTGCGCATACGGTGTTCATATCCTCAGCCAGGCAAGTAAACACACACACACACACACACACACACACACACACTCACACACACACACACATACACACACACACTGAACAGAAGTAGGAGAGATGTCGCAGTGGCTAGAATCCAGAGGACCTGGATTAAACTCCTAGCACTCATAATGATGGCTCACAAATACTTGTTAACTCTAATTGCAGGGGACTTGCCACCCTCTTTTGGCTTTTGTAGGCAGCAGGCACTAGGCAAGCATGTGGTGCACAGACATAAATACAGGTAAAACACCTACACACATAAAATAAAATAATTAAATAATTAAAAATAAATCTTAAAGAAAAAGAAAAAGAGAATATTTCTCCTTCCCCAGCAACTGCTAATTGCCTATAGATCATCAGGGAGAGGAGGGGCCTGCTTCATGACAGGAATGATGAACCCAAGCCTGTGGGTCTTTTGTGAGTAATCACAGCCACTGGGAGTTAAGTGCTACAGCCATGACACACCCAGAAGACAGCATTTTGTAACACTTAACCATCTGCTGGCTCTTCAGTCTTTCTACCCCATCTTCCAAGATGTCCTGAGCTTTAAAGGGGCTGATGGTGATGTCCCAAGTATCAGGGAACATTTGGCAGTTGCTTTTCTCAGCACACGTGGACAATTATGAGTCTTTGTGGTCACCACTGCCCTTTACAGAAAACAGAAAGACGTCTCTATGACCAAAGCTGATGGCAGTGCTGATCTGTGGGAATAAACATAATTATTTAGAAAGCAATTTGGCAGATGCAAATGTCTATATGTCAGGGTAATGTCTACTTAGCTTCCTCTCTAGGGCCACGATCTCCTGAGCAGGAGCTTTTGGCTGAGTTTGCAGTACCAAGTGTGAACACCTTCCTTTGGTGCATGCCTTACTTCCAGTCAGAAAGCAGTTGCTTTGTCCTGTGATAGACTCCTTTCTATTGGACTGGAATGCTCATCCTGCCTGGTAGTAAGACATGCAGGATCCACAGCTGAGTCAGAGCATCTATAAGAGTTCTTCCCTGGAAGCCTTTTGACATAGCATGCACATTCTTATAACTTGGATTTGAAAAACCACATTATATCTTTGTGTGTGTGGACACCCATGCTGTAGTAATGCACATGAAGACTCGAGAATGACCTTCCCCCACCATGTATGTCCTGGGGGTTGAAATCACAGGTTGCTAACCTTGGCAGCAAGTGGCCCAGCCCTCTGAGCCATCTTGTTGACTGCCCATGCATGTTACACAGCTGAGGACACATTCCTGGGCTGAATATAAACATATAATATGCTTACCCTCCTGGGATGGTTAGTACTGTCAATGAGATTTAGAACCACCATAGAAACAGGCCTCTGGATATGAGGATTTTTCCAGAAGGGGTTAACTGAGCAAGAGAACCCCATCCTGGATGTGTCTGGCACTAAGCCTGGGGTCTTGAACCAAATAAAGAGAAACAAATGGAGCTCCCATGTTTGCAAACCGCAGATCTGTGTGGCCAGCAGACTTCCATCCCTGCCGCCATGACAGACTGCACTTCAGGCGGTGGGCAGGAATAAACTCTCCTTCCAGGAGACTGGAGTTTGGTCAGAGCAAGAAGAGCAACCACCCGCTCTTTCCAAACTCTTTTTAGAAAATTAATCAAGATTGCCAAGTTCCTGTCTTGATGCATTAAGAGTTCTTCTTTATTACTAAAAATAACACTGCTTTTAATATCTTAGTCCATACAGAAAAATATGTTTTCTAAATACAGATTCTTAGAAGTAGGAACACTGTGGTGATATGTTAGAGACAGAATGCTGAAGACTGCCTTTTATGTAACTGACAACATCTGTGTATGTTTACATATGCGTCCATATATATACATACATATACACGCACACATACACATACGTACATATACACATATATGCATATATACATACATATATAAGCATACATATATACATGCACATACATACATATACATATATATACATACATGCACATACATATACATACACATCATGTATACATATACATACATACACATATATACATACATATATGTGTGTGTGTGTGTATAGAGAAACACTAACTCAGACTGAGTATTCCTTACCTGAAAAAGATTCTATTTGTTATTAAAGGGTGTTTGTTTTATTTTTAGATTTTTATTGATTTTTATTTTATGTGTATTGGTATTTTACCTTCATGTGTATCTGTGCACAGTGTGTGTGTGTGTGTGTTGTCCATGGAAGCCAGAAGAGGGCACTTGATCCCCAGAACTAGAGTTGTAAATAGTGAGCTGCTGCCATGTGGGTTCTGGAAACTGAACCTAGGTCCTCAGGAAGAGCAGCCAGGGCTCCTAACTGCCAAGCCATCTTGTCCAGTACTATTTAATTTTCGAGAGAGGGCATCAGTGTGTAGCAATGACCATCCTGGAACTTACTATAAAGAGCAGGCTGTCCTCAAAATCACAGAGATCCGACTGCCTCTACCCCTGGAGTACTGGGATTAAAGGCATGGGCCACCATTCCAGCTGTTTCTTGGTTTTTCTCTTTGTGGGGTTTTTTGGTTTGTTTGTTTTGTTTTCTTTGACTGCTGTAACAGTCCAATTCCTTTCCCTATTCTTGCTCTTCTGAAATTCAGAATTGTGTTTCTTTCATTTAAACTTGAGGGTTATAAAGTCTGGAAACACGGTGTGCAACTTCATGGCATTTTCTTGTGTTGTCTACGATCATTTCCCTTTGACCTTCTTCGCCGTCCTCGGATGAAAACTTCTGGGACCCTCACTCCTTGGTTTTTTCCATTAAGTTCCCCAAATTGACAGTGTAACTTTTTTTCAGTTGTTTCTCACCCACTGTCATTTCCCTGTGTGTATTTCAATACATTTCTTGTATTGAAAGATGTGTTTACTCTAGGGGCAATTAAAAAGGGCAGGGGTGATGGCTCAGTACTTAAGAGCACTGGCTGCTCTTGCAGAGGACCCCGGTTCAATTCCCAACACCCACAGAGCAGCTCACAACTGTCTATAACTCTAGTCCTGTGGCTCCAACGCCCTCTTCTGGCCTCTGTGGGCACTGCAGGCACATGGTGCAACATAGACACACATGTAGCAGAACATCCATACACACAGAATGAAGATAAATAAATATTTCTAAAAGTTTCTTTTTTTCTGAGTAAGTTCCTGTTCATGGCTTGTTTTATGGCATGTGACCCTGGTTCATGGGAGCAATATCAGCCCTTCCTGCTCATATGTCAGTGGCTGTAACTCAGCATTTTCCACCGAGCCCTGCATTGTGTCTATCTACTGGGTCTCTTTATTCATGAGACATGTTCTGGTCTCTTTCATGGTGTCTGAAGGGGCTGGCAGTCACTGCCTTAGAGTTCACACTGAAATCACAAGAAGTAGATTGCTAGCTCTATTTATTTTTAAATAGCAGATAATTCTCATACCATTAGGGCCACCCTCTCTAAGGCACACAATTAGGTAACTTTCCATGGATTTTCAAAGCTGTATGGCCACGGGTGCTGCCTAATGTGGTGCAATTTCACCGTCCCAGAGACAAACCCGTACCCATTAGGCACCCCTCCTCATTCCACCCCAGCCGCTGGCATCCACTTATCTACTTTTAGATTTGACTATCTTGGAATTTATATAAATAGCGTCATATGATACGTGCCTTTGTGTTTGACCTCTTTAGCTTGGCATGTTTTCAGAGCCCTTCTGTGTTGTGGCACATGGTCAGTGCTTGGCCTTTTAATTTCTTCATAATATTCCACATATACATCAAATTTGGTTCATCCATTACAGTTTTTGGGGGGTAGGAGCAGGGGACACTTTTTCACCATGTAGGGAGTTACAAGAGCAATAAATTAAGTCATATGTTGAACCAAGATTTCCTTTATACAAAGTATCAAAACACAATGCATTTCTAAAATGAAATCATAGGCATACAGTTGTAGTCATTAAGTAAGCTAAGTTAAAAGCTACACAATAAAGCGAAACATCAAATGGGGCAAATGAATGAATGAAGACACTCCTGAATTCCACAGTTTCATTGAGCATCAAAAACCATCAATTTTTTTAGTCCCTTTCTTGTCCATTATTGGATATCCACCTTCTCTGATCTGATTAGACCCCTGATTAGATTTTCTTTCATTTTCGGTGTGACACTCTTCACAAATACATATCGTTGGCCGCTGCTTTGGGGGTTGAACGTCTTTCTGGGTGTCCACTGTTGTGCCTCCACAGCTTGAAGAAGCACCCCCTCTCCATGCATGCAAAAACTTCTTCCCTAAGTTAGTTATTTTTATCATTGCCGCAACAAAATCCTCAACAAAAGACGCTCCAGGAAGGAAGGGTATTGAAGGATATTTGATCACACTGTGAACCCCAAGATTGCATTATTTACCAAAAAAACTTGTCCAGTTGTGGTGTGGCTCAGTCCTTAGCACACACTTTTAATCCTTTTGGCTGGGATACAGACAGGCCCTTAGTACACACCTTCAATCGCAAATAATGAAGGTAAGGTTAGTTTGTAGAAGGAAGCAGCCATGTTTGAAAGTGATGCCTAATTGAGGGGCAGACAAAGTGATGAATCAGAGAAAGATTTGACACATAATGATATGCCCAAGTCTCATGAGAAGAGAGAGGAAAAGGAAACTACTTAAGAGAACAGGGCAGAGAGAGAAAAGAAGGAGACAGGTTGAAGAGAGAACAAGCTAGACACAGGTAAAGAGGACCAAGCCAGAGAATGGGCTAGAAGATTAGAATAGATTGCCAGAGTTAGAGACCAAGTAGAGCAATTCAGGAGAAGCTGAGAGAAGCCAGATTGAATCACTCAGCTTGGAGAGGAGTTCTGAGCCAAAACAGCTGAGTTGAACCAGCCAGCTAGAGCTCAGAAAGAACTAGAAAGGGTAGGTTTATTTGGCAGTAAGTCTCAGAGGCTAAAAACATTTTGGACCTAGATTAGATTGTACGGAGGCTAGAAGCTTCCAGGACTAATCCTAGGTTAGCAGACTGAGGCAGTAAGCCTCCAAGACGACAATTACATCAGGAGAATAAAAGATACTTTTACAGAGGGTTTATTTTGGTTCACAGTTTGAGAGTCCATCACGGCAGGAAGGCCTGGAAGCAGGCGTGGAAGGCAGCTGGACACACTGAGTCTGCAGTTAGGGAGTGGCAGGAGATGAAGGCTAACCCTCTGCTTGCTATCAGAAGATAGATATCATTCATTCCAGGGGCTCAGCCAAGGGATGGGACCGCCCATCTTCAGGGTGTGTCTTCCATGTTAACTAGACCTTTTCTCATAGACACAGCCTGAGGTATGTTACTAAGGTGACTCTAAATCACATCGAATCGATAGTCAATATCATGATAACCCCAACACACACACACACACACTTAAACATCACTTCACAGCCCTCCACTTTGGGTCTGCAGAGTCTTGTTTTCATCTCATAATGCAAATGCATGTAGTTTGTCTCTAAAAGTTCTCAGAGTCTTTGACAATCTCACACCGTTGAGAAGTCCAAAACTCAAGGCTTCTTCTGAGCTACAAGGCAATCTTTTAGCTGGCTGTGAAACCTACAGAAAGCGGTTATACGCACCCAAAAAACAGTGGTGCAGAGTGCGCATGCGCACTCCAATGGGGTTTGCTCCGCTATCATGTCTGGGTACTACACTCGGTACTGAGGGATCCTGTGGCAGAAAGGCGCCCACTCTAGGGATCTTACCCATTAGTGAAACTTCACTAGTTAATGTCTACTGAAGCTAGGAGTGGGCACAGTTCTCCACTGGCTTGCGTGAGGGAGGGAGGGACTGTTCTGGGATCCTCTGGATCCTTATTAGTTACTTTGGGACAATGTTCCTGACAGAAAGAACTTCAGGGGGCAAAGGCTCACTTGGGCTTATGGTTGGAGAGAGATCTTGGTCTATCACGGCAGGGAGGGGACGGCGCTGAGAACCCACAGCAGGGACTTTTTCCGGTGACCCTTTTCTCATGGTGGCAGGCAGGAAGCAGAGAGCCTGGGTGGGAACCAGAGGTGGATCTGCCCCTCAGGGGTTAGTTTAGATTGATCCACCTCACCAGTCAGGTCAAACCTCCAAAGGCTCACAGCCTTCAGTGGAGGGAACCGGTGTTGTAGACTGTGTTTTAAACCTTTTCCAATGGATACTCATATTCCTGGCATAAAATGGAAGGTCTTCAAACAATCCGCATTCTACCCCGTCTGTGTTGCTTGGAAATTCTGGGTAAGCACTTGTAGTTCTGTGTTGTTCAGCCTTGTACATACTTAGTACAGACTCAATTTCCCCAATGTCCTTGGTCTATGCTTGTGAATATGCAGATATCGGTTTGATTTGCAGACATGGGACCTCTAGCACAGAAGGATGCCTGAGATTGAGGATTGGGGAATAGGGAGCTGAGGGGGAAGCACTTAGCTCAGGCTCGGAGGAGAGCGGAGTTCTCCCGAGGCCCCCACATGGTCCCAGATGGCTATGTTCAGAGAGAAAAGTGACCTCACTTTTGTCATAACTTCTAGCATAGAGCTGGCTCCCTAGGGCCTGTGGGAGATGGATTGTAAATCTGGGTCATTGGCCCAGTGCTGGCTTTGTCTGTGTCATGGACACTGTTCTGTGATAACCACTTTATGGGAGGCCATGATCCTGGGCTAAGGCTTCAAGACGGGCTCACATGGGAGTGTTTGCACTCAGCCTTGTTTTCTGGGTAATTCTTAGTTCCAGAATGTACTGGGGAAAGGTCTGTTTGGCCCAGGAGCCCTGAGGACAGAAACCAGGACCAGACATAGGAAAGCCTAGGCTAATGAATCTAGGGGAGAGAGATATGAAATGTCACCAGCTGAAGTTCATCACATTACAAAAGGTCCCAAACTCAGCTTGTTGTGTTTGTTTTGTTTGATGGATTATGCTATATAGCCCAAGGTGGTCTTGAACTTGGAATCCTCTCACCTCTACCTCTCATGTGCTATGAGATTCCAAGCTGCACTACTGAAACTGCTTTTCAACATATACTTTTATATCTTTTCTCCGTGTCCCGTGGTCTGTCACTGTAAGATGATAGAAGTGGTCAGGGAAGTGGCCTGGCCCAGCTGGATGCCTGTGTCCTCCCTGGACTTTTGGGATGTGCTGAGTGGGGTGGGGTGGGGTGGGCAGGGACCGGGAAAGGGAGGATCGAACGCCTTGGAGCTGTTAGCAGGAAGGGAGGCCAAGAGTGGAAATAGACCGGGGGGGGGGGGGGGGGAGAGGACGTGTGTCATAGGAGCTGGACTTAGCCAAACATTTTGGGAAGCCATTTCTAATTATGAATGTCTTCATGAAAGAACGAGCCACCTGATGCAGCCAGGGCATCCATTTGCAGTTTAAGGAGAGGCCAGGAGTTTTACGGATGTTGGATTATGCTGTGTTTGGGTGCCAGTGTCAGCCTTGGTACTAAGAAGCCACATGACTTCTGAAAATTGCTCCCTGCACCTTTCAAGCTCCTTGCGGTTCATGCTTGAAAGGTGACGAGGAGCACCTGCCACCTTCTAGGTGTTAGGCAAATTCATCGGGGTGATGCTGTGTGTCCTGGGTTACGCTTAGCACCAATTAACCAGACTCCCCAGTATATAGCAAATAGTTACCATTTGACACAAGGATCAGAGGACCCAAAGCTGTGTAACTGAGGAACCGAGACTTTGAAGCTCAGTCTCTCTCTCTCTTTCTCTCTCTCACTCTCCATTTTCCCCTACTCTTTTCCCTCCCTTTGAAATTCAAATTTTCTATGGTCTTTTACTCAGTCACCATTCCCTTAGAAGCCTCTGGAGACCATTTAATAAATGCTGACCCACAGGAGTGTCTGCTTCACATGCAAGGACACTCCTATCAGCACAGCAGGGCACTGTAATGGCAGCAATGTAAGGTGATCCTACATTCCCCCCAGACAACCCTGGGCACAGAAGGACGCTGTGAACTAAAGCAGAATCTAGAGGGGAAATGCCCCTGCTAATTCTCTTAGCAACTCTGTTTTGTTTTTCAAAATGAGGTCTCTCTGTGTAGCCCTGTCTGTCATGGAACTAGCTCTGTAGCCCAGCCTGGCCTCAAACTCACAGAGATCTGTCTGCCTGTGTCTCCCAAGGGATTAAGGGCATGTACCAGCACCAACTGGCCAGCAATTCAGTTTTTATTGCTATCTAGCTTATTTATACAAGTAAGTTTTCCTCTTGGGGAGTGTATTCTCTAGACATATACATTTTCCACATTCTTGCAGCCATTTTCCTTAGTGTGCTTCATTTCTTTATCATTATAACGTTAGATATTCAGGTAACCATGATTGACATATCCACCTGTGTTATTTATTTATTTTATTTTGGAGACAGGGTCTCGTGTAGCCCAGGGTGGCCTCCATCTTACTGTGTTGCTGAGGATATTCTTGCTCTGAACTTCCTGACCACCCCTCCCGAGTGCCACTAGACCTGGCTCATGTGGTGGAGACCAAACCCAGGCCTTCCTCCATGCTGTGAGTATGCTGCTCGATGAGCTATCTCCCCAGCCCCTTGTGACCTTTCAACTTCCCTCTACAGGCCACGCAGCTCCCCCAGGCAGTCTCTGCCTTAGTCTTTGGCAGTTAGCTAGTTTATTTCCAGGAGCCTGCCTGTTTCCAGCCAACATCATTCGGGCTCAGAGAATTTCCCACCTTTGTTGCATGCTGTCCCTTTCTCTGGAGTTGCTCTTTGAGTGTCAGGAGCAGGCTGGCTCAGGTTATCTAGGGTTTGACAGTCCAGGCTGAGAGAGCCAAAGATAGGTTGCCATCCAAAGCTCAATGTCGCCTTCGTGTGAGAGTGTGTAGGAACTGTAGGGCTGGGAGGCGGGACCTGTGCCACGGGGGAGGGCGTGGCGATGAGGAGATGCTTCAGTTATCGGTTTAGAGATGGGGCTGGGACAGCTAGGCAGCGGCCCCCAGGTTGCAGATGGTCTCACTTTAGTTTTGTTTTTTAAAATTCTACTCAGATACCTAGTTTATTTCCTTTTGTGGACAGGGAAGCAGGGTGAGGGTGTGTACAGAGCCACCATCATTTAAATAACCCACCACACGCCTGTCTTTTGCTGGATAGCTTACATGCATCAGTGCTAATTTTCATAGCAAAGATCTTGCAACTGCTGTCTAACAAATGGAAAACTTAAGGCCCAGAGATATCCAGTCACTCGCCCAAGGTCACCCAAGTGTCAGCTGCAGATGGTTTGAATGGAGCTTTGCCCTCTTTGCTATGCCAGGTCCATCTCCAACCAGACTGTCAGAGCAATGAGGACCTGAGCCCAGGACGATTGGCACATCCTTTGTGACCCCAGGACCCTGCTCTTCTCCCTGACCCTACTGAGGCTCCAACAGACTGGCACCAGGTACCAAGGCGGTCAGCTCCCCATGCATCCTGGCTCCTCAAGGGCAGTATTTAAGCCATCGCAAGGTGCATGCAGTCCTGTGGCCCAGCTGTGACTCCTACCCCAGTACTGAAGTATCCTCTTGTTAGCAACGTGTGCTTAAAAAAACCTAGAAAGTAAGCAAAGGAAAGGCAAACAAATAAAATCTCAACATTCTTACCTCCCAGATAACGCTGTCCTTGTAGTCATCGTCATCCTCCTCCTCCTCCCCTCCTTCTCCTCTTCCTCCTTCTCCTCCTCCTCATCAATAACAATTCATAAATGAGAGAATGCATTTAAATGGCAAAACAGTTACCTCAATATTACAGCAAGAAGAAACAAGAAGTAACTTCCTAGGAGTCTTTCAGAATTTTCTTCAGCCGTGGACCTGGGGATGCATCTTTAAAACACGCCTGTTGGATCGCACTGGGCGCACCTCCTATCTTTGCTTTTCCTCCTGTGACGTTTGAGGAGCCTTGCCCCAGCGCAGTTGTCTGGAAAGAGCGAGCCACATCGGTTTTCCCCGTTTTCTTCTGTATTCTTCCGACAGACACAGGAGCTCCATGCTCAGCACGCGGGTCCTAAACAGCGCTGCTAGAGACCCAGTAGCTCAGGTCCCGGCCCTGCTGCGGGATCCGGGGTTGTGGACTGCTGCCCTCTTGTGGCCCGTCAGGGGAACGCCTCGAGAGTCCCAGCCCTTCAGGATCCCATGCATTCGCTCCAGCTGCAGATCACCAGCCTGCTCTTGGGGTCCAAAAAGGAGAGGTACTGGCTGGTTTTGTGTCAACTTGACACAAGCTGGAGTTATCACAGAGAAGGGAGTTTCAGTTGAGAAAATGCCTCCATGAGATCCAGCTGTAAGGCATTTTTCTCAATTAGTGATCAAGGGGGAAGGGCCCCTTGTGAGTGGTACCATCTGTGGGCTGGTAGTCTTCGGCTCTATAAGAAAGCCAGCTGAGCCAGGCAGTGGTGGAACATGCCTTTAATCCCAGCACTCGGAAGGCAGAGGCAGGCGGATTTCTGAGTTCGAGGCCAGCCTGGTCTACAGAGTGAGTTCCAGGACAGCCAGGGCTACACAGAGAAACCCTGTCTCGAAAAAACAAAACAAAAACAAAAAGCAACCCCCTAACCCCCTTCCCCCCAAAAGCCAGCTGAGCAAACCAGGAAAAGCAAGCAAGCCAGTAAGTTATATCCCTCCATGGCCTCTGCCTCAGCTCCTGCTTCCTGCTTGAGTTCCAGTCCTGACTTCCTTTGGTGATGAACAGCAGCATGGAAGTGTAAGCTCAATAAACCCTTTGCTCCCCAACTTGCTTCTTGGTCATGATGTTTGTGCAGGAATAGAAACCCTGACTAAGACAGAGAGGGATCATCTCTCATGCTCACCTAGGGGCCAAATCTTGCCTCATCAAGGCATCTAGGCAACTGTGAAAATTAGTTGAAGCAAGGATGCTTGACTGGTACTCCTAAGTTGGGGAACTCAGATAATGCCAGGTGCCTGCTGGGTGTCCTGCACAGTGCTAAGAGACAGGGAATTCCTTATGCTTGAATTGAACCAGCAAGGGCAGGTGCACTTGGCTTTTCCGCATTATTAGGTAAGCTGGGTGCTGTGTCTATTTACCCAGCCCTTCATCTGACCACTCACTAACTCACCTATCCAGTCATCTGTATATCCATTCAACTAATCATGTGTCCTTCTTTGGTCATTTACAATTCTTCCCTGATTATCGGCATCCTGAGTGCCGAGTTCTGTCACTTTGGATACGTTTGACATTTACTTTCCACAGATTTAAACTGCATATAACAAAAGCTAATTTAAGATGCCAGAAGAGAAAGCAAAATAATGTCTATGAAATCCCTCATGTTTGGTGGCTGTTCTGTGAACGGCATTTATTAGATTATCATCTTATGAAAGTATCTGCTCTTGAGGGAAAGGTGGGATGCAGGTTCACACAACAGCTGAAAGGTTTTGGCAAGCACACTGTTGGGTGACAATGTAAGGCACACATGAGCACAGACATTATGTGCAGGCCTCAGGCTAATGCAGTGTGAAGGGAGAGCCGAGAGCTTGGCATGTCATTCGCCTGACTCTTGAGATGGGGTTGCAACGCAGGAGAGGAGCTACCTGGAGAAGGGATACCTCAGCAAAGATGATTACCAGCCCATCAGCCATGGAACCCCCCACAGCAGGTGGCCCCCATTCCTGTTGGAGGTTGGAAAACATCAAGAGCCACGTTAGCCCCTGATTTGTATGTTATTTAATGATATTATCTAGGAGTCCTCTGTGAAGCCAGACAGAATAGACTAGACCGGCTGTTCTCAACCTGTGGGTCACAACCCCTTTGGAGTTGAACCACCCTTTCTCAGGGGTCACCTAGGACCATCTGCATATTAGATATTTACATTACGATTCACACCAGTAGCAAAATTACAGTTATGAAGTAGCAATGAAAATAATCCAGGGCTCACCCCCACTGACTGCAGAGGAAGGATCCAAGATTCTGACTGAACCAAGTAGGCACTTTCTAATTGCCAGTGATTATTCAGCATCGTGTTTTCCATGTTCCCGTGAGGTGGGGCACATGAGGTGAGGTTGCTCATGTGTTTGAGAAAGAATCTGAGGGTCAAAAAGGGTAAATCACTTGCCTGGGACATCACAGACTTCTCTCATATTCTTCTTGATGGTTTAGCTCCAGACAAGAGCTACCTTCCTATACCTGAGTCTTTCAGGTTGGTCTGAGCATCTGGGAGCTCTTGCTTTCCCATCAGACAATCCTGTCGTGATTTCCTCTCTTTAGAAGGGAACCTGACCCTACGCCCAGACTCGACCAGTTCTCAAATCTGTTGAGTAAACCAGTACCTCCATGGTACGAACCCTGGAGAACTAATGGAGACAGAAATGTGCTTCATACCCTGGGATGTCTGCTGGAGGCTTATTGGCTTTTCTTTGTAAATAACTCTCTAAAGGTATTTCATTTGATTTAATTTTATGTGTATGAGTCATTTGCTGTATGCATTCTGGCTACCATGTGCATTCCTGGGACCCTTGGAGGACAGGCAAGTATGTCAGAGCCCTTGGAATTGGAGTTACAAGGAGTTGTGAACAACATGGATGCTGAGAACCAAACCAAGGCTCCTCTCCAAGAGCAGCAAGTGCGTTCAACCAGAGTCACGTCTCCAGCCCCCCTTTAAACTTTAAAATCAAAATGATTTGCACAAATCAGAAGAAATTAAGAGCTCAAGCCCTCCGTGCAGATAGATCTTCTGTGTCCCAACAAGTTGTCACTTGGAGAGTGGCAGTTAGCCTGGGGTAGAGCATCTACATCTGGGTGGGCTGGGAATCTACCTTCATAGGTGCCCTTGGGGGAAGCAGAGGCATGGGGAGTGGACTTGGTGAGGGTGGTTGCTGCTGAGGAAGAGGGCAGGGGCCAAGCCTCCAGCAGACAGAGGGATGGGCACATTGCAGGGGAGGGCTGGGCAGTCTTGGTGCAGAGGAGCACAGCTGTACGGAAGTTGGCTGCACAGAGGGAGACATTTGATATCTGGGCCAGGGAAGCCACCTGGAGTGAGGAGGGTATGGCTTTCTTTGTGTCCCAGGACAAAGCATGACACCAGGCAGGCTGCACAGAGCCTCCACTCACCAGTGTCCCTGTCCCAGTGTGCCAGGTGGGAGCCATCACCCCCAACCCTGGCACAGTTCACTTGTATTAGGTTAAAATCAATCTCAGAAAACAAACTCAATGGCCCAGCCCTTCAGACTCAGCATCTCTTCCCCTAAAAATCTGTGGAAACTAGTCTCCCAGGTGTCCCAAATCCTAGGCACAGGGATGCTCTTGATCCTTCTTGTGGCAAAAGAGGAGAAGGAAGGGAGGAGAGAAAAGAGGGGAATCAATGTTTGTTTGTTTGTTTGTTTGTTGTCATAGTGAGGATTGAACCCAGGGCCCTAAGCATGCCAGGCACACTTCCTGCCCCTTAACTATGTCCCCAGATCTTTTTGTCTTGTTACTTTTAATGTTTTGAGACAGAGTCTTACTAAGTTGCCCAGACTGGCCTTGAACTTGAGATCTTCCTGTCTTAGCCTCCCGTTTACCCGTGATTATAGGCCTATGCCACAAGGCTCAGTTAAATGTCAAGAACAAAGCCCTCCATACTCACTGAAGGAAGTCCAGAAGGTAAGTGTGGGTGTATCAGACTCCTGCCCCATTAGAACACAGCATGAACTCCCCGTCAGGAAGAGGAGTAACTGCTCAGCTGAATTTTCACCAATTTTTTTGGTAGGGCTACCAGGATGGAGGCTCCTCCGGTTTTGAAACTGGGAGCCTGTACTACAGAAGGCTGCCCTGCAGTGGCCGATGGACCACGTGGCTGTCCTCATCCTCAAGATGCAGTGGGGAAGCAGGAGACACCTGGAATGTATGTACAGGCTCTGGGGTGTGAGATAGGAATGTGGCTGAGACATGGATACTTAGTTACATGGAGTTGGGGTCCTCTCCTGTCTGTTTGTCTGTCTGTCTGTCTGTGTTTTGTTTGATTGTTGTCGTTCTTTTGGGAAAATGTTTCTCTGTGTAGTCCTGAGTGTCCTACAACTCTGGCCTCCAGCTCACAGAGATCTACCTGTCTCTGCCTCATGGGTGCTGGGCTTACAGACATGGATCACTATGCCCGGTATGGCCTACTCTGCACTTAAAGTTTCAATAATAACAATCAGATTTTATGTTGCTATGGTTTGTGTGTCCCCCAAAAGTCTGTGTCTGGGCACTTGTCCCTAACACGTCAGTGCTGAGGTAGGACTTTTGAAAGGTGACTAGGTCCTTTGGGAATGGATCAAAGTATGGATGGCTTATTCAGATGCTGCTTTCTGTGGCACACATGCGAATCTCACTGTGTGATGACCTATACCATGGTATGCAGGCCCTTGTCAGAGGCTAACCCCATGCTCCTGGGCTTCCCAACCTCCGGAGCTAAATATGCCTCTGTTCACGAGATACCAGGTATAAGCCACTCAGTTACAAGATCACAAAATAAATTAAGACAGGTTAAATTTGGACAGAACCCTCATTTCTGTAAGGTGAGCCACTGGCAGACAGCCACCCCTCAGTTTATGACCTCCGGGCACTGTTGTCCCACACTCCTTCCTGTCTGACCTCTGACCAGCTTCACTGTGACATAAAGAGGTAAAAAAGACACATCACAGAGAACCCAGCCAGAGTGTCCACACTTCACCTGCACCCCCTGGTTATGTGATGTGGCCAGATTAGCTAACTCCCTGCTATCCATTTACAAATCTGAGAAATGGGAGCACCACTACAGCCTGCTCCAAGGGCCTGAACTGCTGTGAGTGTTTTCCAATTTCAGGTACAGTTAGGATACAGATAGGTGTTTGGGTCCGTGACAGACTGCAGTGTGATGGTAGCCCCTGAAAGGGCAATGGAAGCCATCAGGACCCAGAGCTAAAGAAGGGTAGAAGGGCGTGGACACAGTGAAGGGCTTAGCCAGGCTCTGCACACTCTGTGAGCTCCTTCCGTCAGAAGTGCAGGAGTGTGCTACCAGTGCTCATAGGCAAATCAAGATGGGCAGAGACCCAGCCAAGAAAACAACCACAGAGGACACTTTCTATACTGACAGCTCCTAAGGAGAGCCTCAGCAGCTCCCCAACCTTTTGCAGGAGGTGGCTTTTCCAAGCATGTCACTGTCCCTGGCTACCGTCCAGGGTGCATGGGACAGACCAGGGAGGCAGACCCTGCCCATCCAGCTGCCCAGTGGACCTGTGTGGAGGTCAACACCAGCACCTACAAGTGCAGATTTCAACAAGAAAGTTCAACAGGAGGAAATACAAAATTACAAATACAGAATTACAAAGTTTCCAAGTGAGGGAAAGCCTGTGACAGAAGCAGATGTCTGTCTGCACAGATGCCTGGTTTGTATTTTAGGGTGTTATAAAACAATCAAGCCGTTTTAACAAGTAAAAAGTTCATGAAATAAAACGCTGTGGAAAGTTAAAGTCACTTTGGTGCAGAAGAGATACTTTTTCTATGCTCTTTGGGAAACACGTGTGTCCATTAGTGTTAGCAGTCTTGGACCTGCCCTGCCCTCTGTATTTATAAGCAGACTCACCGGTAGTAGTTCCCAGCCTGTGGGCTCTGTTCACAGTGAGTGCCCTAGATGGTGCATCATTCGAAAATCTTCTGTCAGTCTGCTGCCTCTGTCTGTGTGTGTCTGGCTCTGTCTGTCGGTGTGCACGGGACAAGTGTGTCTTCCCCATTGCCTTCTGTCTTGTTGCCTTTAGAGAGGGCCTCTCTCTGAGCTGGAAGTTCTTTGTTTTTGTTAGACTGGCTGGCCAGCAAGCTTTCAAGAGTCCCTGTTTTCTGTCACCAACACTGCGACTGCAGACACGTTCAGCCATGTTTGGCTTTTTTGTTGCTGGGTTTTTGTTTTGAGACTGGACCTTCTTATGTAGCCCTGGCTTCCTGGCTGTCTTGGAGCTTACCATGTAGACCAGGCTGGCCTCAAATTTACAGAGCTCCACCTGCCTCCGCCTCTCAAGTGCTGGGATGAAAAGCACGCACCACCATGCCTGGCCTTTGAAAATCATTTACACTCTAGTTCTACCATACTCAGGCATGTTTAGCACACAAATATGATTATCTTACAATCATCTCCAACATTCTGCATACATGCTATACAAGTTTGGAGCCCAAGTACAGTCTGGTCAGACCATCGGACCTCTGTATCTAGCTCCTCTCTGTATGTTACAGCACGGAGCCTAGGTGTACAGTACACTCCACCACGGGAGTCTGCGAGCACCACTCCATGGTTACATAAGAAAGAGGGACTCTTGCAAGGCTAGGGGTAGAGTGCTGGTCTAGCACATGTGAGCCCTGGGCTCTAGTACTGAAAAAGGAAATGCAGTGTGAGGAGACAGACAGAGAGAGGCAGGGAGGGAGAGAAGGAGGGAAGAAGAGAGAGAGGGAGGGAGGGAGAGAGGGAAGAATGAGGGAGATCAGCCACTACAGGATGAAATCTGCCAATTGGCCAACCTCACTCCTCTCAGAATGTGTACCCACAGAGGATACATGACTGTCTTTGTGCTTCTTGGCTGTGGGACTCCCTTCCCAAATGACCGGCCCTGGCAGATACAAGGGTCTGCCACGGGGGTGAGTATGTCAGAAGGCTGGTCAGGGGAGGGAGGGTCTGGTTCCTTTGCCCTCAGCTGCACCTTTGTGAGTTCTACTGCTGGCTGGGACCTGCCAGGCAGCCTCTCTCTCTGGTCACCAACACCTCAGCCTGTCAGGAGGAGGCTCATTCCCTCTGCTCAGTACAGACACTGCAGCCTCAGGAGAGAGGGAACACAAAAGCTATATCTAGCCCCAGCCTCCTGCTGTGTGGCTGTTTCTACAGTCTGGGCTCAGATGACAGAGACAGACTTGAGCTCTGGATGACAGCGGGACTCTGAGCTGTCAGCCTGTCAGCCAGGGAGGGTGGACACACTCCGGCTTGCTGGTTCTGCCTAGAGAGGCCAGGCCCAGCCCTGGCTCTGGCACTGTGCCGAACCTCTATTTATAATTTCCCATGATAACAGGCCCATTCATCCCCTCTGCAGGCCCTAATTGCGCCGGAGTGAGGGATGACAGTTTAATTATGAGCCTCACAAAAATTGAACTTGGGCTGTGTCAACAAAGTCCAATCGCTGTCACCCAGGGGTAGCTCTTTGCCCTTCATTGTGGCAAAGGGCAGTTGGAAGAGAAGAAGAAGAAAAAAGAAGCTTGGCTGAGTTCCAGTTTAACAGACTTTTATTTTCTGTTTGGGAGACAGAAGCCCTTTTCTGTTTGCTGAGAGCCGTGGCTGGCTGGTCACTGCCTGGTTGGAGTGACATTTTGGTCCCCGGAGATTTGGGATGTGAGTGTTAAAAGGGGCTCTGGGGACTGCTTGTTTAGGATTGAAAACTGGGTGCAATTCAGCCCACAGATGTTTTCTTCAGTGAACAGAGTTTTCTTTTTTAAACTTTCAAAAACTTTGTGGTAAAATCCACATCACCCAGAATTAACCATTTTAGAGCCCTCGGTCCCCTGCCTTGTCAGCCTACTGGTGATATTTACAGTAGGGCCATCAGCTGTCTCCCAAGTGTTTTCACCACCTCAGAAGAAGCCTCTGTACCGTTAAGCCCCGATTTCCTGTTCTATCCCCACAAGGCCCTGGCCACAGCATTCTAGTCCTAATGCCCTGGATATGTCATAGATGCAACCATTGTGGCCCTCAGTGTCTGGCTCTCAGTGTCACATCTCTCGATTATCCTGAGGCTCCTTCATGCTTTCTCTATCAGCACTTAATTTTTTTTTTCAAGCCTGAAAAACAGGAGAGGCTTTGCATTGGCTCCTGGCAGCCTTTCTGGAGATACAAGCCATAGCTGTGTCATGCAGCCTTCTCTGCTTTCTCTCCCTTGTCCACTGTCACCCACTGCATCATCATGACAAAATCAAATGAGTTGTCAACAGTAAGCTTGAAGTTCATACCACAGGAGGACAGAGCAGTTTTATGAGCTAGGCACCCATGAGTCCTGCTACCCGATTCTGGAGACACTAGAGTCTGGATGCCCTGGTTGGACAGATGAAGGACCGGAGGCTACCCAAGTCACTGTACTTATGAAGGTCACAGGGTGACAGTGTCTAGAAAGAGCCCACCTCCTCACTCCCTACCACTGTTGGCTTTTCCTGCAGGTATTGACAGTAACGACTAGGATTTCTATCTTAAGGGAGGTATGACCCATGCTCATGATAGGTCATGCCCTGGTATTTGGTTATTCTGTGTTTTGGGGGACCTTTTGTGTTTCCTTGAGAGACACACCAAATACTTATGTGGTCTTGGTGGGTAGGGCCTGCCCTATCCTGGGCATGTGCTATATTCTCATGGGCTGGGGATCTGGGTGTGTTGCATAGGTGCCTAGATCAGGCCCAAGGGACTCCTGTGGGAAAGCCTGCCTGAGCTTCCAAGTAGGAAGGAGGGATTTGAGCACTTTGATGTGACTGCACCTGAAACCCTGGTGGTTTTCTGTTTCCTGGCGGCCAGGGCCTCACATGCATTGAGGAGCAGGCTTTACTGAGCTACAGTCCCAACCCCAGATCTTTCAGTTTTATAACTCAATATGGCAACACATCATGATGGGGATGGGTTCTGAGACATGAAGTTAGGCAATTTTATCACCATGGAAACAGGCACTTACACAAACCTAGATTGTCTAGGTCAGGAACTAAGCATGACCCCTGGATGCCTCTAGGGAGTGTGCGGTAAATCTGAATGGCTGGGGCTGCTGAGAGCATGGTGTGGTATAACACATTCAAAGCCAACAGTAGAGATAGAGCCGTGGCTGCCACTTACCAAGCATTGTGTGCGGGTCACAGTCGCAGGTGCGGTCCTTTGTAAGCCTGGCAGCTGGGCAGGTTTATTTACACCAGCACGGCTACAAGGTGCAGCCATGCACTGGCTGCATCACAACAGGCATAGCCACAAAGGGTGGTAGGCCTCCCCACCCATTGTATTCCTTTGGGTCACTACCACATATATGGGCTTCTTTTCTATTTCTGTGATAAGACACCATGACCAAAGCAACTTATAGAAGAAAGAATTTATTTGGGGCTTTCAGTTTCAGAGGCTGAGTCCATACATATCATGGTGGCAAACAGGCATGCGTGGTGCTGGAGCTGGAGCTGGAGCTGGAGCTGGAGCTGAGAACTTACATTTGAGATCCAACCATGAGACAGAGAAAGCTAACTGGGCCTGTCATGGGTTTTAGAAACCTCCAAGCCCATCCTAAGTGACACACCTCCTCCAACAAGGCCACACCTCGCAATCCTTCCCAAAAAGTTCCACCAATTAGGAACCAAGTATTCTAATACATAAACCCATGGGAGCTATTCTCAATCATGGTCCATTTCTCACCTGAAGAACAACCGTACATTTTATCTTTTGTCCCCTTAAACTGCACCAAACCATTGAAGTCTACAAAACATAGTTTGCTGCTGTCATAGTTACTGGTCATTTATGGAGGACAGGATGGAGGATAGGAAGGCGACTCCCATTTTGAGTAGATGGCCTTGGTTTTTAACCTGTGTTTAGAGTCCCCAGGAAAGCTGGAAAAGTTGGAACATATAGGAAAGAATGCTGAGAATCCTATCACAGATCACCATCCCTGAAGCTGTAAGAGAGTTTAGGGTCCATTCACATTCATTTTCTGCGTATCGGTTTCCCCTGGCAGAACTAGGGGGCTGATCTTAGCATCTCCTTGGGTCCAGGGGCGTGGGAAAGCCACAGGCTCCAGGCCACTCTGCTGCTGGGGGAGGAAGCTTCCATAGAACTTTGTCATGGCTGCAGCAAGGGAGGGCTGCCATCCGGCTCCCCTTTCACCACTGCCCCTCTTGTTCATGCTACCACCAGGTGGCACTGTGGAATAGGGAACAGCTCCTCTGGTTGGGTGCGAGAGGGAAACTCCAGGGAAAGACGCCAGCTGAGAACACGCAGCTGCTTAAAGTGTGGGTACCCCTCAGGGCGAGTGAGAAGGGTGAGGGCCCTGCAGAGAAAGGACTGAAAGTCGCAAATCGACGAAGAGCTGATAGAAAAGAAGGGCGAGGCAGCGAGATGATGGGAGTTCTGGAGTTGCCTGGGGAAGGGAGGGATGGATGTCGGGGGGGGGGGGCGGAGGGGTGGGGGGGGGGGGCTTGGACCCAGGCTCACAAAGGTAGTATAACAGCAGCAAGAAATCACCCAGAGGCTGGAACTTGAAGAGGGACTGAATTCCTGTCCACAGACTATAAGCATGGAGTCTCAGAGGCTGAGGTAGGAACGGGTTCTGGGGGTAAGCTCAGGGAGATCACTGAAACAGAAATGCACACGGTGTGTGTGTGTATGTGTGTGTGTGTGTGTGTGTGTGTGTGTGTGTATGTGTGTGTGCGCGCGCGCGCGCGCACGTACGCGCACGCGCTCTATTTCTGTTGAGTCCAGCATGTCCTGAAGGCAGTGAGTTCTTTCCTCCTGTGATGCATCCTGATGCACCCTGTAAGGAAGCCCAGATTTATAGGCACCAACCCTGGTGGCCTTACTGTGGACACACAAATAGAACAAGTAAGCAGGGACCAATCAGGAAGAATGGTGGAATCTGGTGCGGGAAGGGACAAGCCCTGAGCTGTCAAGAGTTGCTAAAATTACACAGTTGGATCTGCAGGCCTGTTTGCTGTTTCTGTCCATCCTGGATCCGTGTGGCCCCTACCCACTACTTCTTTGCTTTATTGGGGGTGTGTGGGGGAGGATATCAGTTCTTTTATCAGCTCCTGTTGCCTCACAGTATCAGCAGTCTGACTTCATGCCCTGAGCCTATTGTCATATTGGGAGCCCTGCACAGCTTTAGTATCAGGCCTGAAGACTGGGTGATCCCTGTCTGTGGCGCTGATGAGGATATTAAGAGGCTTTCACACTTCCCCGGCTCCCAGGCCCCCTTGCCCTATGGCTCACACACCTGTGGAGATACTGCAAGATTCCATGCTGTGAGTTTATCAGGGACTGCCATCTTTGCATCTCTCCCTTCTGTCCAATACATTTTGGGTGGCATTGAGGTGGCTGTGCCCCATGGGGTAGGAACAGAGGCAGAGTGGGGTTAAGAGGCCCATAAAGCTTTTTAGAGCAAGTAAGTCTTGAGCTGGCCTTCAGAAAACAGCAAACCATCAAAGGCTAGAATCTGAGTGCTCGGGACTTGGGGTACAGCCTGAGCAAAGTCTGGGAGGGGACATCCCACCTCCTGGTACAGGGAGGAAAGGCAGAGGAAAGAAGAGCAGTCTATGGAGGAGGAGCACCTTCCCCAAAGTCTGAAGAGCTCTATCAGAGTGTGCATGTTTGTCTTGTCATTGGGGAGGTACTGGGTGGTCAAGTCAAGGAGGCCTGACCAGGGGGCAGCTACCACACCAAGCCTGTCTTAGAGTTCAGTGTTGGTAGATACCAAGTACAGAGTCTGTCAGGACAGGCAGTGGACATGGGTGCTTCTGCCCAGGCAGTAGATCCAGTTGCCTTGCTCAGAAGATGCCAATGTGGGCACCACAGTCTAGATGCTGCAGTTCCTCTTGCTGTCAAGGTTGCTTAGCTGTTATCTCTTAGCCTGGATGTGTTTGAGAGGAGTTTTCGAGAGACAATGGCTTATTCCATTGATGGAGTCAAAATTTGAGGGAACTGAGAAGCAGTGGAATTGTGGAAGGTGAGGCCTGGTGGGAAGACTCAGCCACTGCATGCAAATGCTTCTAGAGGGCTGTTCCTTGCTCTGGCTCCTTCCTGTTGCCGGTCTACTGTTTCCTGTCCATTATTGCTAAAGAACCCATGCTCCTTCAGTCATGGGCTCCGGTGGCCATGATTATTGGTCCCGATGTTTTTCCTACCCACGTGCACAGGAAGCAGTGACGGAGCACTTTGAAAACATCCGCTAAAACCAACCTTCTCTCCAGGACTTGTTCTTGTCAGATATTCTGCTGTAGTGATGTGCACATGATGAATCCATTCTCCATCTGTAGGCTTCAGAAACTTCAACAGAGAGTATTTGAAAACAAACTTCATCAGTGAGGAGCATTTGCGGCCTTCCCAGCTTTTCCTCCCGACAGTCCCTCAACACAGCCTGGCATCCATCTGAATGGCATCTCAATATGTGATGTAAGCGAGTCATCTAGAAGTGGTGTAAATGCACAGGAAGTCGTGCAGACACCTATGCCTGTGTCCATTTTATAGAAGGGATGTGAGCATCCCAGGAGTTTGGTAGCCTCAGTTTTTCTGGAATCCATCACATGGATATTGAGAGACAACCATGTGTGAATCCAGCCAGGGTGGTCCCCAAACACATGTACTGAGCATTTCTGTTCCCAGGGAGCCCGGCTGCCATACTGAACAGGGGTCACACTCAGGAAAAGCCAGTTCTGTCCTGTCAGGCTGCTGCCATGCTGGACCTGAGGATCTGTCAAGAGCAGCCCCTGGCACTATCTACAATCACCACACTATGGAAGAAGCCTGCATAACTAACCATCAATGGGCAGATGAAGATCGGATTGTAGATACTTGGTGGAACTTCTTCATCCACAATCTTCGTTGTAAGACTTGCATTGGTCATGGTGTCTGTTCATAGCAGTAAAACCCTAACTAAGACAGGCCCCCTCTTGAGCAGTGGTTCATACTGACCACACACCCTGGGATTGCAGGGAGGGACAGTACTCCTGTTTGGGCCACGTGGTCTAAGGAGAGTTTCTGGCAACTGATGCTGTTACTAGAGACAGGTAAAGCAGAAGTAATCTGTCAGATGCTCTCCCACCTCCAGCCTCCCCAACCTGATTTAGTTTCCCCCTTCTACACTGCCCTACCCACAGTTCAAACACCCAAGACCTGTCAACTTAGTGTTACAAGGAGGATCTGGAATAACTCATTCATCTGATTCATGTTTTCTCCTCATCCCTAAAAGGAGGACACAGCAAATGGTGGAAATCACAGGAAGACAGCTTGACTACAAGGCAGGGAAGCTTCTTCTCAGATGCAATGAGGAGGAAATAGTGCCCAGGTGGGGGAGGCTGCCTTGCAGGTGGGGGAGGCTGCCCTGTCCCTGGAGGTGTGCATGCTAGTCAGAGAGAGCCTGGTGGGTTGTTGTGGAGGAACCCACATGCTGGAGGAAAGGCAAAGGCTGGAGAGCCTTGATGTGTGTATGTGTGTGTGTGTGTGTGTGTGTAGGCTCAAAGAAGACAGGCTAGAATCAGGAGGCCCATCAGCATCTGGATCACCTCACCACTCAGGATCTTCCAGACAGGCAGGAGGGGAGGGGCCTGGTTACCCACCTGGCATCTGCAGGAAGTAATGATAACCACATCAGAACTAAGATTTATTTTATTTTTATTTATTTATTTTTTTAATGATTTATTTATTTTTTATCTTTTCTGTGCACTGTCGTTTTGCCTGCATGTATGTCTGTGTGAGTGTGTTGGATCCCCTGGAAGGGGAGTCACAGACAGTTGTGAGCCAACCTGTGAGTGCTGGGAATTGAACCCAGGTCCTTTGGAAGAGCAGCCAGGGCACTTAACCGCTGACCCATCTCTCCAGTCCTCAGAACTAACATTTAAGTTGCGTTTTTGGCCTGCACTCTCCTTTGCTCCTGCAGGAAGCTCTGCAGGAAGCTCTGCAGGGAAGTTATTGCAACTTGCAGTCAAGGAGAACAGACACTTAAGCACCTAAGCCAGGGTGACCTGTGCTCCCTGCATCTGTTCAGGTGTGTCCCATAGGGAGGCCTGGAGGACACTTCCAGAACAAAGGCAGGGAGAGCAGGGCCAGGACTCTCTTGGTGTGGGGTGGCAGCAGCTGGGACAGACCCTTGGGTTCTAGCCTTGGGGTTGGCAGCTGGTGTCCAGGCTTCCTGCTGTCTGCCAGTTGCCACAGCAGAAGGGGATGAACAATGGTGGGAGCAGCACAAACCCTTCTGAGATTTCACCTTTGACGCCTGCTCAAATTTTGTGTATATTGCTCTTCTTCACGTTTGGGGAAGCATTCCTAACCCCCAATGAAGGCATTCTATGGTATGGATTATCCCTCTTTGCTTCTTTTTTGCCACACTCCATTGCCAGCAGCTCTGCCCTGGACGTGGGCCGTTCTTAAGTAAAATAAGGCTTCCTTGAGCTTGCACACCGTGGTCCTGGGGCAGTCGCTAGCGGAGAGACTCTTCAGTGGGTGAGTATGTAGTTACAGCATGCTGGGAGAAGGAAGGCTTCAGGCCTGGGGCGTGGTGTGAGCTTTGATCCTGCTACCTGGAATGTGTGCCACTTAAGACTCAGCAATTGCTTATTTCTGGAATCTTCCACTTAATGTTTCGGGTGGTGGTGGACTGCAAAGAACTGAAAAAATGGGGTGCAAAGCAAAAGGTAAGGGAGGGGGCCACTGGCAGCCCTCAGGTGGAGCAGGAAGGTAGACCTAGAGGTCATGACTGAACAGAGGAGGAATGGCCGGAGCTTTGCACAGGTGCTCTGCGCCAGAACCTTTATTTACCACAGGAGCCTCTGTAACCAGTGGTATTTCCAATTACAAATGGTAAGCTAAGGTTCTCTAAGGGCGATGACCTGCCCAAGCCCCACAGCTAGTCATGGAGGAGCTGGGTCACCCCCAACTCCATGTTCATATAAGGGCTCCAGTGTTGTTTCCAGCCCAGGCCTCCTGAGTTCCAGAGCACCCTATCAGATGCCCCTCACCCCTGCCTAATCCTGGCCACAGTGACCGTGACACAAATGAGGTCAGTGAGAACCTCGGGAGGAAAATCGTTTTTCCCCTGTGAGTGCCAGCAGAAAGGAGGCTGTCCGCCTGCAGTCAGTCTCCTGGGATGCCACGTGGCATCCTGGAATGAGGCTGGCACAGAAGAACCCGGAGCCCCAACACAGAAAAGAGGCAACTGAGTCTCCATGGTACTGTCTGAGCCCAGATCCAACTATATCTGAAGCTGGCATCTATGACCTTCTTGGTGGAACAAACCAGGAGTTTCCCTTTCTTGGCATAAACCAGTTTAGACTGGATGGGTGCCACTGGCAACCAACGTCATTTGATATAATTGCCAGAACTTGCTGTAGTCCCCATTGAAATGATTTTTATTAGCTCGTTCCTTTTAGGGTGCCGTGTACACACAGGCCTCCTGACAGGCATTGACCCTTAATTCTGTTGTGTTATCTCCTGGCTGGTGGGTAGATTCGTCTTGACTTCTTTCCCCTTATAACTTTCTAACATACGTTTATACCTTCATATACACACATGAAGCTTTCGAGTCCTAGAAGATAGTTAGAACCTCCTCATGCCTCTTCTGACCATGTCATGTATGTGGGTGACTCCAATGTTCCTCCAAACTTTGTAGATTCTTATCTGTTCTTGCTTTTGGCTCTTGATGCCCTTGAAAAGCAAAAGCAAAGCTTGGACAGGCAGATACTGAGTTTTGGGATTGTTTCCTTTACTTCAGGTTCCCTGTGCCTTAGGGCGCCACATGCCAGTGTTGTGGGCTACTGTGCTATGTCTGGTTTCTGCTCACCTCTGCGAGGTGCTCTGAGGTTGCTAAGCTGGTTAGCTGCCAAGGCTCAGCCGTTCAGCAATTTCACTCTCCTCCCTTGCTTCCTTTTGTTTTTTGAGACCTGGTTTTACTACACAGCCCAAGGTGACTTCTGGTTCTCGATTCCCCAGCCTCAGCCTCATGGGTTCTGAGATTGCAGGCTTGTGTGGTTCCTGTACTCCAGCTCTCTGTTCTGGGTCCAGGTTAGGTAGTTGGAGACCCTTCTTCCCTTCTTTAAAGCTAGGTTTGGGAGTCTAGGAAGTTCTCTACAATAGGGCTGGCTTGACTTGAACCTGAGCCTGCAGTGGATGTAGTGCTTGCTGTACTGACCCCTAATCCCTCCTACCGCTTTGCTGCTTTGCTCCCTTTATTCTTTTCCAGAGAGGGGGCGATACAGCAGACTTGTGTCCCCAAGCCAGGCTCAGTGGGATGCACTCCCAATTGGTCGTGAACAAACTCTCAAGGTGTGGGAAAAGCTCCCTGCAAATTCTTCACTTCAGGAGGTAACAGGACGGGCTTTGCTGGAATGATGACTGCGCATGCGCGCTCAGTGCTCGACTCTGACCCTCAGAGGCTGTAGTAGTGTGGACGTGGTACATTTGAGTGTCTCCGGGATAGACACAGTTCTTCAACCTTCCAGGGCCAGGCGACCATCACAGTATGGGAGAGGGACTTGGACCCGCCCTGGAGCCTAGATCCAGAGACTGTGTATGAGGCTATCTCCTGCTTTCTGTCCTTCAGATGTCTGTGGTCCGTTGGGCCTCTCTCTTCCAGGGCAGCTGTGTCTGGGTCCTAATCTGGGGAGATCTCAGATTTGTGTGGCTGTGGTCTCTAGCTTGTGGCTTAACCTGGCCAGTCAGAATATCATAGCCTTAAGGCGCAACAGGGAGCATGCGTCCCAGGCAAGAGCAATGGGACCTTTGGGGGGATTTTCAAACAGTGATTTTCTAAAAGTGTTCATCTTACAAAGACTTCTGCTCTGGGGTCCATCTGTCTATCTGCAGCACTGTAGCAGGTGAAAGGGCCCTGTGGTGAGAGACAGCTACAAACATTTGCATTCCTATCATCAGCCTTGCCTTGGGCTCTGGGACCTCTCCCTCCTGCCCTGGTGTGTGCTTCTGATTAACACCATCACCCTTAACTTTGTTGGCCACTGTAGCTCATATTTGAAGTTTTGACAAGCCAATGTGTGTACTTAACAGTATTAAATATAAATCAGCATCAGAGACCCTCTTCCTCACAGCTGACTTATGGCTGGGATGGAAACTGTCTAGCCGTGACCTCTACTCTGCCCAGTGAGAGAGCAGCAGGTGTGAAGTAGGTCTGGGGACACATCCTAAGTGACTACTCCTGAGCACCTTGTTGATTCCTTGTCTCTTTTATCTTCCATCCTGCTGCCTAGGATGTGGATGTGATGGTTGGAGCCAGGGCAGCACTATTGCTACATCAATCAGGCAGTGATGGGGGAGGAAGAGACGGAGCTGGCTGCCTTTGAGAGCTCTGTGGGCAGCCTGGTGTTGCCAGACTTCTACCCAAGATAGAAATATGTTTCTGTTTTGATGAAGGGATTTTGGTTGGGGTTTAGTTTCTTTCTGCTGAGCCTAGTTCTAGAGACATAAATTAGGAGGAGTGACGTCATACCTTGCACCTGCTTACATCAGTCCTGCTTGCAGAGACAGACAATGGACGAATGCTTCTGCAGCCGGGCTGGATCACTGACCTCCAGGTGCTGCTGGGCACAGCTGCTGTTCCTCGGGGATGGGCTTATTTGATTTTATACCCGTTGTTTTCCTCCTGTCGAGCACTGGGCTTCAGCTCTCTTTGCTCATCTACGACCCCTGCTGCATGCTAACTCTATGCTTTTTTTTTCCAGTTTCATCATAATTTAAAATTTTAATAATCATTTATATTTCTGAGATTATAATTACATTTTTCCCCACTTCTCTCTTCTCCTTTCAGACCTTTCTACATATTCCATCATCTCTGGCACACTTTCAAATTCATATATATATATATATATATATATATATATATATCTCCACAAGTTCATATATACATATATGAATATACATTTATATATAATTCTATGCGTATAAATACAATCCACTCAATCCATAGAGTGTTACCTGTATGTATGTTTTTAGGGTTGACTATTTGGCATTGAATAGCCAACCAGGACACTCTTCCCTGAGAAAGACTATTCCTCCCACTCTGAGCATTCCTTAGTGCCTGGAGTTCTTTGTCTGGGGCTGAGGACTCATGAGCTTACCCCTTCCAGATGTGCATGTCTATTGATGCTCTCGTTGTTCAGATCATGCTTGGGCAGCCACACTGGTGAGACTCCATGGGCATAGCTTCTGACACGTCTAGAAACAATTCCCCATTCCTCCGGCCCATATAACTTTCCCATCCACTTTTCTGCAAGGATACCTGAGTCTTCCATGCAGGAGTTACATTGTAGATGGATCAGTTGTGCCTGGGCTTCCAGAACTGCATTTTGATTGGTTGTGGGTTTTTTGTAAAGGTCTCTGACTGTTACAAAGAGATGTTCCAGATGAGGGCAGATGCTACAGTGATAGTTATTATAGGGGTAAATACTTAGAGTGTAGTCAGGGGTTATGATGATTTAGGAAGGTGGTGGTTGTAACTCCTCCCCCATGACTCTTGACTTTGTTAGCCCTGCGTAACTAGTTAGGCTTCCAGGACCAGGCATGATTTCCCTCTTGTTGAGCTGGTCTTAAGTTCAATGAGAGAAATGTTGGTTACAGCCAACATATTGTTGCCACTACTGTACCTTTCTGGTTATCATGCCATGCTGGTCGTTGCTGAGGTTCACAGGTGTCACAGCTGGGTAGGACTGTGGGTCCCTTCCCTCCTTTGGAACTTTGCTTGATGCCTTCTGGTGCTTGGTTTGAGGGACCATGACAGCTAGTCTTCAGGAAGGGGTATTCAGGTCAGCTCCAGCTCAGGGGCCTCTGGGCCTTGTTTCTGAAGTGTATGGCATCTTCAGCAGTAGGGACTTAACTTCAACCTCCTGGGGGTGGTAGCCAAGGGCAACAGTAATCAATAGCCTAGTATGTCCCATGGATAGTACTGATTAACAGCTCAAGAGAGGGCTTCTTGTGCCCAGTGTTGGGTATTTGTTAAGTAATCTAGGACTCGTGGGGGCAGCATTGCCAACCTAGACGGTGATCTGTATATTTATATGTGTTACATGTGTTACAAGTTGTTTTTTTTGGTTTGCTTGCCTGTTTTTTGGTAGATAGTCGTATGATTCCTTATGACTTTTCCAGACATCTTCATTGTTATTCTCACCCTCCCTACTTAGAGTCCCCCATTTTTCCCATTTCCTCTTCAGATCACAACCCCCTGCTATCCCCCCTCTATTCCTTCCCCCTCCTCCACTCTGAAGTTACCCACTCTGAAGATTTGGAATTAGGAACCCAAGACGAGAAAGAACATTCAACATCTGTCTTTCTGGGTCTGGGCTCTCTCACTGAATACGGTCTTTTCAAGCTCCATCCATTTACCTGCAAACTCCACGATGCCATTTTCCTTTACAGCTGTAGAACATATTCTGTAGTTCATGTGCACCAAGCCATTTCCCAGCTGTTGTGAATAGAGCACACGTGAACATGGCTGAGCCATCATCTGGGAAGTAGGATGCCGAGTCCGTTGGGCACGTTTAGAGAGGTGGTACAGCGGGTTGTGTGGTAGATTTGCTTTTGGCTGTTGGAGAAGTCTCCACACTGATTTCCTGAGTGGTTGAACCACTGAGTGAGGATTCCCTTTTCTCTGAATCCCCTCCAGCATTGCTGTAGGTTGTTTTGTTGATCTTTGCCATTCTGACTGGGGTAAGACTTAAACCTCAAAGATGTTTTGATTTGCATTTTCTAATTATACAGGACAATGAACATTTTTGAGATATTTCTTGGCCATATTTATTTTTTCTTTTGAGAACTCGCTGTTCAGATCCCTGGCCAATTTTTTTGAATGGGTCATTTTTATTTTATTTATTTTTGCTGTTTTTGAGTTCTTTATATAGTCTGGATATTAATCCTCTGACAGATGTAGCTGGCAAAGATTCTCTTCCAGTCTGTGGACTTCCTCTTCACTGGACTGATAGCTTTTTTCAGTTGTGTAGAAGCTTTTTAGCTTTATGAAGTCCTAGTTGTTAATTGTTGGCCTTAATTCTTGGGCAAATGAAGTCCTATTCAGATAGTCATTGTGCTGGCTAGTTTATGTCAATCTGACACAAGCTAGAGTCACTGGAGAGAAAGGAGTATCAGTTAAGAAAATTCCTAAGTAGGATTGGTCTGTAGTCAAGCCAGTAGGGTATTTTCTTGACTAGTGATTGACTTGGGAAGACCCAGCCCATTGTGTGTAGTACCAACCCCTGGACAGATGGTCCTGGGTTCTACAAGAAATCAGCTGAGCAAGCTATGGGGAGCAAGCCAGCGAGCAGCATTCCTCCATAGCCTCTGCATCAGCTCCTGCCTCCAGGTTCGTGCCTTGCATGAGGTCCTGTTCTGATTTCCTTCAGTGATGAATAGTGGTGAAGAAGTGTAAGCTGAATACACCCTTTTCTCTTGCTTTGGCCATCGTGTTTCATACAGCAATAGTCTTAGTTCTTAACGAAGATATCCATTCTGTAGGTACTGCTATGTTTCCTTCTAGCAGCTTTAGTGTTTCATGTTTAGATCTTTGATCCATTTGCAGTTAGGCTTTGTGCAAAATAATAGACAGAGGTTAACATCACCATATCACTGTCTACATTCAAGCTAAGCTCAGACTGCAGGAAGTATGTCAGAGTGTGTGGTATATGTGCGTGTGTGTGTTCATGTGTATGCTCTGGGTCTAGGGTGTGTGCACATTGCTTCCACCTTATTTTTAGAGACATGATCTCTCATGAAACCTGTAGCAGGCAATTCAGTAGACTGTCTTCACCCTCCTCCCAGTGCTAAGATTAGGGGTGCCATGCTGCTGTGCCTGGCTTTTTACATGGGTGCTAGGGTTTGAATTCAGGTCTTATGCTTGCCAGGCAGGAACTTTAACCTCTGAGACATCTTTCTCATGCCCTATACTCTCTTTTGGAATAGAACTCTTGGCTTTTGTTTATTTTTGAGACAGGGTCTTACTGTGTAGCCCTGGTTGTTCTGGGACTCACTGTACATACAACAATGAGATCCCCCTGCCTCTCCTCTAGGATTAAAGGCATGTGCCACCATGCCTGGAGGCCCTTTGCATTTAATAATGTACCATCTAGGGGTTGTCTAGCTTTCTTTTCCTCAGAGCTTTACAGGAGAACTGATTATACTCACACATGCCAATTTTAAGATTAGGGTATAAGACATCAATGTCATTGCAGAAGGTTCCCTTGCATTCTTGCCCCTGCAGAGATAACCACTCTTTTGACTTCTGTTCCCATAGTTGAGTAACTGAGTGTTTCCTGTTTCTGAACATAACATGACCAAACTGTCCTACCTTGCATCCCTTCCTCTTGGCTTCTCATACTCACGAGACTCTGAGCTGCCTGCTCCTGTGCCTATCAGTTGTTTGTTCCTTTTCACTGCTGAGTAGTACTCCTTGAGCAGGCATCCCACAACCAGCGTCTCTAGTCCGTATTCATTGATATTTCAGCTGGTTCTGGTGTTCATAAATGCTGTCTGTCTTTATGAACACTGTCAGCAATTTTATGCATGTATATTACTTGGAGGGGAGCCTGGGGTGGGGTTGGAGGGCCTTGAGATGGGTGTGTTTAATTGTGTAGGGAACAGTCTGGAATTTTTCAGTGTAGCTGTACATAGGTGTCACCACAGTGTAGACTTCTAGGAGTCACTGGGTTGTAAGCATTTGGGATTGTCATTCTTGGCTTTCCGTGTCCTGTAAGCTGGGCAGTAGCTATCATGGTAGCCTCTGCCTTTTCCTGGTGACTATGGGTTTCAGTCTTTGTTACATACTCATTGGCTATTGGGCATCTTTTTTGTGAAATGTCTGTTCAAGTCTTTTGCTCATTTTTTATTGCCTCAAGTTTTCTCCTTAAAACAAATCATGTAAAATTATTTTTTATGTATATGAGTGTTTTTCATGTATGTATGCATATACATATGTATACATGTGCATCATGTGTGTGTAGTACCCACAGAAGGCCAGCAGAGGGCATCAGAGTCCCTAGAACTGGAGTTCTAGATACCTGTGAGCCACTGTTGAGTCCTAGGAACTGAACCAGGGTCCTGTGCAAGAATAGCAAGAGCTTTTTAACCACCGATCCATCTTTCCAGTCCCATCTTTAGTTTTCTAGAACTACTTTGATCCTAACTGTCCTATAGGACCCAAACCCTGTGGCAGAACTAAAATGGTCGCCTGCCATCTCCCCCTGTCTTCCAGGATCCACTGACATCCTTCTCTTTCATTTACTCTTCACTCTGAAGGAACCTGACCCCAGGAGCTTCCTGTGAAGTGTCTGCGAGCGTCTGCATAGTTGAGAAGCACCTTGATGATCCCTGCCTGATGGGGAAAGAAGAACCAGGGGACAGGGATTGGGGATCAGACTGGGTTTAAATTGCCTTTCACTTATGATGTGGGAAGGGGTGGTGGTTTGAATATGCTTGGCCCAGGGAGTGGCACTATTGGGAGGTGTGGCCTTGTAAGAGGAAGTGTGTCACGGTGGGTGTAAGCTTTAAAACCTTCATCCTAGCTGCTTGGAAGCCAATCTTCTCCTAGTGGCCTTCAGATGAAGATGTAGAACTCTCAAGCTCTGCCTGCACAGCACCTGCCTGGATGCTGCCATGTTCCCACCTTGATGATAATGGACTGAACCTCTGAACCTGTAAGCCAGCCCCAGTTAAATGTTGTCCTTTATAAGACTTGTCTGGGTCATGGTGTCTGTTCACAGCAGTAAAACCCTAAGTGAAACAGAAGTGTTGGTCCTTTGCCTTCTGGTTTCTAAAGTTTCTATTGAAAAGTAGATGCCACACTGGCCCCTGTCCCACCTATGTGATGTTCTTTACCCATTGGAAACATTCAGGTTTCACTCAGGAGTTTCAGAATTTCCCAAGGGTGGGGATTTTCCATAGCCTGGCCTGGGCCCCCCTCCAGGTCTATTCTCCAGTTCAGTGCAATTTTCTAGATAATTTTCTCCCAACTTGCTACAGTCTGTTCCTACCACTTCCCCCATCCTGAGAGGCCATGTTTAGTTTCTAGGGTGGCAGTACTGGGAGATGGTAAAATGGCGGAGGAATGTCACTGGAGCAGTGTGCTTGAAGGGGATTATGGGATCCTGGTCTTTTCCTCTTTTGCTTTTTGGCCACATGCCATCCACCATATTCCATCTGCCATTGCCATGAAGTTCCCAGCAAAGACCTAGAAGCTTCCAAAACTGTGGATCACACCTGATACCTTTTCTATCCATGAGTTGATTATCAGATTCTTTTTCTTTTCTTTTTTGATGTGTATGTGGTATATGTGTATGCCAGCATGTGTGTGTGTGCGTATGTGGGTACTAGTGGTTCATGTTGAGTATCTTTTGTTGGTTGTTCTCCTTCATGCAGATTGACTCAGGCTCTCACATTTAACCCAGAGCTAGTCCAGCCAGCCAGCTTGCTCAGGGGCTCTCCTGTCTCCACTTCCTGAGGACTGTGATCATATGTGGACCACACCTTCCCAGTATTTACCTGGTTGCTGTTACTTGCCTGCAAGTGCCTTACCCTCTGAGCATCTCTCTTGCTCTGTATCTATGAGTTTCTAATGAGGCTTCTCGCTTTTATCCCCCCTAGCTGAATCACTGGGAGTCTTTGCTGGGTATTCTAAAAGATTCCCTTCCATCAATGAAGAAATGGGATTGCTGTGAATGACTTTGGGGTACCCATTGTTGTAGATAGGAGATCCACAGAGGCTGACTTGGTGGGGCATGCAGTGTGACAACAGAGATCATAGGGGACTGGGGTGAGCTAGAAGGTGGGCTGGATATTTTTATTTTTGAAGTGGGGAAATCCGGATTTTAAAGGCTTGTACACATCAACAATCAATGTGATATTTAAAAAAAGTCAACTTGTAAACTGGGGATGATGCCTTGTGCTTGTAATCTTAGCCCTTGAGAAGGTAAGGCAGGAAGATTGCCACAAGTTTGAGGCTAGCCTGGGCTACACAGTGTTCTAGGCCAGTGTTGGTTACAGAGTGAGATCTTGTCTTGACATAAACTACCCCCACCCCAAAAGACTCCAAACAACAAAACAACAACAACAACAACAGCAACAACAGCATGCTAGTCAAGCAAAACATGTCTTTTGGCACAGTTTGAATGTGAGCTGCCTTTCCATAGGCCTCCACGACCAGCCTCACGGTTAGCAAATCACCACTACATTTATTCTCTTAATTTGCTTCTCAGAGTAGCCCTGAGAAGAGGGCTCTTGTTAAGAGCAGCTCCTGGGTAGAATTTGTTACTAGAAAAAAAAAAAAAAAAAAAAAGCAGCAGGGCAGTGGTGGCGCACGCCTTTAATCCCAGCTATTGGGAGGCAGAGGCAGGTGGATTTCTGAGTTCAAAGCCAGCCTGGTCTACAGAGTGAGTTCCAGGACAGCCAGGGCTATACAGAGAAACCCTGTCTCGGAAAAAACAAACAAACAAACAAAAAAAGAATTTGTTACAAGAACTAAACACAATCCAGTGTGGTGGCGCAACCTTGCAATTCTGTCATCTGGGAAGCAGTGGTTTGAAGGAGAAAGGTCCTCATAGGCTCATATATTTGAATGTTTGGTTTCCAGTTAGTGGAACTCTTTGGGAAGGATTAGGAGGTGTGGCCTTGTTGGAGGAGGTGTGTCACTGGGGGTGGGCTTTGAGATCTCAAAAGCCCTCCCCAGCTCCACTCTCTCTGACACTAACTTGAGGATAAGATGTAAGCTCTCAGCTCCTGCTCCAAAGCCATGCCTGCCTGCCTGCCTGTCTGCCTGCCTGCCTGTGAAGTGGAAACTTAAGGGTTTTTTGGAAAGTTGGTTAGATGGTGTTTTGCTGGGACAAACACATAAAGGAACGTTTTGTTAAAGTGGACACAGGTGTAAAAGGTAGATGTGTAAAAAACTGTTTTGTTAAAGCAGACATGGGAGAGAGGATGTTCTGCTAAACTAAGTACATGAAAAGACACATGATGGATTCTCTGCTAATGACACACACATCCTTATGTTACATAGTTGAGCTACATTTGTTGGGACTCCATAGAGAGAAACAAACCAAAAAACTTTTGGTGGTGTACTGCCGTTTCTTGCCGCTTCCATGGACTCAGGCTGATTGGATAAACAAGCTGAGGCGAGGCACATGGAAAACACATGCTGTCTGGAGGGCATAAATAAGACACCAAGGAGTGACAGAGAGGGAGCTTGACTTCTCGAATCTTCACTGATCTTTGCTTCCCTAAGAAAGACACAGCCAAAAACTTCTCTTGGTGTCCCTGTTGGTCCCTCCTGTTGACTCAAGCCAAGGTTGGGGTCTGGCTGTCTCTGCTAGGTCATGTCACTGCTGTCGCTAACCTGACTCTATCGAACTAGACTGTTGGTGTATCTATAAAGTGTTTGCAAGTGGATTGAGCTGCCACTGTCTGCCAACCTGTGAACTGAACTGTCGATTTCCAGACAACAGAAATGAGAGTTGCTCCAAAGAACCTTTCTAAACAGGTCCACTCCCCCATATCCTTTCTTTTCCACTACCTCTCGTGGGTGGTGGGCTACAAGGGAGGTTAAAAGCATTTAAAAACCATCATTAGAAAATAAGATTTAAAAAAAATAAAGTTACATGCTTGCTACCATATTCCCTGCCATGATGATCATGGACTAACTCTCTGAACCTTAAGCAAGCCCTCAATTAAATGTTTCCTTTTAGATGTTGCGTTGGTCATGGTGCCTCTTCACAGCAATAGAATGGAAACTAAGATACTAGAATGTATAGGGAAACATTGTCTCAAAAATGAAAAGAAAGAATCAGGTAGGGCTAAGTGCAGGGCTCTGTGGAAATATTTTTACCTGTTAAGTCTTGGCTACTAGGTATCTAGTACATGGGGTTCAAATGCTCACAGAGGGAGGATGGAAGTGAGCTGACAAGTCCCCAGCTGCCCCATCTTTAGGGTCTACTACGTTTTCTATATGGCTTTCCCCTAAGGAGTCAGGAAGTTTGGTCCCTGGAGTGGCAATACTAACATGTAGTGGCACTTTTAAGGGTGGGGCTGAGTGGGAGGCTGCTACAGTTCCATCCTTTAGCATCTGCCTTACCCTGTGATTCTTCCCCTGCTATGTGCTCCCAAGGGATGCTACCCACTATGAGGTGATGCAGTCAGACCTGTGCTATCCGTTTAGGCATCCAGCCTCTGTAACTTGAGGGTGGTGAACATCTTCTTTCCCCAAATGCACAGGCATTTCATTTTAACAATGGAGAATGGTGCTTAAGCTGCACCATACTCCTCCAGGATCACTGTTAGAAAGGACTGGGCAGACAGAGGTCGTTGAGTGGACTCTTGCCTGCCACACCCAGGTTCCTCTGGTGGGCAAACCTTGCTCGGGAGCTTCCCATTGTCATGGCTGGGACTTGAGAACTGTGCTGTGGTCTTGAGTGGCCCCCCTTCTTCTCACTTTCTCTTTGCAAGTATCAGGTCACTCCATGCTCAAGGCTCTGCTTATGTATGACTGTTCTCCAGGAGACCCTTTTCAGCCTTTCCCCAAGAAATCCCATACATGTTGATACTCTGTTTCCTGGGTTAATCTTCAATTCTACTCTACTGGAATTGCCTAGGAGACAGAGACACACTTCCCGGTGTGCCTATGAAGTAATTTCTAGAGCGGTTTAATGGAAGAGGGATGACTCACCCTGTACTTTCCTTTGGCTGGGGTCCTGGACAGAATAAAGAGTGTAAAGGAGAGAACACTGGCCATTGTTACTCTCTGTCTTTGCTTCATTACTATGGAGGCAATGGCATGAGCCATCTCCTGTTCTTGCGGCCATGACTCTCCATCATGATGGACCAATACCTCCTCCAATATGACCCAAACCAACCCTTCCTTCCTTCTTTCCTTTCTTCCTTCCTTCCTTCAGTTGATTTCCTTATGTCTTTTGCTGCAGGAATGAGGACAGCGAGTATTACACTTGGGGGGTGGGGCTCTAACCTTACAGCTTTGAGGGCCTCTGGCCTGGGGGTAGAAGTATAGAGTCAGTCCTGCCTCTCCCTAAGGATGTCTGTGAAGAGCAGTGACTGATAAAAGAACTTAGGACATTCAAGACTGGCAGGAAGAGGCCTCAAGGGTGGCCAGTCCCATTCCTTCTTCATAGCTGCCACTATTATGAGACAGAGCTCCTGCTGGCTCCTAAAGGAGTCACAGGTATGACAATGCCACAGGGTTACCTCTACTTTGTAATTAATTAAAAAAAAAAACCAAACAAACAAACAGAAGAGAGACTTGGTCATCAAAATGGCGTCCCTCTTTTGGCATTTGGATGACTCCGAGTCTAGGGGCCAGGAGTTCCCTATACATTCCTGTTTTCTGTCAGCCTGTAGGGAACAGAGTAGGAAGCTTTGCCGCACCCTTTGGGAGATGGGGCTGGGGTTTAATGAGCTGCCCTGTTCCCCTCCTCTGCACTGTATTCTTCACACGTGAGTTTCCACGGAGCTCCATTCTGCAGGAGGCAGGGATCTAGTGTGACTCTAGCAAGATAAGGGGGTGCTGAGATGTTCAGCTTGTGACTTCTCTGCTTTCTCTTCTTCTTCTTCATTGCTACTCAAGGTCACCCAACCTTGTTTCTTGGAAGGGGATAGATCTGTCTCTGTCTTCCCAGCTCAGTGGGTCCTTTACTGTCCTTGTCCTGCGGGGAGAGTGTGGGTCACTTTCTGCTTCTTGTAGCTGTTGCTGGGGACTAGACCATTTTCATATTGGACAGTGTGGCTTGGTGGCCCTCAGTAATTCTCCATCTGAGGTGGGCATCAGCCAGTGGAGGAGAGACAGGACTGAGGAGGCATCAGGTTTTCAGGGAGGGCCTGGCAGGAAGGCTTCACTCCTAGTAAGGGCTCACACTCGCTGACTGAGCTGCCAAAAATCTCCTTAGTGGCCTGTGAATGCTCAGGATGGAGGGACTACCCTAGGCCTGCTTGCTGCCTTAGAGTGGGCCTCGATTAGGGCCCACACTTGTAAGTCCTCAACCTCCACGCCCACTTTCAGAGAATTTCCACTGTGTACAGTGCCCCTTCCTTCTGTCCCTCAAAGACTTTGTAGCCAACCTTTGAGAATGGACAGTAGGACCAAAAGCAGACAGTAGGACAGCACGGAAGAGAGGGCCAGCTCATCTGACAGGTGTTCTGGACTTTAAGCCTCAGCTTTCCAAGATGGCCTGGAGAAATAAGGGCCATCGTTTTTGGGTAGGGCCATCGTCTCTGGAATTCTATTGTGCTCGGAGCACTTCCTGTGGACTGTGATTTCTCAGAGAGCTGTGTTCATTGATAGTCCTCATCTGTTCAAACTCTTATTTTTCTGTTTGTTCAGTGGCTTAGCAGGTACAGGGTGAGTGGGGGTGGGGCTGGACTGGTTGGTCCGCTGCCCATGTCTCCTGACTCTAAAATTAAGTTTCCTAGTAACTTCATGTATTTAATTAGTTACACGTTTGCTTATTCATTGTGCATGAGTGTATTTGTATGAATACATGAGCTGTCAGAGGACAACTTACAAGAGTTTGTTCGCTCCCTCCACCGTGGTGTGGGTCCCGGGGATTGAACTCAGGTCATCTGGCATGGCACTGGGTGCCTTTCCCCCACTGGACCATGTCTTCACCCCTTCTATCACATTTGAGAAATTCTAACCTGAAAAGTCAGGCCACAGCAAAGCACCCTGGCATTGTATTAGGAGCTGAAACTTTTTTGATTGAAAAATTTGGCAGTTCTAGTAAAACTATAGCAGTTTTTCTATTATAGAGGTAACTGCAAAACAAAACAAAACAAAACATCAAAACATCAGAACAGCAGCAGCAACAACAACAACAAACCAAAAACCAAAGTGAAGTGAAATCAGTTCTGTTCTGAATATATTTCATTTAGGTCCTGTGGTTACTTATTACAGTACCAAGGGTGAATTCAAACCACAGTATGCATTGGAAGAAAATGCTATACTATCCACTGACCTGTTCTAGAAGTAGCCAGTTACTGTGGAAGATGAAAATTATCCAGAGGCAGCCATGTTCTGAGAGGTCTTGGAGGATGAGGTGCCGGGGAAGGGGTGGGACGGGAACATGGAGGCGCCATCTTGTAGAGGATGCTGTGTTCTTGGAAGTGAAGCCTCCAGACATTCATTATCCAGGAAATTCCAGGGAAAGAGTCTAATCACCCAGATGAGCTCTTTCCAAGTCTCTGACCCACAGCATGATAAGCCAGTTAGACTAGCTATCTGATATCTCCTGCTAAGGAAGGAGATATCAGGAGGAAGAATTCTAGAGACTGCTCCTTCTGTCGGCACAAACCCCTCTGCACCCTCAGCCTTTCCTGCAGACACTGCTAACCAGGAGCCAAACAGGTGGTCCCAGTGTCCTTTATCAGAGCTGTTCCTTTTGCATGCCCTTCCCCCACTTAATTTCAGAATCATAACAATTGCTGGACCTTGTGTGGTGGGAAACAGGACCTATTGATGATTCCACTTAGCACCTATTGAGAAGCTGCCACCCCCTGAGAGTTTTCTTGGAGGAAACTCTCACCCCAGGTTGTTGCTCACCCGGGCACATCTGATATTCAGTGGTGGCTACGTGTAGACCCAAAGGAGCCATGAAGTCTGGGTCCTGTCAAGTGACAGGCTACACAGTGTTGGCATCCATTTCAGGCATGGATTCAAGTTGGCTCTGTGACTTCTCTTTGGGAAGTTTTCTTCTCCTTCTCCTTCTCCTTCTCCTTCTCCTTCTCCTTCTTCTTCTGGAGTGATAAAACAGAACTGCTTATGCAAGCAGCAACATGGGACTCCAGTCCAAAGCTGCTTCCCTCTCTTCTTCGCTCACAGAAAATAATTCACATGAACGCTGCTCTCTGGCCAAGGCTTGTCCCCTCTCCAGCAGGGGACTTCTTTCTTTCTTTTTTGTTGACTTCAGCACACATTCAGATTTCTCGTTCCAGATTTTGGGGTGTGTCTCCATGTCCCTTGGGAAACTTTGTTTAGACCCAGCATATTTGAGGCCTCTCTGCTTTCTTTCTCGTCAATCCTAGTAATCCAGCCATGAGAGTTTGGGGAGGTGCCTGTCTGAGTTCATTTGTGTGTATTAAACCCATGTGCTTATAGCTGGAGGAGAAAGGTGTCAGACAGAGTCACAGGGCAGCTGCATGTCACCACAGGAGCTGGGTAGCCTCGTCACTGAGACTAGGCATAGTAAGATATGTTTGTGCTTCAGTTTTTTTATTGGTAAATTGAGGTTTGGAAATGGTATCTGCTCAGCACCAGCAGAAACAGGGGCCCATAACTGACCCTGTCATGCTGAGGACGGCTTTGTTAAGTGGGTAAGGGAAGTCTGTGCCTCAGATAGGGCTGGCCTTGGGGTGAGTTCATACTAGCCATCTGCTCCCCAGGTGCTTTCCTCAGTGGCCTGAAGGGGAAGACACTTATAAAATCATCTACATCTGGATAAGTGAAGTGACTGCACCATCTCCCTCATGTCTAACTATGTCAACCAACCCTTCAGTCTCTGCGGGAGCAAAGGTGAGAGCATCCATTTTCTTCCTGCTCTGCAGCAGAATTCCTCCGAGGCCAGGAACTATAAATACAAGATATGTATTTTCTCTCCAGGCCTTGTGCAAAATAGGAAGCTTATTTATTCATTTGTTTCTTCCTTTACTTATATTTACAATTATGTAGGTTTGTATGCCCCCATGGGAGCACCCCCGTACCTCATGTCACGGTGGAGGTCAGAGGACAGCTTTCAGGAGTTGGTTCTCTTCTTCCACAAGCAAGGTCATCAGGTTTGACAGTAAGAGCCTTTTCACTTGCTGAGACAATTCGCTGGCCCACCCGGGCTTCTCTGCCTGCCAATAGAAATCAGTATTGTGGGGCTCAGGGTGGGATGATGCTTGCTTGCTGTCCACTAGGATACCTGGCATACAGTATGAGCCCTGTGGCCATGCAAGCTAGAATGAAGAACAGCTCAAGCTTTGCTTTGCAGTGGTAGCCAAGAGCTGGGAGCAACCAGGCAGGTTAAGCCATTGAGTGTGTAGGCGGATGGCAGGGGCTGCAGCCCCAGGCTGAAGTAAGGTCACAGAAAGTGAGCTTTGAGAACTGGCTGGGCTGAGGGTGGCAGAGAATTCCTTTTCCTCTTGGTGGTTCCCATGGGGCCTTGGCCAGAGTCCCTGGGATGAGGAAGTCCTGAGAGGTGGGTGGGGCTTCTTCACCTGGCTTCCCTCCCACAGGCATGAAGTATAAGCATTGCCAACAGTCCTCCAGTTATCTCCCTTTACCCCTTACATCAAAGCTGTTCAGGAAGAACATCATCAGGAGCAGGTCATTTGTTTAAAACCTTTATTAATGCTTGAAGGAAAACAAGGCCATGTGACAGTGGCGAGTGCTGAGGCCTAACTGTGTAACAGCAGACACTGATTTAGCAGCCCATGTGGTATTTTTCTTTCTTTGGAAGTGGGTGGCAGCAACATTGTCTCCATGTTGTTTCAGAGATGCCACGGCCGGGTTCAGAGATCCAGCGCATGTGTGTGAGGACAGCTGGGCTGCTGTCGCCTATTCATTCGGCTTTGGGCTGTCAAGGGTTTTGCTGTCTTTGGCCTTCTCGTTTTAGAATAACAGGGCTATTTATTGATACAACGGAGAGGTGTTCAGATCATCTCGTTAAGATTCAAAGCTCAAAATAAACACTGCATCTTTATTTGGAGACCCGCATCCTTCCTCACAGGAAGGCTCACGAGTGAGTGTGTATGCAGCTGAGGCCTGAGGAGGAGCTATTTTCAACAGCTGCCTTGCTTATGTTTTAGACTGTGCAAACGACCCCATCAGGCACACAAGACTTTGAACAGTTGTGAGCAAAAGGGCCCAGGTTTCTAATTTCTAATCACACAAGGAACCAGGAAGTGATATTTTTTACTTTTTTGGGTGATGGTGGGGGGAAGGGATGACAGGCATGGAAAATACACAACAGAGATTAGTCAGTGGGTTCAAATGAACATAGGAAGTGATTTTATGCCTTTGGGGGAAAAACGCTGAGATAATAAATATGAATGATGAATATTTACAGTAGGAACAACAAATAGAACATTAGTAGGTGAACATAAGACACTGACGAACCCAGTCCAGACTCTGGGACAAGTGAGGAGCCGAGCCAGAAATGGAGGAGAATGTTTGTGAGTGATGTAAGAAGAAGGAGCCAAGGTGCCACGCAGGCGCATGGCACGAGTGTCATAGTCTACACTCATTTCCTGTGGCAAAGCCTGGCATGCTGGGCCTCCTTCCTTCTGGGCAGAACTAATTAAATGCACATACCCTCTGCTCTCTGCAGCTTCACACCTTTCTGGGGGTTTCCTAGCATGTCATCGGCTCATCCCTCCTCAAATAACTTTTTTTTTTCAAGCATAGCCTATGAGAGATTGAGATCCTTCGCACAGAGATGCCAGCTGAGTCTGGGGAAGTGCTTAGAGAAATGTGGCTGTTTCTGGCCTCAGGGGTCTGCCAGGGAGAGGTAGTAGTTGGGTAAGTCAGAATGCAAGAGAACCTTAGCAGAACAGAGCTAAGCCCTTCCATTCTTGCAGCAGAAGGTGATTTTGTCCCGTGATAACGGAGCTGGCTAGCAGCAACAGAAACCATGCAGCTTGCCGAACTGAAACTCCCTAATTATTGTTTGACCCTTCATAGGAAAAGTTGGTCGAGCCTTGGTCTGGAGACCTGGCCCAGGAGACCCTCCTCTTCTGCAACACAGGCTGCCAGAGGAACTGAGTCAGCTGAAGAGGAAGGAGATCTCAGTGTTGAACCTGAGCGAGACCTTTCTTTTCTCCATCCACTTCTCTCCTTGTTGCCAAATTTCCACTTTGGCCATGAAAAGCCCTGTCTCTTAGAGAATAAGCTATTCGCCCAAGTATGCCGAGAGTGACATTCCCCAAAGTCAACGGTTTCCTTAGCCCTATCGATGGCGTCCTCTCTTCTCCCTCTTTGTGGCATGCAGACGCTGAATGCTAACTTGGCTGCACCGATTCAACCAACGTACAGGCTCATGAACCTTGGCTGAGGTCAAGCTAAGATAGCAAAACTCTAGGGAAAGGCTGTCTGTGGAAAGAACTCCTTGTCTAAGCAGTGACTCTGTCTGTTCAGGGGGCGGGGCGGGGAGGGGCGGGGCGGGGCGGGGCAAGAGAAGCCCACGTAGGCAGTGGTGCTTGAGCTCCCCCCCTTTTTTTTTTTTTTTTAAAAAAAAAAAACTCACAAAAATTTACCCTTCAGAGATGGGCTGGGGTTGGTTTTCTTCCTCCTCTAAGCTGGTTTTTGTGACCCAGTTGTTTGGTTTGAAAGCCATTTATTTAGATGAGAAACACGTAGATGTCAATTGATTAAAAAAAAATGGAGATCTGAAACAGTGGTCAAAATAAACAATCAGGGGATACCCCTTCAGTGTCCCCCAGACAGAACAATGGCTCAGAAACAACACACAGAAAATGTACCATCCATTTTCCCTCCAACAGCTCTGAAACACAAGATCCCATGCATGGCACTAAACTTCCGGTTTGGTACTGTGTGGAGCTAAACCACTTCATCCTCTCTGCCTTGTCAGCTGCACTTCCCACTCAGCCCTACCCCGGAACCCAGCTGCATGCTCCCTGCAGACAGCACTGGGAACTGGGGGGGAGGGTCTACCACCCACCTGTGGCCCCTTCCCTCGCTGGCTGACCTCCCCTCAACAGACCATACTTTAGCCACCAGCTAGCTCCACAGACCGAAGTGACAAAGTTACAAGGCCGATTCAAGGCAACAGTCCCAATAAGCTTACACAGGTGCCAACCCACCAGGCACCGGAGACCTTGCTGCCCTGGAGTCTTCATCTCACCTGTTCACACACCTGCACGAAGTCCACAATTTGCACACATCCTGCGTGTGACATCCCCCCTCTTTAATGTGAATGTTTTGGAATGTCCATAGATAAGAAAATGGACAGCCGGAGGAAAGCTTTCACAGCCGGAGTTTCATTTCACCTCCGGATGTCGGAATACTCAGACTGTTCGTCTTCCCATTCACTGCTTCCAGAGGGTCCCTGGGCGCTCTGGCCACCCACTCCGCCTCGAGCATGGGCATTCGGTTGGCTTTTGCTCTCTCGCTCACCCTTGGCACCTCTGTTGGCTGTCAGGTGGTGGTCTGTGTCCCGGTGGTGAGGCCTGGAGAGTTGGGCCCTGTCTGCCAGGGGCTGATATTCCGGGGCTGCGGTGGGAGGTCTCTGTATGTTGGAGGTGCAGAAACTCAGGATGGAGCAGAGGCCTCCCCAGCTCTGTTCACACTGCGCCTGGACGCTGAGGGTGACCGCCTCCTTCACGTCTTCCCCGCAGGTCAGCAGCAGATTCACAAGGTCCACATAGGGCCTAGAGACGAGAGCCGAGGCAGAAAGTAAGAATGGAGTATGTTCTAAAGGATCCCTGAGGAGTTGTGACTAGGTCAAGAAAGAGGGAAACAGTGCCTAACTTGGGCTCTGTGGGTGATCTTTGTGGACTGGGTTCCATAGGAGGCAATGGAGGGTATTAAGGTAGGTTCTTGATCCTCAAATAGGTGTAGAGCCCCGGGAAAAAGGGCCACTGACAGTGTATGGATACACAAGAGGTAGGACATTAATTTAAGGTAGATTTTGCAGGTGGAGGAGCTGTGTGAACAGAGAACATGCCTTGTGCACATCCAGGCTGCAGGAGCTGGTGAGTTTTGGCAGGAGTGGAGTCGATCTTAGCAGGTGGTGGAGGACCTTCAATATCAAATTCATGTGTGTGTGTGTGTGTGTGTGTGTGTGTGTGTGTGTGTGTGTTCAGTGGAGAATCCAGGAAGTGCTGGACTAAGGAGCTCTTTAGCAGCCTTCAGGAGACCCCACCGGTACCTTGTCCTTCGTAGATGTTGTCAGTGAGGGTCTCCTGAGGCCATTGCTCCTGTGTGCTCCAGGTTTATGCTTACAATGGAGGGCTTTTTGGACAGCTTCTGGGTATACCTGTCTATGGGAATCTGTAAAGGACTGAGATGTGCTGCCAAGGGCACTTCCTTGTGGTGTCAACTCCCTTTGCAGGTAGCAGGGAGTTGGGATGCTGTCCTCACAGTTACCAGGATTTCCCTTACATTGTCCTGTGGGCTGGCTGTCAGGGTGCCTGTGTCTAGAATGAGAACAGCTCTCTGGGAGACAAACACAGTCTGTGGGTGGCTCAGAGCTGTGCTCCCCACCTGCACTGACTCCAAGAACCGTCTGAGTTGTTCTTTAGCCAAGTAGGCGGAGGACTTCGCTACAGGGGGCAGAGGAAGTGTGCCCACTCTTTATTTATGGGCTTCCTTGGTAAAGCATGTTTATCAGCGACTTCTCAGGGCCTATCCATTGAGCTTTCCTTAACTCTCACTGGCTTCTTCAGATTCCAGAAAGAATGTAGGATGCTTCATGTGACTCTGTGTGGCTAACTAGAATTAAGCAGTTTCTAGCCTGTAAAAGTCCTGGACATATCTGCCTGTGACAGACGACATACCCCCCACCCCACTCCCTGTAGGGAAATTGCATGGGGTATGTAGCCATTTATAAGGAACAAAGGTTCTTTTCTCCCTGGGTCTTGACCTGACTCTTGGATGGCTACCCTAGGGTGCTTGTAATCTTCCCCTGCAAGTTGCAACTGCTGCTCTGCAGATCAAGTAGCATCTGTAATCAAGACGTGTGCTATAGTCAGTTGGAGTGAGTGAGCTGTCCTTACTTCAGGGATGTAAAAACCAGGAAGAGTGCAGAAAGAAAGTCCCCTCTGGGAACACCAGGGCAAGGAAGGCCTGGCCTGGGAACAGCCCAAAGGAATGTTCTGGAGCTGCTTGTTTAGAGGCCTCTATCATTCTTTAGGCTTCACGGTTTGTGCATGGCTGGTGGGCAAGGTCCTGAGGCTCTCTCCAGCAGGCCTCTGCCAGTGGTAAGGATAGTTTCACACTGTCTTGTGAGGAGGAAGGTACCTAGAAAGGGATGCTGGAAGCTGCTCATATCCTTCCACCTTTTGGAAACAAACACTATCTTATGAAGCTCATGTCTACCGAGTCCATCTGTAAAATGGAAGCAAGATGCTCATTCAGTCACTTGCTGACTTTCTCAGAATCTGAACTGATTCTCCCCTTTAAGCTTCTTTCCTTAAATGAAACTCTCCCGGGGAATACAGTTGTCTCTGGGGCCTTCCCCATCATGTGTCTCTACCATGGAACCCTGGACCTGCAAGGCAGACACTGGCCTCTCAAGGCAGGACTAGTCCCCTCTCTTTGGCTTGCTCAGTCTTCTCTCTCAGGGAGGAAGCTGAGCCCTGTGGGGAGGGTGTGTGTGGCCAAGTAAGTTAATCTAAACCGTGCTCTGGGTTGGCAAGATGCCTTCTCAGGCTGCAGGCTGATCCTCTCATGACAAAATCCAGCACTCAACCGAGTGTCAGCAAGGCTGAAGGAGGGGAAGTGCCCAAGGCTCCAAACCCTTGGTGGCTGCCAGTACCTGGTGACAGGGTGTGCAGAGGCCAAGAGAGACTGGTCACAGCTAGGGGGAGGCAGACGACAAGGAGAAAGTGGGATAGACAGGTATACTGACAGGGGCAGCTTGCAGCAGACTGGACATTGCTGCTGTCCCTGCTCCCAGCATGAGCCTAGGAGAGGATGTAGTGGTTTAGATTCTGCAGCGACCGACTTCCTTCTCTTTATCGTGAAAAAGCAAAGTTGGCTCACAGTCCAGTGTTCGTGACTCTTGCCATACACTCAGAGATGACTTTCTTGGTATTTCAGGGCTGTCAGGGTCCTTTAATCAGTTAAGCTGGTTGAAAATTTGGGAAAGTTCAGATTGAGGCATTGTATCGCTACACTGCAACAGGGACCGAGGTTTCAAGGGAGTGTAGTTGGACTTGGGCACAATCTGCTGCCCGGAAGGACTGCCTTAGCAGGAGGAGGCCCTGCACGTGGCCTCCTGGCAGTGTTCTGAAGACACCCACGGCTCTGCTCAGGGTGGGCCACCTTCTCCAGAGCAGGCCAGTGTTGGCTGCTATTGCTTATTCTAAATAGTGCAGGAGAATCCTTTAAAACAAGAGTCCCTGGCCTGGAGGCCATGTTTCTGTGGAAGAGACACTAGAACACCACAGGGCTTCAACCTTTCTAAATTCTAGGGTGGGGTGTGTGTTCCCCAAACCTGAATATCCTGAGTTCTCCCAAAGACATTTTTTTTTTTTTCAGAGAATAACACCACTTCACACAGTCTGGGAATCTACCCTAGATGTTTACCAGGTGTCCAACCTTCCACTCACAAGGCCAAGAAGCCATCTTAAATATGTCACAGAGCCTTCAGAGGTTCCTTGGCCGTAAACATATACTTCTTTCAAGAGCACCTTGAAGCAAAAGACCCTAACCTTCTGGTCATGATGAGGGAGTAGTTAAGAAAAGGAAGAAGACCTGGTCATATATGAAGACCCACGAAGCCTTAGCAGGTCTAGCAAGAATAGGCTTGGGGGGGGGCACAAGTCAATGTGACAGTTGGCCTGCTCCTCCGATGCAGCCTCAGTCAGTCAGCTCTGTGCTTGTGAATTCAACTAGCCAACCACAGATCACTGTTTCATAGACTGCCTGGCTCTGTGCTGAAGCAGATTTTTTTCTTGACACTATTTCCTAAGCACTGTAGATAAGTCATATGCAAATACTTCATTGATATATCTGAGACTTTCTCATTCATGGATGTTGGTATGTCAGGGAGGTCCTTGAACCATCTATCCCTAGTGGATAGCCAGAGAAGACTGCCATTTCTATTTCCCAGGCTGCAAAGTAGAACTCAAATCTTACAAGTAAGAAACTTAAGCTCTTAGCTTCACTAGCTTTCTCTATGGAATGGAGATGCTACTTTCAGTCTTGTAGTTAGTTTGGAAAGACAAGCGTGAAAATCCATGGATATCCCATAGTCAAGGTCCTGGCATACCAAAGAGAAATCCAAGACAATTACTATTATCAATGCTATTTTGTTCCTTTGTAAATATTTGGGAGAATAAGAATATGTTGTAAAATATTTGTATGGTTCAAAAACCATGTGAAATGTTTTTGCTTTTGGAAAGAGCAGCTTGCAGAATTTCACCATGAATAATTCAATATTGTACCAAGCAAGGTGTTGCAAGCTACCAAAGGCCATATAAAGTGGGCAGAGACAGGGGATGGCTGCAGCCAGAATCCAGGCATTAGTGTGGTGAGGCAGGGGATATGTCTGGTGACATAACTGGGAGGTTGTCCCTAATACTGTGCTGATTTGGCCCCAATGAGTCACCTTGGAAAGATGGGCATTGCTACAAAGGGGCAGTGACTGGCACTGGTCTGCTTAACTGGCGGCTTCCCTTTTGCTTTGTATCTGTCTTTGGGGCCTTTGGACAGATTTCATGTTAGAAACAATGGCTTCAGTCTGCTTTAATGTTCTGCAAAATCCAGGACCCTGCAGCTGGGGGGAGTTTCAAGGAATGAGATTTTTTTGGCTTTATCACTGAATTGTGACCTTTGAATCCAATTTAGCATGCACGTTTAGCCGACTAAAGCTTCTGATGTTTGTCTTGTGCTTTCTGCAGAGGTAAAGAAGGGGAAGGGGAGTCTCTGAAAGATGAAGTGGCTGTGGATCAGATTGGAACATTTAAGAGTGTAGGTGCTGTAGCCACACTGCCTGGACCCCAGGTCCTAGCTTTGCTTTTCCCTGTGTGTCCTTTACCTCAGCGGGCTCAGTTTTCTCATCTGTGAATTGGGGATACAGAGTTGTTGTGAGGACCAGGTAACATACTTGGCATCTCACCTAGCACATAAAACCAGGTAAGTGTCAGTATGTACCAGCTGTCTGGATTGATACCCATGAGTTACTTGGACCACACAGCAACCAGATGGGACTTGGCTAGGGGCAGGATGGAAAGTGCTTCTGACTATAGATATTTTGTGCTTAGTAAAAATAATGGTCTATTTCTGTTTGTGGGAATTTCAAATCTGATTTTCTGGGGGGCTTTCTAGCTTTCTGAGGCACCCCACAACTGTATCCCCTGAAGGTAGTTCACCACCAAAGATAGCATCCTCATACATACATACTTCCAGCCCTCAGGACCCCATCTTTGCCGGGCACCCCTTCCTCCCGTTCTCCTGGGGATGGGATACTACTCACCCATGCAGCAGGAGATCCTTGAAATGAATCATCTCCACAATCACACCAACGTTCTCCTGAGCTGCTGAGCACAGGTCATGCTTGAGATAGCATTCCTTCTGCAACTGGAAAACCATTTCCCTAATTGCCGGACACTTCCTGCTGATGCAGCCAAATTTATGCCGCAGGGCATGGGCCTTGCACCTCAGGGCATCTTTGATGAATGACTTGCCCTGAAAATGGAGGACACAGAAGGGAGGGGCCAAAGGAGATTTCATCACTAGCCAGGCTGACATGTGCCAGTCTCAGGCTTGCACTGGAGTCTTTGATCTCAGACTCCTGAGTTCCGCTCCAATGGATGTACTTCCAGGTGAGAAGCTATATGGGAGCTACTTCCAAGAGTGACATGATCCCATCCCCCACCCCACCTCAGGCTACAGTGGATGTGAGCTCCGTACACAAGCGGATCCCCATCTCTCCACCCCAGTTATTCTTCTAGTTTCCCAAAACTGGGGTCTCCTCCAGGCAGCTGGGTGGAGACTGCCCGGTAGCAAATTCTCTCGAACACCAGGGGATTGGGCCATAACTCCTTGGCCAGTATCAGTGAGAGCACACTTCTCTTTTGCTCTCCACCCATGGAAGGCAATGTTCTTTGGAGCATTCCATTTCCATTCTAGGGCTCTAGCTCATGGTCTTGTCTGCTTCTCTTGTGCTTCCAAGAGGAACATCCTTTGCTTTTAAACTGTTGGGATTTCAGTTTCTAAAAGTCCCACCTGGCATCTACTGTGGTAGCTTGTGAATGGGACAGGGAGCATCCTCCCAGCTCTGCCTCAGAAAGATGAGGCAGCCAGGCACACACATGATCCACCGCTCTCTTTCCTGGCCACCCCAGCAGACCATGTGTGCCAAGGCCAGAAAGGAGACAGCTTCTGGGATATGGGGGAAAGTTCCTGCCTTCTCTCCTATCAACCTGGCCTGGAGACATCGTTGGGTGTCTAGCCATGAGTCTCCCTTCAGTTACTATGGTAATGGGCCATCTGAAGAGGCAACCCCTGGTTTTGTTCTGTTTGTTTTTTTAGAAGCAGGTCTGGAAATCACTGAGCTGAGAAAGCAAACCAGGTTATGTTGGAAATGGGAAGCCAGCCAGCATATTTATTTTGGTTTTCTCTTTAGATACGTCTACAGACAGTGGAAACCCACATGGCACACACGCCCTTCCTGTGGCCCCTATTTATTTGGCTGGAGCCAAATGGGATAGAGGACAGGGCTTGGCACTTTTGTAAGTAGCTGTGTGCTGAGAAGTGACTGGGAAGGGTTGCCTCTAGCTTGAGAACATATTCCTATTGGTTGAGAAAACAAGGAGGGATGGATCTCTGTGAGGGCTGTGGCAAGCTGATGTTTGTATTCTGACATCCGGTGGGAAGGCCCTCGACACACACACTCCACTCCTCTCTTCCGGATTTCCTACGGAGTGTGTCCTAGCTCCAGTCAGTTCTGATGGGAGAGACCTTTTTAGGGAGACTTGAGGAGTTCAAAGTTCTCTCCCTTTCCTCCTGGTTTCTGTTTCCCCTTCCGCTACCTCACATCCTCCACAGTTGAGACTGCCAGGGCTGTCACATCCCTTTCTGGTGAACAGGCCTTGCTTTGTCAGGCTGTCCACAGGGTGTCAGCGGACAGTGATTATGACTTTTATAAAATCACATCTCAACTGTTGACCTCTTCTGAACTTAGTCACCATGCTCCAGTGAGATAGGAGAGGAAGCATGAGATAAAAACAGGGTGTTTCAGCAGGGCTGAGAGCTGGGGCACAAAATGAAGGGGATCCCAATGCTACATGCCATCTAAACATGCATTTGGGCCCTCTGTGACAGAATCGTTAGCTTGCTTATTGGTTTTCTGTCCTGGGCAGCAACTCAGCTCTACCTTGGGATAACAGAGGTGGATTTAGTTCTAAGTATTAAGACAAGAGAGGTTCAGTGAGGGTTTTGACTTTTCAGATTGGGAGAGCAGACTCTGCTCCTTGCTGTTTGGAGACTGTGAACTGTCTTGGCTGCCTGCATCACACACACACACACACACACACACACACACACACACACCCCAGAAGAACCTTTGCCACCTATAGCTAGGATGCCTGCCGTTTCAGCCCTTTCTTCCTAATGCAATGGATTTTGGAGACTGGGTTCTAGTTTTTCAGACTGTTTATCACTGGCTATGACTTTGGTGTCTAGCCTGCTCTGCCTGTATGGTTACAGCATAAGAATGTAGAAGGACTAGGCCTAATGACGCTCCAGAAAGCAGAGCAATGGGGGAAATCGGAAACACCGGTGCCCCTCCCACCTGCAACCACCAGACTCCCTCAAAGAACTTAAGTCCAGGAAATCTGCGAACAAGTTTTCCCAGCCAGTAGTTCAACCATGCTACACCAACCCAGAATATTTTTCATGCTCTATGTTCTTTTTACCTGGGCATCGAATTTTCCAGCGTTGTGCAGAAACGTCATGCAAATCCCATGTAAGCCCTGGATTTCACAAGAGTTGTTCTCAAAACATTCAAATACACCACACCCCACGTCCCCGGCGTTGACCAAACAGTGCTGGATCTCGGCTAAAATTAAAAATTACATACAAAGTTTTCTGCCATGCTGAGTTAATAAGGGCTAGAGAAAAAAAAATTGAGAGAAAACTCGTGCCAATTTCAGAATCTAAAGAATGGAAAGAAAATGTCATTTACTGCTACGTATAGAAAGTATGGGTATTTATAAAATTGGCCAAAATAAACAAATATCACAGTCAGAAGTTAGTCTGAGCATTTTTTCTTTCTTTTTGTCTCTTTCACTAAATGAAGGTATTTGTGGCACTTGAAAACACTTCAGCTTTTGAAAGCCACGGGGAAAATAAGATTTGAAAATGACCACATTTCATGAGTTAAGTGTTCTCTATTTGGGGCTACAGAAGCCACTGCCCTTAAGATGCGGCCATTTCTTTCCTGACCCCAGACGAAAGCGTCCAAGCAACTTCAGTTCAGCTTTATGATTCAACACCTAAAAATCAAAACAAGATTCCTATTAAAGCCGAGCCTCCAAACCAGCCGCATTAAAAATGCCAGGCCACGGAGGCTGCAGCTGGCAACAGCCTCCAAACGGAGGCAGGTGGGGGCTGGCCTTTCTACCCGCCACCATTCGCTTTGGAAGTTCCTTTTAATTAGGGATCCGGTGTGAGATATCACTTAATCCCCTCGAATCCCTGAGGCCCCGAGCCTGCTCTCTCTTCCAAGATGTCCTAATTCGTCAGCCTGAAAGGAAAGACCGGGAGCTGTCAGGCTGCGGGAGTGCAGTCCCATGCCTTGCTCGCTCACTCAGTTCTAGGATTTAAACGAACCGCAAAATTACATGAGGGAAGTGTCTTTTGGGAGAAGGGCGGGGCTCGAGTCGAAAAATCTGTATCAGATGAAATCTAGCAGGAGAACGAACGAGGGGCGTGTGTTTGTGAAGGGGTGCCTAAACCCGAGAGGGGGCAGGGAGGACCAGGGACCCTGGACTGTGCGCCTGGGCAGCCGGGGCGAGAGACTGAATCGACTCCACGCGTGGTCGCGGGCAAGGCAGTGATCACTGACTTGGAGGACCCTGACCCGCACTTGTGCATTCCGGCTCAGGCAAGGAGCGCACGCACGCCACGGCCGCCGCTTTCACACGGCCCCCGAGGAATAGCGGGGGTGGGGGCGTGAGCAAGGAGTCGAGCGGCAGACACGTTTCTTTCTCTCCCGGGAGCTGGGAAGAAGGCCAGCCCCGTGTGCTACACGCCAGGCTCTGCGCTGCAGCTTGCTGGCGAGCAGGGCCGCGCACGATTCGGGTGGTGTCAACATTTCTTCCCTTGCTGACCTGGCTGGGAGCACGACCGCAGCACCAGAGGTACGCTTTGCAACCCCCCTCCCCCAAAGGAAAAGTTCTCGATGCCATTGAACTGACCAGCAAAGTTCTGCGATGTCCGGCATCTTTGGAGAAAAGGGAGACCATGCCAGCTGGCCGGCTTGGAAACGAAGTTCTAGGTGCAGGGCGAGCCCCGCTCCGGGGACCCTTGGTACCTCGCACGCGCCAGGCGGGACGAAGTGCGCCCTGCTCTGGGCCCGGGACTCTGGCTGGAGCTGGTAGCAGAGTCAAGCGCAGCCTCGTTTCCCCTCAGCCCCGGGGGAGGCTAGCAACAAGTCCTGCCTCAGCCATTTCATCACCCTGCTAGCACGTGCCGATTCCGAGCTCTCGCAGCCCGGGCCAGACCTCGCTTCGCCTCGCTCTTCCCTCTGCACGTCCCGAGCTACCAAGAGTTTGCGCGGCCCGGGGTGAGCTCGGGTCGCTGGCTTGGGGCGAAAGGCACCCGGCGCGCTGCGAGCATGCACCCTGCTCTCCCCCGGCAGCTCCGGGCTCCAGGGCGCACGCGTTTACCTGTGTTCTGCAGGGACAGGCGGCCTTTCTGCTGCGAGCCCCTGTCTTGGGGACCTTCCGGAGGGTTCGTGGAGTCTGTCCCCCGCGCTGGGTCCAAGGTGGCAAACACCAAAGCCAGGGTCACGAACTGGCCCAGTCGCTCCGCACACATGGTTCTGGGTATCACCCTCCCGCCTGGAGACCTGGATTCTTTGTGCGCCCCTCCTCCTCCTCTTCCTCCTCCGCCGCTTCCCCCCTCCTCCCACTCTTCCTCCTCGCTGGCCCCTTCCCTCCTCCTCGCCGCGGCTCGGATAGAGGTTACCCAGCGCCCTCCCGTAGCTCTCCGGAGAGCATGTGACCAGGCCGTTAGCCGCGCCGCGAGTTCCCTGCGATAGCAGGGATGGTGCCTCAAATATCCCTGGAAGCTCTGGTGTCACTTGAATGAAGGAGTCGAGCAGGTGTTGTCCCGGAGGCTGGACCAATCGGAGACCCCGGCCCGTTTGACAACACAGCGGGAGGCGGGGCCTGCGCCAACTACTACGGGAGGAAGCGGAGCGCCGCCGCGAGCACCCCACAAAGTTGCAGACCTGGCGGCGGCCACGCGTTTGCGTGCGTGCATGCGTGTGTGTGTGTGTGTGTGTGTGTGTGTGTGTGTGTGTGTGTGTGTGTGTGTG
>JADRCH010000008.1:13667840-13786953 GCA_019843965.1 Rhynchomys soricoides
GTGTGTGTGTGTGTGTGTGTGTGTGTGTGTGTGTGTGTGTGTGTGTGAGCGCAGCCCGAGACGCGTGCGCGTGTGTGGGTGATACGGGGCAATGGCCGAACGGACTGGGGGGGGATCAAAGCGGATGCCAACTCTAGTTGCAACTAAACACTAAAAAAATAAAAGAAAGAGAGCAAAAAAGAAAGAAAGAAAAGAAAAGGGGTGGGGTGGGGAGGGAGAAGTCGGTCTTCACAAGGATAGAGTCCCCAGGGTTCGCATCCGGCTGGGAAAGTTTCCTCTTTCACTGACATTCTCAGCCCCGAGGCCTGAGCAGATTGGAACAGATACCTAGGCACAGAGATGGTGCGAGCAAATTGAGCTCTGGTGGGAATTCCTAAGACTCGTGACGCTTGGTATTTAAAAAGAAAGAAAGGAAGAAAGAAAAGCGAATGAGGACAGACGCGGAAGCCCCGAAGCGCTTGGCCCGATTTACTGCCCACCTCCCACTTTCTTTCTGCCAGGATTTGATGGGTCCAGCAACACCTGGGGCGTCTCGTCTCGCCCCTCCTCCAAGCCAGACGGATTCTTGTCTGGACTTCAGGGATCCAGGTGACAATCCAGACTTGCATCATTTCCTGGCTGGTGGCTTGGAGGCCCAGGCAGCCTTGGGTCAGGCGGCCGCGGAGCATCGCGTGCCCCAGAGGCCTGAGCTTGACAGGGCAACTTTAGGCGTCTCCAAACACACTCTTCAATTTTTCCCAAATGCCACTCGGCCCAGCTATGGGTTTTCTTTATTCTGCAGTCCACTGATGTAAAATTAAAGCACCCCCCCAAAATCTGGGGACGTTCTCTCCATCCTTTCTCCCCTTTTTTGAGCTCCCTTTCTTAAGCACTCTGAGGATCAGATTGCCTTCAGCTGCAATCTCCGTTGCCGGAGGAAACAGGGAGAAAGTTGGGCGCTGCTGGGAGCGTCTCTCCTCCTTGCTGTGTGTGTGTACGTGTGCACGCTCACGTCTCCCTCGCGCTGGGCCCGGGACAGGAACTGCTGCTCTTGGCCTCGTTAACCCAAAGGAGTAATTCGGGGGGCCTGCTTGGTTGGGGGAGGGTGGAGAGGCGAGCGCTGCCACCTAGCGCCACCTGGTCTTCGTCCGCTATTGGCACTCCTTGCCCCTCCCCCGCTCCCCCCACCCTAGTCTTGGAGAACAGGTGAGCCTGGGTACCAACTCTCAACCCCCGTCCTTGCCCGACTTCCCGCTCGCCCGCGCATTCTGCAGTAATACGCCCGGGAGGTTTCATCACCCACCGCCCGCGGCGACTGCAACCCTGGGCCTCCGAAGCGAGGCGCGCTCTCAGCCTCTTCTGCGCCTACGTGTGACACGCTTGGGGGAGGGGTATAGAAATGGGCTCGCAGGTTGTCTTTCCGCAGCTGCTCTCCAGAGAGGGAAATGAGAAGCTGGGGTCCAGGGTGACGGCTGCTTTAGACTGGAGGAAGGAGATGAGAAGGTGTCCTGGGAATGGGCTTTCCAGGGGCAAGGACTTCTTGGAGCTTCTGTCCATAGTTCTAGCCAGTTTTCAGCCCCAAGAAATGGTCACTTTGAATCTCTTAGTCTTCGATGGTGGGAAGAAACTGGCCATTCGTGACCATAATAGCAGTGACTTTCTCATTTATCTTTTGAGGAAGGTGGTGGCTATTGGGTATAATGATGGGCCATCCTTACTTGTATGAATAGTCAATTTAGCTCCCTTTATTAGTTTGAGGTGGGAGGAACATCCTGTACATCTTTCAAAACAAACGAAAGCATTTTGGTCTGTCTCTCCCCCCCTCCCCCCTTTAAGGCTGAAAATTTCCTGGGATAGTCGAGAGACCTTCAGCCTTACTTAACTTCAGAGCTAGGTAGACCTCTCTTGTGGCTTCTTTCATGAACAAAAGTGATATTAGAGAAACAGAATCTGGAGATTCACCCCTCTGTTCCATTGTAGAGAGGCCCTGCACCTCCCCTCCGAGGGTCTGCATGGTTTGAAAAACAAACAAACAAACAAACAAAAAAACAAAACAAAAACAAACATCTAGAGGCTTAACTTTAAGTTTCAAAGGAATTTCATAGTTCCCATCTGAACCTGCTGTTGCTTTGGAAAGAGCACACAGTAGCTAGATGCATGGTGCTGTAACCCCACATGACACCCCTTCTTGAAGTTTCATCTCTGGCCAGTGCCAAAGCATGCAGACAAAGATGCTCTCCCAGTCCAAACTGGGAGGTTTTCTGGGTAATCCGCTAGGACAAAGGCTCAGAGCAAAATGAGGTGGGCCATGGCTCACACTGATGTCTTGGTTGTGATTTCTCTCTCTTTTGCAGGGGCTGGGTTTGGCAGGTGAGTGGAATGTGCTGGGGACAGTAGATGACACAAAGCTAGCATGACTTAAGCACAGGCACTGTGCACATTGCAAGGTTGAAACTGGTATTTCTCTAACCCTAACATCCACCCTAAGACTCGGAGGAGCAAGAACTGGCCAGCTAGTGCTGCCCTGGGGTTCCAGTGTCTGTGGACAGGCCCACCTCAGTTTGAGATGTATAACTGCTGAGACAGGTCTGGTTTGTCTGTGACAGCCAGACTTGTGGTGTGAGACCCCTGCTTTCTCTTTACCACTTGCCCTCACTCAAGTCCCAGAGTGAAGTGTTTGGGCTGAAAGCTAGAGGAGAGTGTTGCCAAGTGGACACAAGGGGAAGGATGTTTCCATGGAGACAAAACACAAGACTAGGGGAGGGACGCTGTGAGCTTTGTGCGGGGAATGAGACTGTCCAGTTTGGTGCTAAAGAGGGAGAGCAGGCTAGCCATGTGGTAAGACTGGGCCATGTTGCCAAATCTGCACTCTCTGTGGAAGATCTATCGTCTTGATAGGTATCTAAAGATGTGACAAAGGATGCGCTCTGATTGGGTTCTCTTTAGTACTCAGAGAAAGCTCTGGGATGGGTGTGTACATTTTGGAACAAGATGAGTCCAGTAGAAAGGAATCGGCTGACCTCTGGATTGTGAAATCCAGAAGGACAGAAGGTGTCCTTGCTCCGTTGTGAATAGGTTGTAGCCCTAGCAGATAGGCTCATTCTAGCTTGCTGAGGCAGCGGTTATAAGTCGACACATGTCTCTAGTCCAGGCTTCTGAGAGGTTCCAGAGCCTGAGAAGGGAACATGGCTTACACTGGGGAGCTCCGCCCACTTAATGTCCCAGCCTATTGGGGCAGACTGGCTGGGCTTATGGCGCCACCTTATGGCCAGAAGCGGTACTGTCCGACCGAGTAGAGGACTCACTTCTAGGACCTGTAACACTAACTGCGTGTCCCATGGTCTGCTCAATTTTTTCAGACCAGCTCGCCCTGGTACAGCCAGTTCTCACAGGGCTCTGATTTAACTTCATGCCCACAAGGAAGAACATCTCATTTTATTTTTCATCTTTCCTCTGCCCTCCACTGCCTTCTTCTGTGCACTCTGCTTTTTCATACTTGTAGGAAGGAAAACGGGAAAAAACGGGGTGGGATTTAGAGGTAAAACTGGACAAAGTGTCAAACTGCTGCATCAGGCTCCCCAAATTCTCATAAACATGTCTCCCCTAAAACATCTTGATCCTCCCCCTTGTCCTCATTCATTGGTTGCTTTATTGACCAGGCTTCAGGCTTAAAGGAGACGAAGTCTTTCCCATTTGGTTTTGTTTATTAATACATCTCCAAAATGTTTTCTGTTCTTTTTCCTTGTCAAAGCTCAGCTCTCCAACATCTGATTGAAGAAGGTTTTTGGGTCTGGTCTGGAAACCGACCACATACAATATTTTTTTTTTTTAAGCTGGGCACAGTGCTGCATGTCTTTATTCTCAGCTACTTGGGTGACAGAGACAGGGGCATGGCTTGAGCCCAAGGCTCCATGGCTAGCCTGGGCAATACTGTGAGGAGAGTATATTCTGAGTTCCCTAACTGGCTTTCTTTTTTTTTTTTTTTTATGGTTTTTCGAGACAGGGTTTCTCTTTGTAGCCCTGGCTGTCCTGGAACTCACTCTGTAGACCAGGCTGGCCTCGAACTTAGAAATCCACCTGCCTCTGCCTCCCGAGTGCTGGGATTAAAGGCATGGCCACCACTGCCCGGCCCTAACTAGCTTTCAAAGTGCTGGAACACATCATTTGTGAGCCGGGCATTTCCTCTGTCTCCTCAATTAGTAGTCAAGCCATTTGTGGATTGGCCAGAAATACAAAGGACACAAAGGAAAAATTTAAAGTCTCGGAGAATAAGGACACTGTATTACAGTAGATTTGTTTCCTGGGATAGTATGAGAAGACAATGACCATCAAGTGTCTGCTGTGGACTGAGCTGTGTTAGGGTTTTATTCCAAAGTCTCAACAGGACCCAGAAACCGTCACCATTTTCCTTGGGATATAGCTTTTTCTTTCTTCTCATGTGCTGAGACAAACTTCAGGAAAAAATATCCCAAGCAAGGGGCTGCCTGGCTTCCTAGCTGAGGCCAGAGGGACACTTGTGCTGTGAAGAGGTGGTGTTCCTTCTTGCTGGTTTTGAAACTTTGACTGAGAAATGCTGGATTTTTGATGGATGAAAGAAAAGTTTTTTTGTTTGTTTGGTTTTTTGTTTGTTTGTTTGTTTTTTTGTGGGGCTTGCTTTCCAAATGAACCTGACTTTGGTAGTCTTTGGTAAATGATGGAATTGGTTAATGGGATTTAACCCTCATTATGCCCTCAAGAGCCTTCGAGAAGTTTCTTCTTCTTGTTCTTGTTCTTCTTCTTGTTCTTCTTCTTCTTCTTCTTCTTCTTCTTCTTCTTCTTCTTCTTCTTCTTCTTCTTCTTCCTCTTCCTCTTCCTCTCCTTCTCCTTCCTTCTTCCCCTTCCTCCTCCTCCTCCTCTTTTCCTTCTCTTCTTCCTTTTCTCTCTGTCTCAACAGTTCTATTTACAAAGAGTGCTACTTCAGGACTTTTGTCAATTTTTAGAAGTCTCACGAAGACAACATTAGAAGAAAAGACAGAGTGAAATTCATTCTAAAAATTATTTGGTAGGGCCTTTGGCAAGTCTATGGGTCTATGTATAAATCACAGGACCTTGATTTAATTTTTGTATATCTTTGACATGACTATTTAATCATTATTCACCAATCACTGTCAATTATGGTAACGATCTCTGAAGTGGGACGCCACGGAGGGATGATGGAATGATCTGGAAGGAATATGCAGGAAGGGAGGAAGAAACTCTGCTGGTGTGTCCTGAAGAGCGCCCCCTACTGCTCTCAGGAAGGTATGACAGGCAGATGACACCATCTTTGCAATGTTCAGCTAATGGTGACTGCTTATTTTTTCTTGGACATGCATTTATTATTTATTTATTTAATTGATGCCTAAATGGTAGTGTTTATGGGTCACACTTCTTTTGTTCTCCATGAATATAGAATTTTTAATCCTATGTGCAAAATGACCGAGAGGAAGATTGACAGCGGGAGATGTACAGTTGTCAGGCAAATGAGATCAATGTAAAAATGGCAGTATTTCACACTGGGAATAACGATGGCACCATGAGCTGTGTGAGCAAGGTCCAGGCTATGAGCCAAGCAGGATGCCACCCTAGATGATACTATCTGCCTTACGGTTCTGTGAGTAAGCCGAGATGAGGAGCAAACACCATATTTCCATCCAGTTAGCCATTCAATGGCAATGATTTTATCATAAAACATTTTGCAGCACAAACTTGGAATTTCCCAGCTTCTTAGGAGAATGGAGGCCAGTGTTCTTTATATCTTCTGTGATGTTTACTTACCAAAATCCACTTGACACAGTTTTAAAATGGACAATGGAGGGAGTCCAGTCAAAGGTAATTGCAAAGGACCAGATACTCCGGAGACAGAGGAACGCGTCCTGATGAATCACCCTCATGGGTGTTTACTGTTATGGAGCAAAGGGTTCAATCATTCTCCCCAGAACAAAGCTACAGGCTGTCGCAGGCTTTGGGAAGAGTGTACTTTGTGTAAGAATCCAAAGAATGATGAGCTAGAACTCACTGTCTTGGGATCTGAGGTGGCCAGGATGAGTCTTGCCCAGGTTCACACCTGCCACACTGCCGAGCGGTTAGATTCAGTCATACAATGATGCTCATGTTAGGTTCATATCTTTTCAAAACTGGGAAATTATGCTGTAAAAAATGTCCACATGTAAATTATTAAGTTTTACAATAAAGTTTTACCTCCATAGGTTAGAAACAAACAAACAAACACGCAAGCAAACAAACAGGACTCTTGTGGCAGCAGGGTACAGGATGAGATCAATTATTCCTTGTACACAAAATACTAACCCCAAAATGAATACTCTGTGCACGTTGGTGTCCCCATGTCAATGACCATCTTTGTCACTCAATCATGACCCACACTCAACCCTGATGCCTTCATCTGTCCATTTCCAGCTGTCTCAGGTTCATCGGGCGGCTGGTTGTGGGAGCAGGAGGCTACGAGGGAGATATCTCACACAGCCCTCTACTTAGTTTTTCTTAGTGTTATTCAGACTCCTGTGGGAACAGATGGCACAGGATCAAAACCATGTGTCACAGGATCTTTATCTTAAAGGAGTTTATAAGATTAAAATTATATTTATTTTTATTTTTGTTGTGGAGCTGGGACAGAATCTAAGGCTTGAGTATGCTAATGCTAGGCATGGGGCCTCTACTATTGAGCCAGTCACTAGAGAATTTTTGCAAGTAATTTTAAGCACTCAAAATCTTCATTTTAAAGATCTAAGAATCTTATCTACTCTGGCATTTATTAATTCACCCAACAAACTGACACATATCTGTGTACTCAACCTGGTGGTGTGTTCTGCACAAGACAAGGACGCAGTGGCTGTCCTTTTGGGTTAGCATGGGGCCAGTCATTTTCATAACATATGGGGGGAATTTGATAGAGAGGAACCAAGCGGAGGGTGGATGGATTTCTAAGAGGTGTCAAAGGTGAATTCCCTTAGTTTTTATATTTATAGAAAACAGGAAGTGAATTTTGGAAGATGGTTGAGAGGCATTTAAAATCTGGGAAAGAGGGAAAAAGACCAGAGAGGTCGGAGAGCTGGGTGGTTGGCAAGGCTGGTGTTTGAGAAAGCAAGGATTCATGTCGGCTCTGCACTCATCTGCGGGCACAGCCACATATCCATTGCGGGTGTACACCTGCCATGAGACATGCAGCTTGGGCCTTTTTCGTAGACCCGCAGACATTGCTGAGAGCACTTACATAGCTGACGTAGTGTAACCAGCCAAACGTCCCTTTCTGGGCCTGGGCTCTCATCCACATTTAGAAACAGGCTACTTCTAAGCCATGCATGGCTGGAGAGAAAACCCAGTTGCTAAAGAAAGGGGAGGGGCAGAAAGTTCTCAAGTTGGTCTGATTTTGAGTTGATCATAAGGAAGTTGGAAGGTTATCATTTCAAAAACGTGACAGACAGTCCAGCTGGGAGTCTTTCCTTCTCTATGTTAAACTTCTTCATTGTTTGACAGCTTCATACATTGATAAAATGAATATCATTTATTTCCACCCTTCACGCCACACCCTGTTCCGTTTTCTCATCCCCTCTTCTGATGGATCCCTTCTGCTCAATAGGATCTCTTCTCCTTTTTGGGTGTGGCCCACTGAGTCTAACTAGTAACCTCTTTGCCTGAGCATGGGTGGGGGGCTGTCTACTAGCACAAGGGCAATTTATCTAAAGAAAATTACACTCTCCAACCCCCTCCCCAGCAACTGCTAATGATGAGTAGCCCATCAGAGAGAGAGGAGGCCTCATGGGCCCTGCCCACATCCATGAAGGAATGTTGAATGTATACAGGTCTTGTGTAGACAGCCACAGCTGCTTTGAGCTCACAACTGCAGTGGACTTGCCATGTTTGGAAGCTGTCTCTTTACTGTGCATCTTCACCGCCTCTGACTTGTCTACTGTACATGCCACCTCTTCTGTGTGAGCTTTGGAGGGGTGACAGAGGGCGGACTACTCCACTGACCTTTATCTTAGGCACTTTGGTCAGACATGGGGTTCTGTACTAATTGTTGCCTGAGTCAATAGGAAACCTCTCTATGGGTATACACATGATTACCTGGAAGATAATTTGACAACATGACTGTCTTACTTAGGGGTTTATTGCTGTGAACAGACAACATGACCACGGCAACTCCTATAAAGGCAAACATTTAATTGGGGCTGGCTTACAGTTTCAGAGGTTCAGTCCATTATCATCATGATGGGAAGCATGGCGTCATGCAGGCAGACATGGTGCTGGAGGAGCCAAGAGTTCTACATCTTGATCAGCAGGTAGCAGAATCAGACCATCCTCCACAGGCAGCCAGGAGGGAACCTCTTCCAAACTGCGCAGAGCTTGAGCACTAGGAGACCTCGAAGCCCGCCTACTTAGTAACACACTTCCTCCAACAAGGCCACACCCATTCCATCAAGGCCATACCTCTTAATAGTGCCCCTCCCAATGGTCCAAGAATATTCAAAACACCACAATGACCATTTGGCAAAACAATACTAGCACAGGCCTATGACTTTCCTAGTCAGGAGCTCTTGACCAAGGTATGGAAACAAGCATAAGTCCATTCCTGTTGAGTGAGCCTCAAGTCCAAGCATAAAGCAGGTTTCTAATCTTCTTAACAGTCATGTCTCTATTGTAGCACAGAGCACATCTTGTCTGGAAGGTCATTATTATACCTTTTAAGATTCACATGTGGGTAAGACTGTTAATGACACCCCTCAGAGGCCTGAGCCGCACCTTCTGGCACTTGAAGGCTAGTTGATAGGGAGGAAGCTTCTAGATCTCTTCCAGCTTGATTTCTCTGTGTCCCATGAGCAATCAGATCAAGTTCCGGTGGCACCAAGAGCAATGGCAGTAGCCTGAATCGCTTTGGGAGCTTCTTGGAACTCTCTGGATAACAGCTTACAAGGAGGTGCCCCACGCTTGGCACTGGACATTTCATTTAATAACCCATGACTTCTTGAAGAAGCATTTTCCATCCATAGACAGTACTTCCATTCAATTTCATGACCCCGCCTCTCTTTCAATGAACTTTAAAAGGTTTTCATATGGCTTTCCCATACAGCCTTAGTTTGGGTCACAGCTCCTTCTTCTGTATCCCTTTTCCTACCCTATCACCCCCCCTCCCTGCTTAAACCTTCCCGTCCCCATTCATGTCCCTGTGTTCTGCTGTCTCGCTCCCCTGTGGTTTCTTTCCCCTCTCCTCAGCCAGTGGATTCCTTCTGTCGTTTCAGGTGTACCAGCACTCAGTGTTCCAAGTAAAAGTCTTAAGCGATGAGGGGTAAGCGTGCTTCCCTTTCCGGAAGTCTGGAGGATGTACGACTCAGGAAACAGCAGGTGGAGGTGTTAGAGATGCCAATGCTCCTTGAGTGGTCAGGTGGCAAGTGGGAGATGCAGGAGCGGCTTCTGCACAGGAGGCAAGCGAGTGGTCCAGGGAGAAGTTGAAGCTTCACTTTCAGCAGATGTTCCCTTCTCACCTCTCTCATGTGGTGTTCCCATCCTCCTCCTGTCTCAGGATGCTGACTCTGTGTTTGCTCCTGCAGAGCCGAGAGTGTCATCTTTGGTATGACCCTGTCTTCTTGGGTCTCTGCAGGAAGCTCAACCCCGTGTCTCATTTCTGATTCCAGCACACCTGCCTGGCCCATTCTCTTCCTATTCCCTACTGCCTGAGCTTCAGGGCTTCAGAGTCAACCTACATGCCTCCGTTTTGGTTGCTCTTTGTAGACAGAGTATCTTGTGTATTGTATGGGTGCATCTCCCATCTATTAAAAAGCCTATGACCTATGGCTTAAGCCAGAATTAGACATCTGGGAGGAGAAAGAATTCTGGGAAAGAGCCAGGCAGGAGATCTGCCTGAGAGGATGTGAGGAGACTGACACATGGCACCTGAGCTCAGGTAACCAGCCATGGTAGAATGTAGGTTAAAATAAATGGGGTGTTTTAAGTTAGATCTAGTCAGAGAAGAGCCTAGCTGTATGGCCAAGGTATTTGTAAATATATTTTGAGTCTGAGTCTTATCTGGGAGCATGGGGACAGGAGGAAGAACTGAGACACAACTTCTACAGCTCCCCCCCTTTCCCTTCCCTTTTCCCTACCGTTGTGTGTAAATCCAATGGGCTTAGTCGGAGTCTGACACTATCAGCTGGGTAACAATGGCTAGGTTCCTTAGCCTTTCTAGGCTTTAACTTGTTCAGCCCAAACACGGTACTCTGCAGGGATGTTGAGTTCTGTGAGATAATGTGTGAGCATCTCGTCCTTCATGTTTGAAGCAGCAGGCCAATGAACTACCATTGTTTCTTCCTCCATCAGAGCAGGAGCGGTGGTTGTGGTCATTCTCTACTGGGTAACTAAGCTGCCCTGGGTACTCAGCCACATCCTCAGAAGGGGGAGCAGAGTCAGTGGGTTGCTGCCTTTCCACACTGTGAGTCTGGCAGCTCTATGGGGAGGTTGGGTGGGTTTCCCTGGGTCAGGAGCTGATATGGACCAGAGCGAATGTGTGTGTTCATATCTGCAGGTCCCTATGTGCTATAAGCTTGCCCACATTCATTTCTTTAAAATACATCCATGGGCTGCTGTAGTAGAAGGAGAAATCCTTCATTTGTATGTCTGTGTTGTCCAAATGGTATTTTTAAAGATTTATTTTTGTGTGTTCATAATGTTCTTGAATAATCTTTCCATAAGGGCGGTGCACAAAATCTGCCCGTGTATATTTTCGAGTGTGATTGTCTTCAGCAGCCAAGGAGTCTCTTGCCAAGCTCTTCCTTGCCTTATGTTTCCTGGGGTAGTGACTTCCTGACTGGGAAAGGGCAGTTCCCTTTCTGGAGCCCCTTCCCACCCTCTTGGCTCTTTAGCCACACTCATGGGGGTTTGGTCCTTTACCTCCATTGCTACTAACCCAACAAATATCTGATGGGCTTCTTTGATGCACCAGGTGTTGTGCTGGCTACTAGCAGCCACAGTGGAGGAATCAGGTGGGTGGGTGGCTGGTCTCTTACAGTAATCAAGTGACTAAGGCCTAGGCCTAGGTAGGGTAGGCCTCCTTGGACCAAAGTCATTTCTATAGAAGCCCTGATGGCCCAAAGCAGCCAGTTGCAGAGAAGCAGCACCGGTGACAGCTACACCTGCATCAGTTTCTGATTTGCAGGAAGTGAACGTGTCTCAGCCTTGAGATCTCACTGTGATCCCTTCCCCACCCGATCAACTAAAGCTTCTGAAGCCACAGTACAAGGAAGCCTTTCCTTCATTAGTATTGTTTAGTCAGGTGTTCTGTGGCAGTGAGAGAAAACTACAACAGCAGGGGATTGTCTCTCAGCTCAAGAAGGAATCCTTCCTCTGTATGTGGTTGGTGAGCCCCTCCACTACATGGAGACAAACCCTCCTCTGTATGGAGATGGGGCCTCCTCTGTATGGAGCCGGTCCCCTCCACCATATGCTGAACTGGACTCACAGATTTAGCCCAAGTCCTTGACAGTTCCTCCTTCAGAGGGAGGCTCTGATGGCTTAGATCTGGTCAAGGGCAGAGCTGTGTGGGGACATCATTTCCCTAAGACAAATGTTATAGTGCACAGTGTACCCAAAGGGTCTGTGGTGTCTACTCTCAAGTTCTGGAGCAAAAAGAGGCAGTTCTGTGTGCTGGGCTCTGTTTATGCCCAGGGTTCCAGGGCTAGGTCAGCCTCTAAGGAGAAGGCAGCCTCTGCCAATGGAGAAAGGGTCAGGAGTGCAGTGGGCACAGGAAGGCAGGGAGGGTGGAGCTGCCTAGAGAGGGATCCCTGACTGGTGTGGGCCAGTCAGCAAGGATTTATTGATTCCTGGCCCCAGCTGTGTGCTTCCAAGGGTGCTACATTGGTATGCAGGACACGGCCTATTAATCTGTCCCGCAGAAGGCTCTCATACTTATAGAAGTTTAGTTATGGCTCTTTCTGCCATAAGCAGGTCCCCAGAATCTGAAGACCCTTCTCTGGATGCAGAGAACCAGGTCAGAGCCCAAGGCCTGTTTCAGAGTGTTTCCTGCCCATCCAAGGCACACCCCGACCCTATCCACCCCACAGCTTGTACACATCCTTTGATTCATCTCTGGTGGTCTCCCTAAGAGCAGAAGACTTCTAAGTTCCCTTTTGTGTGACTTTTACAGTCCTATGCTCTGCAGGCTCTTGGCTAATAGGCATCTATTGGATCAAATAGGTTTATGAGTTTAATCTGCTCTCAATGAACAGGTGACAGAGCTGGACCTCCGGGATGGCTCTACCCCAGGAGGCCAGTCTTCAGTCACACATTACCACCTTTGTAGTCTGAGCACGCAACCCTTGTCAGCTACTTCTTACTTTCCCCTAAATTGGCTCCAGTTTTTCACTTAGAAAGTATATTCTAGCAAGAAACTTTATACTGTGACCACACATGGAATCTAGCATCTCGTTCCATAAATAGAAGGTGATCATGAAATTAAACCCCGAACTCTTAAATAGAAAGCATGTGTCATTGCTCCCTGAATCATCCTTGGGGCTCCAATAAAATGCATCCCACACTCAGGGCACTGGATTCCTACCCTGTGAGGATGCATTTAGGAGAATAGCCATCTCTGACAACACTGCTGTGCCTTGGGCAACTTTCCTTATGCCACTCACCTTGGGCTGCACGGAGGGGACAGTGGAGGTGACTGAGCAGAGGGTGGTGGAGAGTCTACGGTTTGTTTTTTGAGCCCTACATGTGTCCTCTGGTCCCTCCTCCAAGACCTTTCTACAGGTTCATCCCCTCTGCAGAGGGGAGGTAGACAGAAGGGCTTGGGAAGGGCCAGGCCTGAGGACCAGAGGCAGTTAAGAGACAGGCATGGGATGAGGAGCGAGTTGTGGAAGCAGCCTTGGGATACTGAGGACTGAGCATATCTGTCACAGCCAGTCCCGTGGCCTTGGCAGAGGTGGAGGTTTCCTGAACCCTGAACGATCTCCATGCACAAGCCACATAGATGGCCATGGGTGACTCTAACCTGTGATGAGAGATTTCAGGGTTAGAAAGCATAGCGCAAGGGTACATGAGTATTATTAATGTAAAACTCCCCATCTTAGTTATTTCTCTGTTGCTGGGATCAGACACCATGACCAAGGAAACTTAGAAAAGGCAGTGTTTAATTGGCCTGACTGGTTCACAGGATCAGAGCCCATGGTGGCCGAGTAAAGGCAGGGCAGGGACAACTGAGAGCTCACATCTGGCTCTGCACTGACACAAAGAGAACATGGGAATGTTGTGAGACCTCCCCCTGCCCCTCCCCCGGTGTCACACCTCCTCCAATAAGACCACGCCTCTAAATCCTTCCCAAACATTTCCACCAACTGGGGATGAACTATTCAAACAAATGAGCCTATGGGGGGCCATTCTCATTCAGACCCACCACAGCTTCTTTCCCTCTTTCCCTACTTCTCTCTTAACTCTTTGGATTTAGCTTAATTATCAGTTTGGCTCTGAGAAAGCTAAAAGATCAAATAGTCTTTCTTTCCCTCCGAATAAGGGGAGAGAGGTTAATGGGGTGAAGGGTGGGACGGTAGGGCAGAAGAAGGGACAAGGAAGGATAACTAAAAGCCAAGGGTGTTTGTAAAAAGTATATATATATATATATATGTGTGTGTGTGTGTGTATATGTGTATATATATATATGTGTGTGTGTATCTCCAAATAAAATTCTCAGTGCCAGGTGTGGGATCCCTCCCCTCTACTTGTTGGTCAGAGGTGTCCTAGAACATGGCCCCACACTTACCAAACAATACTGATTGTTGCCAGTGATCTTGGTTGTCCATAATTAATGGTAAGACCCTATTGCTGAAGACCCCACACATTTTGGGCATAGGACATTGAAAAACCAAGTTGTACTAACTGGGATGCTTCCCCCTTTTGGCTCCTTTTCCTGTTTGGGTGCCATTTGCCAAGATCTGTGCAGCTTAGACCTTTAAACCCTGGCTACGGGTGGTAAAACCATAAAGAGAGATCAGGCGCACAGACACACATACAGTGAAGATCAGATTGGGTTCTGCAAAGGCCCTTGTTACAACTTGGAACCTCAGTGTGTTTATTAGATACAGCCCAGGGGGAGGGGTTGGGTAGTCTCGGGAGGAGGTGTCTGTGGGTGAGCAGTCACGGGCTGTGAGCATCCCAGAGGAGGAAGCTGTCATTGCTAGTCTCTGCTCATGTCCACAAACACTCATACTTGGACTCCTGAGGAAAGTTTTGCCATTCTCTGGTACCAGGGCCACATCAGTAACAGCTTTGCCAAATCATCCTATGGGTCAATTGGACCTGGAGTCCTTGACACACCTAGTCTAAATACACATTTATTCAGGACTCACCCAGGTCTTCCTCTGCACCCTTGTGTGTGTGTGGGTGCTATGTAGGCTGCTGGGTGTGTGCCTGGTGCTTATCCATCGGCACATCCTGTGAATTACAGTAAATAATTAATTTGATATGGCAAGATATATGCACATGGTTCAATAGTAGCACAAACACTATGGAAGTAACCACCTACCTTCTTACTGGATTTAAGGTCCATTCCATAGATAGTGTAAATGTGGCCAAGAACCCTTGCTTAGGAAGTTCACAAGCCCCGGCCGTGAACCTACTACTATAATTTTGGTAAATAGACAGAGTGTTAAACTGGCCCTTACATTTGGATCTCCGTACCCGTAGATTAGTGTGGCTCTCAGACCTCATCGGAGAAAGTTCTTTGTGCAGTGGATGGTGGTGCCGAAACCCACAGCTGCTCAAAGTGCAGAGACTAGGTGTTAGTGGAGTGTCCAGTCACAAATGGGGCATATACACCATCCTTGTACACCAAGGCTCAGGGACCGTCTTAAAGAGGGGGTGAAGATCGTAAAAGCCAGAGGTCAGGAGGACCGGGGCAAAACAGTGGCTTCTGGACATGACAGGAAGCAGCAGTCGTAGACTGCAGAGCTGTGGCCGCCTGTGTGAGATCAACTTAGCCATCATTATGGCGCAGAGGCAGGAGGAGCTTGCGAGGCCCCACCCTGAGTGGCTTCTGGGAGGAGAGTCAGTTCTCTTTAAGGATGTGGCCACTGGTATGTTGGCTACATTCTAGTGCCCTCCCCCAGTCTGATGTGTCGCAGTGTGAGCATTTTATAGCAAGTGGTGGCTTTGCTGTGAAAGCACCGCTTCTGTTTCCTTACTGTAATAAAATACTGAAGGCGGGGGATTTTATAAAGCAAAAATGTTTATTTAGCTCGAAGCTCTCAAAGTAGTTCTGGAGACCCAGGAGCATGGTGCTGGCATCTGCTTGGCTCTGGTGAGAGCCAGCCTGGCCACGTTGCAATAAGGAAGACAGAAGGAAGGGGGTGGGGAGGGGAGGGAGGGGAAGAGGGAGGGGGAGGGAAGGAAGAAAACGTGGAGAAAGGAGAGAGGGGAGCTCTGCCACATGGTAAGACCAGAAGAAGCCCGTGCCCTCTCCTGAGTGGGAACTAGCCGGGGCTCATGAGAACTACATCAACTGCTGTTCCTTACAAGGGTGGTCCATCAGGCCCCATCTTTCAGGTACCATCCAGCGAACCAAGCTGAACCTGCTGGAGCATCCTCTCTCTCGTCTGCAAACCAGATGGCTCTTGGGGCTGCTGGTAGCTCCGCCTGATGCTCCCTCAAGTTGCAACCTTGTCTTCTGAACCTCTGGCCTTGTCCACAAAGAAGTTGTCCTGACCAGGGCCCAGTCTCTGCAGTGAGCTATACGTGATGAAGGACATGGAGTGGGTGTAGGTGAGAGAGCCTGGTACTCGTCCTTCGGTGCCTTCTATCCATGTCGTCTACAGAGATGGGGTCCATCCGTTTATGGATGAACACTGTTCTCTGTGTACCTGTGTATGTGTGCTCTGTTTTCTTCAGTGGTTCATCCATGCTCAGTAGATTCTTCTGTCAACAGTGTGGTACCAGGCATGGGAGTGAGCTAACCATTTGCACGATAACTTTATTGCCTTGGACGGATACCCTAAAGCCCTTCTTCATTACCCCCCCCCCAAAGTAACATGGTTCTGCCTGCTAACCTCTACTCCATGATCCTGTCCTTACCTTCCTCTTAACCCCTGCTAACCCCTGCTATCTTCATCTCCAGCAGTAACCCTGCAGCTTTTAGTCACCGTCATGTGCGATGTCCCATTTTGCTGGGTGTTCAGGACTTCCACATACATTGGCTTTAGGTCCACCCCTCATCTCTGGATACCTCTGGCCCTCTTCTTGGCTCCATCTCCCCACTATCCTCTCAGGTTTTATTGAACCTGGGAGCAGTCTCCAGGGGTGTCTATATCCCTGGGGTCATTCCCAGCCCTGTGGTCACTTCTTGGTTTTGGTCTTTCAGTCTCTCTGGAAGGTGTCAGCAAAGCTCAGTGGCTTTCCTAAGTTATCTACCTTGTCCCGCGTCCGTCCTGAGCCTTCTGTGGGTCCCAGTGGTTTTAGCAGTCTCTCTGTTCTGCTCTCAAGCTGGATCTTCCTTCTGCTTGTTCTGCTGTTTCTGCGCAGAGCTGGCTCAGCCCCTCCCCAGCTGTGTCCCTCTCCTCTCCTTTCCCTGCCCTCTGGGCTCTGGTCTTTCCCTTAGTTCCTGCAGCTGCTTCCTCCCACGGGCTGTTCCTTCCAAGCCAGCCTGAGTAGAGGACTGTGGTACTGCCTATCTGATGGGAAATGATTAACAATGTCACAGGGGCAACCAGGCCACAAACCTTTGGGAGGGAGCCCAGAGTTCTTCTGGGAGCCTGCTCCCCCAAGCCTGCTTTCACATAGCCCTTCCTCTGTATGGCTCTGTTTCTACTTCATCTTTAACATTCCCATGGCATATGCTTCTCCTGGACAGCCCGTGTGGCTGTTGAATACCTCCTATGTCAGTCAGGTTTATGTATTAAGTGGGCCAGGTTGTTTGCTCAGCTCTTTGTCACACACGGATCTAGATGTTGCTGTGAAGGTATTTTACAGCCGTGGTTAACATCTGTAACTAACTGACTTTCAGCAAAGACTGTGACTCTCAGCAATGGAGGAGGCCCCAATGGGCCAACTGCAGGCCTTAGGCACAAAGCTAAGGTCTGTGGGGGAACGGGGTGGGGGGTAGGGGGGAGGGATGCTGTTTCAAGGTGGCAGTATTGACCTTTACTAGAAGACCCAGCTGTTGGTCTGACCTATGGAGTGTTGACCCAAGAGCCTCACAAGTGTTTGAACCAGTTTCTTATAAGATTCTGTCTCTGTCTCTTTCTCTCTGTGTTCTCTGGAAAATCAAACACACTCTTCAGATGCTTGTCACACATCCATACATAAATAAATAAATGTAATAACAAACAAAAACATTAAGGGAAAGTGGTCACATCTTTTTTGGTCCCTTCTGTCATAGGATAACAGTGGCTCTTCCATTTGCCTCTCATCTTGGTGACACGTAGGTCCTGGATCTGCTAGTAACCTTGAATGTGGATTCTCCAATTTAAGAAAATATTTCCGTTCTTCATCCATCAGCTATTTAGTCTTGAGCATTTTGTTACATCTGCAGGAATGGACCAAGTCAGACAGATGCTCCTGAGCTTCCAGAGGGCCATCTGATGGGCAGCTGCTGGACTCTTGCCTCACCATGACCTGCATCTTGCTCTGTTTGCCTGTCATTGTTTTGGGACTTGCTTCCTGAGTGGCCAGACCATGGGTGTGTCCAATCATTTCAAGTGGAAAACCAAGCAGGAAAGCCCATAAAAATCTACCCCACTCAGTAGACAGTGCAGCTCAGTGGCAACCTGAGGTCTGTGCAGCCAACTCCCTAAGTCTCAACGCAGTCTGTTGACCACAGTGAAAATTCACTTCCGAAGTCTCTGCCTTGGGCTGGAAAACTTCTCGTTTGTAAGAAAAGCCAAGGCCTTCCTGGAATTTTCTTCTAAAGTCTGGGCACCTAACCTCTTCTGGATGTTCTAGAATTGACAATTTTCATGCTTTCTCCTTTCAATGATGGGACACCACCCTTTCCATCCGGCTGGCAATTAATGGATACAAGGTGGGATTAACGAACATAAGGACGGCTTTGCAAAGGTCGTTGAAATGGCATGAACATTCCTTTCATTTTATCATTTTTTTTTAATGGAAAGTTCAAATAATTTACAAAATGTTCTCAGTGAGTGGTCATATGTAGGGTCTACAAAAAGAAAAAAAAAAAGCACACTCGGAGGATAAAATATGAGCTGTCTGAAAGATCTAGCAGTCTAAAATCCCACGTAACCAGTCAGAACTTGGAGCAGCAGGAAGCCACTGCGATGTTTTTAAAACAAGTATTTATAAAAGCAATTGGGCACCCTCGATGTGGAATCAGGAGGGGACCTGGTAAGGAGGCAGGTCGGGTCTACAGATGAGTGATGGAGGGAAGGGCACCCGTTGGCAAGGATGGCATTCTGGCACTCAGAGATAAAGCCTGAACACTGGCCCACGATACCTGTAGGCCTCTCACACTGGATTAACTAAAGCCAAGGCTGCGGGCTGTGGGAAGACAGCTCCTGTAGACTGCAGGCACTACCCAGGTACCATAGCTGACCGCTGAACCCCCAGTTTAAACTCTGACCCCCACCTCCAACCGATTACATGCAAACAGGACAGAAAACACATGTTTCTGGGAACATTTTGGTTAAAATTAAAAGTGCGGCTGTGACTGTGCCAATGACTTACTTGAGAATATCCGAACCAGATGCTGCTAGCCCATAATTCCGAGTAATTTGCCAAAATTATGTATTTACTTTAATCCTAGAGTTGAAGTTAAAATATGCGTGGTTTTTGTTATTTGTGATAAAAAAAAAAAATCTATGGGCTCCGAGCTGATGCTACAGAGAAGGAGCTCTGAGGACGCTTGACTATCACTCCAGTGCACACAGCCGATCAACAACCATGGCTGGGAAGCCTTGGAAACTCAAGTTGTCTGGTAAGTTAAGCAAGCAGCTCTGGACAGGACATAATTCAAGAAATGACAACCGTGGCCTGAGACAGCGTGTCTACTGTGACAGAGTTTTAATTCCCAAGTGGCTCCTACTCACGGGCACATTATCTTGTTTACATGATGTCAAACATCTGGATGCAAATAGGAGAGGAATCCAGTCAGCTGTCTGGATTTCTCCCTCAGCAGAGAGAGATGATCCAACAGTGGGGTGAGCTGGTCAGCAGAGAATCTCTTTTGCTGTGTTTAGATGTTCAGCATCTAACTAGACGGAGATGCTTACTGCTGTGCAGAGCGAGTGGTGAAAGTCAGACCGGCTGCTGCAGCGCCTGATTCTGCACGGGCTGGCTGTGCTCAGCTCTCTGTCTGTAAAATGGCTGTTATAATGGGACCTACCATGCGCCATGAATGCTTAGCACATGTCACTCTTCCTGGTTCTCCATGGGATTTGGAACCAAGGGAGGGTTCTGCTATTTATGCCCTTCATCTTTTTGGCAAATGAAAGTGTTAACTGGTGAAGAAAGGCTTGCTTTATTATTTATTTATTTATTTATATGTGAGACACAAAAATCACCACTTTAACCACCTTCGAGGTATGCGGTTTGATGGGTGTCAATTCACACCACCACCACCACCTGTCTGCGTGAGAGAGAAAACTGAGTCTGAATATGAACATATTCTGCTAACTCTGATGAGTGGGATAGCCCCATACGAATGGGATAGCCCCATCCCACACAGAACCCCTCCAAGCCAAAGCTTGGCCTCACTAGCTCAGTACTCCTGGCTTTCAAATTTTTCTTTATTTGGCACCTAGACTTCAGGAAGTGCTTGGGGCTACCGATGTGCTTGGCTGAAGGGCAGAGGTCAGGAACTCATGCCTGTTTTACTGGTGAGATCGGCCACTCCAGCCAGCTGTGCCAGGCCACTTAGATGGATGCTTTGACTGTACACAGTTTGAGGAGCACCAGGTTCTGGAATGTGTTCCCTGTTTCAAACACTTGCTTAGGGTGGTCCCTGTGTGAGAGATGGCATCACCCATGGAGGAGGCTGCTTGCAAGAGATCTGAGTTCTAATTCTTCCTCCGTCCCTGGTTTGTAGGGGGACTGGTTTCCCAGAGACTGTTCTTTGACTCTGAAATGGAAAGGTGGGGATACATGGATTTCTGCAGGGTGGGGGAGGGAGGCCTAGAAGGCTGAGGACTAGACTTTCCCCAGAAGCATTGTGGGAGATGGTCAGAGGGAGTCAGTATCCACTGCTGTAGCTGCTCTCATCTCTTTACCTTTAGAAAATGTGAAGCCTAGCGCCCAGTCCAGAGCAAGACACCAGTGATGTGTTGTCAGTCCTCAGTGACATTTGAGTGTGACGGCCTCTCCTTGGCGTCAGTAACCAGCCCTGGCCATTCCCAGTCTACCTCAAGTGCCGTAGGGAATACTTTACAGAAGATACCAACTCTCCTGTAACTGGCTGTTTCTTGTATTTGCCTTAGAAATGACCTTAGGGCTTCCTGGCTTTCACAAAATGACAAGGATCTCCCTGGAGGTGGGTGCAGTGTCTATGCAGCCACACTCCCCGTGGAGAGGTTGCTTTGGGTCCATCCCTTTAGATTTACTTCCAGGGTGGTTCAGCTCTCACAGAGGCAGTGCCTCCCAGAGCTGCCCTAGGAAGCATGCGATTGTTAACCTGAAGTTTTTAATTATTATTATTAAATTGATTGATTTATTCACTTTACAACTGATATCAGCCCTTCCTCTCTTCCCAGTACCCCCTCATGCAAGCTCTCCCTCATTCCCCTTAGAATGGAAAGCCCTCTCTGGGTATCACCCCCTCCACCCTCATTACCCCCATCACTCCCACCCCCTAACATCAAATTGCTCCGGGACTAGGCACATCCCCTCCCACTGAGACCAGGTAAGGCTGTGCATTTAGGGGCGAGAGACCCACAGGCAGGCGGGCAAGCAGGCAGGCAATAGCTCAGGAACAGCCCCTGCTCCAGTTGTTTGGGGGACTGAGGTGTGTGTGTGTGTGTGTGTGTGTGTGTGTGTGTGTGTGTGTGTGTTGGCAATATCTCTGAGGTCAGTAAGATTGGACAAGGATGACCCCTGCTTGCTAAGGAGTTTTCATGAAGTTCGCTTCTGGGCACATTGGTTTCAAGTAAACCTCTAACAGAGCAAGCTTCCCAGAGGGTTACAAATGGAACCACTTGAAGAACTGACTTGACATTTGGCATTGTCATAGCAGCGGAAGGCCAGCTCAAGAATGTCTGGGTTGTCTTATGTGCCTGGCTTATTCCATTCAACATGGCGTCCTCCGGGCTCGTCTGTATTGCCAGAAATGACAGAGTGGTTTCATTCCTTTTTATGGCTGGGTAAAATTCCAACATCCCTGTCTTCTTCATCCATCCATGTGTTAACAGATACACATCTTGGCTCCTTTACACAGTTATTGTGAACATGAGAGTGAAGGCATCATCCTGCTTATAGGTAGAAAGCCAAAAGGTTGATTTCAGAAGTCAAGAGTAGTTTGCAGAAGCCCAAAAGAGTGGAGGGGAAGATGGAGAAAGGCGACCCAGCATGGTAGGGGGTTAGAGGGTTAGAGTTAACAATAACTCAGTGAATACTTAAGCAGGGCTGGAAGAAAAGATCGTGAATGTTTCCAACGCAAAGATACAATGTGTTTGAGGAGACAGATGGCAATGACCTCGACTGGATGTCACACTTTACAGGAATTAAAATATCACATGGTACATCATAAATAGATGAGATTATGTCAGCCTCCCTCCTTCCCTCCCTCCCTTCCTCCCTCCCTCCTTTTCTTTAATTGTGTTGGGAATAGAGTCCATAGCTTCACACATGCTAAGCAAGAGCATCCTGGCCCTATATGTCAGTCACGTGAAGAAAGGGGCATGTAGGTGGGTTAAATCGGTACGAGAAATGGAGCTGTGGTGTCTCTTGATGTTGCCTTTGCTACTGGCCTCACAACCTGAGCACTTGCAGAGTGGGAATAAACAAGCTCTCTTCTCCTTTTTAAGTCTCTAAGGAATGTGTGAAAGGAGAGTTGTCTGCCTGCAGAGTGGCCACTAACTGCGCCCAGAGGCGACTGCAGGAGCCACAGCCAAGCTTGCTGTCAGTTGGTCAACACGTTGGACTGAGCCCTTCTGTCTGTGGGGCCCTGTGGGTGCACAGGGAGACGGAGGAGGGGACATTTGCTCCCTGGAGGCTGTTTATTTCCGATGAGGAATTCTGTTGGCAACATAGTTGCGTTGCCAATGGGAAAACACAAGAGTGTTTGGGGACGGTTGGGAAGGTCAGGTTTCTTAAGGGTGGGGCTGTATACCATACAGAACACCCATGCTCACTCCAGCCCTGGAGTGCACACACATATATACACCCTCACACGTTTGTGTAATCATGCACAAACTCACATGCACACATATTCCAACACTTACCTGGTGCATCAGGTACATCTGAATATTAGCATCCCAGTTAGAAAGACAGTGACTCATCCTTGCTCCTCTCTTCCACTGCTGCTTCACTCCAGACCTGTCACCTCCCCCAGCTCTGCTTGACATTTGGCTTTGAGAAGAGAGGTCTAGTGTCTTCCTTTTGCTTTGACGATGAAAACTGATTTTCCTCTTATTCCACCGCTGGCCTTAAGCTCTTGAATGGCTCTCTCGGACCATTAGTTCTGGAGGTAGTTGGAGACGAGCTGTCTGGGTTCCTAGGCCAACTCAGACAAGCAGTGAGATCTGCAGTGAGTCACCTCTTTTTTAATTTTTTTAAAAATATTTTATGTTTGGGGGTGTTTGCCTTTATGTATGTACGCATGCTACGTTGAGTGTCTGGTGCCCAGGACAGTCAGAAGAAAGTTACAGATGGTTGTAAGAAGTCATGTGGGTCTCAGAAATTGAACATGAGTCCCTTGGAAGAGCAGCCTGTGCTTGTAACTGTGGGGCCATCTCTCTGGCCCTGAGTCACCTACTTTCTTTGAAACTCAATTCCTTTGTCCGTAAAAGGACATTGTCTTTTTGGCATGCTGTGAGAATTAACTAGCCATGGAGCTGGGTTTGGGACCTAGTATCACACAAGTATTGGCGACTATTAATTTCCTTCAGGTCTCCACCATTCTCTGAAGTCTCGTGGCTACGTTGGGCCCAGGGACAAATCTTCCCTGTGTATAAGGGTAGAAGGAGGCAGCATCACCAGGCACTGCCCACAGAGCGAGCGCTCCTTCCAGCTGCAGCCTTGGTCTGCCTGAAAACCATGCTGCTCACCCGTCTGTTGTCTTCTACCTTGGAATCTGGAATAGGGAGGATTCTGAACTCACAGCACACGGTTCCTTAGCAACCTCTGTGATCATGGCTTAGGTACAGAAATACCTTTGGTTGGAATCGCAAACATCTTAATGTCTTATAGACTAGTGTCTTTTAAAAATTACCCCTATTTCCTTGCTTATTCCAAACATGTATAAATGCACCGAGGATCCTTGGGGAGGAGGAGAGCTACCCTGGCAGACTTAACTGTGTTTATTTCCAGATTTAGGAATGAGTCCATACGTGTGTTACCATAGAACGGGTGCTGCCCTATACAGTTTTGGTTTTTTTTTTGCCCCTCAGCCTCACTCAGTTCCCAGTGCCCATTTATCCAGGATGTTTAAAAAGGATTCGTATGTGTGCACGTGTAGGTGGAGGATAGAGGTTTGTAAGGTGCCTTTCTTTCTTTCTTTCTTTCTTTCTTTCTTTTTCTTCCTTCCTTCCTTCCTTCCTTCCTTCCTTCCTTTCTTTTTAAAAGATTTTACGAATGTGAGTACTCGGTGGCTATCCTCAGACACACCAGAAGAGGGCATCGGATTCCATTCCAGATGGTTATGAGCCACCATGTGGTTGCTGGGAACTGAACTCAAGACCTCTGGAAGAGCAATCAGTGCTCTTAGCCACTGAGCCATCTCTCTAGTCCCTAAGGCATCTTCTTTAATTGCATTCTGCCTTACTTCTTTTGAGAGGGTCTCTGAATATGGAGCTCACCGATTGAGCAAAACTAGCTGGCCAGCGAGCTCCAGGGCTTCTTCTTCCTCTGCCTTTCCAATGCGAGGGCTGTGGTGCACACCTCTCTTATGTGTGTGGGTGCTGGGGACCTAAACCCAGGTTCTTAGGCTTCCAAGGCAAGCAAGTCACTAACTGAGCCATTTCCACAGCCCCTGAAATGATTTTAAAAGGAGAAAATATGACTTCCCCATAAAAAACATGATACTAGCTCAAGGGATATTCTGTCTTATTGGTGACAGCATGGATGTATTTGAGGACTGAGAGGTGGGGCGACCTGTAGCATAGGGGTGCCCCAGTAACACATTCCCTGAGTCTGGGTGTATATGAGCCACCTGGCTTGAGTGTGTGGTGGGAAATGCTGCCAGAATATTGGTGGAAAAGCTGATTCCCAGGCCGTGTTTCCTCTTACAAGCAGAGGTAGGTTCAGGTAATGAGCAAAGGCAAGAGAATGAGTGGACATCTTGCTGCCACTGGCCTTTCTGGACACTTGCATAGTCAAGAGAATATGAAGCCCTGAAGGCCTGGCCATGGGGTGAGAGGACAGAGTCTCTCCAGGGAGGTAGGCAAGGGCTGAACATACAGACACCAGAGCCAAGCTAGCTGAGTTGAGGTCTCTGCTCAGGCTCGTAACTTTGTCTGAGTTTGTCTTTCTGTGTTAGCTTTCTCTTCCTATAACAAAACACCTAGGGCTGCCAATGTACAGAGAGAAGAACTTTTGTTTGTTTCTAGGGAGAAGTTTCATTTTATTCACTGGTTTGAACATACAGAGAGAGAGAGAGAGAGAGAGAGAGAGAGAGAGAGAGAGAGAGAGAGACCATTCAAAGATCACAAGACGCCTATTGCATGTAGGCTGCACCTGTAATGTTCCCACCCACAAGTGCTGCCTAAGCTAAGGGCTGTTGGGAGGGGATTAAGTTAGATGAAGTCATAGGGTGTCACCCCCCATGATGGCATTAGTGGTTTTGACAGAAAAGAAGGAAACGCACGTCCTCTGTCTCACTATGCCAGAAGGCAGCATGAGCATTTGCCACATGCCCATGCTCTGAATACACTGCACTTTGTAGTCTCCAGAAGCATTTTCCTCATAAAGTACCCAGTTAGTCTCAAGCTCTCTTTTATCACAACGCCAAACAATGACCACGAGGATGTCCAAGTGACTTGCTCTTTCTCCGTGGCTCAGTTTCCTTCATTACAAAATAGAGATCGGAACTTTGTCTCTCTCTCTCTCTCTCTCTCTCTCTCTCTCTCTCTCTCTCTCTCATTTACATGGATTAAATTGATAAGCACGTTCAAGATAGGTAGAACTGTCTGTGTTCCCAGGGAGGAGATTTTCAAATGTCACTGGTGCCTCAGCATGTTCCAATATTGGGGATCAGCACAGCTGCCCTCAGTGGCTCCAGCTTCGAAAGCTCCCTGGAGAGACTCTAACGTTCACCCAGGCTGAGAGCTACAGAGGAGCTTGTTTCTTGAGCCCAGGCTTTGATTGGCAGCAGAACTTTGCTCTGCTAGTGAACAGTGGGGCAGTCACCTGGCACTGTTGTGGAGACTTGAAGCTTTGCCTGCAGCTCAGTGCAGTGTCATCTCAGAAAGTTTTCTCAGGAGCTCAAAGGAGTGGCAGATACTGGCATTTGATAGCTGGAGATTTTTAAAAAGGTATATGGACATTTTGATTGTATGTAGGTCTGTGCACCATGTGCATGCCTGGTGCCCGTGGAGGTTAGAGAAGGGTGCTGGAATTGAACCAAGCCCTCTGCAGGAGCAGCCAGTGCTCTTAACCACTGAGCATCTCTCCAGCCCTGATACCTGGAGACTTTACTTAGGGGTTTTGCTGTGGACCTCAGGAATCTAGATTTTTAAACTTTTCTATCTTATATTTACAGAGCCGGGACTGGACCATACATGTACTGTTCAAGCATTCTGGTACCTCGATAGATCCCTAGCCTCTGCTACCTTGATAGATCCCTAGCCTCTGCTACCTCGATAGATCCCTAGCCTCTGCTTTTAAAGTTTTGAAAAACCACCTAACGGACATTTAACTGTTACATATGTATGGGCACAGCATGCCATACATTTATGATGTCCACAGGCCCTCAGACCACGGCAGCTGGCATATCCAGCACCTTACCATATCTTCACAAAGATGTTGAGGATACTGGCAATCTATCTAGTAGCTACTTTGAAAGATCCAATTAATTGTTGACAAGTCTGATTACTCCACTGTGAGACATGACAGTAGAAGCCATTTCTCCTCGCTGCCTGCACCCTGGATGCCTTAACTACCCTCTCCACCCCTCATTCCATACCCTTCCCAGGCTATGCTAACCACAATTCTATTCTTCTCCTATGACATCAGCTTTGTCTTAGCTTCCACACATGAGTGAGATCATGCGGTATCAGCCTTTCTGGGCCTGACTTTCTTCACTTAGCATAATGTCCTCCTGTTCCAGCTGCATGGCCGCAAATGACAGGATGTTAGAAATCTAGAATTTTCAAAAGTTCCCAGGAAAGCAAATAGAGCAGCCACTGCTGGTTACAATTTCTTTCACCTCCCAGAGCCTCAGTTTCCTTAGCTGCAAGATGGGGATACGGTGGTGCAAGCCTGTATTCTCAGCACTTGACAGGCTGAGGCAATAGGATTGCCAGAAGTTCAAGGTTAGCCTAGGCTACATAGTAAGACTTTGCCTCCCCCCAAAATCAAACAACAACATCACCACCAATAAAAACAGTCAAATTGGGGTGGCGGTGGACCATGATGGTAAATCTTGCTGTTTGGGATTTGGGAGCTGATGGAGAGACCTCTGCCTTATTCGGACCCGCTGGGGTCCCAGAGCCAGCAAGATAGGTGGGGGGACAGCCCCTATGGCCTCAGACTGGCAGGATGTCCCTGGGGTCCTCTTGGCCATGATTGGACCAATCATCTTCAGTTCCCAGCAGGAGTGGGCAAACTCAGCTGAGTGGCCTGCCCAGGGATCGCTTCTCTAGCGTCCGAATTTTGTCTGCTGCTGCAATGAAGAGGGATGATGTTTTAACAGCTACGAATATCTCACAGCTGTGCAGGGTAGAGGCCTGGCATGAGTTTGTCAGTGTGCTGGAGGCTGAAGTCGTTTTGGTATCTCTGAAGATGCTTTTGTGGGGAGGCTTTCCCCTTTTCTACTTTTAAGACCTTTCAAATGCTATTGGGGGCCCACGGAGGGGGGGTGACTTATGGCCCTCCCTGTTTGAAACTGCTGCTTAGCAACCTTAAGTTCTGCCCACACCTGAGGGCACTTGTCCACAGGAGCCAAAGGTGAAAAATGCAGGCATGTTGGGGACCGAATAATTCTGCAGAACTTTCACTGTTCTGAACCTCAGCTAGGTGCTGAGAGCCCAGCTCTCTATACAGATAGCAAGACTGAAATTGTGTCTTACTCTCACAGGAATCACACATGGCTCAAACTTCGTACTTGGCTCATGATTCTCCTGAACCTAGGGGAGAGCTTTCCAGGGTGTCTGTGGGTAAAGAACTGGGCCTAATGTTTGTCAGACAAGTGCCTGCTGCTGAGCTGCACCCTGGCTTTGTTCTTATGTCTTTGCTAACACATGCCTGCCTAGGAGTCACCTTCTGTTGAGTCTGTCTCTCTTTCTCCTATTCCTTCCAGATGTTTCTCTCTCAACAAAGGACATCCCAGCTGTCCTTATCTGAAACGCCCAACAGTGCCATTCAAAATCCCGGTTTTCTTGAAACCTCCTGGTATGTTCTCGTTCCAACTAAGATGTGTATTCTTGGTAAATTGTTTAAGTCAGACATTGTGGTACAAGCCTGTAATCCCATCACATACGAAGTTGAGGCAAGATAATCACAAATTTGAAGCCAGCCAAAGCTTCCTACCAAGCTCTTGTCTTACAAATAATTGTTTGAGGTTTGTGGTGTGCGTGTGCTGCCCTGATAAAATGCACACAGATAATGGTTGTGACGATGTCTCCATTCTGGAGAAGTACTTCAATTCTCAGAACACAGCGGTACAGGAAACAAAAAGCAAATTAGAGTCTTAATTTTTATGTAGTTTTTCTTACAAAACACTATGGTGCTAAGAATTGTTTATTAGGCTAAAGAGGCAGCCCAGTGGTAAAGAACATGCTCGGCTGTAGCAGAGGAGAGTTTGGGTCCCAGCACCTAGCCAGGCAGCTGACACCCACGCAGCTCCAGGAGATGACACCATTTTGTGGTCACCTGTGTTCACGTACACAAGCCTCCCACCCCACGGACACATAATTTAAAATGAGAAAAACAAATCTTACGAATTGTGTCGAGAATTGTGATCATAAGAAGTCTCCTAACATGAACTTATGTTAGAATGAATTTATTTGGTCTTAGTAAGGAAAAAGTAAAAAATGTCAATTTCTCTGATTCATAAAGAGGTTTGTTCATGTATTTCTTTTAAAAAAAAACTGACAGTAGATATGAAATTGCTGTGCAATTAGATCCTCTGACAAATTGAGGGAAGCAATGTGAGTTTTATTTAATAATAGAGCAGTGGTCCTCAACCTTCCTAATAACATGACCCTTTAATACAGTTCCTCATGTTGCAGAACTGTATTATTTTGTTGCTTCTTCATAACTGTAATTTTGCTCCTGTTATGAATCGCAATGCAAATATCCAATATGTAGAATATCTGATATGTGATGCCTAAAGGGATTTGTGACCCACAGGTTGAGGACCGTGCTCTAAAGGATGTGCTAGCGTGCTCCTGACTGCTCCTGAGCCTCTTGGTGACTCTGGGATTCTAAAAAATCATTTATCTCGCTTCTTAGTCTAGAAAGTTCAGGATTGGTGTAAGGCAGCACATGGTCTTTGCCAATTCTCTAAAGACTAGAACTCAGAAAGAGGATAGAGAATTTAGCTGCCTCCATCCATCTAACCATTGGTCTTCACAGAGTGCTAAGGCTTTGGCTAGGTGCTTGTGGTAGAGGTTAGACCCCCTAGTGTGGGTTGAAGCAGTCACAGTTCCTGAGGAGCTGCAGTCAGTCCATAGTGAGCTGCCGTTTCCAGTTTCACCTGTGCTCCCAGCTTCCTTCGGCTGCTGATTCCACATTCAAAGGAGGGAGTCTAATTTTAGGACTGAAGAGTAGCTGGGAAAAATGTTGCCAACTACTCAGGACAGATGTTAGCAATGCTTTGCTTTTGACTTTTTTTTTTCTTTCAGTACTTAGGATTGAACAGAGGGTCTTACAGATGCTAGGTGAGCACTCTCCTACTGAGATACATCCCCAGCCCACCAAAGCTTAATGAAGGCCATACTCAGCTCAGCAGCTTTGTAGATGAGGCAGGAAGATAACGTTTCCTGGCACAAGGATACAGAGTCTGGCAGGCTTCAGTTGTCAGCACCTGTGCAAAGCAGTCCCTTTCATACCTTAGAGCAGTGGTTCTCAACCTTCCTGATGCTGTGACTCTTTAACACAGTTCCTCATGTTGTGGTGACCCCCAGCCATAAAGTTATTTTGTTGCTGCTTCATAACTGTTATTCTGCTACAGTTTTAAATCATAATGTAAATATTTTTGGAGATAGAGGTTTGCCAAAGGGGTCATGACCCACAGGATGAGAACTGTTACCTTGAAAGATGCAAAAATGGACAAGATGTATTTCTACCCTCTGAGGCTTATAATTAAAACAGTAAAATTCTCTGTGTGAAAAGAAGTAAGACATAGAAGTGTGTTTATACACCCGTCTCTCTCCCCACCTCCGGATAGATATGGGTCAAAGGGAGGCACTAAGAAAGACGCAGACTCTGTCCTCAGTCTGCCAGGCTTGTCTGTGTGTCTCTGCAGAGGGGATGAGTGTGGTCCTTTGGTCCTGTGGGCAGATGTTGTCATCACTGGGGAGAATATGGTAGACAGTGGTTTAAGGGCAAAAAAACCACTGAGGAGAAACCCAGAGCAGATCCGAGAAGCAGGTATGAGGAGATGATACAAAGGGAAGGGCCTGTGGGTGGAGAGTTAGACCCTGTCAGTACTCCAGGATGGGGTCTGGTGAAGATGCTCTCTTCCCGTCTCATTTCCTAAGATGCCATGCCCAGGCTGCGGTAAGAAAGCAGCATAGCCCAACTGCTTGGGCCACAGGAGTCTGAGCTTTCTAATTCTGGATGCTGAATAGTTTGCTTTAGGGGCTTGCCTCTTCTCTTGGCTTCTGGATGACTGATTGTCTTCCTGCCTGGGTGGCATCCTCACTGTATGAGGATGCTGTGGTTTGGATTTGGAATGCCCCCTCAGATCAGGAGCTTGGTCCCTTGCTTGACACTGTTAGGAAGTGATTGGAGCTTTAATGGTGCGACCTAGAGGGAAGATGGCTGTCACTGGATGCCTGCCCTTAAGATCTGTGCAACTTTGGTCTCTTTTACTCTGTTTTGCAGTGGCTATGAACTGAACAGACTTCCTTCCCGGTGTATTCCTGCAGTGATTTGCTGTTTGGCCACAGGCCCAAAGCAACAGGGCTCGTCAGTCATGGACTGAAATTGTTAAACCTTGCTCCTTTATAAGTTGATTATCACATACTTTCTGTCACAGTGGCTGAAAGCTAACACAACATGTTTAAGTCCACATTTCTTTCCACCACAGATTGGATTAGGGACTTACCTCTAAAATGACCTCATGTTAACCTAAATAATGATGACATCAGCAACAACCAAATCTCAAAAAAAAAAAAAAAAAAACCATACTGGAGTTAGAACATCAACATATGAACTTTTGAGGGGACTGTAATTCAACCCACAATACGAATAGATATTGGGTTACTAGCTCTCTGGCTTATATTTGTGTTTCATGTATTTTATCAAGTTTATGTAAATAATAAAAAATCTATGCATGCATTTTCTATGGCTAAAGTCACAGCAACTTACAATTTACAATGAGGCTTGCTGTGTCTTCTGACAAATCTTCAAGATGAACTGTAAATTTAATTAGAGTATTTTCTTATTTTTGTGACAGAGTCTTGCTATGTAGTCTAGACTGACCTTGAACTCACAATCCTCCTGCCTCAGTCTCCAGAACCCTGGAATTATAGGTATATACCACACCAGGCTCAATCTAGCTACTTTTATCCTTGCACTTGAGGTAAGATTTCAGCTCCTTCCTGTGGCTTCCAAGGCCTGTAAAAGAACATCTGTGTAATCCCCGACACATCTCAGCCTCTTTCATTCATTCTGCTTGACTGTACCGGCTTTTCTTCAGTGTATAGAGCTTTTAACTCAGCTTAGCTGGTGCACGGACTGTGTCCTTGATCAGTCAGTAGTGCTGTCTCCTTTTCCTCCCTAACCCTGGTTCTCTCCTCCTGTGCATGATGTGTGCCTCCTCAGCCTTCCAAATGCAGCTTGACTCTCACCACATAGAGCCACCCCCCGTGTAAAGCGTGTTACCGTGATGGTAGAAGGGTAGGAAACCAGGTAGTCTAATTCATAGATTACATCCGGGTTCTAAAGATGAACTAGCTCTGGGTTGTCTGGGTTCTTAAGGTCAATGACACAAGTCATTATCAGAGAAAAACAACGTGCAGAGAAGGTGAGATGGTCACAAAGACAGAAGCAGAGATTGGAGCAATGTAGTCACAAGCCAAGGAATGCTTGGAGATGTTGGAATCAGGAAGAGGAAATTTTTCCCTTTGGAGGGAGGTGGGCCTGCTGACACCACCTTGGTCTGGGACTTCTGCCCTTCAGAATGTGAGAATAACACATCTCTGTTGTTTTAAGCAATGCTGATCACTATTCAGGCCAATTTGTTAAAGCAGCCACAGTGCACTAATACAAACAGCATCCAGTTCTTTCCCTTTACACTGCTTACTACCTACTAACGCCTGTCCCAGCTCTTAGGAGCCACCCTTTCCATTCCTGGTTGTATGAACAGATATGGAATAAGTATTTGATTAGTGATAAAAAGCCAGCAGTTCATCTCCTTCCTTAGAGCTCAGAAAGCATCATTCAGGGGGGCCTTACATAGAAGGTTTGTGGAGGGTGAAAGTGAGCTTCTCAAGAGGTAGACATCACTCAAAAACCTTTGAACTGGTTTCAGTCCCTCTGATGTTGAGCTGACACTTTTAATTTTCTTTGCTGATCTTTATTTATGGAAAGGGAAACATTCATGATTCCATTTCCTATGGTATAAACAGTTTCCGCTAAGACAAACCTTCATCTTGGAGGAGAATTCATTAAAATTCAGTATGTTCTTAAAGGAAGCAAAACATTCCATCCTGCAGGGAAGCTCTTTAAATTCCAGAAGCAAATAAGACAATAGCTTCAAGAAGTCCCTGAAACTGAGCAGATTCACTAGGCCCCTCCCCTTCCCAAACTTACATAATTAGTAAGGACTGCTGACAGACACTTTCTGATCATGCTAGATGCCTGGAAGAGCCTTAGATCAACTAAGTTGCCTGGAAAAGGCACTCTTCATCCTGTTTAGTGACCTTTGGGCTATACTATGATAGGCTGCAGGGTTCTAACTTTTGTGAGCCTGTTACCCACGCTGGGTACGCTTTTAGTGATGCAGCTGCCTTTGAGTCATTTCTGTTCCTGTAAGTAACCCCAGTAAAACTCACTGGTTCACAAATTATACTTTGGAGATATCTGTGCTTTAGTTTGTTAGTTCCCTGTCTGAAGTGACTAGATGATTGATCATGTTCCCACAAAAGAAATGCCACACAACAGGTCCTTATAGAAACAGCCCAGATGCTGATCAACAGCCTCACCAGATCTGTGGAGGTATAGTGCAGGAGGCCTGGCAGGCTGGGGTTCAGTGGGTTCAAAGCCAGAGATAAAACATTCTTTGAAAAGAAGGGTGATTGCTCAAGGCTTTGCCTGATGTTAAGGCAGAGGGGATGGGCCATTTGAATTGGCTTAGTAGTCATGATAATATATGGTTCAGGGCTCAATAACAGGGTATGATTCTATTGAAGGATTCCACTGAGCTCATAGACCGCGGGAGTGTGGCTCATCAGCAGAATGTGGGGGTTAGGTTACCACACAGCATGTCAGTGAGGACCACTGTGGATCACTCCTGAGAAAAGAGTTGCACAGGGCTCCTTGGACCTGTGTGCCAGGGAACGAGTGCTCAAAGAATGGTGTTTAATTTAGCTGGTGAATGAGTGTATGTCTGCAGTCCCAAAGTAGACCAAGGGCTCCATTGAGGCATTTTCATTGTGTCCTATTTGTTAATCTATGCATAAACTATCACAGAACTGCCATAAAGAAGCAAGCAAATGCTTCTTAGAATACAGGACCATTCAGCCTTTGCTGTTATTCTGGAATTATCATAGTAACAATGAGAGGTGGCATGGCATAATAGGGAACAGTGAATACTGTAGCCAACTGAAAGTGCTTATCACACTTAGACCCTAAGTCAGAACATGCTGCAGTCAGTATACAGACTTGGTTTACCTATCTATCCTTTGACAAGGCTAAAGATACAAAGCCCTTGGGTAAAATCTTGCCAGTCTCCTATTTTCATAGTTTTATTGGAACCTGCTCACACTCATTTTACTGAAGTGGTGTTTATGATCCTTCTGAGTTACAATGACAGATGTGTTAGTCAGATTTCCACTACTGTAGCAAAATGCTCGAGATGTTCAACTTACAAAGGAAAAAAAAAAGGTTTCTTTGGCTCACTGTTTTGAGATTCCATTTCCTGGTCAGTTGGTCTATTCTTTTTGGGCCTGTGGTGAGGTAATATAGCATGGCTGAACTGTGTGGTAAGAGTAAAGCTGTTCACTTTATGGCCAAGGGGAAAAAAAAGAGAAAAAGATGAAGGGGCTAGTGATCACCTTCACTTGCTCAATGACCTAAAGACCTCCCACGAGGCCCCATCTCTTAAAGATTTTACCACTTCCCATTGGAATCAAGCTGGGGCCAAGACTTCAGGATGTGGTCCTGTGTGTGTGTGTGTGTGTGTGTGTGTGTGTGTGTGTGTGTGTGAATTGGTCCAATCCAGTTGGCAGCAGCACAATTGAGCAGTCCTGGAGAGAGCAAACTGCCATCAGAGCTGAACTTGTTGGTTATCTTCCTGAAAATTTGAGTTCTTGAGGGCAACAAACACTGATACACTCTAAGCTCAGCTGGTGTTTGTGTATGTTGTGAGAGCATTCCCTTCTTCATGGATGACGGAGTCAGCTGCAACCTTTTGGGGTCTTGAGGATGCATTATGAGTTTTAGCCAGCCCCGGTGATCTGCTGCTTCTGTGAGTTCTGTAGTTTGGGCATAGGCATGTGATTGATGTGTGGCGTGCAGGATGTGAAGAGACATCAACTTGAGGTTCCTGAGATGAGAAATCCATGGGCCAGTTTTACATGCTGAAATGTAGCTCAGAGAACACTAACTTTCTTGTGACAAACATCTTGGGACAAACTCATGACCAACAGCTGAAGAGCTGAAGATGGCAGTGACAAGACAGAGCCTGGGTCCCAGACAATGAGAGCTGGCTTAGCTACCCGAGCTCTGTCATATTATTAGGGGCTCTTTTTGATATGGTGTGAGGTAGGGATATAGTGTTGTCGCTCTTCCATACGCACAAATAATCTTTTTCAAGTGCATGGCAATGAACGGAATCCTCTGTACCATCAGAATCCTCATCATGTCTGCGTATTCCTATCTAGTAAGGATGTGATTGATTATCAATATCTTCTTAGAAAATGGCCAAATCTCTAAGCTGGGTTTGGGGGAGCAGGTCTGTCTCAAAAGGAAAAAGAGAAGAGTAAGCTAAGTGATTTCAAGGGCCATGATTATGCAACCAGAAGGCTTTCTGGTACCCAATGAGGAATTAAAAGTAACTTGAAAGTCTTGAAAAGAGATCCCAACTATGCTATGAGAAGCAATCAGCCTGAGACCCATGAGGTCTAGTTACACATCACATAATGGTGGGGCATGTTCTGAAAAAGGTGCTGTTAGATGTCTTGGGTGGAATCACTGAAGTATATTCATATACAAATCTAGATGGTGAATCCCCTTGCGTCTAGGTGACTCACTTGAATAGCATATTACTCTACAGAATACAGTTGTCATGTGGTGCTATCTGGGAATCTGAACACGGAAAAGGTACATAATGAGATCAGAGTAAATTGTCAGCCCCGTTATTACCAATAGCTCCACCATCGCAGATGTATACTGTTCAACGGACCTTCAATAGATGGGGTTAGTATATTCAGAGAAGACATAGTGCAGGGAACAGCAAAAGTTTAAGAACATGAAAAGAACACACACCTGTCAGTGAGTGGGAGGGAGGGAAATAGACAAGAGTCACAAACAAGTACTTAGACAAGAAAGCATATGTCAGTGTGTGGATTCCTGCTTGTCAGGCGTCACATGTGTCAGGAAAGTTCAGGTCACAACTAACCCTTCACGTTACCTAGCTGGAAAACAAATCTTTCTTATATGTAACTAGGTTTAGGTTATAATCCTAATGGAAGCATCAAATGCATGTTCAAATGTTGACTGTGTTCATGTAATCCCCCACCCCAAAATTTACATGGTGGTCTGTCCCCAGAATCGTATTATAAAAAGGAACAGTGCCCAAAATATTTGAGGACGCCATTATGATGCTGGAGTTCTGCTACTCCTTCCTCTTAGATGTATTCATTTTTATTTTATGTGTGTGTGTGTGTGTGTGTGTGTGTGTGTGTGTGTGTGTATGCGCCTGTGTGTGTGGACATCATCACGTCTGTGCTTGGTGTCTGAGGTGATGAGAAGACAGCATCAGATCCCCTGGAACTGAAGTGGTTCTGAGCCACCATGTGTGTGTGCAGGGAATCAAATCCAGATTGTTTGCGAGAGGAGCAAGCACTCTTAACTGCTCAGCTGTCTCTCCAGCCCTGGAAATATCTTTCTTGAAGTTCTTTTGGAAGGAATCCTTGTGCAGTTTCTTTTTCAACTGTCAGCTGACTAGCCATCAGATTCTCCTCTGACAAAGGCTGTGTATTTGATTTGAGAGGCTCTCCATAGTCACTCTCAGAACTCTTGCAGCCTCGGGATCATTGTCTGTGTTCCTGCACATTGGAATGATGAAGCATTTTGGGGCACTTGCAGCTTCAGTGTGAGTTTGACCATGAGTTTGCCTTAGACTTGCTGAGACTGAGGCCAGAGGACTCTGGTAGTTGGGGTGGTCCAGAGTTGTTGAGATCAGGCTATGCTCTACTTTAGGCTACTCCAGATTGTATATAACAGCGGTTTCCTGGGAGATGCTATACCCTGAGACCCTAAGGTTTACAAGCAGTCTTTGACTCTATTTTGAGGACAAAGGGTGCCTGCAGCTCCTGGGTGGACTTAGAAACCTCATAGTCTGTCAGGGTCCACCATTCAGCACAGACTGATAAATGATTTATTCCTGGGACTAGAAACAGAGCCCCCTTTAAGTTTATGGGGTAGGAGTGAATTGAAACTGTGGGGGTACATAGGCATATTAAAATTGTATTGGGAAGCTAGGTCCAAGAACTGGTAACCAGATATACCTGGACCCCGCAGAGTGACAGGCACTCAGCCCTGTAATGGCATAGCTCTACACCAGCTCACCATGGTAGATACTGATACCGGATGTGTGCATCAAGGACAAGAATCTCCTCCATTATCTCTGGAGCTTTGACACAGCTCAGCAACCCCATACCCCATGGATGCTCCCTTCTTGATTGCCTGCCCATTCACCTGTCTATGCCTCTGAACGTTCTGTCTCTGGCTCCTGACTTGCTTCCTGCCTCTGACCTGTTAAACTTTCTCCTCACGGCTGGACTCTGTAGCATGGCCCTCACGCCTGACTCCAGTGGCTCCAGCAGTTGCTCTGGTCTGCTCATTATCTTCTTATTGCAGACTCTTTCTTAGGCCTCTCTTGAACTATGCCACGGCCTCCTTAACTCATGTTCATTCTCTAATGCACATACATGCATCTAGATATGCAGGCATATGTACTGTGATACTGTAGTCAGTATTAGTATTAGGACAGGAATGAAAGAAACTGCATTTGCCTAGGCCAGGTTACCAAAGGTCATATGACAGATTACTGTCATCAAAACTCCTGAACCCTGTGAACTTACTTTTATTCAATGAATTCTTCAATAAAGTTATTCAATAAATTCAGGCACCGTGGAAAGACAAAACTGTGTTAAGCTATGTTTCTGGGTAGTGCACTCACTACACAAGTCTACTTTCCTTTCTGGTTCAAAAAAACCATACTGTATTTTCTTGAGCAAAGTAGTGTGGTTCTCAGTTCAAATGTCTTTACTGAGACCATGCTTACCTCTTAGAACTTACATGTCCACTGCATTGACAAAATAAACCCTTGGTCTTCAAAGGCCTTCCTGTTGCTTATTATGAATTTATTTTTCATGCAGGTGCACCCCTGACCAGGCAGTTGTATTAGCTCTCTCTGGCATCTAGCTCAAATAGCTTTAAGCAGTGGATTTATAGAATACCAATTATATTTATCTAGGATAGAAATTCTACAAGTCTAGTGGAGTTGAAGTTGAGGTGTTGGCAAGGTTGTGCACCTCTCTAAGGCTCCAGGGGGACAGCCTGCTTCCTGGAAGTTTTCAGGGTATAGATACAGCAATACTGGTTTCTGGGCATCTTCCTGAATCTTTGAGGCCAGCACTGGGGATCAGTTCTCTCAAATACTGTGTTACTCTGGTCTCCTTTGCTGTCAGCCTCTTCTACCCATTGGGACTCCATCATTGCAGGAGTCCACTCTGCTAACCCAGGGCAATCTGCTCTAATGTCAGCTGACCAGCAACAAGTAAGGAGAGCTCTGGGCTTGCACAGCAGTGCACTCTCTGGACAAGGGAACCTATCATGTAGGAATGTATTTGGGGCTGACACATTTCTTTCTTTCTTTCTTTTTTCTTTTCTTTCTTTCTTTTTTTTTTTTTTTTTTGGTTTTTCAAGACAGGGATTCTCTGTATAGCCCTGGCTGTCCTGGATCTCACTCTGTAAACCAGGCTGGCCTCAAACTCAGAAATCCACCTGCCTCTGCCTCCCAAGTGCTGGGATTAAAGGCATGTGCCACCACTGCCCGGCTGGGGCCGACACATTTCTAAGTCCACATTTCTGAGCATGCTCAGAGCTCAAGGTCATTAAGCATATGTTCAAAACAGACAGACAGTAGACACAGATACTTCTGCATAGATCGGGTACTATCAACATGACCACAATTTCCCTAAGTGCCCAGGTCTCCTGAAAGAAAAGTCACGATGACTATGGTCTTGTCTGGTTCTTTCTAGATTTCTCTAAAGAGTGTTAGCTGAAACAGAAAGAATGACTATGAAGGTACATTAACAGTCTCTGAAAGATGAAGCAACGTTCTTCCTGTACGCGTAGGAGTTTGCTCCTAATAGTGCCCCTCTTGCTCAGTGGCTCACAATTCTATTCTCTGACTTTTTTCCTGCCCTGTCCTGTCCTTTTCCTTTTCCTTCCTTCCTTCCTTTTTTTTTTTTTTTTGAATGTTTTGCTACATGACCAGGCTGGCCTTGAACTCATGATCCTACTGCCTCAGCCCCAAACAGCTTGGATTACAGTTTTTTACCACAGCTCTCAGCTATTCTATGACTTTAATAACCCAGTTGGAGAGAATGTCTCCATTCTCCTCCCTTCTCCCATTGCTGGGCTACAAGCAGAGTATAAACCTAGACTTCTGGTCATCTCTGTTGGGTTTCAGAACAGCCAACACAGAGGGAGTGGTGTGCTGTTGTGGAGAGTTTTAATTTTCTTTGTAAAAATGTATATGCCTGTTGTGTGTGAGTGTGGATTTGTGCAGTGCTTTGAAGACCAGAAGAGGGGCTTCGGATCCTCTGGAGGTGGAGTTACAGGTGGTTCTGATCCACTTAAAGTAGGTGTTGGGAACTGAACTCATGTCCTCCGGAAGAGCAGTATGTGCTCTTAACTGCTAAGCCATCTGTTCAGCCCCTCCACCTTTTTGAGACATTTTTGAGGTTTTATTTTTTTAACTTTCTATTTTTTACATAAGTTATTTGAGTTGGACTTATTTCATTTTTCTTCAGAGAAGGCCAATGAACTAACAGGACAGACAGCAGACTTGTGATCAGAGCCAGGTTTCTTAGCCCTCAGGTACCACATTCTTCAGACACATGGGCCCTTCATCAGTCATGTATTCATTGTTAGCTGCTCTGGGATGGATGGTCTAGTGAGAGGTGACATTATCATCGGTTAGAAATAGCCACCTGAACTGACAGAACTCTGTCTACGACAGCAGAGCTTGTTAGCTGGAAGGCTTTTGACCCATGGGGCAATCAGTCTGTTGTGTAGGACTTTGAAAATAAAATGTCAGGCAAGAAGGTGCCTGGAAACGAGGCCTGGCTGGAAAGTGTGGGCTGTTGAAAAGGGTTGCCAGAATCACTCTGCAGGTGAGTCATTCTCGGGGTAAGACAAGGATGTGAGCAGGCAGTCTTACTTTTCTCTTTCTTTTATTATATTCTGTGCTACTGCACAGGGACCACAGTGGGTCACGGATGCTACTAGGTACTTGTAGGTTTGAAGAGGAAGAACACATGATCACAGGCTTCCAACCTGCAAAGTGCTGCAGAGAAGAGTAGAGTGTGCGTGCCAGTCAGGTTAGGCTAGGTTTTGCTGCAAAAACAACCACCAAATCCCAGTAGCTTTTAACCAAAAGTTCCATTTCTGCCTCTAATCTATGTCTAGCCCTGGTGGGCAATGGAATGGTACCCGGATTATAGAGTGAACCACCATTTCCAGAGTGTTAATCAGTATCCCAGGTGGAGAGATGCAATTGAATGACAGGTGTCACTTTAGGTTAGAGTTAGGCCCCACCTACCCACTGGGGGACAGGAGTCTGGTGCTCTGCGTGCTGGAAGGAGGAGCTGGTGGTTGAAACTCAGGTTCATGATTAGGTGAGTTGTGCCATGGTTGCCTTCGATGGAGGGCAGGGAAATAATGTAAAAGATAAAAAGGACCCAACCATAGGGATGCGGGGAAAAGCTGGAGATGGAGGGAGCAGGCCTCAGAGCTCCGTGGGTGCGTCGCTCGGAGTGCAGTGTGACAGCTACCATGCCTGTGTTTGCACGGAGCTCTTGGGCTCAGCACTTGAGTGTTGAACGAATTGTTCATAAATCCCGGCAGCGTCATTCGCTACCTGCCTCGGTGGTTTAGGTTTCTGAACCACACACACAGCCTTTATATTTTAATATGCCTCAAACAGCACAATAGTCGGGCAACTGCCTAACCTCCATGCTGATAGCACCTCCCTCCCTCCAATAATCCTGAGTTCTTACTTACTAATTCTATGTTCTATCTTGGCTGCCCTGGACCCACGTGGGCTGCGCTCTCCCAGCTCCTTCACATGGTGGCTGTGCCACACTGTCCTGAATTATTCTCAGGCATGGTGTTTCTCCTCTCCTCCTAATTCTTCAAGTATGGCGGATCTCTTTCTTCACCCCCTCTGCATCCCAACCCTACGGAATCCAAGTCCCGGAAATCCTAAAATCCTGCCTCTGTCTGTCCTCCCCAACTATTGGCTGTTGGTATCTTTATTTACCAATCAGAACCAACTGGGAGCGGGTTCCCAGAAGCTACATGGAGACCTTCTTCTGTAAATAGGTTTTTGGGGAATATAATTCTTGGGTAAATTAGTCGGCGTACTTAGGTGGTTACTAACCTGCAAGCAAGAAGATAATGGGGAGAAGACTCCAGGGAAGGACCTCACTTCCAAAAGAAATCAGTTTGGTTCCAGGGCTCCTCAGCAGGACAGTCCGCTGTTCCACAGGAAGCCTAACCATTCTCTGTGTCCATCCCATGCAGGTTCCAGACTCACTGCCGAGGCTGCTGTGAGGCTTGGGCTTTGGTGCACCCCTGGCAAAGTGAGTCCAGGGAGAATCCCTCATAGCTGAATGCAGCAGGGGCAGTGCTTCCCAAGAGGGAGGCATGGAGATGATTGCCTGTCATCATGTTTGCTGTCACAGTGGCAGGTCCTCAGCACCACGGCTCCAAATCCCATCTCTGTATTTTCAGACAGTCTGAGCCTCAAAGCCTAAGTTGTCTCTAGTGTCACTCAGGTGCTATGAGAGGCTGCCGTAATAACACGGCGGAAGCCAGGCACCTTAGAAACAGTGGGAGCTTTAATTCTCACGTGCAAAAGGCTGGAAGTCCAGGATCAAGGAGCTGACAGACCCAGTGAATGGTGAGGGCCCCCCTTCCGCCACAGATAGTGAGATGGTTTGTATGACTGCTGATTGGGTGAAGGTCTGGCAACCCTCATTACCCAAAGGCAACCCTAAGAGATGGATCATGCGTTGTCTTGCTGCTGATTGGCTCAGACTGGAATGTGGTTTTTATATAATAAGGAGCTGACTGCTTACCTGGGGCAGGAAGTACAGGGGCGGGACTTGCAGGCAGAGAGAGAGGACAGGATCACGATCAACCAGTTGTTAAAGATGGTTGGAAGAATTATGATGTGGGTCCCACACAGCAGGTGAGTCATGCTTTGGGGTAAGTGGGGAAGACAGCTACCAAGCACGCCACCTTGGAGACAAATCTCTAAGCATGTCTGTGATGGAGTTTATAGCTTGGGTTAATAGAGGTGGGAAGACTTACCATAATGGAGGTGGCACTTCCGGCTGTGGGATCTTGAACGGTATTAAAAGGAGAAAGTGAGGTAGCTTCCAGACTATGTATTTCGGGGCTTTTGTGGACCTGCTTGCGGTTTAAATAAGACATGAGACTTCTTTTTTCTTAAATTTTATTTATTTAATGTATATGTAAGTACACTGTAGCTGTCTTCAGTCATACCAGAAGAGGGCATCAGATCCCATTACAGATGGTTGTGAGGCACCATGTGGTTGCTGGGAATTGAACTCAGGACCTCTGGAAGCGCAGTCAGTGCTCTTAACTGCTGAGCCATCTCTCCAGCCCAAGACATGAACTTCTATGTAGTTTAAAGCTGTTGGCCTTTAGCAGGGGCAGGCTCTCAGTAGCTTGTCTAAATTTATCCTTTTTTGCCATCCCGTCTCCCAGCATAGTTCGTACCACCTGCTTACAGCTTCTTTCTATCCCTTCTCCTTCCTTCTGTCTCCTGAGTCTCATGTCTCTTCCCCACTCCATCCTTTCCCCTCCCCCTCCCCTCAACTCTCTCCCCCCTCTTCCCAGAAGTCCCGCCCCTGTACTTCCTGCCCCTGGGTAGCAGTCAGCTTTTATATAAAAACTACATTCCAGTCTGAGCCAATCAACAGCAAGACATGTCTGATCCATCTCTTCGGGTTTCCTTTAGGCAATGAGGACTGCCTGACCTTCATTTCTTTAGGCAGGTGAGGAAGGACAAGCATTTCCAAATAGAAAACCATTGATGGGACATAGAAATGACTATGCCAAAATCCTGCCAGATCTTAGCTCTCTGCCACTACAAAATTAACAGTTGAAAATACAGGGACACACTTTTATACAATTTGAGAAAGGCCACCCCAACAACTATGGATGAAATGTGACTAGCGGCCCCAAACTCCTGTTACCACGAAGGACTGCAGCTTTCAATCTTGAGACAAAACAAACTCTGTCTTTCTTAAGTGGCTCTCCTCAGTTACTGTCAGAGAGAAGAAATGAACACAGACGACTTCTCACACGCAAGGAACAATTAGCTCCCTAAGTCTCTTTATAAGGACAGAAACCCTAGTTCTGAGGGCCCCTTGATGGCTCCACCTATGGACATCAGTGTCTAGGGATCAGAGCTTTAGCACATGGCTCTGTGTTTAGTATCTATATTTAGCAATGTGCACTCCTTAATATGTTATCTACCTGAAAATGTTATAGGGAATGATAATTTTGTATACTAAATTTTAATTTTTAAAAAGTTAAAAACACTTGTATGAATTTGAGAAACCTCAAGAGAGTAGGAGCTGGTGAGTGCCTGGAGACTCCTGCGACTGACTTTCGAGGCTGTAGCTTTCTCACCGTCCCTTGCAATGTGACCTCCAAGGCTTTTCCCGCTGCAGCTTCCCACAGTCTCTTGCAAATCTTGTCATCTTTTCTTTCCATCTTTTCAAGGGCATTCAAGGAAAAGAAAGAATTGGAAGTTGCTGCCCATCTTGTGACCACACTCACAGCATTCTGACCTGGACCTCCTTGGTTCTTGGGTGGACTCTCCCTTTCATCTTGTTGTTGAGGTGGACCTGAGTATGTCCAGTTAGAGATAGAGACCAGCTGGGGCTTCTCGGTCAGTGTGGGACTCATTTGCTGGTCTAGAGCATGGGTTGAAAGACTGTGCTCAGCTTGGAGCCAGATGTCACTGTGAGACCGACTAGGTGCTTGGGAAGGGTGGGAGACTCCGCGTATGTCTCTGGAGGAATCTGGTCTCGGCTTTCTTGGGGGCTTCTAGAGTACAGGGGTGTCTAAAGCAATTGGTCTCGACCCCTCGGGGTTGTATATCAAATACCTTGCATATCAAATATTTTGCATTATGATTCATAATAGAAAAATTACAGTTATGAAGTATAGCATGTAGTTTTAAAAAAGTGAACCTACACTAATTTGGGCTATACGCTGATATCGGTGGTCTCTGCCTGTTTCTAGCCTGGTGCATAGCCTGAGACCGAGCCTGCGTGTTTCTCCTAGCCAATGCTTCTCCCACAAACACTGGCTCTGCCTCTTCAGAGCTCCAAGATTGCTTTCTTGCCAGCCCACCACTCTGCTATGGTCACCTCTCCCCTGGTTCTTAGTCCTTTGCCCAATCTTCTCATTCCAAAGCCTGGCTGAATTCTGCCCCAGCTATGTTCTTTCCCTCCTGCCATGAATGGAAAATACCAGACAATCTTAGTTTAAAATCAACAGATGACAACTCCTGGGTGTGGAATCTATCAGCCGAAACATTTCAACTATTCTACGTTGGAAATCTTCCGGTGGCAGAGGTCGCCACCAGCTCTGACAATTCCTGGTCTACATCCTGCATCCTCTCACTCTCCTCGACGTCCAAAAAGGGGTGTTTCTTCCTCCCTCGTCCCCTCTTCCTCTCTCGGACCCAGAAGGACTGTCTCCTCCTTTTCACCCAGTGATTGGCTTCTTGTTGTCTTTATTAGCCAATCAATTAATTATGGGAAATTTCTCCTACAATGAAGTAGCAATGAAAATAATTTTATGGTTGGGGTCACCACAGTATGAGGAACTGTATTAAAGGGAAGGCTGAGAACCACTGGCCTAGAGCCCGAAGGCAGCAGGATTGGACATGTGCATGAAGGTGTGGCAAATACCCTGCCTTCCCTGCTCTGTGTCCTGCCAGTCAATGCTCATTTTGTAATGGAAATTCAAAGCATGTCTCCATAGCTCCGAGGACATATGCCACAGTGAGGTAAAGGCAGAAGAATGAGGGGGCTTGGTCACTGATATTTCCTTACCACTTAGCCTGAGCTTCCTGCCTGGGTGTGGTCTGCCGCATCCACCTCCACCAAGCAGAGGAGTATGGTGTGGTGGTTGGGGGTGGCCAGGTAGATCTTGGCATATCTCTGTCTGGGTTCAAATCCCAGTCTACCATTTGCTGCTTTGGAACCAGGTGAGTTACTTATCACTCTAAGCCCAACGTCTCATGAGTGAAGTGGGGTGTGAGGAGGAAATGAACTAAGACACAGAAAGTGCTAAAATAGTGCTTGGCATACAGGATGTCAGAGATGGCATTTAGTAACTGTAACCTTAGAAGAGTAAGTGATGTGTCCCAAGAGAGCCAGCAGCGAGTGGCCAGTCTAGAGGCAAGACCCAGATTAGAACCTGGATTCAGAAGGAGTCTTCTCACCAGGCTGTGATGCTTCTCTGAGGGAGTGTGGTCCTGGGAGAATTGCAGGTTGGTCTTCCACACCCCTTTTCTGCTGCAGCTCTTCCGGGATCATCAGCATCTCATCTTCCATGACTTCCCAGCTCTGGGAGGAGAAAGCATGTCCTTTCTATGCTACAGGCAAGCGTAGAAATAGCTTATCATCTGCTGGGCACACATCCCTCTTAACAAGGCACCTAGCAACTCAGGACCCTCACTTGTATTCAAGCTGTGTGCACATACCACTTAAAACACGGACTAGGTGCCTCCTTCCTGAGCAACTTCTAGGATCCCCCTTCTGTGATCAGTCTGTTCAAGCATATCCTAGAATATCTCCTGGTACAGGAGGCAAGGGGTTGATCAGGCATGAGCTAGTTTTTAGATACCTGTGGTATAAGGCAAACTCTGTCCTTTGAATAAATGCTTAGGGAAGAAAATCCCTATTTATCATCTTAGGTCTATGCATAGTTAGGTATTATGAGAAATTATATTAATTATAGATTTAATCATATATCAAATTAATCATAATTAATTATGGACACTGATGCATCATGGGAAGGGACAGGTGCAGTGAACACTTGTAGTTCAAGTCTGTCAATCAGATGTTCTTTAGCTGCCATCTCCTCCTCTAGGACATCACAATAAAACAACCCAGACAGTTACAAGGGCCTCTGAGTGCACTTGCTTGAAGCCTATCCTATCTCTACCATGCCTTTGCTTCTGAATAAAATGTTCTTGGTATTTAGTAATCTGTGTGCGCTTCTTCAGTTCTCTGAACAAGACCCTGAGAACTTTAAAACACCTGCTCACATAGCACCCATTGGAAACATTTAGTCTGAAGGTTTTTTTAATTAAAAAATTTTATTCTATTATTTACATGTATCAACTCTCTTCAGAAGGAAGTGTATACTTTAAAATAATGATTGAAAATATAGTACAGCAAATACCTAAGCTAGCGACACTGGTTTATTGACTGTATCAAGTATCCTGTACTGCATGGGACCCCAGTGTAGACTTTCCATGCCTGTACACCTATTAGTAATGCACTGGGCTACACTCTATGATGGTTGGGATGTTGCTAGTATCAAGTATCCTGTACTGTATGAGACCCCAGTGTAGATTTTTCTATTCCTGTGCTATTAGTAATGCACTGTGCTACACCTTATGATGGTTATAATGTTGCTAGGTAACCAGAAAGTTTCAGTTCCATTATCACCTAGGGGGGCCCACTCTTCCACACAGTGGTCTGTTTCTGAGATGCCTATGAGTCAAGTGGCTACTTGGCTTTTCCAGCTGGTTTGAACTAGAGTGGCCATGTTCTTTTTTCCATCAAGAATCCAGTGTGTCATTGTCCTGTTTCCTCCTTCTCTTGACTGTAGGAAAGGTCACACGTGAGTGAAGGAAGAGAACTGGGGGAGGGATGGTCTCTGTGGAGGGAAAGACGAAGCTAGGAATGCCCCCACTGGGCAGCACTCCCCAATTTCAGACATTCATGTAACATTGGTCACAGTTTGCTCAACACTGATATCTGACTGGTCCTATTGTTTACTATTTTTCTTTTAAGTTGATTTTTAGTAAAGCATATTGCTCATAGATGCATTACTCATAAATACACTGTCACAGATGAATATAGTAGCATCATTTACTCTAGAGAAAATATAATACACCCAATAATTATTAAAACAAAAAATGTCCTGAAATATTCTCGTACTTATCCATACCAGAACAGTTTTCAAACTTTAAGGCATATGCAAAATTACTCACAGATTATGTTAAAATGTAAATTTGAATTCAGTCCTATCAGACACGGACTCTAAGGTTTTTTTTTTAACCTTAAGCCACAAATCATAATTGAGCAGACAAAGCCACCACTCATGGGACCTTGAGCATGTTCATTCTGCCCCCAGTCTCCCCAGCCAGTATTTTCCACCTCCATACGGTTGATGCTCCTTTTTCATTTCTTTTTCATGACAGATAAGGCCAGGACATACCATGGACCTTATGAGTGCCAGTCATCAACTGTTTTCAGTCCCCACTTTGTTCTGACCTCGTGGTCACATACTCTCTGATCTCTTTCTAGTCTGATGGGTACTAGTTCTGGCCAACGGAGTGGAGGTCACATGTGCCATTTACTTGTTCTCACCTCATCCAGGACACCTACCAACCTCTTGATGGATGGGGAGTGCTCTCTCAGCTTGGAGTGGTGGTGGTGGTACCAGTGTACTGTCCACTTTCAAGGATGTGCCACGTTGGCAAGAAACTGTGGGGAGCCCCCCGAGTCGCACCCACATTCGCCATTACAACATGGCGCCTACATCCGGCCGAGGACAAGTTGTAAACAGGCTAGTGCGCATGTACCTGGTAATTTTCCACCTCAGAGTCTCAGCCTCTCTCGTGGCGTCATCTGGCCTGATGTGCGGGAGCCAATGGGGAAGCTCCACGTCCCAGGCGAGCGCTGTGGCCTATATAAGGGACGGGTGTTCTGTTGTTCGGGGTCTCCATTCTTGGCAAGCTTATGCTTTCCCTCTCAAGATGCATTAAAGCTTTACTGCAGAAGGATCCTTTGTGTGCCGCGTCGTTCTTGCTGGCGAGACGGTAGTGCGGGACATCTGGTGCCGAAACCCGGGAACTTTGTCATCGTCAAGCACCTTTGGAGACCCCCTGGAAACAGGGAGGATTCAGAACTGCAGGGAGGTAGGTTCGGAAAGGCATGTTGACCCTGGGTCTTGACTTGGGATTGCCCCCTTTTTGGTCTGACGATGTTGAAGCCTTGCTAATTGTGTTAAGTGCCCTCATTTTGGTTTTACTGTCTTTGTATTGCGTGAACAAGATGAGGCCTGTGTAGATGCTGTAAGGGAGGGGCAAATCGCCCTTGAAAGGGTCCAGGACACCATGTCAGAATCCGAACGGAGTGAGAGGATGGGTACCCAAAAAGAAAGAGATCTCAGCAAGGAAAAAGGACCTCCTGGTAAGTCTAAGGACGAGGGAGAGATTGAGGACAAAACGGGGAAGAAGGAAAGAGATCTCAGCAAGGAAAAAGGACCTCCTGGTAAGTCTAAGGATGAGGGAGAGATTGAGGACAAAACGGGGAAGAACTGTCCCCCCCGACAGGGCTGTGAACAAAAGTTGCCAGGACTCTGTGTTACTTCCATACAATATGACAGATTTACAAAAGCAGCTAACCTGTCTAAAAGTCTTTCACAGTATATGTTACAGAATTGGACCCTTAAATTTGATGAAACCTTGCGAGAACTGCGGACAGCAATTATTCAGATCAACTCCACCCGTCTTGACCTGTCCTTGACCGAGGGCCTCTCTTCATGGATTTCCTCGGCAATTTCTTATTTCAAGGAATGGGTGGGGGTGGGATTGTTTGGAGCAGCGCTCTGCTGTGGGTTGGTGTTGCTCCTATGGCTCATCTGCAAACTCAGGGCCCAGACTAAAAGAGACAAGGTGGTCATTGCGCAGGCGCTTGTTGCCTTAGAACAAGGAGCCCCGGCCAGTGTTTGGCTGTCCATGCTTAAGCAATAACAGTAGGTCGCCAGCCAGACAGTTCTTGCACACCCGCGAGTCTAGTCTCATTGCACTGGGTAGAGTGTTTGGTCTGAGCAGCTCTTGAGGGATGTCGAGCAAAGCATCGCACAAGGCGGTCATCATTGTGGGCCGCCTTGGGAGATATGTCATCTACATGAGGGTTGAGTGCCCTAGTTTCCCTCCCTCTAAAAAACGGCACTGGGCAGGTCAGGAAGACCTCGGGCGCGCATGAGCTTAGGGGTCGTCTCCTGTACAAGGCCCAACCTTTTGGTCAGGGGATTTGACCTCTGTCTCCGCCCTCTTAAGAGTGTCCTACTTTGCTTACAGAAATGAAAAGGGGGAGATGTGGGGAGCCGCCCGAGTCGCACCCACATTCGCCATTACAAGATGGCGCCTACATCCTGCCGAGGACAAGTTGTAAACAGGCTAGTGCGCATGTACCTGGTAATTTTCCACCTCAGAGTCTCAGCCTCTCTCGTGGCGTCATCTGGCCTGATGTGCGGGAGCCAATGGGGAAGCTCCACGTCCCAGGCGAGCGCTGTGGCCTATATAAGGGACGGGTGTTCTGTTGTTCGGGGTCTCTATTCTTGGCAAGCTTATGCTCTCCCTCTCAAGATGCATTAAAGCTTTACTGCAGAAGGATCCTTTGTGTGCCGCGTCGTTCTTGCTGGCGAGATGGTAGCGCGGGACAAGAAACAAAGCCAACTCATTAAGAATGCCACAGGACTATGTCCTGACAGCAGGATGATTTGGGCCCCATGCTCCTGCCTCACATACTTCTGCCACGGGCTAACAGTGTAATTGATGGCTCTCACCATGCCCTTACCCTCCCAGGTCCCAGAATTCTGAGAAATATTTTTTCTTTACAAATCACCTCTTCTGTGGTATGCTGTTGTAATAGGGGGAAAAGGCTAAGGAGGCATGCTCTGGGCACGTTGGGAGTGCCATGGCAGAGTGACAGGTCCCAGTAGGGAAGGGCTTGTGCTGGGAGGAGGAGACTTGTCTAACTTCAATAGGTTCATGAACATCCATCCTTCAGGTAAATCAGTTTGCATGAAAGAAATCACACCCTCTTGTCATTTTGGGCCCAACAAAGATGAAATCTTTTGAGTAAAATGAATACCATATAAAATGATAATGCCAGTGAGCACATGAAAACACGGTCAGCCTCGTCCGCAGCGAGGGAAAGGATGGGCAACCGTGGTACTGTGATTGGGTTGAGTTCTTCGGTTTTCGTGGGTCCTGCTGAGATTTGTAGCATAGACTTGAACCCAAGAAGACAGAGGTGGATATTATTGCGGCTAGTTTGCTACCTCGAGGTGCCTGCTTGTCTGAGACTAGAGCTGTGGCAGGGGAAGAAGAGAGAACATAGACCCAAACACCACTAAAGTCCCATTCTAGCTGTGCTGCAGGCTGGACTTTCAGTTGTATGGGTTAACAATATGATAGTTCATCTGAGCTATTGGCTGGATTGAAAAGCACCTAGGACATTGTGCATACCCATGGGTGTGTCTCTGGGGCATTTTTCAGAGATTAGAGAGAAGAGCCCCCTTGAATGGGGGTGACACCACACCATGGGCCAAGGGCCTGGATGGACTAAGAGGGAGAAAAGAGAGACATTCTCTTTCTCCCTGCTTCCTGACCATAGGAAATCTCCCTGCTAGGATGGACTGAAATCTCTGTGGCCACAAGCCAATGTAAACCCTCTTCTGTCTACACACCCAGCCCCTCAGGTATTTGTCACAGCAATTAGAAACTGACTAATTACTTTCGGTCAGTTTTTTTTTTTTTTTTAAGTAGTTGATAGTAGTTCTAGCCAACCCAAGGATAATATCAGAGGGGGAAGGTCCCCTGACACATGTGATTTATTGAAAATACATGCACCTTCTGTATATTCATGTAAATTTCACAAGACTCGCAAGGAAGCTTTGATTTTACAGAGGAGGAAGCTAAGGCATATGCAGTGATGCTTGCTGAAGATGCTGCAGCCACTTTGGGCCAGAGACCATGTGGTCAAACATGGCTTCAGCAGCAGCAGTTGTAGGCCCAGGACATGAAGTACAGGTAGTTTCTGTGCGGTTGAGGGGCCCAGGCTGAGGACAAGTGGAATGATCCTGGCCATTAGCTTAGTGTAGGACCCCTTTTTCCCCCATGAGAGGCTGGGGAGATGACCTAGTGGGTAAGAGAGTTTCAGTGCAAGGGTGAGAACCTGAGTTCAGAGCCCCAGCACCCAAGGACAAAACTAGGCATGGCTGTGGGAACGTGTAACTCCATCGTTGGTGAGAGTAGAATCAGGCAGATCACTAGGGCCTGCTGGCTGCCCACCCAACTAAAACATGGCAAGTTGGAGAGGAACTGTCTCAAGGGAATAAAGCAAAGAGGGATAGAACAGGACATGGGCTCTCTGGACTCTGCACATGCAATGCATGTGCACACACAAACACAAACTATAAAAAAGAAAACCCGCAAGATGTTCTCAAGTTTGTTCCTATGCATTTAAGAAGATGACGCTGATTTTCCATCCTGCAGTGCAATGACATGGGATTAATCTGGAAATTAAATGTTTGATTTTGGGGCTGAATAAATTGTTCTCTCTTACCAGGCCATTCTGCCAACTCACTTTGGAGTGGGAGAAACAGGACGTCCTCTGGTTCAGCGTGGAGCTCTCTTCTCCCGTAAGTGCTCAGTACATGCTTGACAGTGTTCACCATTCCTCAGGATGCTGTTGCTTCTGTCCTGGATACCAGAGGATGAAAATCAGACCCCTGCCTTCTGCATCTTCCTTACCCTTCTGTGCACCATGAATGTGACATTACACAAGGTCGTGTGTATCCACAGCAGCTATAACTGAGTTTACTGCCTCTAAGATGGCTGCAGTCCCCTGCATTTTGTGGGTGGCATTTGAACATCAAGTGTGCTCTTTTGGAAGATGCTTGCACTGAAGCCCTCTAGGAAACTGTAAAACCATTGTAGTTTACGGTGACCCTGAATCAGCTGTTCCTGAGGCAACAATTTTCTCCCTCCTTCATCTCGCTGCTGCTGTTGGTGGACATCTCCATGATGCTTATGGTTCAGGCTGCAGGCTGCACACAGTGTGAGCAGATACCATGGTGCATATAGACAGACTGCCATCTCAGATGCCGAGACTGGGGGATGACACTTCAGGAAAGGAACCACAGGTCTGCTTCCCTTCTGCAGAGTTCATCCCTATGTATATAACCCTTTAGTATTAATTTGTATCAGGGGAAATCACAATTCTTTATGAAATAATTTACTTTCTCATTTATATATATTACATATAATTAAATTTTATATATAATTATATATTATATATGTATCTATGTATTTTACATATAATTATATATAATATATAAATATGAAAATGTAAAATATATATAATATATTAAATGATAACATCATTTAATTTACAGTTTACACAGAAAATTGGGTTGTCTCTTGATTCTTCTTGGATGTACAATAATGTGAAATTTTTAATCTTTCTGAAAAAAAAAAAACCCCAAGCAAATAAACAAAAATAACCCATGTTGCTTGAAGATTAGTCAGCAATATTTATTCGCAAAATCTTTTAGCCCTGGGGTGGGACACTAAGGGACACTGCTGGAGTTAGGTGGATACTGAATCCAAGGACTTTACTCTTATCTTCTCCTATCTGAAGAATTTATGTTCCAAAACTTCCTAGCTTGTATCTTAAACCCATCACATGTATATATGCTGTTTTTCCTATACACATTTAAGATAGATTTTAATTTATAAATTTAGTAAGTGAATAAGATATTAGCAATTGATAAGTTAGAACAATCACAGCATACTGTAATAAAAATTGTATGTGCATGTAGTCTCTCTTGAAGTATTTTACCCTACTTTTCTCAGCCTTCCTGTACTGATGTTTGATGACATGGTGCCTTTGTGATGAGCAGATGATTTGGGCTTTGTGACACAGTTATTCTGCTACATCAGGATCACTGCAGCACTGTGGCTGTGATCTGCTACCCAGAGCAGCTGCTACATGACTCCTGGGTGGGTAGTATAGATAGTGTGGGATGCTGGACTTAAGGACGACTGATGTCCAGTGGGATGGAGCAGGTCAGCCTGAGATGCTGTTGTATCACTTGGAACAGAACAATTAAAGACTCACGAATTCTTTGTTTTTGGTATTTTCTACTTAGGATTTCAGACTGTGAATGGCTCCAGGTAACCAGAACTGTGGAGAGTGAAACTGTGAGTAAGGGATATGGTGCATCCAGGATTGATTGGGTTACTTTTCTGCTGCTATGACAAAACGCCATGAGCAAGGTAACCTATAAAAGAAATTCTTTAATCTGGAGCTAATGGTTTTGGAGGTTTGGAGTTCATGAGACAAAGGCAAAGGCACGACAGCAGGAACAGCTGAGAGCTCAGGTCTTGATTTGAAAATTGGAGGGATGGTGGGAGAGAAAGAGGGAGGAGAGGAAGGGGAGGAGAGGAGAAGAGAGAAGAAGAGAAGAGGGCAGGGGAGGGAGGAGGGAGGGGGAGAGGAAGGAGAGGAGGGGAGAGAGAGGAAGGAGAGAGGGAGAGGACAAGGAGGGAGGGAGAGGGGGAGAAGAGGAGGGGAGAGCGAGAGGGCAAGGGAGGGAGGGAGGAGGGAGGGAGAGAGGGAGAAGAGGAAGGGAGAGAGAGGGAGGAGAGAGGGAGAGGGCAAGTAGGGAGGGAGGAGGAAGGGAGAGGAGGGAGGAGATGAGAGGGAGAGGGGGAGGGGGAGGGAGAGAGAGAGAGATTGAGAATGGCCCGAATCTTTTGAAACCTCAAAACCTGTCCCAGTGGCATACCCCCTCCAACAAGGTCATACCTCCTAATCCTTCCCAAACAGTTCCACCAACTGAGAACCAATAATGAGCCTCTAGGGGCCATTCTCACTCAACTACCACAGGGACTTTGAACAAAATACCACTTATCACTTGAGCCTTAGTCTCTGTTCTCCATGAATGTTGTGCCTCTGTGAAAGGGATGAGGAATAGGGTAGGTGTCAGGTGACAGCTGTCTTTCATTACCTGGCCTGTGCTTTTCTCTTGTTGGGGTTCCCCACGGGAACTGAAATACCAACTATAGATTGGGGATGAAGAAGCAGGAGATGAAGTAAAATGATACCCAGGTGTGCTGGTGTTTGGCAAAGCTGTTTATAAAGTCAAGGACTCCACACCAGATAAGTGTGCTGTGATTAGCAGCTTGCCTTCAGAAAGAGGCCCGTTAAGCTCTGGACCTCATGGAGCCACTGAAAACATTTCTTCATTTTCATGCCTCCACAGACTTTATTCCAGGGCATGGCCTTAATCCTGATGAGAAAGGACTGCTCTTGAAAAGCAAAACTTTAAGGTAGAGTCCAGAGGGCTGCTAGTTCCTGAGAGGAGATGGAAGAGATGAAGGAAGAAGGGCAGAGGAGCAGCCCCCAGGAAGGGCTACCTTTGTGACCAGGGGAAGTTGCAGACATGTCACCGAGAGGAGAGCATCCTGGGAGTGGGACTGGAGAGGCCGTGAGAGCTGGACAAGAAGGGACACAAACAAATAGTTAAAATAGTCCTCATTTCTATTATATCCTGAAAAAAAAAAATGGTAGTGGCCAGAGCTGCCTGGATTAGGGAAAAAGGCTGTAATTCCATCTTGGGGTTCTGGTGAGTTGAGCTGTGGATCTGTGGTTTATGATGTCACCAGAACCCCAAGCTGGAATTACAGCCTTCTAATTTACAACTGGATCCGTGAGGAGACTAGGGTCCTCTTTGCCACTCTAATGTGGCAAGGATCAAGGCTGAGTTCTGCTTGGAGGTCATGACCTAGAAGTGTCCTCTCTCCTTGTAATGGGTCAACAGTTTTGGTAAGACCATTTTCCTGCTCTGACCCTGACTCCTTTCTCCTTGGTTCCCAATATGCTCTCCTCATTTCCCCAAGTTGCATAGCTCAAATTTTCCCATAATATATCTTATAAGTTAGAGTTCTCTGGCCTTCATACTGATTTAGCCTATGTGCAAGCCTTTCCACCTCAAACCTTAGAATTTTGCAGTGAAACCCTGCTGGGAACTGGATGGCTACTGTCTGTTGTGCCCAGCCTTGCCCTCTGCATCCCACCCCAGTGGAGGTGAGGCTGTGGGTGCTTCACCAGCCCTGGCCCACCAGCTGTTCCCAGCCACCTTCCACAGCAGCATTATTACACCCCGGGCCTATAGTTACACGGAGTTCTGAGCCTTCCTTTGTTCACCAGCCTGTAACAGCATCTTCTAAACATTTAGTATATATGTTCATATATATTGAAATGCCATGAACAAGGTAATCTATAAAAGAAATACTTTAATCTGGAGCTAATGGTTTTGAAGGGATAGAGTTCATGAAGCCAGGGCAAAGGCGTGACAGCAGGAACAGCTGAGAGCTCACATCTTGATTTGAAAGTTGGAGGGATGGTGGGAGAGAAAGAGGGAGGAGAGGAGAAGGAGGAGGAGGAGGAGGAGAAGGAAGAGGAGGAGAGGAATCAGAGGGCAGATGGGATGTATCTTCAAGCAGCCTCCCTGTTATATACACTAGGGTGTCTGAGAAATCTGGGAGTCATCCAGGCCTAATCTCTGCACACTGATTCTTCCTTCCTGGGACCTTACACACTTCAGTGGATGCCACCTTTGCTGCCAAGTGGTTCAACCCAGAAACCTGGAATGCCCTGCTCTCTTCTTCTCTTTCCCAGTCTAGTGTCCTGCCCACCACTGGATTCTGTCCATTCTACCTTCAAAACAGAGATCTTTTTATGGGGATTTGCTTACCTGTGGCCAACCAAGGTCTGAAACTACTAAGTGAGAACTCTCAGAAGTTGACGATTCATAACTTTTAAATAAGTTTTTATTATGGTATATTGTTATGATAGTTCTATTGTATTATTTGTTATTGTTAATCTCTCACTGAACCCAATTTAAAAATTAAACCTTAGTTTAGATGTGTAAGTAAGTCTGGGAAAGAAAACAGTCCAGCTATATTTAGCTATGATTTCAGGCATCACCTATGAGTTGTGGAGTGTATTTCTCAGGGATAACATGAGTCTCCTGGATTCTACTCTTGACACCCCCTGTTCCCCCAGTCCATCCAACACAATTCTTCTGTTTTTTTTAATTTTTCATATTTTATTTACATTTCAAATGTTTCCCCCTTTCCAGATCTCCCCTTTAGAACCTCCCCATTTCCTCCCCCCTCCCCCTGCCACTATGGGGGTATTCTCCCACCCACCCACCCACCCACTCTCGTCTTCCCTCCTTGGCATTCTCCTATACTGGGGGATCTAATACCCTCAGGCCCAAGGGCCTCTCCTCCCCCTGATGGCTAACAAGACCCTCCTCTGCCGCATATGTGACCAGTACCATGGGTCCCTCCATGTATATTCTTTGGTTGGTGGATCAGGCTCCAGGAGTATCAGGAGGTCAGGCCAGTTGCCACTGTTGCTGCCTTTCTGGGGATGCAAACTCCCTCAGCTACTTCAGTCCCTTCTCCAAGTCCTCCATCTGGGACCTCCCACTCCGCACTACTGTTGCTGTGAAGTGACTCTTGGGTATTTCGAACTCTTGGGCTAATAACCACTTAACAGTGAGTACATACCATGTTCATTCTTTTGTGACTGTGTTAACTTGCTCAGGATGATATTTTCAAGTTCCATCCATTTGTCTGTGAATTTCATGAAGTCATTGTTTTTCATTGCTGAGTAGTATTCCATTGTGTAAATGTACCACATTTTCTGTATCTATTCCTCTGTTGAGGGACATCTGGGTTGTTTTTAGCTTCTGGCTATTATAAATATGGCTGCTATGAACATAGTGGAACTTGTGTCTTTATTACATGTTGGAGCATCTTCTGGGTATATGCCCAGGAGTGGAATAGCTAGGTCCTCAGGTAGTATTATGTTCATTTTTCTGAGGGTCTGCCAAACTGATTTCCAGAGAGGTTGTATCAACTTGCATTCCCACCAGCAATGGAGGAGTGTTCCTCTTTCTCCACATCCTCGCCAACATCTGCTATATCATCTCACTGTGCCTCCCACTCTCCCCTGTTCTCCCTAATCCAAGGCTTCTCAAAATGGAGACCCTGGGCTAGCAGCAGCCAGCAGGACTCTGTCCCAGTGACTTGTTAGGAATGCAGATTCTTGAAGCTCCTGAGTGTAAGGTATTCCCGGGGGACCAGATACTCTAAATGAGCCTGATGCTTGTTTGTGACAGCACTGCTTATCCATTCTGCTCTCAGGGAGGGTAGTGGCATTTTGAGTACCCCCCTTTTTAAACCCTCATTTTACAAGTAAAGAAAGCAAGGTCTACTTTTAGAGGGGTCTTTCCACAGCAATAGAACAGTAACAGGCTCCCTGGGGTCCCTTTTAAGAAGCATTTAATGAATGGATGGATGGATGGATGGATGGATGGATGGTCTCTCTCTCTCTCTCTCTCTCTCTCTGTGTGTGTGTGTGTGTGTGTGTGTGTGTGTGTGTGTACCACGTGCACGAAGTACTTGTGCAGGCCAGGAAAAACCATTAGTTTTCCGAACTGGAGTTACAGGTAGTTGTGAGATGTCCATTGTGGGTGTTGGGTGCTGGAAGGTGAATCCAGGTCTTCTCTAAGAGCATTGAGTGCTTTTAACTACAGAATCCCTTAGGTCCCTTTTGTAAAGGTAGCAACCCCATTAGGTCATGAGTGTTCCTGCCTCATGACCCAATTACCCCAAAGTCCCACCTCCTGACACCATCTCATAGAGAGTTAGGAGGGACGTGAGCATTTAGTCCATAACAGAGTTTTCTTGCAATTGATTTCCTTGACGTTCTTGTTTGAGAGCCTAGAAGCACTTGGAGGACTAGGCTCTTATCTTGTTATGTGTTATGGAGAAGGAGGAAACTTTGTGAGAGTCTTTAGAACATGCTTTCTGAGCACACCGGTACCCAAATATGGGCAGCTGTCATGGACATTAAGAAGGTTGCCCATTGCTACAGGTGAGCTCCGCCTCTGAGTCACAGAGATAGAGTAGTTTGCAGGCAAGTTTGACTGATGCTCTGATGTAGGGAAAAGCAAGAACACGAGTCTAAGCTAAAGCTCGGCATCATGTGGGAAATACACAGAAAAAGCACTAGGCAGGGCCAAGCGCAGACAAACAAGGAGCTTTTCAGCTCTGTTGGAGTTTGTGAGCTAGCCTGGTCTCCTTTCTGTTGACCTGAGATCCCTGGGCAGTGCCACAAGCAGGAACTGAGCAGAATCTCCTCCATCATTGCCTTTGAAAGGGTGTGGATGTGTGCTTAGTGACCAGAGAGTACACCAGCCTCCAAGGGCAAAGACAGTTGCTGGGGTCTCTACTTGGCCCCCAAAGCACTAAAGATTGCAGTGGTCTGTTACACCATCTCAGCCCCACTGTGCGACTTAGGCCTTTCAGATCTGCTCATAGATGTGTTGCTTGGTTGGTTCCAGATCTAAGTTGAAAGTTGACAATTGAAATTAGTTATGATAGAGTAAGTTTCAGCAGAAGAGGGTAGAAAAAAAACAGAATAGAATATAGAAAGTGGGGACCTAACCAGAGCAGAGCAGGCAGTGGTTCTCAACCTGTGGGTCACAACCTCCACAAGGCTTGTACGTCAGGTATTTACACTGATTTGTAACTGTGGCAAAATTATAGTTATGAAGTAGAAATGAAAATAATTTTATGGTTGGGGTCACCGCAACATGAGGAACCGTATTAAAGGGTCATTAATTAAAGCATTAGGAAGGTTGAGAACCACTGGATTAGGATGTGTCTGTGTAGAATGTAGAAGCTGCGCAGAAATGCCCAGGCCCACGGGAACTACCAGACACTGACAGTGTTGCCCAGCCTGTCTGTTCTTCAAATAAAATTGGGCTACTAGAAAATTTTAAGGTCACTTTAAGATTCATTTATTTTTATTTTTATTTCTGTGCATGTGTCTGAGTCTGTGTGTTTGTGTGTCTGTGTATACGTCATGGCACTCATGTGTCCTTCTGTCATCGTCTTATGGCACTAGGATATCAGATATGAGTTTCTACATCTGGCTGTATGTGATTTCTGGGACCCAACCAGGTCTTCTTGCTTATATGATGAGTATTTAACCTACCAAGCCATCTCTACAGTTCCAGGTTTTTTTTTAAAAAAATTAATTGCTACAAAAAATTATGCAGTAGGGTACCATGTGATATCTCAGTACCCATGTATGCTTTGTAATGTTCAAATCAGGCCAGTCTATTTTCTCAGAAATCTATCACTTCTTCATGTGAAATTCACAAAATCTTCTCATCCAGCCCTTTGCTGGTTAAAACAGCACATGATCACTAGCCAGAACAGGGAGCACTACATTACCTGACTTCAAGGTGTATTACAGAAATCTCATAATTAGAACTTCGAGGATCAATGGTGTCAGCCTGAAAGTAGATGCATAGGCCAATGGAACAAGAGAGAGCACAAAACAAACTCACCCACGACAGCCCACTGATCGCACAATGTGCAAGAAACATCCAGTTGGGAAGACAGCTCTGTCAGCGAGTGGGCTGCAGTGGATGCCTGACATGCAAATATTAACTCAAATGACCCAAAGACCTACATGGAAGGCCAGAACCCTGAAACTATCGTAAGAAACATAGCAGAAATGATTCAGGATACAGGAATGGGCACACATTTGTTTTTGTCCAAGTCTCTCCCAAAACACAGACAGGGAAACTAAAGACAGACAAATCAGATTTCACCTGACTAAAACATGTCTTCACTCTCAGATTTTAAATTCTGTGAGTCTATGAGAAACTGGCTACCAATGGCCCTGTGCTCTGGATAGATGCTCAGTTGAAGGCAGCAGAAGCAGTTACTGGGATCTGCGGAAGGAAAGCTGGGTGCACACACCATCAGTAGAAAAGCAGGTGTCTAGACAGCAAGACAGGTGGGACAGATGCTGAAGAGGTGGGAGCAGGGCTGAGCTTAGCTTCTCAGCTCCAAGACCAAGAACATAAACTCCCCTCTCTCTTTAGCTTTGCTCCAAGTTTCTGGGGAGACAGACTCCAATCGAAATATCCCAGATGCAACAACGTCTATCCTTTGGGCAAAGGCACACCTGGGTGCCTGACTCTACGGCCTCTTGACACTGTGTCTAATAGGATAGGGACAACAATAACAAAAGAGGTGGAGGTCACAATTCTAGTTGAGCCATAGAGCATATTAGCCTCCTTTGGAGTTCATCCAGATACCCCCATGTTTGTTTTGGGGATCAGAGTGAGCATGGCATCATTGCTGAGCCTCTCAGCTCATCTTACTCTCACTTGCTGAATGACTCCAACTGTAGATGCTTCTATAGATGTTAGAGGCTTGGCCATAGTGCAGGCCCTTGCCTATTTAAGCCATGTGTTAGTCCACAGATGAATGCAGAATAATGCAGAGTTCAATGCCAAGGAACACAAGGCTGAAGAAACAGTTGACAGAAGGATTGACTCCTTCTGATATTTGACTTTTTTCTCCTTTTGGTCCAGGACTCTTTGTATTTTCCTTTTCTTCTTTCTTTTTTGATAACAGTCTTACGTAGCCTAGGCTGGCTTCAAACTTGCTATATGGCCGAGAGTGCCTTTGAATTTCTAACTTTCCTGCCTTCCCCTCTCAAAGTTGGCAGCACACTCAGTCTGTGTGGTGCTGAAGATGGAGCCCAGGGTTTTGTGCCTACTAGGTGAGCACTCTGCCAGCAGAGACCCATCTCAAGGCCCTTTTGAATATACTTCTTGAACCAGAAAGGCAAAGTAAGGTGGGGAGAAGTAACCTCAGTAATCTTGATCTGTCTTGATTGACAGTGACTCTCAGGCCCTCCTGGGTGAGGAAAGCAAGCTGTCCTGTGACATTTCCATTAGGTCTGTTCTCAGCATGCCCTGGCAGTAGGTGAGAGAAACATTCTTATTTTGGGTTTCCTCATGTTCTCTCAGGAAAAAATTGCTAAAATAGTCTCTATGAATCTAGGTCTTGAGATCCTCTTTGAAAAGAGGGTGGTAGGATGTGATAGAGTCAAATAGGCTTGAATGTACTGCAAGCAGATCATACGATCGTTGGATATTCGCAATGTCTGTTGGCATATCAAGGTTCCTGGGAAGTGCTACAGTAAGAGCTGTCTGCTTAGTTCCAGATCACTGTGTCTCCCAAACAGTCTGGACCACAGAGCAGTATTATGTGACCCCCATGACTCCCTTCTGGCTGAGGGCTGAAGGCACACTGTTCACTTTACCTTTTTTGAACATGTGTTTCCATGGTCACATCTTTATCTCTTTGGCACAGGCAGAGTTCTACATGGTGACTTCAGAGTCATGTTGGCCTGTGTTTGACAATTCTAAGTGAACTTGGGTGTCACAGCACACCCATCTCATGTTCTGGGCTTCCTTTGACTAGCGCTCTGACTGCCAGCAGGTGTGTGCTAGGCGTGGATGTTCAGATGTTCAGGAGGCACAGTTCCAGGCACAGTAGAGTAAAGATGAAACCCCCCTTCAAAAGTCCCCAGGCTCACCAGGGATGAGAAAGAGAGACAACACTCACAGGAATAACAGCTCTGGGACAGCCTGAGAGGCTTGACTCTTTAAATGGCACTGCCTGAGCCACACCAGCCTGGCTGTTAACCTGAGCTCACCAAGCTCTGTCTTCTAGGTGCTTCTTTTGTAGGTGGGGACACTGAATCCCAGAGCTTTTTGTCACCTGCTGTCATACCTCTGATGATTCTCAGTAACTCTCTTTAATGAAAGCCAGTGGTTGTACAGGGCTGCTGTTTCCAGAATGTTCTCTAGGTTCAGCTATTGTCTGATGCTGTTAGGTATTAGAAGGAGCTAATTGTTTAGAAGTATCTGCTGTCTTTTAAAATATTACATTGTTTAATTGTATCCACAGGGCTTTTGTATACACTCCTCCCTCTCTCCCCCATCTTCCTGCTCCTCTCCTTCAGGGGCTCACAAGAGAAAACAAAAAGACAGGGATGCTGGGAAAGGAATTTGTAAGGAGGAGGGCATGTTGACAGGAGTGGGAGAGAGATAGGGAAGGTAAGATAGTTGACATGCATTATACACGTCTGAGATTGTCAACAAGCAAATTCAATTCACTTAGAGAAGAACATAGCTGTCTGTAGAAATCTGAGCTGGAGCCTGTTGTTGGTGAGGACCACCAGAAGGGCAATTTTACCTTCAAAAATTTTTCTTTTTCTGGGGAAGGCTCTTACAGTAGCTCAAGCTGACCTCGAACTCCAAGCAACCCTCTTGCCTCATCCTTTAGAATATTAAAAAAATTATTTTCAATTACATAACATATATGTATATATATGTATATATATACACATATATATTTATAAAAGTAGGGAAATTACTTAGTAACTATCATCCTCATTTCTTGTTCTCTGCAAAAGCTAAGGCACAGAGTCAGGCATTTATTTCTCTAGGTCTTCAGGAATTATTATTTATATACAAATTCTGTGGTGCAGATGCCACATTGACCAAGTCCGCTCAGTCAGTCAACAGGTTCTCCAGTGCAAGAGTGAGGATTGAAAAGAAAGAGACAATTAGACAACACTGTAGCATGGCCTCAGTCAATTCTGAGACTGAAGGCAGGTTTAATTTTTCCCAATCCACTTTTATATAATTTTAATTACATGTAAGCAATAAGGGCAGACAGTACAATAAACACAAATAGCCAAGGAATGAGCAAGGCAATAAGCAAGAGTCTGTGATCATTCCTGTGATCACTGTTTCTGAGGGCTTGTCAAGATGACCAAAATATCTGAGCCTACTTCCTTGTCCAAGCCCAAAATCAGATTCTCAACTGAAGCCTACTTCTTCTGTTCCACCCTAAAATTAAGATTCCCACCTGAACTTACTTTGCTGTTCTAGCCTAAAATTAGATTCCTACCTGAGCTTACTTCCTTGTCCTTGGCCTAATGTCAGATTCCTGCCTGAAGCCTGTTTCTTTGTCCTTGGCCGAATATCAGGTTCTTGCCAAGTGGCCCCAAAAGCTCTCCACATCTCCCCCGTTTTTTATTTCAATAATAACACTGAGTCTGTCTTAGGTTGTTCTGACAAGAATGCCTTCCTTACCCGTCATGGAATATACATTATCAAAGGCAATGTACTTCTGTCTTAGGTTGGTAAGGCTCTGCAGAACTTACCCATCTCTAACTGCCAGCTTGTTAAATTAATAACTCTTTCTGGCGGTCCATTCTTAGTTTCAAGCCATGTACTTTGGCCACCAACATGTTGATGTTGTTAAAGGCAAGTTTTATGACAATAGGCAGGAATAAAAGTGTTTCCAGGACAAGAAAGGCTAGCATGATCAAGCTATACATGCCATTCTTGAAGCTTGACCAGGATGGAAATACTGGCCTCAGGCCATGGACAATATTACCAGCAATATCAGCAGCATCAAAGCTCAGCAGAGCAGCATTCTTTAAATTCATAATCTCAGTATGCAAAGTTAAAACATCCAGAGAGGTGTTAGAATTTTGCCAAATACCCTGCAAGTGTCTTTGAACTTTTTCCTAATTATAGTGACTGTCTTTGTAAATTTTAGAAGTAACACTAATCCATTGGTATTTGGCATGGCATTTGAGATTATTCCTTACTTTTAAACCCTGAACCTCCTCTCCAATAATTTGAATAGTATCATAAAGAGCATCAGTCCATTGTTCCAAACACTTATCTAAATCCTCTTGAATGCTCAGAACATTAGTAACATTTTTTGCTAAATGATTAACAAAAGTAGCTGTCTTATCTTCTTGTGTTAAAGCAATTGCAGAAGCAGTGGAGCTAGCTATTAATGTAACTAAAGCTTCTATACCAGCAACAATCAAGCCCACTACCCTCTTGCTTCTGCTTAAAGCCTGGCTCACTTCTTCCAGTACTTGCAAGCCTTTTTCCAGAATACCAAGGCCCTGTAATATTCCCAGGCAATAGAACAAAAACTGGTGGATAGACCACCATAACAGACATGCCAGATTTCAATACACTGACACAATTAGAAAGTGTACAATCAATACAACTTACATTGAATACTGTAGAAGAAACAAAAGTAATTATAACATGTCCAAATAGTAAAAGATTGGGAGCCTTAACACATGCACTAACACTTGTTCGAGGTCCAGATCCTGCCCCAATTCTATCTATAGCCAGTGTAACTTCATAGAGAGCTGCAGCTAACTTCCAGATATGCCACTGGAAATGGCCTGCTTCTGATTGCCAAAGGCCTATGGACATCTTCTTTTGCCCAATGTTTGACTGATTTCCTGCCCAATCAATAATTCACATTTTATTGGAAACATTAAACATCGGGGGTTGAGTAAAACATTCTTTCCAATTAATAACTTTGTTAAATGCTTGTTCCACATTCTCTGTGGGTACAGATCCACAAGGTTGTAGCTCATGGGGATCAGGGGCAAATCCCTTATAATGTTTAGGCATGCCTATCTTTATGCTTTGAGTTATAGTTTGTGAAGCTTTTTTCTCCCAAGTTTGAAGAAATAAACCCATCATTTGTACTATTCTTCACAAAACAAACAGGGATCCCATCCCCAAGTGCATTGAAAGTCATGGTCTTGTTATAAATTGACTCCCTTGTCTAGGTAGGTTCAAGAAGTTGAGTATTATTACTGGTCATGAGAATCTCTGATCTGTACCACACTGCTGAATGTATCAGTGGTGGGTCAGAAACATAGGCCCAGTGGACTTCACCGTGTGCAGGAATCATTATCATCAACATCAGTACGGGAGTCAGCAGGAGGGTAGAGTTGTTTCATTTGTCGCACCAGCCTTTCTGGCAGCCATCACACCCCGTTTTCTTCCTGTGAAAAAAACACAAACATGACCTTATCCCTGTATGAGTACAGGGTCGGGTCCATGCCATTTTCCTGTCATAGAATCCTTTCATTTCACTGAAGCATATGAAGTGGAAGTGTGAGGATGCCAAAGGTGCTCAGCTGCTGAACGTCCATGAACATCCAAATGTAAAACATTTTAAATGAAAAGAGCATGATTTAAAAAGTTTGGATATGTACAGGAATATAACTCCCCCTTTTTTATTTTATGAAGATATTGTTTTAAAGTTCCATGGGCCCATTCCACAATACCTTGTCCTTGAGGATTATAAGGAATCCCAGTAATATGGGTAATATTAAATTGTCAACAGAAAGTCTCAAATGCTCGACTGCAATAGCCAGTTCCATTATCTGTTTTAATCTGATTGGAAACACCCAGTATAGAAAAACAACGCAGGCAATGACTAATTACATTTTCAGTTGCTTCTCCTGTTAAAGCAGTTGCAACTAGAAAATCTGAAAAGATGTCAATAGTCTCATGTACATATTTTAATTTTCCAAAATCAGAAATATGAGTAACATCCATTTACCATAATTGATTAGATATAAGTTCTTGAGGATTAACACCATTATGTGGTTCAGGTGGAAACTGAGGCCATTCAGCACAAGTCTTTACAATTTGATGTGCACATTCTCTAGAAATACCAAATTGTTGTCTCAAGCTATTACTATTTTGATGATGTAAAGAATGAGATTGTTTGGCCAGTTGTTCCTGTGTAAGGCCTATAACCTTCTTGGTATACAAATCTGTTGTGGCACTGCCCTCACTAAGGGGTCTGGGCAATCCAATATGAGCTCTTAAATGTCCTACAAAATAAAGAACTGTACATTCTCTTAAATTGAGTTGTATTTGCATAAATAATTGCAAAATTTGAGAATTAGCAGTATCTAAAAAAGGAACAGTTTCAAGTAATTGTAAACCATGAGCTATATACTGGCTATCAGTATATAAATTAAAAGCTTGATTTTTCAGCATTTCCAAAACAGCTACAGCATGTAGTTCAATTACTTGTGCTGAACAGGGGGAAGCTCAAGAGAATGAACATGTGATCCAATCACATATGCTGCCTACCCATTAGATGAGCCATCTGTAAATACAGTAAGCGCATTTTCTATGGGCTGCATGCGTAAATGTACAGGAAATACAAAAGCATGCATAAAGGCAAACTGCAACAATTTATCTTTTGGATAATGATTATCACTTTTCCCTGAAAAGTTTACACATACAGTAGGCCAAATATCAGTATTTTGCAATAACCAATTTAATTGCTGTTTGGAATAAGGATTAAATATTTCATCGGGTTCTTTCCCAAAATATTTTCTTGACTCTATTCTACAATTCTGTATTAACACAGCAACAGCTTCATAATAGTGTGTTAAAACTTTGCTTGGAGATGAAGAAAGATGAATCCACCTTAACGGTCCCTTTTGCCAAAGGACTGCTGTGGGCACGTGAGTTGTAGCAAGAATGCAGACAGCCAACAATTGATCAATAGTCTATATAATGTATCTGTTTTGGCTAATAGCTTCCTCTACTTTCTGCAAAGCAATTCGTCCCTCATCAATTAATTGTCGAGGGGAATTAGGATTTGCATCCCCCTTGAGGGTATCAGAGGTCTAAGTTCTCCTGTGGTAAGCTTAAGATGAGGCCTTAGCCAATTAATATCTCCTAACAACTTTTGTAAATCATTTATAGTATGTAATTATCTTTTCTTATTTGAATTTTCTGTGCTACAATTTGTTTAGGATATAACTGATGTCCCAAATATTGAAAAGGATATTGTCTCTGAATTTCTTCTGGAGCAACAATTAATCCCCAAGATTTTAAAGCTTGTTGTATAAGAGCAAAGGCTTGTAGTAAAACCCTCTCAGAGGGATGAGCTAATAAAATATCATCCATAAAATGACTAATATTCAGAGAAGGATATAAGGTCCTAACCTCTTGTATTGAAGCAGCAACAAGTTTTTGACACAAGGTAGGACTATTAGCCATTCCCTGAGGCAAAACTTTCCAATGATATCGCTGCATGGGTTCTTTAAAATTACAAATAGGGACAGTAAATGCAAACCTTTTACAGTCATCAGGATGCAAAGGAATATTATAAAAAACAATCTTTTAAATCTATAATAATTTTATGTGTATGTTTTGGAACGGTAGCTGGGGTAGGTAGTCCAGGTTGTAATGCCCCCATGATTCCCATAGTTTCATTGCCCTTCATAAATCTTACAATAATATCCACTTGCCTCACTTTTTCTTAATTACAAATATAGGTGAGTTCCAGGGGGAACTGGAAGGCTCAATGTGGCTGCTTGCAACTGCTCCTGCACTAGCTGTTGAGTGGCCAGGACTTTTTCTGAAGTAAGAGACCACTGATCCACCCATACAGGAACATCACTTTTCCAAGTGATTTTATCTGCATGGAGTGCAGGCTTGTCCATGGTCTCCATTAAAAATACCCTAGACCTGCTTTTCCTTTTCTAGGGGTATAATGGGCTCCAATTATCCCAGATTTTGCTTTCTTAACCCTTGTTTAGGTAAATAACCACAATCAAGCATTTGTTGTGTAGCTTTACTATTTGGACTGTATAAAAGGACTCCCATGTCCTTCATTATAGCTTTCCCCCACACACAAATTAACAGGCAAATTTGAAACAATGTAAGGTTGAAAATATCCTTGGTGACCTTCCTCATCCTCCCAATGTAAGAGATCACTGCTTTGCTCAGGACTCTGAGTTTGCCCGATCCCTTGCAATTGAGTAATGGTAGTTGTTTTAGGCCAAGATCCAGGCCAATGAACAGAAGTTATTAGATACATCTGCTCCTGTATCTAGCAGCCCTCTAAAAGTTTTTCCATTTATTCTTAAGACACGTTCAGGTCTATCAGTTTTTATCGCTTGGACCCAATAAGCATCAGAAGGACCAAATCCTTTTGCTCCTTAAACATTAGTCTCAACTTTTTTTTTTGTCATAACCAATGCAACAAGGAGTAATTGAGCAATTCTCTGTCCAGGCTCAATGACAGAAATATGGGTAAGTGAGGAAGTTGTAATTTTAATTTCCCCGGTATAATCTGCATCTATAACTCCTGGGGTGATCATTAATCCTGCCATGGTGGCACTGCTTCTTCCTAGTAACAATCCTACAGTTCCTGGCAACAGTGGACCATATATTACAGTAGGAAGAGCCTGCATCCCCATTTCTGGAGTTAATACTGTGTAGGCGGAGGGACTGGGGTCCATTCCTGTGCTGCCTGGTGTGGTTTGGGAGAGATCCTGAAAGGATTGCTTTGCTGAGGAATGAACTGCATGGCCATAACATTGATTTGGGGCCTGGGGCTGGCCCCCTTTCCCATTTCCCTGAGGGAGAGGATTTCCTAGGTCATCTATCTTAGATCTGTATTCATTAGCCCGATGCACCCCTCTGTTGCATCTAGGACAGATTCCTGGTTTTCTCTCATTATTTTCCGTAGTTTTATTTGGGCAGTTTCTCACTAGATGCCCTGTCTGTCCACATCCAAAACAACCTCCAGGAGTCCCATTAACCCTCCTCTTCCCTTTTCCAGTCTGTTGAGATAAAACTTGTTGCATAGTTTTTCCTTGTAGTGAGGCAGCTATGGCCACACCTTGCACATAAGAGGGACCAATGTCGGAACATAATCTAATATAGTCAGTAATTGTTCCAGTCTTTCTATAAAGTCTTATGGTGGCCTGACAGACTGTGTTCATATTTTTATAAGCCAATTTTTTTACAATTGTTTACAGCATTAGCATCTCCAAACACTCTCCCAGCCGCTTTAATCAGCCTATTAACAAACTCCTGAAAAGGCTCATCAGGTCCCTGCCTTATTTTTTGAGATATCTTGAGACAAACCCTCTTTATTAGGCAAGGTATTCCAGACCCTATGGGCAGCAGCACCAATTTAAACATAAGTACTAGGGTTAAATTGTAACCGATTCTGTATATCCCAATATTGGCCTTCTCCTGCTAACATCTCATAAGTAAACAGATTGTTAGCTCTAGCGTTTAACTCTGCTGCCTGCTGACATCTTTAAAAAAATTCTGATTTCCAAAGCAGATAATCTCCTCCCCCCAAGCATGCATGAGCTTGTTTCCAATCTGCAGGCGGAAGAGCCTCAGTAGACAGGCTGTCTAACATGATAGCCATGGTGAATAGCCATGGTGAATGGAGCAGTAAGTCCATACTGAGCACAGGCAGTTCTTAATTCCTTTAGTTGTTTAAAAGGAATGGGAATGTGGTATCTAACTACATTCCCTTCTTGATCCTGTGCTTCAAACACAGGGCATTGCAAAGTGTATTGTTGACTATCTTCCCCTCGTTCAACAGCCTGTTTCAGTCCTGCCTGAAGAGGCAGTAAAAGAGCAACACTAGGATTTAAAGTAAGAGGTCTCCCCTCTTTTCTGTTACCTTTTGAAATCACTGGAGGAGGCAAAGTCTTCATTTCTGGCACTGCTATTGGTGTGTCCTCCTTAGAATCTGAACTTCTGCTACTCGTTTGTTCTCCAAAAACTTGCTTGAGTCTTTCAGTAAGCTGTGATAAGTCTTTCTGTTTCATCTTCTGTCACTGGGCCATCTTTGCCTGTTCTTTCCCAAAAAATACTTAAAGAGAATCCCGAGAAGGAGGCCGATCCTCATTAACGGTACTTAGCCTCTTCCTCCAACTCAATTTTGTCTCCAGGATAGAGAGACTGATCACCCTTTCCTGCCTGGTCCAAAACCTCAGAGATAGGAGGTGCAGATGGAACAATTTCATCTTTCCTCTTGCTTTCACTGTCTGCATCTTCCAGTATCTTAACTAATTTTATACTTTCATGTCTAGGATCCTAAAGTATCTCTAAATAGGGTCCAAAGGCTAAAAGCATCTACGGGAATTTTTTTCAGGACCATGTGTTGCATAGTGCCCTTTTATCCCTCCTTCCACGTTCTCCCGTGTCTGTAAACTTATCGTACCCTCCTCAGGGAACCAAGACAGATTTCTCCTATAAAAATAAAAATAAAAAACTTGGTAATTTGTTTCTGACTTATTTTCGATCCTCTGGCCTTTAGCATATTTTTAAGCATAAATACAATAGGCATTCTACTATTCCCTTGCCCCATTCTTAAGGGGTTTACTCACCACTGGCCCAAATTTTCCTCTGTGCGTGCTTCCTCTTCCCACAGTGTCCTTCGATGTATTCCACTTACTGGAGCTCTAACATTGAGGCACCACCTGACCAAGCCCACTCAGTCAGTCAACAAGTTCTCCAATGCAGGAGCGAGGATTGAAAAGAAAGAGACAATTAGACAATACCATAGCATGGCCTCAGTCAATTCTGAGACTGAAGGCAGGTTTAATTTTTCCCATTTTAATTACATGCAAGCAATAAGGGTAGACAGTACAATAAACACAAATAGCCAAGAAATGAGCAAGACAACAAGCGAAAGTCTATAATCATTCCTGTGATTGCTGTTTCTGAGGGTTTGTCAGGATGACTGAAATATTTGAGCCTACTTCCTTGTCCAACCCCAAGATCAGATTCTCTACTGAAGCCTACTTCTTCTGTCCCACCCTAAAATTAAGATTCCCACCTGAACTTAATTTGCTGTTCTAGCTTAAAATTAGATTCCTACCTGAGCTTACTTCCTTGTCCTTGGCCTAATGTCAGATTCCTGCCTGAAGCCTGTTTCTTTGTCCTTGGTTGAATGTCAGGTTCTTGACAAGAGGCCCCAAAAGCTCTCTACACCACGTGCAATGGTTATCTATAATCTTTTCTTTCTTTCCTTTCAGTTGTCTCATTGGGGACATTTTTATGCCACTACATAGAACTGTTTTATTCCTTTCTCAGGATTGTGGCCATAAGGATTGAGTCCAGACTCTTGTACTAGGCATTTGTTCCACCACTGAGCCACCCCCTACCACTACAGCATTTTTTGACAAGGTTTCTCTGTGTGGCCTTGGCTGTCCTGGAACTCACTCTGTGGACCAGCCTGTCCTTGAACTCAGAGATCCTCCTGAATCTGCCTCTACTGTGGGGAGCACATCTGGAGTTAACTTTGGCTGACATCTTGCTTGTGATCATGAATGAGTCTGTTGACATCTGTCTTTGTTTTTAGTTAAGGCATGCATTATATCCTGCCAAGTTCCTCTGCATCAATCCTTGAGAGACTGTCTAAGCCCAAAGGAAATGGGCTTAGTCAAACTGTCTTAGTCAGGGTTTTTATTCCTTCACAAACAGCGTGACCAAGAAGCAAGTTGGGGAGGAAAGGGTTTATTCAGCTTACACTTCCACATTGCTGTTAATTACCAAAGGAAGTCAGGACTGGAACTCAAGCAGGTCAAGGAGCAAGAGCTGATGCAGAGGCTTATGGAGGGATGGCTTGCTTCTCCTGGCTTGCTCAGCTGGCTTTCTTATAGAGCCCAAGACTACCAGCCCACAGATGGTACCACCCACAACCCCCCCATCACTAATTGAGAAAATGCCTTACAGCTGGATCTCATGGATGCATTTTCTCAACTGAAACTCCATTCTCTGTGATAACTCCAGCTTGTGTCAAGTTGACACAAAACCAGCCAGTACACAAACATAGATACTGTGTACCATTAACTCACCACATAAGCATTTGTGGGGTTAAGGTAAATGTAGCATCCTACATTACCCCACCTAATCTTTTACTAATTGGGAATGTTACCTTTGTTATTTGCTCTGATGGTTAGATCAATGTTTCTTGTTTTAATTGTTTTTTGTCCAATTGTGTTTCTTCACTGTATGATGGTCAATCTGTAATGGTAGTACATCAACCAGCTTTCCTGTAAATTTATCTGAACACTGGTATTCTGAAAAAGGCTTATAAATATTGGAAGAATTATATCACACTATGGCAAGGAGCAAACATATGGTTGGGCTGATCATTGTCAATGCTGTTGCTCTCATAACTCTTATAGCCAGTGCTACTACTTCTTCATTAGCTTTAGCACAAGAGGTACACACAGCTAGTTTTGTTAATCATCTTGCAGAAAATGTAACCAATGCTCTGTGCATATAAGCAGATTAGGACAGACAGCTAGAACAAAGAATTGATGCATTATCTGATATAGTGCAGATCATGAGTAATGAGGTACAAGGAATGAAAGTCAGAAGCCATTTGGAGTCATGCTTAATACCTATGGATTTGTAGAACTCCAAAAATGTTTAATGAGAGTCAGCAAAATTGGACCAAAATAAAAATGCACCCTTAGAGTAATTGGCATAATACTAATATTTCTTTGGTTTGTTTGCTTTACATAAGGAGGTTGTGAACTTAAGAAATACAAAACATTTGTCTTTTGACACTGCTAGCATTGCAAATGCTACAGTGAAAAAGTTAGAGGCTGATTTTCCTTCATGGTCCTTGTTCACATCTCTCTTACTGGGCATAGCTGGACTTGGCTTTATGATCCATTTTATGGCATGTCTATTACCTGTTCTTTTGAGAGGAATCATCAAAGCTTTTACAGATGTCAAAGCAAAGTTACGTAAATTCAAGCTCCAACGTCTTCCCTAGCAGAAGTTGGTAGTCAATGACGGGTAAGATTGTCTTGAAAACCTTCTCAACCTAAGACAGGCCATGAATACAGGGTTATTCACATGCCAATGACGGGTAAGAGCTATGTTTTCAGATGGCAACCTAAGACAGGCACAACTTTCTGCTCCGTGACCAGCAAGGTATGTGGCTCTTACAGATAAAAAAAGATGAGTAAGATTCTCTCAGAGGTGGCTCAACCTAAGACAGGACATGAATGCTAGGATTCATGTACCAATGATGGCTAAGGTCCACACTTCTTGAAGAGATGCCTAAGACAGACACAATCTTTCTGTGCCAATGCCTGAGACAGCTTTGGACTGTATAGATTAAAAAAAGGGGGACATGTTGAGAGCACATCTGGAATTAACTTTGGCTGACTTCTAGCTTGTGATTAATCATGAATGAGTCTGCCAACATCTGTCTTTGTTTTTAATTAAGACATGCATTATAGTGTGCAGCCCCAGGGAGGTAGCAACACTGGCAACTGGCCTGACCCCCCATACTTCTGGAGACTGATCCACCAACTAAAGAATACACATGGAGGGACCCATAGTGCTGGTCACAAAGACTGCAGAGGAGGGTCTTGTTACCCGTCAGGGGGAGGAGAGGCCCTTGGGCCTGAGGGTGTTATATCCCCCAGTATAGAAGAATGTCAAGGAGGGAAGACGAGAATGGGGGTGGGGGTGGGGAGGTGGGTTAGAGAATATCCCCATAGAGGCAGGGGGAGGGTGGAGGGAATGGGGAGGTTCCAAAGGGGAGATCTGGAAAGGGGGAAACATTTGAAATGTAAATAAAATTAAAAAAAAAAGACATGCCTTATATCCTTTCAAGTTCCTCTGCTCATGCATATGCCCTTGAGAGACTGTCCAAGCCTGAAGGAAATAGTCAAACATAGATAGTGTGTCCATAAACTTGCCACATAAGCATTTGTGGTCATTGTTTAACTTCCTGGAAGTGGTTATACTTTCTGCTGCTTGCCTTTAAAAGACATTGAGAAAATACACTTGCTGTTGGCATGGTATTGACCTGCAGCCCTCCCATATCTTTGTCTTCTTTTTGCCTTTCCTGTAATCATCCTCACTCCCCAAGTTGTGGTGTTTGAGTTGACTGACCAGCTGGCTCCAGGACTATGGAGTGCTGGAATTAAAGGCATGAGCCACTGCTGCCCTGTTTACAGCATTCATTTTTGTCTCCAGTTCTTCCATCCTGAAACAACTCATTTTGAGGCATAAAAGTTGCAAAAACTACAAAGAGTTAAAAAATGTGCTAACAGCTATCCTGGTTGGTTTTATTGCCAGATTGACACAACATACAGTTGCTTAGGAAGAGTAACTTAACTGAAAAACTGCCTAGGTCAGACTGGCCCATGCCCACGACTGTGTAGGGCACTGTTTTATTGCTAATTGGTGTGGGAAGGTCTAGCCTACTGTGGGTGGTGCCATCCCTATGCGTTCCTGGGCTGTATAAAAAGTGAGCTGAGCATACCTAGTGAGGTGAGCCAGTAGGTAGAGCTCCTCTGTGGTTTCTGTTCCAGTTCCTGCTTGAGTGTCTGCCCCTACTTCTCTCAATGATAGCTTGTGACCTGGAACTGTAAGCTGAAATAAATCTTTCTCCCCCCTAAGTTGCTTTTGATCATGATATTTATCACATCAAAAGATAACAAATTGGAATAAGTCTCTTTCCCCAGAATTACTATTTTGCCCCATTTGTTATCTGAACACACACACACACACACACACACACACACACACACACACAATTTGTGAATGTAAAAATTAAGGTTTTCTGGATTGTTTGAAATTCAAACAAGGAAATGCATTCCTTTACCCTAAAATACTTGAATATCATCTAGACCAGCCATAGATGTCAATATTTCTCCACTTAGTTTTTATACACTCTTCTTAGCAAACCTACTATCTGCCTGCATTTTACAAGGTTATAACATATAGCTTAGGTTGGCCTAAAACTTACTATGTAGCCCTAGTTGACCTCAGCTAGGTTATAGTGATCTTTCTGCCTCATCTTCTCAATTGGTAGGATTGCAGTTGTAAGTTACCACATCTGGCTAATCTGCTATTTATAGTCCAATTTACTATTAATGGTCAGTTACTCAAAACAATGTCTTTCATAGCACTTTTCTGAAATCCAGGAGCCAGTCCAGGATCAAGAATTATCCTCAGTTGTCACATTGCCTACATCTATTAATATGTCTTTATAGTTTATAGTACTGGAACTTTTAAAGGCTATAACTTAATGAAATCAGAACCTTTATTTTTTAATGATTTTTTTTTTTGTGCATTTGTATTTTGCCTGCATGTGTGTCTGTGTGAGGGTATCAGATCCTATGGAATTGAGTTATAGACAGTTGCAATCTGACATATGGGTGCTGGGAATTGAATCCAGGTCCTCTGGAAGAGCAGCCAGTGCTCTTAATTACCAAGCCATGTCTCCAGCCCCTGAAATCAGATGCTTTTGTGTTGGGTTTTCTCTTGATTGATTATTGATTAAAGTCAAGGTTCTCTGGGACTGGAGAGATGAAAACTTATGAAAACTTGCTGCTTTTGCACAGGCACTGAGTTCAATTCTCAGCACTCACATGGTGGCTCACGACTATCTGGAGATCCAACAACCCCCTTTGACTTCAATTTGCAACAGTCATTCAAATGGTGCACATACATACATACATACATACATATATATAGGCATACTGATTTCAATATCCAGAACCTGCATGGCTGTTCACAACTATCTGTAACCACAGTTCTAAGGGACCTTCATACATACATACATGTAGGCAAAACACCAGTGTACATAAAATCATATATAAAATAAAGTTGAGGTGCACATTACATTCATAATACTCTGCAGGCAGTAAGTCCTCTGCAGAAGACTCTAAACACAGGCACCATGTCTGCATCATTCTCATGGCTCCCTGCTTCTCGATGCTAATGTTCATTCAGTTATAGGTCATAACAGGTGTTGTCTGACTTGTTTTCTATTAAGACATGATTCTTCTTTTGAGAACTATAGCCACTCTGTTGGAAGTTATCACACACTATGCAAATATCTAGCTCTGTTGTCCTAGCCCTTATCCCCCTGAGATGGTCCTTGGGATATAGGGTAAGAAGGCACGGAATCAACAACACAGACTTTGGGGCTGAAGCAGACTCGTTTATTGTTGTAGTACCTTTATTCCCTTCACCTATGTCTCCTCATCCCATAACTGCTTGTCCTGTGCAGCTGGCACCAGCTGATTGGTTCCCCAGTCACATGCTCTGCCTTTGTTCATCTCTGGTGTCTGACAGGTTCTGGGTTTGGTGAATGTGGAAGTACCTGTTGTGCATGTGTGGGCCATGGCCGGGGGGAAGCACTAGTCTGAACATGCTGACTCACTCTTTATGCATATACATCCTTTTTCATTTAGAAGTTGGCAGTTCAGTGAGAGCCAGAGTTCTGTGCTCTGTTCTCGTTGATCCCACCTCAGAGGGCAACCAGCATAGGGACCCATGCCTATCTTAGGCTGCCTAGGCTATCAGGGTCTTACCCATCTGTCATTGACTACTGACTTTGGAAGGTCAGCCTCTCTGGAGAGCATGCCTGGGTGGAGTAGATTGGCCTATTATAAGGCCTTTCTTATCTCTGAGAACCACATCTATATAACCTCAGGAGGAGGACCCTATTCAGGGCATTCCAGGGCCATCAACATTTGGAGCATAGTCTTATTAACAGAGCACTGGTGAGACATGCTGCAGGAGACTCTTAAAGAGAATGGTTACTAACAACAGAACAGCTCCTATCATTGTATAAGTGACTATCCAAGAGGAATCAAAGAGCCTTTTATGGTTGTCCCATACTTTAGTGATAAAGCTCACTTCAAAGGACATAGTCAGAGGTCTGGTGACATTTAACTTATGTATTTGTTCTTTGAGGAGTATAGAATAATTGAAGAACTTAGTGGACCATGTCACTTTGATGTAATGGGCCAACTTTAGCCTCTATGAGGTGGAATTATGTACCTGGTAAGGGGTCAGGCAGAAAGAGCTAAACCTCAGGTAACACACAGGAAAAAACATGTCCTGTACCATCTCAAGTTCTTCTGACAATAGGTCAACCTGTTGTTGTAAAATATGGATGACCCAGTAAAGATGTTGATTGAGCATCTTCTGTGCCTGGAGGGTTTCTGTGGTTGTTGAAGTTTGAGTCAAGGCCACTGCTGCTGTAGTTGTACCTGCTACAGCCACTGGGATGGTGGTAATGATGGCCACAGTGATCACTAACTTGGATAGTCACTTATGCAATGTTAGGGGCTGTTCTGTTGTTAGTAATCACTTGTTAGTAATCATGTTTGGCCCTCCCTAGGGGTTGTGGGTCAGATTTAGATGTCCAAATGATAGCACGGAAATGAGTTGCATTAGTCACAGGAATCCATATCAGAGCAGGTTCACATAGTTTGGTGTGGTGGGACCAGCATGCTGCCAGATGGCATGGCATGTTAGAACAGTTCAGCAAGTCTCGGATGTCAGAAGCATTTGTGAGAAGAACGAAGAATGGGGGGGGGGAGTAACACACACTGGGGTAGGAGCCCAATTAATCCAGGAGGCTGTAATTATCTCTACAGTCATACCACTGAAAGCTGGATCAGTAAAAGTCCCATTAAAGATACGACCACTCAACAGGAGCAGCAGGTGCAGACTGATACATCCAAGGGCACCACAAAGGTCCCAGTTTCCCAGAAAGGCATCATATCGAGTCTGGGTGGATGTTCTATGGTGTCAGGGCTTGTTCTAGGGTAGTAGGAAGTACCATAACCCTAAGATGTAGGGGGTCAAATTGAGATCGTTGATGTTAGCAGTATATACCCCATACTCCTGGGTTGAGTGAGGGGGAGCGAGGGGAAAGGGTCAGGTTGACAATGTCCCAAAGGATTGGGAGTTCAACTATGGTGGACATCCATCCTACTTGTAGGGGGACAGCAGGGAGCAGTGGGGTGATGGATACCCCACTGAGGTAGGCATAGGGCTGGATGGTGGAGCAAGCATCTCTATCACCATCATTTTTCTAAAATTTTATTGCCATGAACGTCCTCTGTCATGAAGTTCATAAGTTGGATATAAGGGGCCCCTTGATGTCTATCATAAAGCAGATGATCCATGAATGGAAGTCCCAGTGTGGTATAAGTTGTAAAAAGTGTAGGGTGTGCTGGGGAACCTGAAACAATAGGCAGTAATAGGGGTGGCAAAGGCACAAGGGCCCCTAGCTCCTCACCCGTACCTTGAGAGAATGGAATGAGAAGAGTCAGAGCCCCCAGCGTCCATGGGGAGCTCCTCAAGGTCCTCTGTGGCAGGTCTCACATCCCTCGCCAGCACCCATATCGGCGTTGTGGATCCCTGGGGGAAAACATAAGCATAACCTTACCCTCATGTTAGAACGGGGGGCAGGTGGCTGCCATGTGAGGTAAGGGGATCTCTCCACCTAACCAGGGGGAGAGGAGGGCTATGGAACAGTGAGGCCCAGTGTTTATAAGCAGGGCTAAGACCCTAATCATTGAAGGTAAGAAAATTCATATGGAAAAGCACTTCCACCAAGGGCATATGTGGGTCACACTTAACCTCAGATGTTGTGATCTTTGCCAGTAGGACTTTTTAGAGATGGATTGGTCTTCTCCACAATGGCCCAGACTTGTGGATTGTATGGAATGCCAAAGGTGTGATCAATTTTCCAAGAGGTCGGGAGATCAGTAAGTTGTTTAGAGGAGTATTCGGGGACTTTATCAATTTTTAGGGCCAAGGCACTCCCATTACTATCATGGCCCAGTTAAGGGCCTAAATCACATGGAAAGCTTTTTTCTTTGGCAAGTGCCAGAACATAGATGTAAGAAGAGCAAGTGTCTACTATTACATGCACATAGCAGAGATTTCCAGAGGGTAATGAGTAACGTCCGTCTGCCATATGGCACTGAGTAATCAGCTTCTGGGATCTACTCTCCTCACCCCAACTGAGGGAGCCCGTGAGCATCAGAGGCACACAGGTGGCACAAGAAAGAGTCAGATGTTTGCATTGAGACATTTAGAGCCCTGAGACAGGTTTGTAAAGGCTCTATGGGGACAGGTGAAATTGTTGGTGCAGCTTCAGGGCCTGCTCCAGGAGTTCAAGATCCACCATCACAATCATGGTCATATTATCTATATGATCATTCCCCAGAGCCAAGGCACAGGGAGCCTCTAATGTGATCTAATGGGGAAACGTAACAAGGATGGGGCCTTTGCCATAGAAACTCCTGGAGTATGGTCATTGTCAGACAGAAGGGGGTTCAGGTACTCTTTAATCTGAGAGAAGGGTAGTACACAGGCCACCTGAACTTCATATTGAAAGACATTTATGCTATCAGAAAAATGTTTAATGGCCTCTCAAGAATCTTTACTATTCCCATTAGCTGTCCCAGCTGGACTGACCCAGGGTTGGGCAGTACCTGGACGACTACCTCTTTATTAGGGTGTTGTATCAAGATGCCATACCTGAGCTTGTTAGAGTCGGAGAAGGGGTTGCTATAAGGCTTAATTATGTAGGGGAGTGGGGCTAAGGTGGAGAGTCACTTATCCTGGAAAGCTAATTGAATCCGGCCAGTGGGGCTTTGAGTGTCTCAATGAGAAAGGGAAAATTTTATCTGGCTCTCAATTGTAGGTCCTCCTGGCCAATGCCCATGCCTTAAGGGCAAAATGGAAGGTCAGTTCAAATTTGGAATTGATCTCATGAAGGCCAGAGTAGGCTTAGTGTAGCCACATCAGAAGGCCATCCTGCCAAAGTGCTCCCAGTTGGAGGGACTATGTTGCTCCAGAGGCAGATGCCAGCATGGTGGCCAATTGCTTAAGGAGCTCTTTTGCCTCTGTCCTAAGTCTGATTAGTAAGGAGGCACTAGAGGGACCCTCCAGGAGGAAAAACAAGTGGTCCATATAGCTGTTGCAGCTTGGCCAGGGAGTATAGTTCCTTAGTTTTGAAGTCAGATGACAGGGGCTGACAGTGGAGAATCCAAAAAATGCATAAAGGGGAATAGACTTACTTTCTCAGGAGCAGCCTTTAGATTGAGCCCAGCTAAATCTTTTCTGAGTCTTTTAGGAGCTGTGTGGTAGCTCCTTGTAAACGATGAATCAGGATGTGACAGCATAATGTCATCCATATAGTGGACGATCACAATATCTTTAGGGACTGCCTGTAGTGCCACAGCCACATGAAGCTGGCAATTAGTGGGACTATTTTTCATTCCCTGTGGGAGGAGTGTCCATTGGTATCTCTTAGCTGATTTTTGCATATTAGGTTCACACACTATAAAGGCAAAGCGGCATCTGTCCTGTGGTGCCAGGGGATTTGGAGAAGTCCTTGATATCCATCACTAGTATGTGATAGAAGGGTGGAGGCCACTAGGATGAAGCAGCCTCACCTGAGTAGTCCCCATTTTTTCTATAGGTTCATTGACAGCTCTCAGATCTTATAAGAGTGAGCCTATTTGATGACAAGAGCCTGACTTTTTTATGACAAAGATGGGGGTGTTATGTCTACTATCTGAGGGTTCTAAGTGACCCTGTTTAAGCTGCTCCTCAACCAGTTCTTTGAATGTGGAAAATTTTGGTTCAATGATTGACCGCTGATCCACCCAGGTATCAGCATCTGACAGCCAGGCCAGCAGTATGGGGTCAGGTACCGTGATGGAAGGAGGCTCTGGGTGGGCAGCGGCCCTTAGAACTGGGGGTGATTCTACTTTAGGAGACCTGTTAGGCCCAGGTGTTTATGTTCCATGATGTCATCAACAAAGGCCCAATCATCCTTTGTAAGAACGACACCCATGTCCTCTAATATGTCCCTACCCCAAGGTGTACAAGAGATGTTTGCAACAATGGGCGTGAAAGAACCCTGGTTGCCATCTAAATCCTTCCAACACACAGGACTCAATGTCATCCTGGTGGTTTGCTGGCCTCCAATGCCCTTAATGGCACAGCTGGGTTTGAACTCCCAGTGAGGGAACCTCAAGGTCTCATTTTCAGTGATAATGGTAACATCTGTATCTGTATCTCCCAGCCCTTTTACAGGATCCCGTCTAGGTGTACAGTCATCATGAGTGAATGTGGAAACAGGGAGAGCCCAATATACAGTAGGATTGAAGCAGTTTCTTATTGATGAGGCTAAGGGGTACCCCTTTTAGAGTTTAAATCTTCACCGAGTTTATCAGAGTTCTGAGACCTTCAGTCTCGTGATCAGTGAAATCCTTTATTACAGCAAGGGCACTTTGTTCTTGGTCTAGCATTAGAGCAGTCTTATCTTTTCACAGCAGCAGAAGGGGCTGATGATCAGACAGGCTTCCCTGTGAGAGTCTGTTGCTGCATCTTTGCCTGTCAGCCAACAGGTCATCAAGAGAGGCAGTCAAGACTGCTACAGGGGCCTGCCCCAGGGTCAACGTGTCTGATGGCCACTACCCATTTATGAAGGTCATCATTATGGACTACTGCCACTGCATTGTGGGTTAGGACATTGAGACCTCCCAAACCATTTGTTTAATAGGCATGTCTTAAGTGGGTCCCAAATTGACCCTTCACTCCATTGCCCCAGTAACCCTTGTGAAGAAGTCCATAAAAAGACTCATGCCTGATTGCTGTATAAAGTTAACAAAAGTAGGCAGAGGGATTTCTGAGAGTGTAGGCTTTAAGGGCCTTGAAAGACAGATTGGCCACCTGGTTGACCACTGAAGGCATGTTGGCTGATAGTAGCTTGGGTAACTGGGTTAATGTATGCCCTGTGGCCAGTCAGCATGTCTAGGGTGATGTTAAGGTAATATTCAAGATTTAAGCATACCTGACTCTCAGCCAGGTCCGGTTATGTTGACTGCCAGTTTAAGAACATGGCGGGCCCCAGGACCATTTTAAGAAGATTGTGCCAGTGCTGACAGGTTTGTACGTGCATGGCCCTGTAGCATGTAGCATTTGCTACCCTACTTTAAGCTCCAAGAATGGGCCTCACTACCAGCCCCCGCCCAGAGAATATTGGATCCATGGATGAAAAACACAGAAACATACAGGGTGCTCAATTTCAACCAGCCTTCTTGGCTCAACTGTGGGGCACCTCCGATCTACCTTGGCTAGCACACCCTTCCCGATTCGCCCAGCTCAGCACACTATATCTCCCTCAACTTCAACTACTCAGTCACCTTCAGTCCCAGCTCAACACTCCAGCCTTCCACCTAGAGAAGTAGCCCATGGCTGCTCTGCACAAGATCTCACAGGGCTGGTTGACTCTCTCCCCCCCACCCCCCGCCCCCAGAAGCATGGAGAAAAACTCCTTTCTTTCCCCCTGCATCTGCTAAAATGCCTACCGGGACCCATAAGTCCTGTCTATTCCACCCAGATCATTGGCCTCTAGCATCTTTATTGATTGATCAAGAACCAATTGGGGAACAGGACCTTAGCATCGGACCCACTCCCTACATTTCACCTTTTCTGTCCAATTTAAAAATCAGCAACCTCCTCTTCCATACATAAATTGAACAAATCCATAACAATCATGTAAATTTCAAATACAGTTACATCTAGTACATACAGTTAACATCTAGTACATCATATTTGTCAACTAGATAAAGTACTTTACCATCATTCCTAACTTAAAGAATTTTGATTCTATCCCTGGGCTGTGTTTAGATTTTATCCTGTGACACCATCTGAAAACCACATCTTCCACTCTACAACCTCTCTCTCAATGTTAAACAACTTGAGTTTGATTATGAGACTATAACTAGTCTTCATCCCCATCAGAACTCTGAGAATGACTTAAACATTACCTGAGGATATAGGAAGCACCAAACATAGCTTCTCAAACTTAAACAATTGTAGAGACAGCTGACTACCTGGACAGTCCCCTAATTTCTTGTAATGTTGGAGCATCTGTCTTCAGCCTTTTAGCCCAGGATCATCTGACATCTTTGCAAAGCAGGATTATGAAGAGCTGTTTACCCTGTATTGGCAGAGCTATCAGTTGACTATGCTGCATAGTTTATTATTTTCCTGGAAAGTATTTTGTCTGCAGATAAAGTAGGCAATTTCTGTCCCGTGGCTACCTTGCCATGATAAGAGGTAAAGATGCTCAATTTTTTTGAAGGAGAATGAGGAAGCTATCAGGAGCAGATATGTCTCATCAAATGATACTTAATAATGAAGGAACATTAAATGTCACAGTCTGTGGATTTCTGATGTTTTTGAAGACTAAGTAAAGTATCTTGAACTTAGGTACTCTTAGCCATTTCTATTTGAGTAAATTGAAGGTACTTTATTATAATTAAATCAGAATCTAACATAACAATGAGTTTGCTATTTGGCCCTTAACTTGTTGTTACTTCATCATCTTAAACAGTTTGTAAAGCAGCTATTAGAAGGACTGGGCCTAAGCCTCATATTCTTAAATGAGTTGCATAGGCACAATGCCTATCTAAGACTAACAATATTAATCTCAAATTTTGTATCAATATAAGAAATTCACACCAATGAAAACCTTAAAGCTGTATCAATATAAATTCTGTACCAATGTAAGAAATTATAACTTCAATTTATATCAATTATTAAGATTTCTACCAATTAAGATTATGGCTATACAATGCTTTGTTCAAGGATAAAATTTAGTAATCCATCCCATCTATGTCCTCCCTGCTCAAAATTATGACCATCCCCAAATTATCCCTTAAAATGACAACCTATCTATAATTTGTAAAATAACTATAACCAGACACCCAAACAAGGGATGGGGATGATGACTCTCCATAACTTCTTCCTGCTGAATAGGGGCAATAAAAAACATCTTTAAAGGGGTATGGAGGGGTAGGAAAATTAGAAAATTTGGTTAGACTTAAGAAAGCTAGCTTTAGCATCTGTTATCCAATCTCTGCATATTTGGAAGGCTCAGAACTTCACTGAAGTTTTGACTGGATCTGTCTGAAAGGTTGGATGAGGTGAGATGACCTGGAATCAGTAGCAATCCCCAAGGCTGTTATGGACAGCAACTGGAAGCAGGAGGCGAAGCAGGTCAGTTCAGCATCTCTGAGGATGAATCTAGCCAAAGCTGTACACTCTGTAATATATGAATCCTGCAACCAAAATTTTAGAACCATTAAGATGTTTGTTCATCTTAAGGATTGTTCAGGGTGCACAGGTCAGTTAAGGATGAAATTCTGCTCCTTGTTTGAGCAGGTGAAATGCAGTTGCCTTTTTTATGGGTTAATTTTATTAATAACCAATTGTAATAAATCTTCATTCATGCCTTGTGAAGGATGGCACAGAGAATCTCTGCCTGTCCTCTTTGATTCTCTTGAATTTTTCTAGTTCTTCAGGCATCTCTCCCTGTCATATCTGATCCATACGACTCTGGATGGAGTCCAAAGCCTCTTCTCCCTTCCTGTCAACACAAATGCTGAGCCTCTCTTTCAAAATAACCAGTCCTGGGTCCAGTATTCGGAAATCGTTAAATGTTTAGCTTGACCTCTCTCCCAGAGGAATTTTAATATAACTACAAAACTCAAAACCATGCTCATTTTGATAAGTTAAACAATTCAAAGCAGATAAAGCAATCTAAACAAATATTAACTGATGAGACAGCGCTTCTGCTGTCACCTTCCCTGACCTTCATGAGATCAAGGCCTAAGTTATTTAATATCTCTGTCTACTTACTGGATAAGCCTATTTCCAGGCTCTATCTATGTCATACCAGGCAAAGAAACCCCAGAAATCCCATGAGTAGACCCTGTTCAAAGATCCTGAGAAATTGTCCTGGCAAAATTTTTTCAAATCTTCTCTAAAGTATTTTTTTCATTCAGTCTCCCTAACTTCACCTTTCTGTGGAGCTTAATATCTCTGTATACTTAAGACATTTAAACAATTAACATTATACACCCTTCTACCTTAAAAACAAATCAAATTTTATTTATCCCCGTTCTTTATTTGTTTGTAGGGAGCAGGCTGTGTCTGCCATCTGTCTCTCTGCCTCTCATATTAAGCTCTTTATATCAGTTCTGAACCGCAGGAAGAAAGCTCCACATGGCTTGGGCAAAATCTACATTCCCTTCTATCCTTAAAAACAATTACATCAAAATTTAAGGATCTATCCTTTAATTATTGCTGTATGAAGCAGGCAGCTGACTCTGCCTCAGAGCAGTCGACCTGTTTCTTTGCACAGCAGGAGCTCCCAGCATCTCTGAGCTGAGGCTCACTCTGTTCCTTTTTTCCAGTTTTGCACACACTGGAGCCACCTGACTCACTCCACTTTGCTTACCGAGAAACCAATTTCCCCCTCTTCCTAGGCTTAAATCATTGTGTGTGTGTAATCCATCTGAGAATTCCTAAATTAATGGTGGATTCTTGCCTTCCACATTAAGCGCCATCTGTAGAGTGTAGCTTTTGCTACCCTGCATTAAGATCTCGGAACAGGATTCACTACCAGCCCCCCTTCCTTGGAGAATATTGGATCTGCAGATAAAAAACAGACACACATTGCTCAATTTCAACCAGCCTTCTTGGCTCAACTGCGGGGCACCTCCAATCTACCTTGGCTAGTGAGCCCTTCCCGATACTCCCAGCTCAGCACACTATATCTCCCTCAACTTCAACTACTCAGCCACCTTCAGTTCCAGCTCAACACCCCAAACTCCCACCTGGAGAAGCAATCTATGGCTTCTCCACCTGAGATCTCACATGGCTGGTTGGCTTTTCTCCTTCTGAAGCATGGCAAGAAAACTCCTTTCCTCTCTCTTGCATCTGCTAGCATGCCTATGGGGACCAGAAGCCCTGCCTAGTCCACCCAGCTTACTGGCTGCTAGCATCTTTATTGATAGATCAAGAACCAATTGGGGAACAGGACCTTAGTATCAGTCCCATCCTCTACAAGGTCTTAAGACCTGTTCAAAGTAAAGAGAATCAGGCCCCAATTCATTGACCACCTTTCTAATTAAAGCAATGTCAGCCAGGGGTGTAGGAACCCAAGGGCGATTGGCCTCATCAGGGTCAAGGTTAATAGAATAAACCTCAGGTTAGGCCCTATGGGCCAAGGAAGGCAGCTGTGCAGCAGGGGGTTGAGGGATCCCAACTGCAGGAAGCTGTAAGTGTGGGGAGGCAGGATGGTAGTGTCCATGGCACAAATTTCATGCCGTGGGTACTGGGGGAGTGGGGAGGCTGGCACTGGGCATTCAGACACCTTTGAAAGGTGAGGTGGTTTCACCAGCAGCAGTCTCCTAATCCTCTTCCTCCATCCCCCCCCTCATCTGAGGAGTTTGCCACATGGCGGAAAGGTTTGGAGGAAAGGCAGTTAAAGACAAGTTCACACTCCCTTGTTCCTGACAATGCTTGTTGTGGGAGGCAATAACTTCTCTAGGGAAGAAGTTTTAGACTAGCAATAATGGCAAGAAGAATTGGGACAGAAGAGGTTGGGGGGTGCATCCCCAAATTCACATTGTGTTTTCAGGCAAGAAACCAAAACCTCATCCATAAATCAGCTTTCATGGGGCTAGAACTGCCGCCTCAGTCAGAAGGTTTCCAGATCCTAGGATGTGACTTTCATGTCCCTGGGACAAGGGGGAGTGGAAGGGCTCTATTTGGGGCTCCTTGCAGTGGGAGGGGAGGCTGTCCATGGTGAGACGAGGCACAAGGGTAAACTAACAAGAAAGGGGGAAAAGTGAGAACGGAGGAAAGTGTTAGACTCAGGTGTCTAGTGCTTAGTGGGGGACTTCCGCAGTTCATTAGGCCACGGCCCTATGTCCACACAGTGCCTCTGGTCGAGGAAGGCCATTGCTGGTGGGGAAGTCCTTGGTTCCATCTCCTGGATGGTCAGTCTTTACGTGGAGATGCTTGGCAAACCGAATGTAAATCAGACTGTACCTCCCTATCCAGACAACAAAAAATGACACAAAGGAAAAAGCACATGAAACGTGAAGAGGTCAACTTACCGAAAAAACACCGAAGGGGACACTCGACTGTGCCACAGTGAGTAAAAAAGGTCTCAGTCGGAGGAATTTAAAGATGACAACTGCAATCAAAAAATAAACCTGGACTCAGGCAAGCTCAGTGCTCAAGCCCACACAGGTAGAGGGTCCCATGCTGGGTACCAAATATTGCCCTAGCTCTTGGTCCCCCAAGACGGTCCTTGGGGGTAGTGGGTAAGAAGGCATGGATCAACAACACAGACTCTGGGAGCCAGATGAGGTGCAGAAGCAGACGTTGTAGTGAGGAGTGCCTTTATGCCCTCCACCCATGTTCCCTCAGTCTGTAACTGCTCATCCTGCGCAGCTGGCACCAGCTGATTGGCTGCCCTGGTCACATGCTCTGTCTTTGTTCATCTCTGGGCGTCAGACAGGTTCCAGGGTTAGTAAATGTGGAAGTGCCTGCTGCTCATGCGTGATCCATTGTAGGCCGCTAGTCAGACTGTTCTGACTTATTCCTCACACCTAGCTCCTCACCAACCCTTTTCTCATGCTTGGCCTCTGTTGATGAGTCTTGTTATGGCAAATCATTTTGACAGTTGTTGCAGAGTAATGATTTTTCCATCAATAGCCGATTCTTCCGAGAATGCCAGTGGTCTTGGCACTGTGCTGTAAGCAAGAGTTCTGTTTTCTCCTCTGTGTATTTGTTTATTGATTTATTATGGATCCATAGGTTCTAGAACGTAAATGGAATATAACTTAGAACAGTTATTTCTTGGTGTCTGTGGAGAGATGGTTCCAGGAGCCCCTGAGCTCCTTCTAGCATGGCATCTGTATCTCCTCCATGCCCGTCCTATACTCTAGACCATCTCTAGGTCACTTATAGTACCCACTGGCGTAGAAATGCTAAGGTCTGTTGAATCTACAGCTGTGGGGCTCATATGGGAGGGTTGGTGTGCTCCCCTTGCTTATTTTGGTTCTCCGTGCTCTATATTTGGCCAACAGGAGCTCCTTCCCCAGTCCCTGTGACATTCCCATAGGTTTTGAGTCTTTACTTCTGGCATCACAACATGTTCCTGGCTTATCTTGTACTTTCCCCTCCCAGTCCTGAAGTCATCCATTCCTCTACGGCGCTCTGGTCTTCTTTAGTAGGGAACAATATTGCAGAACACGTTGGCCTGCTAGCATGTGCATTGCAGTTTGGTCTCTGGGTTTTTCTACCTCACCCTTTAACTATTACTTTTCTGGGCGCTGAGCACAATGACTGTATACCTATGGCCATACTGATGGATGTTGCCACTGTTTTCAGCAGCCACGCCGGTACACACTCCTTGGGCATCTGTAGCTGACTAAATGTGGGACATCTAGATCATGAGGTATGTATTCAAATTTTTACTTGATACTGCTGTCTAGTTCTGTGACTGACTAATGGGGTCGGAGGCAATCATCTTATATCTCTCAGAGGTTTTGCTTTTACACGGAGTAAGGAGTGCCAACAGCCACTTGTCTTCACTGGGGTAGACCAGCTCTGTAACACATGTAGCTGTGCAGGTGGCCCGCATGGGCAGAAGGCATTTGGAAAGCTGGGAAAATGAGAAACCGTGGCTCATATGTGAGGGAACAGAGCAAGCCACAGACAGTAGCTGTCTACTTCATGTCCCTGTCCTGGGTGGGTCTGTTGCTTGTCTTGGGGCTACCTTTTTACTCTCTTCCCTGTGCAGCTTTTGCAAGAGACCTTTGGAGATAGGAAGACAATTCCCTGGCTTCTCCTGAAGGGTCCGATCAGAGTTCACACCAACAGTTCTTGTCAATCAAATTTTATCAGGGCTGAAGTAAACACTTTATGTTATTATTTTATTGAGACAGCGTCTCATTTTATAGACCAGGTTGGCCTTGATCTCACAAAGATCCACTGCTTCTGCCTCCCTGGTGCTGGGATTAAAGTGTGCACCACCATGCCCAGCTTCATTCTTATTTGAGACAAGGTCTCCCTAGCTGCCAGCCTGGATTCTTCTTGCCATAGCGTTCCAAGAGCTCGGCTTATAAGCCTGTATCACCATGCTTGGCCCAAATGCTCTTCTTTCTTTCTTTCTTTTTTTTAGGATTATTTCTTTTTTCTCTTTCCTTTTATTCCTCCAAGTATGAACGTAGACATCTCCTCGTTTTCTAACTAATTTATGAGCTATTTAACTTTGTATAGTTCTTTTGTTTCTACTTGGTTGATTTCAGCCTTGAGTTTGATTACTTCCTGCTGTCTACTCCTCTTGGGTGTATTTGCTTCTTTTTGTTCTAGAGCTTTCAGGTGTGCTGTTAAACTGCTACTGTATGTATGCTCTCTCCCGTTTCTTTTTGGAGGCATTCAGAGCTCTGAGTTTTCCTCTTAGCACTGCTTTCATTGTGTTCCATAGGTTTGGGTATGTTGTGCCTTCATTTTCATTAAATTCTAGAAAGTCTTTAATTTCTTTCTTATTTCTTCCTTGACCAAGTTATCATTGAATAGAGCATTGTTCAGCTTCCATGTGTATGTGGGCTTTCCGTTGTTTTTGTTGGTATTTAAGACCAGCCTTAGTCCGTGTTGATTTGATAGGATGCATAGGATTATTTCAATATTCTTGTATCTGTTGAGGTTTGTTTTGTGGCCGATCATATGGTCAGTTTTGGAGAAGGTACCATGAGGTGCTGAGAAGAAGGTATATTCTTTTAGGATGAAATGTTCTACAATTATTTGTTAAATCTATGTGGTCCATAGCTTCTGTTAGTTTCACTGTGTCTCTGCTTGGTTTGTGTTTCCAAGATCTGTCCATTGATGAGAGTGGGATGTTGAAGTCTCCCACTATTATTGTGTGAGGTGCAATGTGTGCTCTGAGCTTTAGTAAAGTTTCTTTTATAAATGTGGGTGCCCTTGCATTTGGAGCATAGATGTTCAGAATTGAGAGCTCTTCTTGGTAGATTTTTCCTTTGATGAGTATGAAGTGTCCTTCCTTATCCTTTTTGATAACTTTTGGTTGAAAGTTGATTTTATTTGATATCGGAATAGCTACTCCAACTTGTTTCTTGGGACCATTTGCTTGGAAAATTGTTTTCCAGCTCTTTATTCTGAGGTAGTGTCTGTCTTTATCACTGAGGTGCGCTTCCGAGATGCAGCAAAATTCTGGGTCCTTTTTACGTATCCAGTCAGTTAGTCTATGTCTTTTTATTGGGGAATTGAGTCCATTGATGTTAAGAGATATTAAGGAATAGTGATTGTTGCTTCTTGTTCCAAATGCTTTTCTTAAAGAAGCCATATCAAGATACCAACTCAGCTCACCAAAACTCTAACCAGTGCAGGAAAGAACACAGAGCATACATGGCCACAGATGGAAACCCAGCACAACACAGGGTATTGATATCAAGACCAAATGTGGCACCACAGTCAGAGGCATGGAGGGAGGAATAAAGACAGCAATCAGGGCAGGGCAGGAAGGTGGCTGGGGTTTTGGTGGCAGTGTCCTGTGAGAAAGGCATGCAGAGCTCTCCTCTGAGATGCAGGCAATTATGCTCACAGCAAAGGGACCTCTGTGGAAGGAACTCACAAAGAACACAAGGGATTGAAGTCAGAAACCCGGAATTGCCTGCACAGTCAAAAGTGGGATTTTCTGAGTTTCGGGACATCTTGGGATGGCCTCTTCCTCTTAGACAGAGGTGAGATTTGAGGATTTCTTGTAACTCTCCAGGCTGGATTCTGGCTAGGTCAGGGACTCCAGTGGTTGACTTGAGGCCAGCTGTCCACACAGGTCCTGCCTTGCCTCTTCACCTGAGCCTTCCCCTGAGGGAGAGGACTTCCAGGCAGTGGCAGGTAAACTTAGGAAAATGGTGAGTTGGAATCTCAGTTTTGACACTCACACCATCCCAAGCAGTGAAATGGGTATTTTTCTTTCTTTTCAACATTTTAGCATGAGAACATTTTAATTCACAGAAAAGTTGAAAGCACAATCCAATAATTCAGTGCTGGGTCACCAATTGCATCTAATTTAACATTTTATTCTATTTCCTTTGTGTTGGTATACATGTATATGCATGTGATACATATACACACGCACACACACACTCACTCTTACATATCTCTTATTATTTCTTTTGACTAAACCTTTTAAAACACCATATACCATTATGTTTTGAAGGCAGAAACTCCGCATGTTATTCAGATGGAGTGAATTTACTACCCCATGGTATACTTTTTCTTCAAAGAGTATACCTTAATGTCCCTAGTCAGTATGAGAAACTGTAGTCAGAACTGAGCTCTGCATTGACTGTCTTTGTTTCTATACATGCATGTCTATGGTAAAGTTAAACTTACAAGTTAGGCCTAGTTAAGAGATTACTAGCAATCACTAATAATAAAATAGAACAATTCTTATAATATGCTATAATAATATTTGTGAGACTAGGCAGTATCTAGACAAATTAATATTTTTGACTGCCTTTTAAAAAAACCTTATCTAACTGAAGCTATATACTCTATGTATGGACTACTGCTGTGACCTGTTAAGTAAGTAGAAGACTGTTATCCAGATTAACTGGAAGACTTGAAGGGACCCCTAAATAAACCAACAAGGAAGTAACTATTAAGAAAGGCTACTATCCCAAGGACTGGAAGAAAAGGGCGTGAGGCTGGAGTAGGCAAAACTGTGTATTTGAGGATGGGGTCCAAGTTGCTCTATGTCCCTACAGCCAGGCATGGGGCTGGGTGGTTACAGGACTGGAGGCTGAGACTCAGCAGCTGGATACAGCTGGTGCTCCAGGAAAGCACTACAGCCACCAGGGAGAGGAGGTTACTGCTGGGGACAAAGCAGGGACAGGAAAGAGCAAGAAGCAGCAAGTGTTTGTCCCTCCAGCCTGGCAGTACAGAAGAGCCAAGTATGGCTGTCTGCTGCTTTCTCGGGGACATAGTTCTGGCACGCCCTACAGACAGCAGAATCTGCAAATGCTTAAGTCCCGTGTATGAAATGGTGTAGTTCTTATTTATAGCCTCTCATGTCCTCCCGTGTACTCCAAACCCTCTAGATGCTCTCTTCTGCCTGGTGCTGTGTAGATGCTGTGAAAGTAGCCTCTGTATGATACAGTCTAGGGAATAACAAATTCCTGTATTTGGTCAGGGTAGACACTTGGTCAGTCTGCTGTCGATTGAACCCATTGACCTGGCCCTACTAAAGGTCAACATTACAGAAGAGTAAGCCTGGAGCAGAAAAACAGTGTTTTAGTGAGTGGAAGAACACATAGACACATGAGCACATTCTTTCTAAATGACAGGGGCAGCATTACACTGACTGAGCAATGTGCTTGCCCTAGAGTCACCTAGAATCATCTAGAATCGCCTAGTCTCTGCTATCATTTCCCCAGATGTTTTTGTGGCTGAGGTCTGCATTTTTCAGGGATTAGAAGTCATTCATGTCTTCCCCACTGCATTTACCTGATTTACTTTGTTAGCCTTTCTCATTCTAGAACAGTCTACCCAAAACCTCCTCCTTTATAAGGGCTTATGATAAGAGATCAGCAAAATCAAGTTGTACAAAGTCCCTCATTCTGAAGATCCAACTCTTCATCACAGTTTTAAAATAACCCCTGCATTTTAATTTTTAAAATTAATTCCTGATAGTTCTAGTGACTTAGAAGTTCTCTTTAAATTAATTAGGTCTCTTCATTTTTTTGTCAAGAAGACTGATCCACCATGGCTTAAGGCAGCATTAGATCTCAGCAACCCTGCTGTTGAATATGTCAGGATGACTGCTAAAACACATTAAGGGAGATGTGCACTGCATGTGTGCAGCCTCTGGAAGACCTTGGCTGGGTATCACAGGTCACTTGGAGTGGAGGAGGTCTTGGTTGTCTGTCAGAGTAATGCACACTCAACTGGGAGCTGTGGCTTGTGGCTAATGACCAGCATCAAAGAGAGAGTGTCATGCTGTGTGTCACCAGCCCAAGAAAAGGCCAAAGATCAACATTCAAAGCACAGTTATGGAGTTTGTGCCATTGACACAGCACCAGGGAAATGAAATGTCACCAACTGAATCACCCTAAGTTGAACATTGTGCCTCGGAGAAGGTACCCTCACAGCTGTGTGCGTTTTAGCAGAGGAGTCATGGTGTAATTTTTGAAGATCCCAGCTTCAAACATGGCACCTTAGCAACAAAAATCAGATGATTCTCGGAGTGATGGGAAGGATAGAACTGCATCTTAACAGGCACTGAAGCTAGTGGTGGTAGGGCTCACCCTACCACCCATGTGCCATAGTGGGGTGGTCCCATGTGCCATCCCATGTGCCATAGTGGGGTGTCTGGGCTTAGTCTCTGCTGATAGAAGCTGTGTTCAGAGTGGGCATCATCTCATTTCCTTAACCAACAGGAGAATAGTCATATAGCAGAGGCCAGAAAGTGCTTGCCTTCTGAGTCTTTCCCCCTCCTACTGATGGGAGAGCACTTTGGAAAAGAGCCTGAGCTAGCCATCTGGACAGACCATACAAAGAAAATTGGGATATCCTTGACAAAGAGAATTGGGATATCCTTGACAGTATACCAGCCTCCAAGGGACCACAAGAGCAAATGTAAGGGAGATCAAAAGAAGATAGCTTCCCTGAGTCCAGTTGACACTGCCAACACCCAGAAACCTAGCTAGTTAAAGATCATCATGATAGCTATGAAGGTCACACAGCACAGGCATGTGTGCTTTCTAGTGGGGTTGGTGGGGCAGCATCTACTCAGCCTTAGCCTGGAGTCACCATGCTGGCATGTGGGCTGGGTGTCACCGCATTTTGCAATTGTTTACAAGAATGACCTTTCAAGGTAAAGTTCTTAGGTAACACTCCGACCTTTAAGTAATGTTGGAAGTTGAATAGAAGTCTAGAGGTGGCTCTATCTTCTTCTAGGTCACACCAGATCTTGCTTACCATTCTGATGTCACCCTAGGAAGAGCAGGAACCTGGGGAGAGGTGGTCAGCAGGATCCTGATCCTTAGAGAAGGAGGGAGTGAAAGCTCTGTCTTGGTCTGCCTAGGGGCAGGGCAAGGATGCTGCCACACACGTCTGTAAGGGGCCTCTCTATTCATTCTTCAGGACTCAGACAAAATTGGTTCTAGAAGTATCTCAGATTTGGGGCACTTTACAATATTTTTTGTACAATAACAAATATCTAAAGAGACTCCTTAGGGTTGAGGTCCAAGTCTAAACACTAACTATTTTTGTTTCACATGTGTGTCTTGAGGTGACTTTATGCAGTACTTTGGGGTCTGGCTTTGACTGACTGACATCCAAGATCAGGAGAACCACTTTCCACTTGTGGCATCATGTTTGTGCTCAGAGTTTTAGATCTGTGAGCATTTTTGAGTTTTGGATTAGGGAATTTTCAATAATATATCTTCTTCAATAGCAACAACAACAACAACAGAAAGCCCACATACACATGGAAGCTGAACAATGCTCTACTCAATGATAACTTGGTCAAGGAAGAAATAAGAAAGAAATTAAAGACTTTTTAGAATTTAATGAAAATGAAGGCCCAACATACCCAAACCTATGGGACATAATGAAAGCAGTGTTAAGAGGAAAACTCATAGCTCTGAATGCCTCCAAAAAGAAACTGGAGAGAGCATACACTAGCAGCTTGACAAGCACACCTGAAAGCTCTAGAACAAAAAGAAGCAAATACACCCAAGAGGAGTAGACAGCAGGAAATAATCAAACCCAGGGCTGAAATCAACCAAGTAGAAACAAAAAGAACTATAGAAAGAATCAACAAAACCGGGAGCTGGTTCTTGGAGAAAATCAACAAGATAATAAACCCTTAGCCAGACTAACCAGAGGGCACAGAGACAGTGTTCAAATTAACAAAATCAGAAATGAAAAGGGAGATATAGTAACAGTAACTGAGGAAATTCAAAAAATCATCAGATCCCTATTATAAATGCCTATATTCAACAAAACTGGAAAATCTGGGTGAAATGGACAATTTTCTAGACAGATACCAAATACCAAAGTTAAATCAGGATCAGATAAACCATCTAAACAGTCCCATAACTCCTAAAGAAATAGACACAGTCATTAAAAGTCTCCCAACCTCCCCCCCCCAAAAGCACTAAATGGGTTTAGTTCAGAATTCTATCAGACCTTCAAAGAAGACCTAATACCAATACTCTTCAAACTATTCCACAAAATAGAAACAGAAGAAACACTACCCAATTCATTCTATGAAGCCACAGTTACGCTGCGTATTCTCCCTTGGAGATGGAACGGTTTCTGTCTGATCAGGAACTTGTCTCAATTTCTTTTCATAGAGGATTTCATAAGAGATTTTTTCTACGTCTATCGTGTTTAATGTTCCAAATAGATTTTAGAAACTGGTTGAGTGCATACTACTTTTAGCTTTAGAAGATATCATGTATATTTAAGAGGCATTTAACTATTATAAATTATTTTGATGACTTAAAAAATGTCAATAATGGGTTGTATATTTTAAAATAAATTTTATTAGTTAATAGGAAAAATCTCTGTATCTATCTCCTTCATTAGCCTCAGGGGTTGTTCTTGGAATGCCAAGCTGGGTGTTATAGTTAGGATCTTCCCAGGCTATGGTGCCACTGGGGTGTAGCTGAGGATGTTAGGGGTGAGGTCTAATGGGATGCTGTTAGGTCACTGGGGACATGCCTTCAGAAGGACTGTTGGGAACAGGGGTCCTTCCTGTCCCTCACTGTGCTTCTCAGCTGCCTTGAAGTGAGCAGCTTGTCATGTTGCGGATGTCACATTATGGCTGCAGCTAAACTATAGGCCCAGAAGCAATGACAGCAGCCGGCTGTGGACTGGAACTATAAGCCAAAATAAAGCCCTTCCCCTTTATGAGCTGGCTGCTAAGCCATTTTGTTATAGTAACAGAAGGCAAGCAACAGCTGAGGAATTGGCTCATCTTTTCCTCCTGATGCCCAGGTGGGTGTGGCTTAAAGAACCATGTGACCTATAGGACACCCTTCTTGTCTGATATCTTTCCCATCAGCTTGGCCTGAGGCAGGCTGTATCTTGTCAGTTGTTTCCAGCTCCCTCTCCATGAAACTGTGCATTAGAATGAGCCATTGGCTATAAAGCTTTGTCTAGATAAGGAATTAAAAAAAATAATGAAAGTTTCTCACAGTTTTGTGGACTAATGGGAAATGCAACTTAAAAAACAAAACAAAACCTTCCTGTTGATTAATCTACCTGCTAAATGTGTCAGGAGTTAGGCTTCATAGAGCAGCTGTCCACTTGACTCTCTGGTCTGGGATAGCAACACTGTCATCCTTAGCGTTTCTGAGCAATTAAAGCCACTGGTTAATGCCATGGCCTCTGCGGCTACCTACCTGTGGAAGGGTGTCATGGGACTTTAGTGTGTGTGCCATCTGGGCCAGGCCAAACATCAGGATAATTACAGAATAGTAACCTTAAAGTGGCATCTAGTCTCCCATTGAGAAAGTGAACTCACAGACACTTGTCCCTATCTTTATACATTTATTTGACCTTTCACAGTTACGGTTTGGCCTGGATGAGGAAGCCAAAGAAGCTTGGAGCAAAGGCTGTCAGAATTTTCAGAGAGGTCTGGGAAAACCCCACCCTTTTTTCCCTGTGTGGAGGTTCTTTCCCACTTGGGTGACCCACTATCTCCAGTTGGTGGAAGATGCCCCAGTATTAGCTGGCACCTATCTGAAACTGGGTCAGGGGCCACATGGCTTTTCCTTCTATGAGGAGGTAGGGCTTTCAGAACATAGAGAAATGGCTGACATACAGGGATAGGCCAGGAATGAGCCCTTCTGGGGATTCCTGTTGGAGATGGGGCTAGATGACCATTTATTTGGTTTGTCCCAGTTTGATCCAAGGTGGTCCGGTGGGGAGTTACCCTGAATGTAGACTCTCGGCAATCCTGACTTCTACACTCATTAACAAGCTAGGCTTTCTCAATGACAGTTCTGTCCTTGTCCTGGATGGAGGATTTTTGGATGGACAACCTGCCTGCTCTTCAACCACATGATGTGTGGCTCTAGGCTTTCCCTCTGAAGGGAGAAGGGGAGCTAGGGTACCAGGGAGCCTGAACCAAGGCTGCTGTCTCTTCCAGCCTCTACTTGCTGCCTGAATTTCCTGCATGGCTATTTCCCTAGGATCTCATATATGTATGTATGTACACACACACACGCACACACACACACACACACACACACAGCTCTTTCAGAGAGAAGGAAGGCATGAAGTAAAGGTTGCCATAGTCACCTTCCAGAGGATTCATTGGTCATGTCCTTCTCTACCTTGAGGACCCAAGCAGAAGATCTGAGTGGGTCTGGCACTGAGTTGTTAGCCTCTGACTGTCCCCAGCCTCCCTGTTGCTTATGAAAGAGTGTCGAGGAATGTGAGAGTGGAACTTGAGTCTCTTCCAGTCTGGACTGTCTTGCTGACAAATGGGGAGACATAAAGAAGAGACACACGTGTCCAGAGCTTGAGGCATGCTAGCCCACACCCTCATCGCAGGCTCATGAGAACGTTTTAAAATTGACACATCAAACGGCAACTTTATGGATTGTGGAAGATTTTATGTATACACTGTGTAATCATATCAGGGCAAGCATGTCATTTGCCTCAAAAATCCATCCTTTTTTTTTTTTAGTGGTGAGAACATTCAAACCCCTTCTTCTAGTATTTGTGAAATGTATAGCATGCAGTTGGTGTTGGCGGTCATGCTATACTGCACAAAACAACACCAGACCTCATTTCTCCGGTCTAACTGTGACTTAGTACCCACTGAGCAATCTTTCTCCACTGCCCCCAAGCCACCTCTAGCCACCAGGCTATTCTTAATTCCTATGAGCTCAGCTCTTCTAGATGCTGTGTATGAGGTCATGTGGTACTCAACTGTCTGGGCCTGGCTTCTTTCACTTAGCATAGTGCCCTTCAGTTCTGCCCGTGTGCAGAAAAACGACAACATTCCGTCCCCTTCATGAATCAGACTCATGTTTGAAAGGGATTCTTGTGAGATGGTACCTTGGCAAGTACCCACTGGAGCCATGTGTCACGAATGGGTTATGGTTTTCCACTTTATGATTGCTTTGAAAATGGGCATCCAAGGATGCTCCTCCTGACCCCTAATGACTGCATATCCAGAGATAAACATTCTGCCCTGGGAGTCTAATGGTAGATGGAGGAATCTAACATCTCTGCCATGTGCTGAGACCTAGGAAGAGTGAACAGTCGAGTTATGGCCGGAGTCTTGTAATCTGCCATGCATCTTGAAGGCTTGGCATCCCTACTTAAGGGTTTATCCATTCTGGCCTTCTATTCTTGGGTGCAGAGTGGAAGCTGTTAAGGGAAAAACCTTAGAATTATTTGACCTACTGTGCATCATTCCCAGGCTACAACTCCCAATGGGTCTACTACTTGCCTTCACTTATAGCCATCTTTGGTTTTGCAGGGGCTTTCCAGGTGGGTCCCTTTATGTTGTTTGAGGGGTCAGGTTCATAGCCTACCCTCTCCTAACCTTCCTTTTCCCCCAGCTGCATGGCCTGTGTTTGGGAATGTTTGCTTTCAGAAGGCAGACGCTCATTTTTCTTTTGCTTCAGTAAGCACACGGTCCATGTGGATCATATGCAAAAAAGGGCCAGCCAGTGCTTACAAATATATACAAAAGTCATTTGAAAGACACATAAATCCCTGTATGAGTAGCACAAGCTAGGCTTCTAGCCCAATAAAGCAAGCATCATGTATATAAATGACAAAAACATATGATAAATCCTGTTCTTTCAGTAAAGTTCTTTGCAAACAGTCTGTGCTTGGCAATTGTGGCTTCTCAAACCAGTCTGCTCATTAAATACTAGCATCCTAGTTTGGGAAAAAGAGACCCTAAGCAGCTTTTGTCTTCCTGGACTCTGTCTTTTACTGGGTATTTTTCCTTGCTTTGGCCATACAGCCCTTCTCTGTACCCCCTACCCCGGGAGTAACTCCCTTACACCAGCATAGCCATTCTGTGAACATTTACTAGCTGCCATGACTTAGTATCTTTGCATTGGACAAACTCTCATCTGATTCACCACCACCACCACTAAAGCCTTCTTGAACCTACTTTATGTGCACATTGTTACGTGCAGGTGCGTAGCACCATGCTCTAGCTATCTGAGTGCTCTGTTATTTGGTAGGAAATATGCAAATGTTAAGAAGAAAAATCCAGCTGGGCAGTGGGGGCACACACCTTTAATCCCAGCACTCAGGAGGCAGAGGCAGGCAGATTTCTGAGTTCGAGGCCAGTCTGGTCTACAGAGTGAGTTCCAGGACAGCCAGGGCTACACAGAGAAACGCTGTCTCAGAAAACCAAAAAAAAAAAAAAAATCACACAGAAGAAAAATCCAGGTTGTTTAAAAGCCAGCAAAGAATATTTTTCTTAAAAAAACCCATTATTAAGTTAAAAATTATCCAGAATCCTTCTTGGGTCTATTGTATGGATCATGGAAAGGCAGAAAAATATTCTCCGTCTGCCACACCTGGGCTTTTTGAGGTTTTAGCTATCTATGGCTTAAGAGCTGCTTGGAAACAATAAACAGAAGATTCCAGAAGTTTATAAGTTTTGAGTTGCACACCATTTTGAATGATAGGACAAACTTTTGAGCCACCGTTGTTGCCCAGGATGCAAATCATCCCATTGCATAGCATCTACATGGTATCTGCTACCTGCCATTGTGGTTACCAGAGTCACTGCCTCAGAGTTATGGTGCTTCTGTTTAAGCAACCTTTATTTGACTTCATAATGACTGGAAGGCACAAGAGATTCACATCACATCGCTGCCCCAGCATACTCTTGGAGCAGAAATGTGCAAGATTTTCGACTTACTACAGGAAAAAAAATGCATGATGAGGTCACTGATCTCTATGGTGAGTTATCATTTCTTTCCTTCTGAACCTAATCTGTCCCTGAAGCTTCATTATAGGACAACCTTGGTGTGAATTGGGTTTGGTATTCCATGGTTTTAGGCTTCTGCCATAAGTCATGGACTCTCTAGAGCAGTGGTTCTCAACCTGTGGGTCGGGACCCCCTTGGGGGTCACACACCAGATATATCCTGCATATGAGAAATTTACGGTAGCGTTCCTTACAGTAGCAAGCTTAGTTATGAAGTAGGTTACAAAATTAATTTTGTGGTTGGGGTCACCACAAGAGGAACTGTGTTATCAAAGGACTGCAGCATTAGGAAGGCTGAGAATCACTGCCCTAGACGAAACAGCAGGCTATTGTCATGGGGCACCTACTGCTGACTCTGATGGTATGGGCAGAGACAAGGATGCAACAGATGCAACAGAAATCTAGACACGGGCAGACATGGGCTTCCTCACTTGTCAGTGAGCTTGAACGTGCAGAGAGACTTTTTCTCTAGCATGGAGTAGGCTTAGTAATTTGCCCACAATGCTTCACTCTTTCTGGGGATGTAGACTGTCTAGGGAAGCTTCTCTAGAGGCAGAGAGTGTTTTCCTCATGGGCCTCATTTTGCCCATACTTTACTGTCCCATCAGCTTTGGCTTTTTGGCCTAGATGTTTTCTGCTGGCCTGACTGTGGGGAGATACTTCTGGGTAAGGATGCATGGTTAAGAAAGAACTTGTAAAACTGTCAGCATTATTCAGTTGGTGTACTGTGCACCCACTGTGCACCAGGTACATGTGCACCTACTGTGCACCGTGTGTATGTACACTCATGATGTGCTAGGTGTGTGTGCTCACATACCTACTAATGTGTTTTCCAGCCCCCAAAGAGCCACATCATTGAGGAGATGCAGACCTCCATCTTTTACTTGAGCTTTTAGCATCACACAGCAGTGTGTTACTGCTTGCAAGTGGCACTTGCTCTTCAAAGAGTCCCTATTTTTTTTTTTCAATCCGACTTCACGGGATTACAAAGCAGTGTCACGGGGAACAGAACCATCAGGCCCCAGAACTCTGTCTTCACCCTGGCTTCATCCACCTTGGACTTTGAAGTGTGGTTTTCTCCTAGGAAAATAAGGGAGTGAGTTCATTTTCTTCTCATCTGTGGGTGAGTGAGTTACAGTTGTGGACTCTGTTCTGGTCCAGCTGTTTCACAATGTGGTGACCTCATCTGCATGAACTCAGATGCTGTGGTCTCAGAGAAGGCATAGAAGATGGATTAGAGGGTCTCTTGGAACAATCACTGCCACTTTGTCTTGTTTGATATGTGGCTGGTTCCTAACTCGTCGATTTAAAGTTGTTTGTCTCCTGACTGATGACTTAAATATGATTCTTGAGTGTGTTTCAGCAGAGCCTATTTTTCAGTTTGAAAAGTCAACTGTTTTAATTACGAAAAATCAGAGACCCGTAGAGGGGAAAAGAAAAATGGAATTTCAGCATGAAATGCTGATCGCTTCTCAGCCTTCTGGCCAAGATTAAAAGTGAGATGTGTACTTGTATCTGCGCTGAGCTGGTTTGTGTCGTCCTCCCCATTTGTCCCCAGTATCTCATTGGCATCTCGGTGATGCACCGCAGTGTTCAGCATCCACACAGTTTAGACAGCCAGGCTGTTTCCAGATTTTTCCTTTTACAAACATTGTGTAGTGGAGCGTTTAAGTGTATCTTTAGCCAGGATGTCCTTAGGGACAAATGGTTAAAATTGGAATTACTATGTCTAAAATTATTCACATCTGAAAAGGGATTATACTTTCTCAAACATATTGTCATCCCAAAATGTTTTACCTCTTACCAAGAGTACATGCACCTGTTTAGCCCCATCTTTCTTCCCATCAAAAAGCCTGATAAAATTTTAGACATATTTGCCAGTCTGACAGGCACAGTGTTGCCTGGCTTTGCTAGCTTCTCTGTGGTTGTCTGTATTTTATGCCTAATGTGTGCCATGCTCCGTGAGTTGCTGAGTTGTGGGGCATGCTCCTTGTCTACCTGAATGCAGTTTCCCCTGAGTGGTTATTTTGAATGTTGTTGAGGGGTAGACCTAGGACCCTGTGTGTGCTGAGCACTCTCCTACTGGGTTGTGTCCTCAGGTCTTCCTGAGTAATTCTTGCATACAACTCTAAGCTATTGTGTGTACTGCAACTAAGTTTTTCTTCTGATAGAATTTAAAGAAGTTTTAAGTTTTTAAAATATCTATTTAGTATGTGTGCATTTATTTATTTATTTGTGTGTATGCATGTGTGTGTGTACATGTGCTCCCATGCTGTGACATATGTATAGAAGTCAGTTCTCTTCTTCCACTCTTTGAGTCCTGGGGATCCCACTCAGGGCATCAGGCTTGTCGGCAAGTGCCAGTGTCTTCAGTTCTGAAGTTTCCTTTTTGTAAATTTTGTACTTTTATAATTTTGTAAATTTGTTTTGTAAATTAAATGCAAGTTTAAGGATTTATTTATTTATTTTGGTTTTTGTTTTTTTTCTGAAACAGGATTTCTCTGTGTAACCTGGCTGTCCTGGAACTCACTCTGTAGACCAGGCTGGCCTCGAACTCACAGAAATCCGCCTGCCTCTGCCTTTAGTGCTGGGACTAAAGGTATGCGCCACCACCATAAAGTTTTCAATTGTATGCAGTTAGACCCATAAATGTTTCTGCCTTTCCATGGGCCTTGCCATCAGCATATAAACATATGTAACTTTAAATTCTGTGAAGACAATGTATACATTTTTCTTATGAAGAGTCATGATGAAAGAAACCATATAAAGTAGGAAACCAATGCTGGCTCTCTATTCCCCACCCAAGAAGCAGCTGCTGCTTACAGTTTGGGTCATTCTTCAGCCTTTAGAACAGGTAAAATGAACTGGTCTTGGCTCTGGAAGGACTGTGCATGTGTGGAGAACTGGTGGTCATAGCTCATGTACCATTTCATAGGGCATCAGACTATTACCCACACTGCACTTCTCTTCAAGGAATGGCCTGGATGGCCAGTGTGTGTCATGGCTGTCCTCAGCAGGAAGGCCTTTCCATGCCTGCTGGGACCCTCAGAGGAGCCAGAGAAGCTGTTCTGAAATGGGAATTGTAGAGCCTGGTGATCCAGCTTTCTCTCTAGCACAAAGTCTGGCCTCCCTTGTTTGCATGTAGATCAGACTTTGTGAATGTAACATGCACAAGACCCAGGTGGTTTGTGCCAAATGGGGTGCCAACCAATGCTGCTCTTCAGGACTGGCATGCAAGGCTTGGTGTCCTGTCTGCAGCCAGTGCCCAAACTCTCCTATTGCCTGATGCTTGTAGGCACACAATAGCCATAGATGTGTCTTTGGAGGAGATGAGTGTCCTGAGAAATTCAGATGATCTTTGCATGGAGTTAAAGTAAACTAGCACTTCCCTGCCCCCACTGTGTTGGAAAATAAAGCACCAGTCTGGATGCTTCCAGAGTGTTCCCTCCAGCACCATGCGGGGGAGGGGGAGGCAGGATGCTCTTCTCACACCTTCCTCGCCTTTTTTTTTTTTTTTTTTCATTTTCAAATTTAGACACAGCCCCCAGTGAACACTGGTTTCATTTGCAGAACGTGTTGTGTCTGATTCTTGCTCCTTTCACTGGGTTTTAGAAAATATACAGGTTCAGCTCCAGGTCAAGTTGGTTTTTTTTTTTTTTTTTTTTTTCTGGAAAAAAACCACTTTGGTTTGTTCCACTGTTCAGTAACAAAATTAATGTTTGGGCCTGGCTGAGGGTTCAGTGAGCGGGTGTGGCCTGTTTTGGTCACAGAGGGACAGGAGAAGTCCTTGATGAGACTGAATTTCTTGGTGTTCCAAGGAAGAATTGCTAGTCTGTTAGAAAATGCCTTCTCAGCTCCCTGAGGGCTACCACCACATTCCCTGGGAGTGTTACCTCAGCTCCTGGCCAGGTGGTCAATGGCCCTCTGTGTGGAGGGGTGGAGCCGGGCATAGCAGAAGGGACTTGGAGGTGTGGTCAAATGCCACGTCCCTCAACTCACACGGAAAAGCCACCGGCCCTCGACTTGAAGCCTGCTGCAAGGGAAGAGTCTGGCAGGTGCCCAGGAGGGTGAATTCAGAACCAACAGTTCTGGACCCACAGTGTCAGAGGCTGAGGTGTATCAAAACCCATCATCCACATCACTATCTCCAAGGCCCAGGGAAGAACAGATGGGAAGAACGGAAAAGCAGGGGTTAGGAGGAGGTCTGCTGCAAAAAGATGTCTTTCAGACATGGTGTAGCTGTTGTGATTGTGAGCAAGCCTGAGACTACCTGCACAAGACTGGGCTTGTTACCATTTCATCACGGGAGGGTGGAAGACTCCTGGAACCTTGCTCCCCTCCCCTCCCCTCCATGAGGGACAGTTAATGATGGCTGCCATTTTTTCTACTTTATTTACATTTCAAATGTTTTCCCCTTTCCAGATCTCCCCTTTAGAACCTCCCTATTCCCTCCCCCCTCCCCTGCCTCTATGGGGGTATTCCCCCACCCACCTACCCACTCACTCTCATCTTCCCTCCTTGGCATTCTCCTATACTGGGGGATCTAATACCCTTAGGCCCAAGGACCTCTCCTCCCCCTGATGTCTAACAAGACCCTCCTCTGCCGCATATGTGGCCAGTACCATGGGTCCCTCCATGTATATTCTTTGGTTGGTGGATCAGGCTCCAGGAGTATCAGGAGGTCAGGCCAGTTGCCACTGTTGCTGCCTTTCTGGGGATGCAAACTCCCTCAGCTACTTCAGTCCCTTCTCCAAGTCCTCCATCTGGGACCTCCCACTCCGCACTACTGTTGCTGTGAAGTGACTCTTGGGTATTTCGAACTCTTGGGCTAATAACCACTTAACAGTGAGTACATACCATGTTCATTCTTTTGTGACTGTGTTAACTCACTCAGGATGATATTTTCAAGATCCATCCATTTGTCTGCGAATTTCATGAAGTCATTGTTTTTAATTGCTGAGTAGTATTCCATTGTGTAAATGTACCACATTTTCTGTATCCATTCTTCTGTTGAAGGACATCTGGGTTGTTTCCAGCTTCTGGCTATTATAAATATGGCTGCTACGAACATAGTGGAACATGTGTCTTTATTACATGTTGGACCATCTTTTGGGTATATGCCCAGGAGTGGAATAGCTGGGTCCTCAGGTAGTAGTATGTTCATTTTTCTGAGGGTCTGCCAAACTGATTTCCAGAGAGGTTGTGTCAGCTCGACTTCCCACCAGCAATGGAGGAGTGTTCCTCTTTCTCCACATCCTCGCCAACATCTGCTGTCACCTGAGTTTTTGATCTTAGCCATTCTGACTGGTGTGAGGTGAAATCTCAGGGTTGTTTTGATTTGCATTTCCTTGATGACTAAGGATGTTGAACATTTCTTTAGGTGATTCTCAGCCATTCAAGTTTCCTCAGTTGAGAATTCTCTGTTTAGCTCTCTTCCCCATTTTTTGATAGGGTTATTTGGATCTCTGGAGTCTAGTTTCTTGAGTTCTTTGTATACATTGGATATTAGCCCTCTATTGGACGTAGGATTGGTAAAGATCTTTTCCCAATCTGTAGGTTGCCGTTTTGTCCTATTGACAGTGTCCTTTGCCTTACAGAAGCTTTGTAATTTTATGAGGTCCCATCTGTCTATTCTTGATCTTAGAGCACAAGCCATTGGTGTTCTGTTCAGGAACTTTTCCCCTGTGCCCATGTGTTCGAGACTTTTCCCCACTTTCTCTTCTATTAGATTCAGTGTATCTGGTTTTATGTGGAGGTCCTTGATCCACTTGGACTTGAGCTTTGTACAGGGAGATAGGAATGGATCAATTCACAATCTTCTACATGTAAACCGCCAGTTGAACCAGCACCATTTGTTGAAGATGCTGTCTTGTTTTCCACTGTATGGTTTTAGTTCCTTTGTCAAAGATCAAGTGACCATAAGTGTGTGGGTTCAATTCTGGGTCTTTGATTCTATTCCACTGATCTACCTGCTTGTCACTGTACCAATACCATGCAGTTTTTATCACTACTACTCTGTAGTACAGCTTGAAGTCAGGGAGGCTGATTCCCCCAGAAGTCCTTTTATTGTTGAGAATAGGTTTTGCTATTCTGGGTTTTTTGTTATTCCATATGAACTTGAGAATTGCTCTTTCTAAGTCTATGAAGAATTGAGTTGGGATTTTGATGGGGATTGCATTGAATCTGTAGATTGCTTTTGGCAGGATTGGATGGCTGCCATTTTATGCAACCACTGACAAGTTGCCTGTACTATGGTAAACACCTCAACACAGAGACACACACTCATGCAAGAACTGTCATTAAACTCAGTTGGTCACAGGCCCAAAAGGCAGGGAAGTGAGTGGGGGCATCGCTGGGAAGAGGGATCACAGCAGGAGAAAGGGGATATGAAGATAGTAATAGGTAGAAAGACCGAAATTCATTATATACATGTGTGAAACTGTCAAGAAATAAGTTAACAAACAAACAAAAAAAATAGAACGCAGGCCTCAGAGGATGCCATGAAGAATACACCATGGGAAACTGCAGGGAACTGAACACTTTGGCCACCCCAGCCTTTCTAGCTCTTTTTATCAACAGGACCTAGAAGAATGTGGTTATTCCTAACAGGCCAGTCTACTAAACAATAGACCTCTTGGGGGCGCAAGCCTGTTTATACTGATTCACTAGGGAATTCCCAATAGCTGGCTCTTTGCCAGGAGGAGTTGTTGCTTTAAAAAGTGTCCTTTAAATGAACACATTTTTTCATGTTTATCTTCTACAAGCCATAAACAACCCTTTATCATAAGGGCGCCTCATTCTGACAACTTTCTGCTGACCTTTGGCAATGACTTGCTATCTTCTATAATGGCTTCTATTTCTTCTTCTTTAAGTGGGGATGCTGAGATCTGCCTTGTGCATATGGAAGACCATAAGGCAGCCACATGTGATGGTTAAGCAGGGCCTGGATCATTGAACCCTGAACTAGGGACCATACATATGCATGGACCGTGACCTGAAAGTCAAGTGGTAAGAGTCTGCAGGCAGCACAGATGAGCAAACTCTGCAGAGCTCAAGTACAAAGGTCCCAGATGTAAGGGAGAAGTGTGGCTTGAGAGCAGGCCTTGGAAGAATGAGGTGGAGGAAGGCTCAGACCTGCATCCTTTGCTTGGAGTCTGGGCCTAGGGCTGTGTGTCAGTCTCCCTCCCTCCTAAGAGAGACATAGTCAGTTGACTCAGACTTGCTAGGTGACTGTTTTGTTGTCCTTTGATTGACTGCCCACTGTGGATATGAGAGGGAGAGGGGGAGGGGAAGGGGAAGAGGAGAGAGAATGTGTGTGCAGTTAGAAGACAGCTTGTGAGAGTTGGTTCTCTCCTTCTACCATGCGGGTCATGGGATCAAGCTTAGGCTGTCAGGCTTGGCAGTAAGTACCTTTACCCTCAGAGCCATCCCACCAACCTTCTAAGAGCTTGTTGTTGGTAGATGACTCCCAGGTTGACAGAAGCACCCATGTCTACCCAGTATGTGGACAAGGCTCACAGTCCTTGTGTACTCTCTGCCCCACAGAGAGGACAGGCTTCTGCAGGGTGAGCGACTCTTTGACCTCCAATCCTGAGTAGATGCTTACATCCTGGTAGCAGGAGGAGGGTGCAGTTCTGGGTGCATGAGCCAGAGCAGCGGGGTGCAGGCAGCCACTGTGCCATCCTAGCCCATGTGCCATGGGCCAAGTGAGTCCTCCGAGGTCTGGAGAGATGCCTGAGGAGTTCCAGGTCACTGGAGCATGGTTATTGAACTGGTAACCACCAAACATTCCAGAGGCGGTGTGTGGCAAGACAAAGGGCACTTTGAGGAGGGGATGACCCCTGGGTATTGTGCATAGTGATCAGATTCCAGGTTCGGAGAGAACTCTGTGACCAAGTGGTGTGTGTCATCTATGTTGATTTCATCTCAGACAGGGCCTGGCTCAATTCCTTCCTTGACAGTGACTCCCATGGTGGGCACTGTGGGGACAGTTCATCCCCTGCTCTGGAGCTGCCTGGAGGCAAGACAGGCTGGGCCTGGGTCCAGTGGGACCTTTTGAGGGTTAGAAAGGCTGTAGAAGGAGAGTCTGTGTCCCCTCTGCTTCACATTCTTTATGTCTCTCACTCCCTCTTGGCACATCGTTTCTTAACTTAGGCTGACATTGAAGGTGGGGGAAGTAGTGCTGGAGGGAAATCAGTGTGGGATGAGCTAGAGCAGGAAAGAGTCCTGGGGCTTCCACAGATGGAGCATCACGAGGGTCTCCTGAGTAGGGTCCTGCAGGTGACTTGGGAGTATGAGGTCCTCCTGTGAGTCGGTGGGCAACTGAGCTTTCATGGACCATGTGATCTGTGGGCTAAGGGCCACCCCAAAGGAACGGAGGTTTCTGTATACTTCTTGCAAATTCTGAATGTCAGGAAGCCTAGGATATGGGGGCTGGCCACCATGACAGCAAATGAACTGCCTGTGGAAAGAGGACACTGACTTCTGCTCACAAGACATCAACATACACATCTGTCTGAGAGTCTATATATCCTGGCCACCCATTTTACTCCATTGGGTCTGCCTGGCTCCTGTGGCCCAGGCTCATCTTGGACCCCATACCTTGTCCGGGATCACAGATGCTGCCATCTTTGTCTCCAGCATTTCCTGTTTGCATTACATGGCTTTGGTTAACAAACCTCCTGGGACCCTCCATCCATTAGGTGCTACCCAACATTCCAGCTGAGTCCCTGCTTCATCCAACACAGCCAGCCTCCAATTGCTGAAGATGAAGTATCAGAACAATGCCCTCAATTCAAATCCACTCCCCACACTGACTGGGTCACCAGAATAGAGGGCGGTCTATAAAGAGATCCAAACAGTTGCTGGAGAAAGATAAAACAAGATATCTACAGGATGCTAGAGCAAAACAAGCCAATGTGGGCCTCCACATGCCATATCTATGACATTCCAGTTCCATGTGACTTTCCAATCTGGGAATTGTTGTCAGCTTTCAGAAATGCCTCCAAAGATCTATACCTTAGCAAATTAAAGGCTCTGAGAAGGCCTTCACTAAGGCTGTTCATTCCTCGATTTGACCCATACTCTTCTGAACCATTTAACCCCTTTCACTCCAGAGTATCTGTTAGAATCTCATGAAAGTGATGCTCCCTACTCACCAGATAATACCAAAAGCACTGAAGGCCATGGCTACTTCTCTGATTCTAGGACCAACCCTCTAGGGTTCAAACCTTCTTCTGTCAGTATTGAAATCTTTCTTGGGCAAGCTAGTAGGCAGCTGGCTTTGGTCCCCCCTCCTGTGAATGGGTGACAGTAGTACCGATAGCACACATGGTAGTGTGGTTGTTAACAGGAAGCAGAGCGAGTATTGGCATGATCATGAGGAAGACCCAGGGCCTCATCTTTAGAGCTGGAAGGGACAGCTCTCCCCTTGACCTTGCCTGGGAGATAGGGACAGGTGCTCCTCAGGGCTGGAGTGTGTGTTCTGGTTCTTGAGTGAGGATGAGTTAATTAAGACTCAAAGGTGCTTCCCAGGTTTTTGTTTCCAAGTTCTCTAGGTGATTTTCAGCTGCAGGCCACAGCTCTCGGGGCAGGGGCTTGGACAATCTGTTAGCCCAACTTTTCCAGATCCCAACTCAGAGGAAGAGGGGCCAGACAGAAGGGAGTTCTAATGAGGTGTAGAAACAGGAAATCTCTGAGTAGTGCCCTTGTGGCCTTGGCAGGGGTAGGAGTGGCTTGAGTCATCCATCATTGACACAGGTCATTGGTGGCTTTCCGATGTCCATGCCTCCCTTTCAGGTGACATTTGTGCATGGCTGAGTAAGTCTACATGCTGCAGTCTGTTATGCATCGAGGAGACTCTGTCTGACTGTGTGGCCAGTACAGGACATGCCCTTCCTCCCCTCTTCTGGCTGCTTGTAGACATGATGGCTTGACTTGAACAGCCATCTTGGATAGTGAGATGACATGCCAAGGTCAGTAAGTTACAAAATGACATCATGGAGCCACTGCACCCACCCTGGGCACAATGAAATGGGCACAACCATGATTTCACCTTTTTCCTAGAGGAAGGGAGCTTTAAGAGAAGAATTCTGAGGTCAGAGCAGAAGCAACAAAGGCCACTTTCCTGCTAAAGCTGTTTATGCCTGGACAAGCTGCTCCTCCTTGGTCCAAGCAGTGAGAGTGATATACATGGGAGAGTGGAGACAGGATGCACTGACTGACCCTGTGATGCGGGGCTTCCAACTGTCTCATTCTGACAAGAGAGCAGGTTTTACATAAACAAGATGGAAGGACTACTTGTTCCCTCTGGAAAGTTCTGTCAAATGACCAACCTAGACACACTCTCATATTAATGGGAAATTTCTCCTCTTGTTTATGAAATAATTTTATGGTTGATTCAGAGAGGGGGAGGGGAAGGGGAGGGCGAGAGGAGGGGGAGAGATCATTTGCCAGCTAGACAAATGCCAGACAATAATTTATGGACACATCTGAGCGGCCAGTTTTAATGTGGAGCTGTCTGGAGACTGCACCCTGCACCAGAAAACACTTGTGTACTAAGAATAAATTTATAAATGTCTTTTATAAGCATCAACAAACTCAACAACCCCGCAGACCGTCTCTCATACCCCAAACCAGAACAAAGACACTTGTCTTTGGTCTTTTCCTTGTGGGAGGGCCAGGAAGGCCAGGTGGCTGTCTCAGCTGATGTGATTCTCTGGCCAGGGCCAAGGTGACAGGTCATGCTGGTGTATTTCCATTCCTGCACTGGATAGCTCACTGTCTCCCTCTCCAGAGAACATCTGCTCTAGTGATAACAGAAACATCAGGAAGGCTGTTAGACTGGAGACCACCCTCTAGTGCAGACCAAAGTCACTGTCACTAGCTCTTGGGCATGAAGAGGGACCTGTCCCTCAAACTTTTCAGGGATCCTGGATCACTTCCAGGCCAATGACTTTCAAGATGGGTTGAATTCTGTGATAATGCCCAAGGCTTGAGAACTGCTTTGATCATGTTTAGACCAGCTGTAGTGATGTCTCATTTTTGATGTCCCCCTTGCCTTCAGTGACACAGATTTGATTGCCAACGGACATTCAAGGTTTACAGGTGAAGAAAAAGAGAGTTGAAAACTTCACACATATCCTTGATAGGGAACCATAACGCTAATTGAAGGAGTGATGCTCACCTCAGAGAGCCCTTTCCTTCTCCTCATCGTGCTCACCTCAAGCATGGTGACCAGGTGGGGGGCTCACGGTGCCTGCACTGGCTGCTTTTGTGTGTCCTGGTCTACTATTGGCCAGCCAGTGCTCAGTGATCAACCAAATCTCTTTGTGGTATGGTTGTACTGTGTTTGCTGCATAGCTCCACTCTAGGCTTCCAGGGGTCCAGGGGTCCAGGGGTCCAGGGGTCCAGGGGTCCTCACTGTTGTCTCCCAAAGAGACTTGTGGGTGTCTCACATTGCTGGCTCCATGTTCTGTTCTACTTGGCTCCTTGTCCTTGCACTGTCATATGGCTGCTCTGTCTAGCCCAGCCTCTGCATTGCTAGGACCATTTGATGGGATTCCCCAACCATTTGTTGAAACAGCCAGAGAAAACCTCCATAGAAGTACTGCCAAGCGCCAGATGCTCCACATCATCCACTTCTGGAGGCTTAAAGCCCAATGTCAAAGCACCAGCAGGGTCTTGCTTTGGCTAGCCATGGATCTCTGGGTACCTTCCAGCGGCCCATCCAAGGTGGTTTTTCCATGCTTGAGACTTTGGCAATTCTCCTTTTATAAGAGTTTTGGGGCTGGGGACCAAAGCCTGGGCCCTGCACACACTAAGCTTGTGTTTTTCCACCTGGGCAGCCAGCAGGCTTCTGTTTCTTTTGTAATGACCTCAGATCTGAATAGGATGACCTAATAACCTCATTTTAACGTGTTTTTTTTGTTTTTTTTGAAGACTTCATGTTCTAACATGGTCCCATTCTGAGCTTGGAAGATGGAATTGACAGTACACTCATACAAACATACAGCATAATATATGTCTATAATTTACATATATGTGTTTAGACATATGTGTGTATATACTTTTAGAGGGACATTATTTTTTAATCTACTTTATCTGTCTCTGGTCAGGGCCAAGGTGACAAGCCACACAGTGTATTTCCATTCCTGCACTGGATAGCTCACTGTCTCCCTCCCCAGAGAACATCTGCTCTAGTGATAACAGAAACATCAGGAAGACCCTGGGCTGTTAGACTGGAGACCACCTTCTAGTGTAGACCAGAGTCACTGGCACTAACTCCTGGGTCCATGTGTGAAGAGGGCTTTGTCCCTCAGGGGTCTCTCTTTGTGAGACTGCTCCCTGATCATCCAACCAGGTTCAGGGTGGGGGGACTGGCTGAATTTGAGGGTTATCACCCCATCTAATGGGTTCCTCTTGTCTCTGGCTTCCTGCACAAGCCTGCAGGCTGCAGGCCTGGTGTTTCTTCCTCCAGAGAGGAGCAGCCCTCCCAGCAAGGTCAACTTTTTTGTAGTCAATGTTGATGTTCAGAGCACACCAACCATTGTTCTCTCAAGGGAAGGAATCCGGAACCAAAAACCTGTTCTCTGAAGCAAGTGTGAAGCAAAACTCCTCCTCCTGCTGGGCTGACACCCACATAGGAGCTAGCTAGTTCCCAGGGCTGTGTTCTGAGGTGGATGGTCAGGGAGCTGTGGGCTCTGTCTTTGCAAAGAAAGGAAGATCAATCAATGTCAGGCTATTTTTATAATCATGGTTAAGCAATCATTTGAATGATGCATTTGCATGGCAGAAATCATAAATCTGGAAACCCTTTTTCAAGTTCAGAGATTTTAGTTCCTTTTCCTTCACTGTAAAACACAACAAAATAAACAAACAAAAAACATATGTTGGGACTGGAGAGATGGCTTGGTGGTTAAGAAAACAGGCTGCTTTCTCAGAGGACCTGGGTTCAATTCCCAGCACCCACATGGCAGCTCACAATTGTTTGTAGCTCCAGTTCCAGAGAATCTGACACTTTCACACAGACATATGTGTAGGCAAAACATCAATGCATACAAAATAAAAATAAGTACGTTAAACAGAGAGGGGGCAGGAGGAGGAAGAGGAAGAGAAAAGGAGAAAGGAGAGGAGAGAGCCCATATGTTCAGGGAATCTGGGAAAGGCTGAAAGAGAACGCTCATGCTTAGACTTGACATTCTGAAGACAGGTACTATCATTACTCCAGCCTATTTCTTTCTCATCTTTCATCTATAACAAATGTTGGAGCATCCTTTTAGATTCATAGATAGGTTTCAAAGCTGGTAATATTTTAAAGTGGTTATAGAAGACCAGCACTGTGAGGGATGGAGAGTTCAGCCTTCCCTTCTGTGTCCACGCTCTTCTCTCCAGCCTTGTGGACTGTCACCAGTTCACGTGTCCGTGTGTCCATCCCTTCAGAGTTCCTCCAGCACGTCCTCTTATTTCTTCATGGAATACATCACTGGGTTGCTGTTTTATGCACACAGAGCTTTCTGCATCCGCCCACAACCCCTGCAGCCTGGACCCTTCGCTCTCCTCCCATCACCGAGGACTGTCTGGTTAAGCTATAGCTACCATAGGTGTCTTGGAACTCAGGGAGCTGAGGTATCTTTCCTTTTCTTTGTCTCTTCGGGTCGGAGCCTGAGCAAGGGTATTATGTTCTATTGGCATCACACGCAGGGGACCCTGAAAGGCACCCTTCCCGCTCATGGACTTCACAGAAATGTGACTCATATTTCCAGGAAAGGATGAAGACAGGGACATCCCCAGGGCTGTTCCAGTCAGGTCCCCCCCCCCCCTTTTTTTAGAGCAGTGCATTTTTAGTGTCTTCCACACAAATCCTTAAGAATTGTGTAAGGAAGGAGGGAGAATCCGGTCCGTCCAGGTCCATCAGACAACTTGTCCTTTAGTCACATGATCCTAATTGGCCAAGACTTTCCTTCCAGCATGACCAGGTGAGCCTACCTCCTGTCTCTCCGCTTGCTGTACAGTCATGATGTGAACCTGGATATTCTCCTCACTGTGGAACTGTGAAAGGCAGCCTGGTTCCTTATCTAGCACAGGCTTAAACCCTGGCGACCCAGTAGGGGGCAAAAACCCTACAAGGGACGGAAGGCGTTTGGCTATGCTCCTGAAAACCAGGCTCCTGACAGGAGAACACAGCGCTCCATAGGTCTGTGACTACCAGTCACATAGCCTCAAACCCCTCCACAGGTAGAGGCATGGTCACGTAGCCTCAAGACATTCCCATGTTAATGAGGCACCTAGAGGCTTAGCCACTCCCCCTCCCAGCCACTATTTCAACCTCACCCCTCCCTAAGGTCTTGAGGATACGAATTCACTCATGCCACTCTCCGCCATAAGTGCCCTGAAACCATGGACTGTCTCTCTTCATCGGGATCCACCGTAGGTAACAGTGGAACAGGCCTTTGTCTAAAGAGCCATGTCTAGTCTCCTGCAGAAGGCCTCCCAGTGCTCCCAGCTATGGCCGCCACCAAACCAAACCAAACCAAACCAAACCAAACCAAACCAAACCAAGTGAGCTAGCCGGAGACAAGCCGCGAACTCCGGTCTCCGAGGGACCCCGCCGTGCTCCTCCCTGCTTCTCCTCCTTGGCCCAGGCTAGATTTGGTCTGTGGCCCCCATTTCATTGTCAGCTCTTCTGCGGCCTCCATCAGCAACTGGGATTCCCAAGAGCATGGGAACCTGATGGAGCCGGCTTCCGGTGGTCCCTGGGATCCCCGGCCACCCTACCCCACTCCTGGATGGTGTCTCCGCCCGGGGTTCTCAGAGCCCAACATCCGCCCGGCAGTGCCATGGGGTGCTGGGAGCAGATGTGAGACTTCACCCCCTCCTTTTAACCCAACACCTCACCTCAGAGATTCACCCCACCCCCTCCATCAGGAAATCAGTGGTCAAAATTGAGAAAAGGGAGAGGGGGTGAAAAGCCCTGCAGAATCTCTGAGCTGCTGAGACCCACCCTCCTGAGTTATGCAGTCTGAACTGAATTCCTGTTGGACTGCAGATTTGAACTTGTACCAGTCAGGGAGGCCAGAGCCCACGTGGTGGATAGGCGTTCCTGAGGGTCATTGGAAAGGACAAGCTTGGAGCCAACCTAGCCTGGCCACATCTTAACCTTACCTGCTGGTTATTCTCTTTCTCTGCCCATTTTTGTTTCATTGAGTGACATGCCATCACTGAATAAGCTGGTGCTGAAGGAAGGAACCACAGTGCCTAAGTGACAGCAAGCTGTCCACACACTGTCACATTTGAGAAATGGCATTGCCACCCCTGCGGCTCCACCCTCATCCCACCTGATCCCTTCTTCTCCATCACTAGCCGTGGGCCGTCGAACATTTATTTGAGCTGCCTCAGCCAGCATCAAGATGGAGGGAGACGGCCATCGATGAGAACTCTGAGTCAGCGTGTTGGAAAGTCCAAGGGCTGGGCACATGCAGCCTGCAGAGAGAGGCAGAATTGGCCTTGGGTGAGCTGCAGACAGGACCCTCAGCATACAGGAGCCACCTTGGCTTCCTTGAGAGTCTCTCACTGAGGAGAACCACCTGTCAAGATGGCCTCCTCAAAAGCAAAGGAGTGTGTGTGTGTGTGTGTGCTCGCACTCGCGCATGTGCGCGCATGAGTGTGTATGTTCGTCTATGTCTACATATACATGCACATATTCGAATCTCTGTGATAGCTTGTTGGGAGGTTGGCAGGGCATCTGGAGAGATGTAATCAGAAGTTGTTTCTTTCCTCATGCTTCTGGAGAGCAGTCAAGGCCACAGTGTCTGTGAGAGTTCAGCAAGAAGCCTCTGCTCAGCTTGCAGATGGCTGCTCTTTGTGTTCACACAGCACTGTTTTGTGTGGGGCTGTGTCCGAATCTCCTCACCCTGTAGGATCAGGGCCTACTAAATGTCCTTGACATACCTTATCACCACCGTAAAGGTCCTCTCTCCAAATACAGCTACATGCTGAGGACTCAAAATTAGGATTTCAGCACAGGAATTTTGGGGGAGGGGCGTGGCACGACTGAGCCCCTAACTCTCTGAAGGCAGCTTTTCACAGCTGTTCTGGACCTCCCATGCCTCTCTCCTCCTGAGCACTACCTCATTCCTGAGCCCCAGAGACATAAATATAGTGCATAGATAGGCAGAATTCTATTATTTGGCATGATAGGTGGGGTATTTGATTCATCACATTAATAACAAATTGTTTTAAATGTTGCCTCAAGACCTACCAATTAAAATAATAATGCAAATTAAATATGCAAATCTAAGATCAGAGTAAACTTAATTGGATCCTAAAATTATTATGTATTAATTTTAATAGATGCATGTAACATACACAAAGCACCTATTCTCCCCTTTTCTCCTCCCAGAATTTCCTTTCATTATTTTTTCATTTATTTAGTACACACTTGTGCATGTGTGAACATGCAAGAACACACACTCACATACATGCACCACACATGCACGCATGCACACACACGCATAGCAAGACTATCTCAGACCCACCAGTGACATAAATAATGACACAGAGGTTTTTCAATATTTTAAAGTTCACACCTTTTGCTGGCAGTCTCCTGGCTGGTGCTCGAGTATCCCTGGCACTACATCCTGTCATGTGGCTAGTTCTACCTCTCTGCTCTGTTGTGGTCCATCTGTTTACCTGTGTGTCTGCTGGCTGAATCCCCATGTCTCATTTCTTCTCCCAGAATTCCTCTCTCTGCCCGAAAGATCTGCCTTCCACTTTCTGCTCAGCTATTGGACGTCAGATCTTTGTTACAGCCAATCAGATACAATTCTAGATTGCCTTAGGCAGGTAAGGAAGAACGATTATTTACAGAATATGAGACTGGTGATGGGCCACAGAAATAACAATACCAAGGACCTGACAGTGTTTAGCTCTCTGCTGGGACAGAACTGAATATGCAGAGACAGACCTTCACACAGTGTACACCAAGATATCCCTATTTTAGTCCAATAAACGGCTTTTCCTCAACATCAAAAACTATACACGATAAGAATAATTGTGAGAACTATCTGGTAAGAATTATATCCACAATGTCCAGTCTATTGTATTTGGCAGCATTGGAGAAAGTATTTCACTACCTATCTTATCTTGATGAGTCCATAGTTTTGTACCTAAATCACTTTCTGTCACTGCTCAGAGTTTCACTCAAGTATCTTCTTAGACCCAAAAACACTTTCTCAGATCCTCAACAAGCTTTCATGTCTTTCAACTTTCATAAACTTTATACCTCTTTTGTGAATTTTCTTTTTTGTATCTGTTAACAAGGAAAACTGTAAGACTATAACTATCTAGTTTTCAATGCCATCAGAGACCTAAGAAGAATAAATATTACTTGGGTAAATCCAAAGGGCAGAGCAAACAGCTTCCATATCTAGAAACATGACAGAGACTGTTGGCTACCTGGACAGTCATTCAAGTTTCCTCTATGTAATAGGATATTCATCTTCGACTGTTAGGCCCAGAAGATTTGACAGACATTTTTCTGAAGCAGGAACTTTGAAGGACTGGCCTTCCTTGTCTCAGAAAAGTTGATCAATCGGCTTCCTGGTGTCTTGCGTGTCCACACTTTGGACGGCATGCGGTCAGCAGTAGAGGTAATGGTAGGTTTTTGCCCAGTGGTCATCTTTGCCATAGTTGATGCAAACTCCAGGTGGAGGTTCTTCCCTCCCACTGTCCCTCAGAGGAGAAGGGGGTGCTGCCAGGAGCTGATGAGTCTCTGCCAGAAAAGCCTTTCTTTTATTATGGAAACATCTTAAATATCATAGTCTGCAGATCTCTGAAGTGTTTGAGGACCATCTGTCTATCTAAAGAAGATCCAAACGGACAAACATTGCTTGTTTTTAACAATTTACTTTCTGCTTGACTCTAAAACATATACAGGAAGCTAAATTAGAGCTTATTTCTGTAATTAACTAAATTAGTACCTAACAAGACCACAAGTTTATTTATAGGTGATTAATGGTTAACTTGCATTTCTTAATTATCCTAAACAGTTTGCAAAAGTAGCTTTCATGGACTAGAACTTTATATTACAGTTTTAAATACATTGCATAGGTACAATAACTTAAACAGGAGTTGAAATATATATATATATTTAATTATAACAAATATAACCTTAAATTTCTATGAATATATGAAAATCCACACCAATGTAAAATATTTGAGACTTGTTGCTTTCTAGCCTAAAAGTAGATGCAACAATCCGCCCCTTTATTCTTTCATACCTGTATCCACCACACATCCACACGTATGTGTGTGTGCATGCACATGTGTGATATATAAATAATATAGATATGTGTGATGTGTGTGTACCATGTGTGTGTGTGTGCGCACATGTGTGGGCATGTATGTACCATGATGTACGTGGAAGTCGGAGGACAACTTTCAGGGGTCAGTTTTCTCCTCCTACCACATGGATTGCGGGCATTGAACTCAGGTAGTCAGTCTTTGAGGCAAGTGTTCTTACCTGCTGAGCCATGTATTTCTTCTTAATGGCTAAGTAATACTCCATGGTGTGTATATTTCACATCTCCTTCACCCATTCACCTGTTGATGGACAGCGAGGCTGATCTGACCATTTGCCTATTGTGGGTAGTGATGTAGAAGTGAGTGTGCAGGTGTCTTTACTGTATGCTGCACTGATCTTTCAGAAATGAACCAAGGAGTGATCTAGCTAGTCATATGGTAATTCTGCCTTTAAGTTCCCATAGTGGCTGCACTAGTTGACATCCCAACCAATAGCCAGTAAGTTGTCCCTCCCCCCACATATTACTTATTGTCTTGATAACAACTGTTCTGCATGGTGTAAGATGTAACCTCAGGTTAAAGATATGGATCCGTGTGTGTGTGTGTGTGTGTGTTTGTGTATGCGTGCGCTTGCAAGCGTGTTCGGTGTGTTTCCTGGCTACTTGTGCCCCCCCCCCTTACTGATTGGATTATTTTGGGTTTTAGAGTTGAGTCCTTGATGTATTCTGACGATTTACGACCTGTTGAAGAGTAACCCGCAAAGCTTTCTTCCCTTCCCGTAGGCTGACGCTCTCTCTGCTCATTGTTTCCGTTTTGATCAAGCATGTTCCTTTGATGTAAGTCCACTGGCTAATTCTTACATCCTGATCTGCTCCTGTACTGTTCCGGAAGTGGTCACCTGTACCTACAGCTTGGAATATTTACCCTGTGCTTGCCTGCACTAGTTTTAAAGCTCTAGATCTTAGATCCATTTTAAATTTGCTTTTATTCAACATGAAAGGAACATGCTGGGAATGGGATGTGCATGGATATGCAGGTTCATTTCTAGGAGCCCTGCTCATCCATGGCCTGTATCTCTATTTGGAGGCCAACACCATGCTGTCCTTATCACCATGGTTCCATGGTGCAGTGACACCTCCAGCATTGCTCTCTTGCTTTGGCTAAGAAGGATCTTATGTGTTTTCAAACAAATTTTAGACATTTTTTGAGTCCTTTGAAAAATGCTATTGCTGTTTTGATGGGAAATGCAGTGAGACTGTAGGTTGCTTTTCCTAAAATGACCATGTTAAATGATACTAATTGTGCTCGTCCGTGAGTGTAAGAGATCCCTCCATCTTTCAGTGTCTTCTTGTGTTTTACTGTTTTCATTGTAAACATCTTTTGCTTCCTTGGTCAGAATTATTTCTATGTTTGGGGAGGGCATTGTTAATGGGATTCAAACTTTTTGACAGTTAAAAAGAATATTTTCACATGCATGTGGAAGTGCGGAGGTCAGGGGACAGCCTCTGGCATTGCCGCTAATGCTTGCACCATTTTTTTTTTTTGAGGCAGGGTCTCTCTTTGCTGCTAGACCTCATATTGCAGGCTAACTAGTCCTGCAAACTTCTGTCTCTGCCTCCCTGCTAACCATAAGGCACTGGCATTCTATGTGCATGCCACTGTGTCCAGCTTTGCTTGGCTTCCAGGGATCCAACCTCAGATTGTTAGGCTTGCATGGCGAGCAGTCCTGAGCACAGAGCACTGAGCACCCACAGAACCGTCTCCCCGATCTCAGTCCTTCTTTTAAATTTAGGAATCACATCCATCCTGGGAGTGCTTTACCTATAGCTGTGGTAACAAACCAGCTAGTTCTGAATTCTCTGTTGAATTAGGACACACACACACGCACACACACACACACACACACATGGACACACACACATACATGGACACACACATATACACGAACACACAAACACATACACACACACACATACATGGACACACACACACGCACACACACACACATACATGGACACACACACATACATGGACACACACACACGCACACACACACACACATACATGGACACACACACACGCACACACACACACATACATGGACACACACACACGCACACACACACACACATACATGGACACACACACACGCACACACACACATACATGGACACACACATATACACGAACACACAAACACATATACACACACACACACATACACTTATACACATGGACACACACACATGCA
>JADRCH010000008.1:13787344-13846829 GCA_019843965.1 Rhynchomys soricoides
ATACATACATATACACACATACATACACATGTACACAGAGATACACATTAGGACACACACACCACAGATTGGTAAATATAGCTTGTGGGCTGTTTCAGATAGATGACAAAGTGTTTGAAACTTTCAAATCAGGTGTCAGTTTTTAAAAGTTAATTTACAGGAAAAAAATATTTAGATTTCATGTTTCTCTTAAGAAATCCCTGGATCAAGACTCAGACTTTTTGTGGGTCTCTCTGACCTGTTTGGTTCTTATTTGCAATTTCCAAAACATGTCTCAAAGTTTTTGGTAAGCAATATTTTTTATGAGCAAAAATCACAAACTCTTACTAAGTAACAGTTAAATATTTTACACAATCATTTTGCTTATATTTGTTGCCTTTTTTACAAAATCCGTTTAAAATCCTTTGATTCCTTTTGCGGACTTTCCCAGCCCTAGGCTCACTTTGCCCAGTGGAAAAGTTAGAACTCCTGAGTAGGAGCCTTCTGGATTCAAAGCACCCTGACATCCTTTGTTTAGACTTTTTAATTGAGATTATAATTTAATTACAACCTTTCTCTCTCCCCTTTCCTCTCTCCAAACCTTTCTGTATAACCGTTCCTGTTCTTCAAATCCATAGCTTCTTTTTTCAGTAATTATTTTTGTATGCAGAATAAAATCTAAATATAATCTGCTAAATTTAATATAACATTCCCAGATATAATCTGTTCATCTGTATAATGTTACTGGTATGTTTTCGGGGCTGACCTGACAGCCGGTTGGCGTGTCCTTCCCTGGGGAAGACTTCTCCAGCTTCTAGCTTTCCTCAGTTGCCTGGAGTTCTTATGTAGGGTTGAGGCCTTGTGGAGTTTCCCCCACCCAGGCTGGCATGTTCATTGGTACCATCCTATTCAGCTCACATGACTGCAGTCATGTTGGTAGGAATAGCTTCTGATATTCCTAGGAGACAGAAACCCAGAGCAACCTCCCTGATCCTCTGGCTTTTGCAATCTTCCTGTTCACTCTTCTGCAGTGTTCTTTGAGTTTTAAGTACAGGAGTGTTTTGTAGACGTATCCGTAAGGACTGGGATCCACAACTCTGCATTTTGGTTGGTTGTGGTTTTATGTAGTGGTCTCCATGTGTTGCAAAAAGAAGTTTCTCAATGGCGGGTGTTTTAGTTAGGGTTTCCATTGCTGTGAAGAGACACATAACAATGACAGCTCTTATAAAGGAAAATACTTAATTAGGGCTGGCTTACAGTTTCAGAGGTTTGGTTCATTATCATCATGGCGGGCAATATGGCAGAGTCCAGGCAAATATGGTGCTAGAGAATGAACTGAGAGGTCTGCATAGTTCTCTACAGAAGGGGACTGGGCCACATTGGTCAGACTTGAGCATATATGAGACCTCAAAGCCCACTCCCACAGTGACACACTTTCTCCAACAAGGCCCCACCTACTTCAACAAGGGGACACCTCCTAACAGTGCCACTCCCTATGGCCAAGCACTCAAAAGCATGAGTCTATGGGGGCCATATCTATTCAAACCACCACAAAAGGTGAGAACTACCCTTATCTGTGGGTTAAGGCCACATGTTTCTGGATCGTTGTTAAGGATTGTGCTGGTTTAGTAAATTAGTCATTGTAGAATCTTTCCCAATAACTATGATTTCACTAGCACTGAGTAGTTAGTATGCAGTACCTGCCATGGTGTCCCTCTTGCTGAGGGGGTCTTCAGCTTCATTAAAGAATAGTTGTTCCCACCAAATTAGGTATGCCACTACTGTGCCTGTAGAGCTATCGTGACATGCTGATTGTTGAATTAATTCAGAGGTGTGATAGCTGGATGGGACTGTTGGCTGCCTCCCTCCTTTGGAAGCTTGAATGTGTCCTCTGGTACCACGAAAACTAGTGACCAAAGAGGGGACATTCAGGTCAGTTCCAGCTCAGGTCCTCTGGGGCTTCATTTTGAATGTCATGGTGTCCTCAGAAATAGGGACACTTCTGGGCAGCAACCAAGGCCAATAGCAGTAGGCTGTATGTTTTGGGAGTCTCTGGAACAACCCTGGCCAACAGCTCAAAAGAAGGCTTCTCATATCTGGTATTAGAGTTTTTGTTAGGGGGTCTTTGGCCTTTGGAGGGAGCATTGTCAGCCCAGATAAGAAAAGTTTGTTAAAACTATGTATGTATATTAATATATGGGAGTACATGTATTGCAGGCTTTTTAAAGGTAAATGGTTAATAGCATGATTCACTGTGGCATTTCCAGGCATCCTTGCTATTTTACCAACCTACCTCCTTCCCCCATATTTATCTCTCTCCCTTCCTTGGGAGCCGCCTCTTCTTTTCCTGTATCCCCCTCAGCTCACTTAAAAAGCAGTCTGGAGCCTTGTTTCCTATGAGCTTATAAAACTTTTTCTGGGGTTGTATAAATGCTCAAAAATTTCAAAATGATAACATGCTTATTCTTTTTCTGATTCTACAAAGATAAATTTTGAAAAAAAAAAGTTTAACAAGTCTGAAAATGTATTAAAATAATGGAAAATGACCCCAAATATCTCTTGTATATGGAAAATCACCTTTTGGTGAAATCATTTAAAAATGTTTCCCAAAGCCAACCTGGACCCCTGAGATCTCTCAGACACTCAGCCACTTACCAGGCAGCATACACCAGCTGATATGAGGCCCCTGACACATATATAGCAGAAGACTGCTGGGTCTGTTCTCAGTGAGAAAAGACACACCTAACCCTCGAGAGACTTGAGACCCCAGGGAGTGGGGAGGTCTGGTGAGGTGGGGGTCTGGGGGGTTATCTTCTTGGAGACAGGGGAAGAGGTATGGGATGAGGAACAGTCAGAGGGCAGACCAGGAAGGGGATAATGACTGGACTGTAAAAAAAAGCTGAAATAATAATTAATAATAATAATAAATAATAATGATCCTTAAAAAAAGAATTATGGGAAGATATTCACAGCTGAGTAAGTGTGCAAAATGGGATAAGAGGGGAATGACAGTAGCGTAACATAGCCCCAGTTCTTAGCACAACTGACTCCATGATGGAAATGCCATTCAGGCTGTAAAACTCAGCACATAGACAGCACCTCCTGCTAAAACTAAAGCAAAGGCCTAATCCGTCAAAGTCCACAGTTCTGGGAAAGTGTCTAAATGTGCTAACCTTGCTTTGTGGCTTCTCTAGTTCTGCTTCTGGCTAACTGTTCTTGATAACTGAAGCATGGGTTTTATGTTTAAAAACTCATCCTGGGGAAGGATCAGTGCTACACTGGGATCCTGAACACCCAGCTTAGTCACCAGCTGGCTAATGAAGACTTTCTATTGACTTAGACCCATGTTCAAGCAGTCTTCTCTGGGGAGGTACCCCACAACAGGTAGAAAGGCTTATGTCTACCCACAAAAAACTTTCTATACCGACCACAGATGCACATAATCATTTAGAGACATGGTATTCTATATTATATATACAGACACTGGCAATTAGTTATCCATGCTTAGCCATTTAGGTTATATTTTAGTTAATTTTCTCATTGCTGTGACTGAATACCTAACCAGAGAAACTTAAGAAGGGAAGGGTTTCTCTTGGTTCACTGTTTGAGGGGATACAGTCTGTGGAAGCCATGAAACCATGGCAACAGGAGGGCGAGGTCACTAGTCACACTGTGTCTGCAGCAAGAGGCAGAATGTGAGTGTTGATACTTAGCCTGACTTCTCCTTTTCCAATAGCACTTCATGGATTTAGACTATGTGACTGCAGCCATGCTGGACTGAAATCTCCAGGACTGTCCCTACAATCGTAAGATGGTTCCCCATGAATAGTTTCCCAGCAGCCCATTTGCAGACTGAACAATCCAGATCCCCACTTGAAGCTTTGTAACTGGACTGTGGATCTATGACAGAGCCTGACTCTTTGATATTGTCTTAAGGTAGAACAGGCAGATTCTAGCTAGGAATTTTTGTCCCAATTCACATTTGTTCTGCCCCTTTCTGAACCAAACTGCGGGACTCTGACTCTTGCTGACATATGGGGACACTTTCTTATCAGTGAGCCCTGTCATACCTTTCGGCTGGTCCTTACACACCCGGGATACTGTGATGGGGACAAGAAGCTGAATGAAGCGAGATCCTGTCCCTTGAGCTCAGCTGCTGCTCGCTCATGAGCCCTCTGCTCTCAATTCCCTGTACTACCTGTGTGGTGCTGAGCTTCTACATGAGTGAATGCAAGGGCAGGCAGAGTAGATAACTGTGCTTGGAAAAAGTCAGAGGAGATTCTATCACTCCTGCTGGGCCTGAAGGATGAAGGGACCCTACTGAACAGAGACGGAGGCAAAGGCATTTCAGATGCAAAGATTCCCGGTGTTCAGGGGTTCCAGTGATGAACTGAGAGTCTCAGCATGGCTAGATCTTATTGGAGAGACGTTAGAAAGCCTCCTTTTCATAATGGTCTGTGCTCAGGCAGCTGTGGTACTCATGTCAAAGGGACAAAGGGTTAACAGGCACTAGGAGACAAAAGTGTTTCAATAGTCCCACCTACGAGGTGCCATAGTAAACACTGTGCCGATTGTCTGTTCTCACATCTATCCTGAGGCTCCTTCCAGCTGTTCACTTTCTGAACAGAACTCAGTGACTTCACCATGTCCCCCATGTTTGTGACCTTGCTGCAGTCCTTCACTGTGAAGTTCCTAAGACTCCCCGGTCTGTAAGTCCAGGGACAGAGTGAAGAGACGCACGTCCCTGGCTTCAGCATCTTCCCTCTGAAGTTTTTGATCCTGTGCCTGAGACTCTTGGCCATCAAGCTGGGCTTCTAATTTGGAAATGTGGAAAAGCTGTAAGATCTCAAATATTTTCCATGAAATGCTGTAAATTTTTAGACAAAGCAATAGCTTGTCTGAGGTGACAGAATGGAAAAAGCTACTACTGTGGGAGACTCTGCCCTGGTACAACCGCAGCGGTGCTGTGGCTTCATGTGACACCAGTGAAGATGGTTCCACAGATGGGAATGACGGCCACTGACCGCCATGGGATGCATGCTCCTTCCACAATATACATCCCTGAATCTTCAGTCTACCAGTTCTGAGCTCAGTGGTCAGGGGAACAAAGTGTGTCCCAGGCAATCCCAAAGTTCAAACCCAAGCTCCCCCATCCCTGCCCTTTTGCTTCTGTGAGAGTGGAAAGATTTGGTGGGAGCTCTCAAAGGATGCTCTGACTTCTGTGCTCACAAGTTTTCCCAGGTCACACCCACTCATGTAACTTGGGATCTCATAAAAAACAAGTTCCCGCCTTCCTGGTGGGCTGGACCAGGCTGTGTGGTTGTGTGCGTGTAGGGAGTGGAGCTGGCATCATGGGCATCTGTTTATTCTGCTCAAGGACAGGAAGGGTGGAGTGGGCCATCTGTGTCCCAGCTTCTGGATGCCAGGTGGGATTAGACTCCTCGTTTGATTTGGGAGGCCTTGTCCTTTCTGGTCACACCCACACCTTCTGAGCCTTTTCTAGACCGGAGGCTGGAGTGACTCTGGAGGCACCCTTGGCCCAGTCACATACAGGGAGGAATCTAGTCCCATACTGTCAGGACGTTGCTCAAGCTGCTGAGCCAACCTGCCACAAAGAAGTCAGGAGCCACATCCCTGTGAGCAGATGGGACTTTCTCAGTAGCACTGTGCCTTTGGGCTGCATGGTGTGCATTGCTCTATAGCATCTATTTCTGGCCCTTAATTCACAGAGCTGTGTGAGGCTAGGGTCTTCTATCCAGCCCAACAAAGAACCCAGGATGGGCGAGAGCTCCCACCTGGGACAGTTTTTCTAAGCTTCAGAATGGCAGCAGGGCTGAGTGTAATCCTCATTTCTAAAGTTGAACTGAGGTATGACATGCATGCATAAAAGGTTCTTTTTAAAATCACAAAACATATAGCAGAAACTATAGAGAAAAACCTATCATTGATCATTTTAGCCATTTGCAAGCACACAGTTCAGTGGTATTTCATACAGTCAGGGTTGTATAGACACTGCTACCATCTATGCCCCATTTACATCACACTGTAAACCATTGCATACCCAACTAGAGCTCTTTACTCAGTAGGAGCTCCCCTCTGCCTCCCGTTGTCTCTACCCCACATCTACTGTCATACTTTCTGTCTCTGAATTTACCTGTAGTCCAGGTGCGGTCATATAGACGAAACCATATAGCAGTTGCCTGTGTCTGGGTTATATTTTCAAGTGCCATCTGTATTGCAGCTCTTTTGAACCAAAGTTGGTCCTGTTTATGGCTGAGTAATATTCCATTGCAGAGTGTCGTGGAATGCTTTCATCCTTGGCTGCTGTGAAGTGTGTTGTAGATGGGTGTGCAGAGGTGGGCTTATGTCCTTGTCTCAGGCTTTTTCTGTGTATACATGCCTAGGAATGACGCTTCAATAACGTATCAATAGGAGGTGTTCAACTCCATGAATCTGTCCCTATGCTTGTTTGGGAGCCACTTTTGGAATGTAAATTTAGGATGTTGTCACTTCTTCAGAGGTTTCCTTGGATCTCTTCTGGAAGGGGTTTCAAGGGGACCATGATTATTAACGTGTTCTCAGTACTCCCTTACGACCAGGCTTAATTATGGGGACTAAACACACACACACACACACACACACAGATATACACACAAACACACACACATACACACACATACACACACACATACACAGAGAAACATATACACACACATATACAGACAAACACAAAAAAACATATACACACACAGACATACTGACAGACAGACACACACAGTTGTAGACACACAGATATAGACACACACATGTACAGAGACATGTATACACACCCAGACATAAAAACGGACACACAGAAAGGTACAGACACATACATATAGATAGACAGGCAGGCAGGCAGACAAACACAGATACAGACATGTAAACACACACACATACACACAGAGAGACATACACACAGAGAGACACACTGACACACACACAGATATAGACACACACATGCACAGAGACATGTATATACACCCAGACATATAAACAGACACACAGAGAGATATAGACATGTTCACACAGACAGGCAGTCAGGCAGACACAGATACAGACACTTGTACACACACACACACACACACACACACATACACACACACCTACCTTCATAGTGTTCTGGACAGTCTCATGACTGCCATCTGTGTGCTGGAGAGATTGCACCTGGTAGCTCAGCTGTGGCACTGGACCCCTCAGCGTTCCCATCCTGTCCCCTTTGAAACCTTGTAGTCCAGGGACACATTTTTATTTCTATTTGAGACATTTTTTTTAAAAAATTTCTTTATTTTTTGTGTGTGGGTGTTTAGCCTACATACATATCTGCATATCACCTGTGTACTTAGTAATTGTGGAAGCTGGAAGATGTCATCAGATCCCCTGGAACTGGAGTCACACATGACTGTGAGCTGCCATGCGGGTGCTGGGAATTGAACCAGGTTCCTCTGGAGGAGCAATCAGTCCTCTTAACCACTGAGCCTTTTTGGGTGTGTGTGTGTGTGTGTGTGTGTGTGTGTGTGTCTCCTGGAGTTGTTTTTAAGGGACAGTGGTTCTTGACTCCTAAGCTTTTCCTTTAAACAAATATAGTGTGTGTGTGTGTGTGTGTGTGTGTGTGTGTGTGTGTGTGTGTGTTCATACCATAGTGCATGAGTAGAAGTCAGGACAGCTTGCAAGAGTTTCCTTGGCAGGAGCACCTTTACCTGTGGACTACGTTTCCCCTCCCCCCACCTCGCCCCCACCAGCTTTCCTTTTTTAACTACTTTGCAGTTGCACTTTTTCCTCTAAGGAAGTTTTGGTTTGAGGCAGGGGCCATTTGCATGTGTGAATGGTGCATGCTTGCCGGTGCATTCCGAATCTCTGGGTCTGAAACTGTAAAGGAATGAGCTGCTGGCTGGAGTCACCAGGCCTGTGAGGGCAAAGCTCTGCCTTCTCCTACAAGAAGGTTCATCTCCAGCTGTGAGTGGCCGATGCCACAGAAGCTGCTGAGCTGGAGAGAGGAGGCCACCGGAGATCTGTGCTAAATCTCAAGCTCAGTGACTTGTCCATCAGGAAGGGGTGGGCTCTAGGGAATCCAGCAGAGGCTGTTGCTGGTTCTCCCTGCCTCTCAATATCTCTGCCTCCCATTGAATGGCTTCTCCTACACCCTCACTACGCGGGCGGTTCTAGGATCTTCTGTCTGCTGACTCACAGCTGAGGCCTCTAGTGGTTAAAATTCACTGTGGGTCCCCATTACAGACCTTTCTGGCTCAACTCACACTGGTTGCTGCCCTAAGACACCCAGGGGAGGCTTGAGGAAGGCTGAGTATTGCCAGGAGACAGAGATTGCATGTTAGCATCCAGGACAACCCATCTCTACAGAGGGCATTGAGTGATGTGGAGCTGAGGCAGACCCCAGTCCCTGGTCCACTCTGCTTTGTGCTGAACAAGGTTAGGGCATCCTCTGAACTCAAGGCTCAGCAGGAGCAATCCCTCAATTCAGGGAGCAGCTTCTGTGTGGGGCCAGCTCTGTCTCTTTCCCTTTCCAGCTCTGACTCCTCCTGGGAAGCCCAGTCAGGGAACCAGCCAAGTGTCTTCAGTGGCTGCCATTTCTTCATGCCATTCCGGGCAGTGCAGTTGCTCCTGTCCCCGGTGGACTGTGGCCTCCCACACACACCCCAGCATGCTTCCTATTGGCTCCTCCAAGCATCAGTGCCCTTGCCAGACAAGCCTATCCAAAGCCTCTCCTTGACTGTCAGTACCTCACCTGCCTAGCTCCTTAAAAAGACCTTGTTTCATTGCTCCCTTGGCATTCTTGAACTATCTCTCTCTCTCTCTCTCTCTCTCTCTCTCTCTCTCTCTCTCTCTCTCCTGGGTTATTGAAACTCTATGAGACCCTTGCCCTTCCTCCACTCATCTTCCTATCTTCCTGCTTTCAGGACCTCTTTCCTCTCTGTCTTCTTCCTCCTCTTTGCTGCTTTCTCTTCTGCTCTCTCTTCTGATTGACCACGGGATGCAAGGCCTGCAGTTTTTCTTGGTTTTGTTTCACATTTAACATTATTGAAGGCTTCTCTTGCTTCATTTCTGTCATGGGAACCTGGCCATCCATGCCAGGCTGGACTGGGCACCGGCACACTTGATGCTTCTTGTCCTTTTGTGAGTGAACAATGGCAGCCTCTCCTCTTTCTCTTGACTTTGTACTTCCAGTCAACAAAGCTACCTTCTGTTCCTGACCCCTCCAGAGTTGCTCAGCTTGCTCTTCCCCATAGACTCTGTTGTATTTGTGGAGTGCCCGCTTCATGCCCATAGCTATGTACCAGGCTCCTGGGAAAAGCACACCAAGGTGACTCTAAACAAGCTCTTCTCTCTGCCCTCTAGGGCTTGGACTGTGTAGACAAACACCAGTTCAGAGCCAGCATACCTCCTTCCTGCTTTACCAGCAGGTATGGCCTAACCAGGCCTGGGGAGTGTGATGTCTGTTTTCTGTTCCCATAATGGCATCTCTAAAGTTGGATAACTTATAAAGAGGAAAGGTTTGTTTTGGCTCACGGCCTTAGGTCATCTTAGTCACCTCCCCAAGGCTCCCTCAAACCCTGTGGTTGGATTCTGTTTCCACTCTTCTGATACTTGACAACGAGAACTGGGTTCTGTCAGCAACCCTTCAAAATCACGGAAAGCACATCAGAACCGTGGCAGACCAAGTTCTGTCATCCTCATAAGGAACCTCAGTTATGACCGATTCTAGCTTTCCCAGTGAGGAGTGCTCACAGGTCTGAGCCCCTGACCATCTCATCCAAGGCCAGAGTACAGGGAAGGCTCAGAGACACTGGGGTCAGGTGTCTGCTCTGTCCTGGGGTTCTCGTCCATTCAACTGAGTATACATTTTTAATCGCGTCTCTGCTGAGACCACATTGCCACTATTGCCTGAGGGTACCTCACTCTATTTAGACAAAAGTCAAGTATACACCATTACTAAGCATCAGCAGCTCTGAGCTTTGCGGGAGGGCCAGAGACCTCTTTGGCTAGAAAGCCATAAGTTTAGCCTCTGGCCCAGTGAGCCAGAGGCTTGCAACTCTAGACTTTCAAGGCCAGAAGCTTTTAGCTCCGGGCTTGAAAGTTCAAGGCTCAGTAGACAGTGTCATAGCTACAAGCTTAGAGTGACAGGGATTTCATCTCTAGGCCACTTCTGGTAGCCCCTCAACTATACCAGGTACTCTGAGACTCTTTGTATCTCTTCAGTGGCCAGAACTTGAGTTTCTCCCTCACCTCAGTGTTCAGGGAGTGAGCTGATCCTAGTGACACCAGCTCAGCTTGCCATGCTTGAGATGAAGACCACAGTAGGCAATGGAGTACTCAGACAAGAGTCTTTATTTAGGCCTGCTTAGCTATGGCTCACCAAAACTGTCACAATTGGAGTGCAATTATGTCCCTGACACAGCCATGGTTGGAACAGCATCGTGACAGCCATAGTGGCTTCCTTGGGTGGAATGCAGTTTCCTTAGGCTGTTAGTGGCTGGAATAGAGTCTCCCTGAGAGGCTGGGGATGGGGATGACAAGTGGTAGGGATGACTGGTCTAAGAACGGCCTGAGAAGTGGTTTCTTGATTGACAACTCCTGTGGTCTCTGTGAAGATGGAGGGCAGGGCACCAGAGGTGTGGTTGCCATGGCCCCTGATAAATCTTCAGGAGACGTGGCCGTATTGCTCACAGCTCTGAGATTCAGGTTACAGAGATAAGAGTGGCTTCCATTGGGTTTCTGTCCACACATAGGCTAAAACAGTTTCTTTTGGCCTCTCTAGCAGCTGCCACTATGAACAGGTGTAGAAAAGGATCCGAGCTGCTGGGTCTTGGCTCCATCTGGCATTTAAACAGAAAAACAAAAACAAAAGTCACAAACATAAAGGTGGGCTCACAGTAATGGTCTGTCATGAAATTCATTCTACATAGTGTTTGGCTCCAGTTTCACATCCTTAGGGAAGGTGTCCATCCTGGATTTCTCAACATGATCCATCTATTGCATGTGGAAAAAGGATGATGTCTTTAAAAAATGAGGAGGTTGGGAGCCTAGAAAAAGCAGATATTGCCACCATCCTAATTCATTAGGGAGAAGAAGATTTTTAATATTTATTAGGGTAAAGATTATATTTAATTAAATATAATTATATATTATAATTATATTTTATTACGTTTATAATTAAATTAAAAGAGTAAATTTTTTGTTCTATGTGTATGTTTGGGGAGATTGGTTTGTTTTAAATTATGTGTCTGTGTGTTTCTGTGAGTGCAGATGCCCAGAGAAGTCAGCAGATCCCCTAAAGTAGAGTTATAGGTGTTTGCAAGCCTCCCAGTGTCCGTGCTTGAAACTAACCTGGGTCCCCTGCAAAAGCAGTGAGTACTCTTGGTGGCTGAGTTATCTTCTTTCCAGCCCAAGATTGAGATTTTTATGTGGCAGTAGAACAGGGAACGCTGTCTTTATGTGCACCTGATGTTCACTGGGGCGTGAGGATTGCTTTTCATTTGCTCCATGTGAGCTACGGTGCTGAGAGCAAGATGAAGACTCGGCCCAATGATTTGTCCTCCTGAGAAGCCTCCAGCTAGAGTGCTTTCTCACAAGGCGGGATATAATGTAATGGAAACAGAGTCATGATTAATAACAATGGCTGCAGTGCTGGCACAATGTCCTTCCCATCCAGCTCCATCCCTGGCCTTTTGCTTGTATGAACTCATTTCTCACCCACTCCTGGACTGGATGCTACCTTCTGCTTTAGCACGCTTGTGCTGCTGTGACAGAATACCACAGACTGGGCCATCTGTGAAGAGCAGGACTTTATCCCTCACAGTCTTAGAGATTGGGACTTCAAGCTCTGGGTACAGCAAGCAGCCTGCAGCTGTACCAGTCTCTCCTTCCAAGAGGGCACCTTGCTGATGTTGCTGTATCTTCCATGGCCAAAGGATGGTAGAGGCAGGAAAGGACCACACACTCATAGTCCACACAGCCTGTGCCCACTCACTAAGTGGAGTCCATGTGACCTAAACAGTTCCCAAAGGGCCCCACCTCCTGATACTAAGGTATCAGGGATTAAATTCCCAACTTGAGGACTTTAAGGACACATTCAGATTCCAACACGATCCATATTTTGAAACTGAGGGAGATGAGGTGATTTTTACAAACAGACTCAGTGAGTTAGAAATGGGGATTTCTCACACAGATGAGCTCCACGCTCTGTGGCTAAACACAGCTGCCTGCTGCCTCTCCCAGGGCCAAAACCCTGAGAAGATCAAGTCTACTTCCATCCAGGGCATCTCGATAGGCTTCTTGAGGGAGACAGCTTAATTGTCCTAGCAGGAGAGGGAGGAGACTGTGTGTTCTAAGTGAGAGCAGTCATCCCAAGCTCTGGGCTACCTTGGAAGAATGGGAACCTCCATCGTTGTTAATGGTGGGAGCCAAAGTTGACATTTAGCTTCTCCAAATAACAGCACTGTCTCACGGAACTGCTCTGTTTTAATACCCAAAAATAGCCCAGGAGTTTAAACCATCAGCCTTGGCACATACATGGGGTTAGACAAGTTGCCTCTACATGGCCTGCTTTTAGCAGGACCAGTGTTGTCCTAGGGGAGGAAAGAACATCTCTGAGGAGTTGGTGAGCTTTAACTCTGTGTTTTGATTTTGAGCTTTTGGAGGAATTGATCTTTCAAAAGCTAGAAAGGCTTGGTTTGTTCTGCTGTGGAGCCCACCCCCTTCCTTTCTTCTGATGGGCATACGGATGAAGTTTAGAGTATAGTAGAATCTTAAGTAGAAAGATTGTTCTGAACCAGTGTGTCTGCATTGGAGGTGGGGACTGACCATGGGCCACATTGTTCTTGGGTTTATGGAGGCTTCCGGATGAAGGACAGTCAGGGTGGAGGGCTAAACTCCAAGAGCTACAGAATTGGCAGGGTGACAGGAGAGGATGCTAAGATGACCCTCTTCATCAAAGCTACAGCTTTGGGGGAGAGAAGGAAATGCCTGCTCTGACACCAGTCCCTGGCTTCACCCAGCATTTTCAAGGTCAAGTTTTGGAGCCTGTTCTTCTGGATGTATGTCTGAGTTTACAGAAATATCTGTACTTAGCTATGTGCTGGGCCTTCTCATCTCTGACTTCTCAAAGAGAAGTCCAAATGCCTGGAGTAAGTTCACTTACATCTCAGAAGGTTTAGCTTGAGTTCAGGCACCCAGAATTAATCCTGTGTGGAGACGGGTGGTGGTCACATCTCCCAGGCACCAGACCTTTCCCCTTACTGAAGAGGACCCCAACTTTCCCAGTGTGCATTTGAATGATCCCTCTGTCTACTCCCTAGGTCCAGAAATGGACCTGCAGGAGGCAAGTAGCCTAATTCTTCCCATTATCTAGTTCAAGAGTGGGAATGAGCAGGTTCCAAAGGAATCATCAGGGGTCTGAGGAGAAACTCTCTCTAGAGGTGTGAGGGAGAAGAGTCTGTCTCATCAGCTCTTTTGTAAGCATAGGAGACCACTGACACCAGGATGATCTGCACAGCCAGGAGTGCAGTTGTCGAGCCCCTGGCTGCTGGATTGGACCTTGCCTGACACTCATCTGCCTGGGAATCTTTAGCTTCTTTTCTGGAATAAGCCCAGCCAAATGACTCTTCTGGCTCTGGAAACATCCACCAGTGAAATCCTGGCTCTAAACAAATCTTGATGTTCGATGGCCTTAGGCAACACTTGAAACCACCACCTCAGGGCTCCTCTGAGAACACACTCTGACCACCTGTGTCTGCATGTGTTGGCCTTTTGAAGGGCTTGATTATGTTTGACCTCACAGTATATTTAAGAAGGGAGGGAACTGCAGGTCAAGGTCACAGAGGCAGCTAACAGGTTGGCTTGAGCACCTGGGAGGCTGATGGTGGCCCTGAGGGGGCTCAGCTTCAGGAAAGAGGAGAGACTGGACGTCTGGAGAAAGTGAGTTTAGGAGAATGGTGGGTAGTTAAGACAGCTGCAATTTTTTTTTTTTTAAGCCGGGCAGTGGTGGCGCACGCCTTTAATCCCAGCACTCGGGAGGCAGAGGCAAGCGGATTTCTGAGTTCGAGGCCAGCCTGGTATACAGAGTGAGTTCCAGGACAGCCAGGACTATACAGGGAAACCCTGTCTCGAAAAACAAAAACAAACCAACCAACCAAACAACCCCAAAAACAAGACAGCTGCGACAGGTGAGTAGATTCCATGGGAGGTGTGTGGACATACCATGTGCACAATGAAGATGGGAGAGCGTGAGAAGGTGGAAGACAGAAGGCAAGGATTCACCAGCTGAAAGGAAGAGGGCCAGACTGGGAGAATGGTGTCTGGTTGCTGGACAAAGCCAAAGGATCTTCTTTGGGGTTGTGATGGCCTACCCTGCATGAATGCATGTGGCCGTCTTCAGCTTCTAGGGGCAGGTACAGCTGGGCAAAGACGGACTTCATTAGGACTAGGTTTTGCTGGGTGGGGGTGAGGAAGTAAACACAGGTGTGTGAGCAAGGGCATTTGAGAGGGACCGGTGGACTGTGGAGGACAGACGTCCTCTGGTGACTGCGTCAATGGTCAGATGTGTTGATCGGCTTTGCATACTGTTAGACTTGTGCTAATGACGGTCCACACTGGGAAGGAGGAGGAATTTGAAATCCAGATTATGGAGAGCCCAGGGTAGTCAGCATAGGCTGCAACACAGCAGGCCTTCAAGTCTAAGGTCATGGCAGCAGCATGGTTTCATTTTGAGGCCTCTTCTCTTGATGAGACAGAGACAGAGAGACCCAACTGAGGGCATTTCCTAAATAATGACATTAATCTCATCATATAGGCTCCAATCTTGTGACCTTGTCTAACCTTACCTACCTCCCAGTGGGCCTAACTCTGAATGGTACCACGCTGGGTGTGAGCATTTGAACTATGAAATTGAGATAGGCCCAGGCAGTCTATAACATTCAGCTATCTTTGATACCGTAGTCCAAGCATCTGATGAAGGGGGGTGGGATAAAGAGGGTGAGAAGCAAAGGGAGAAGGGGAAGGGTGCAGGAAGAAGAGTCTTCATGGAATTGAATCTCTAAGCAGTAGGACATAAATGGCCTGTGGAAGCAGAGACAGTGAGGCAGGTACCAAGCTTGTAGGTGGGTGGAGGACTCTGCCATCCCTAAGATGGTGGTGGGTGGCTAAGTGGCCGGCCTCCCGTGCCCATGCCATCAGTTTAAATGTTTTAGAAAGATTAGCCATTTTAATGGACAAAGCTATACATCTTCATTAGCATGATGTGGTATTTTGAAAATGTGTATATTGCAGGCATGGCTGATTTTGAGTTAGTGTATGCATTACCTCACATGCTTGTGTCTGAGATGAGAATGCAGTCTGGGTGCCTTTCAAGAGCATAACACTTTGTGATTAACTTTAATCACATGTGGTACCACAGTCTCTTGAAGTGTTGCTTGCAGAAACTTTGCATCCGTTGACCAGCATCTCACTCCCTTCTTCCCTGGCCTCTCCTTACCACCATTCTCCTCCTTGCTCCCATGTTTCACCATCTCAGGTTCCACATTTAAATTAGATCATTCTGCATTTGTCTTTCTATGTCTGGCTTGGTTCAATCAGTACCATGTCCTCCTGGCTTGTTCCTGTCTCTGCAAATGGCAGGGTTTCCTTCTCTCTTGTGTGTGGCTGCATTTGATTTGCCTGCTTGTCAATCCCTCCTCCACCCTCAGATTCTTCCTCTATCTCGGAGGTTGTAGATGTTGCCTGCAAGGAACATGGAATGGGGAGCAGGTGTCTCTTGGGCATAGCTTGATTTTCAGCTCTGTCTGGGAAGCCCTCAGCCAAGAACCTTGCCTGTGTGGGCCTCCATCTTCTAACTTGTAAAAAGGGTGGGGACGGTGGGAACACCACCCCTGGGCCAGCAATAGACAGTCAGTGGAAGACATCTGGGCTTTGGTTAGTGATAGGAAGCAAAGGGTGGTCCTGGGACAGGGTCATTGAGGCACACTACTATGCAGAGTGGGCTTCACTGTCTCCGAGGCTATGGCCATGGAGAGACTGAGATGTGGAAGAGGGAAGTGAGGTGGAGTCCTGAAAATAGAGATGAAAGCCAGATGATGAGGGCCGTGTGGGGAGCTGCAGCTTGGTGGCATTGGCCTTGAAGATTTCTTATGCTGGGATGCTCTGTTGAGGTGGTAGGAGCAGCGTGCGTGCGTGCATGTTGCGTGCGTACATGTTGGGGTTGGTAGGCAGCCATCTTGACAGCCTGTAGAGCTTTATAGATCCCTGTTTCAGAAAGTTCCTGGCGTTGCTGAGTCTGGCTGTGGGAAGCCTGTGTCTGTGCAGGGTCAGCATGTCTCTAAAGCTGAAGTGGTGTCTCCATGGAAAGACAGGGTTGGAGGGACTAAAGCTGAGACAAGTGGACTAATGGGGCCCGTGTTGTAAAAGATCGTGTGCAATTTATAAATGCAAGCCTTTATCTAGACAGTCCAGCCTGTCCTGCTAAGATCTCAGGATTAGAGTGAGTGAATTCTGGGGCTGTGGGACTAAAGAACAGTTGGCAGGCACAGGAGCCAAGAAATCATGGGTGGAAGGCATGGGAAGATGGAAGGAGGGAGCAGATTTTGAAGACGTTTCAGAAGACATTCAGAGACACTTAGAAATGCCTGTAAGAAGACTAAGGACCAAAGATGCTGATGAGAGAGGAAAAGTAGAGAAGGGATATCAAAACCCGGAGTTGGATGAGGCCCCACCAGAGTAAGCTGCCACCTTTAATGGTTTCTCTACTGCCTGTTTCCCTCACTAGCCCACAAACACAAGAATGAAACTTCTAGACTAATGCAACAGGGAGTGGGGTAGATGATGTGTTGTCATGCATCTGAGCCCTGCAGCAAAAGGTGCATCTGCAGAGTGGGGATCTGTCAAAGTACTTTCAAGTTCTCGGTGTTGCTTAATGCTCATCAGTCTGCCAACAGAGACAGACACTGATGGGCAGACGGTGATGAAGATGACGACGGAGGTAACTGGTACTCTGAGTGTATTTGCTACGTGCTGCTTGCTGGACTCCACAATGACCTGCCTCTGGGTTTGGGAACCAGCAATTAGCTGGGACTTCACACAATTAATCATTTTTTTTTTTTCTACAAAAAAAGAGATGGTGTCACCATTCTGGGACTAGATAAGAAATCAGGAGAATCCTAGTGATCTTTTTATGAATAAGGTCTTGTTGGGAACCAGCCACAGGCAGATGAGGATCAGAAGCATCGGGAGGTTCTCAGGAAGTCTGTTCCAGGTACTGCTGGAGATGTAGGGATTCCCCCATCCGTAAAGCAAAGGGTTAGGTAGAGGCATCTGCACTGCAAGGCATTGCAAGCCGTGCCTTTATGTAAGCCCCCATCTCGGAGCAGGTAGTTCGTATACAAGCCCTCCACTGAGCCTCCTCCCAGAGATAAGCTTCACAGAGCAGCAGAAGACCAGGCACCAGGTCTTAGGAGATGAGCTTTTGCCCTTTCAGCCCCTATCTAGGATAGAAGAGGCTATGTGCTGTCCTGACAGGCTTGAATAGAGCCAACCCAGCTGAGAGTGGCCAGGAACAGCTGGGCATCTGGCCTGGCCTGAGGAGGCCCATGAGGAGCTGAAATGTTACCTCCAAGTCATGAGAGGACAGCATCCTGTGTTGTCAGAGAAGACTCCCACTCTGTTGGGTGGGAATCTGGGTAGAGCTGGCTGGGGGTGGGGTGAGTGGTTTGTTCCTCTTCAATTGATTTGATCCAGCCAGGTGTCTCAAGTGTGGTTGCTTTATGAGATCTAAACTAGCCAGGTTCTTTATGGCACAGCTAACCAGTGCCAAATTCCACAAGAGTTTGCTTCCAGCTTCCTGCAGTGTGAAGTTAAGAGGGTCTTTTAAGTTCAGCAGAAACCACCTCTTGGACACTTTCACCAGTGTGTCCTTCTGAGACACAGATTTGTCACCTTCTGCCTCATGGTTTCCTCCTCCACCAGCTGAGAAGACACAGTACCCCCTTTTAGATTCCAAATACTGACTTGGTTGATCCCTGAGGTGGATGTTTTGCTGTTGCTTGCTTTAGGTTTTTTTGTTTTGTTTTTGTTGTTGTTTGGTTGTTTTTTGGCTAGTGATGAAAGATGGTGTATTTAGAATTTAGACTTGATTTAGATGGCCCTAGTGATTGCTGGCTATGACATTCAAAGCACCACCATCAGGAGCCAGACAACTGTGTGCCTTCTCTTGCCAGGCCTGCTTACGTGGATGTCATGGAGCTTCCCATAGCTTGTTTGATCTGGTGCCTGTCAGCCTTCATCATATCCTGATGTCTTCTGCTTTGTCATGGCTGAGTGGTCAGGGAGAGTGTGCTGAGGCTCAGTGGTCAACCTGGCTTCTCCTGGAGGTTGTTCCTGTGGTCTTTTGGCTGCCTGCACAGTCATAGTATCTTGGGACACTGGAAGATGGATGACATTCAGATCTTCCCTCTGTGGCCTTGGCCACGTTTCAGCCCCATCTTTTGTTTTAAGACCTTCATGTTGGCTGCAGATTTAGGCAGGGGTAGGAGCTTCCTTCTCTTTCTGTGTCATCTTGGTGAAAGGATGCTTTTGCCAGCCTATTCTACAGCTGTGTGAACTTAGGTTCCAATCTTGCTGAGTATTATGTACCTCTGAAATCATTGGCCTGGGGTTTAAAGCCTAGCAGTTAAGATCCAGAGCCCATGGTTTTAGTGTGGGCTCTGCTCTGCCACCTTGCAGAAGAAGAACCACAGAAACGATGGTGTGTAAAACATCGTATATTTCCATTGTGTGTACATAACAAAGAAAAACTGAAAACCAAAACAGAAGAAAAGAATTATATGTCCTTTGGACCAGACAATCTCAGCTAGCCCTCTAGAGCTTTTGCTGTGCGTTTGTGCGTGTGTGTGTGTGTGTGTGTGTGTGTGTGTGTGTGTGTTTTCATATCAGTGCAAACAGCAAATGTAAGTTGTATCCTGGTTCCCTACTTAAGGTATAGATTCCCAACATCATTACACAGCATTTGCAGCCACTATTTAAATATTGGCATAACACAAGTTCTGGGGAAACATTTTGACAAGAGTTTCCTAAGAGGGAGATCAGCAATCCCCTTCAAGTCAAGACAAGGGTGCAGATGAAGGTGCCTATGGGACTCTGGATTCAGGTGATGATGGCTAAGGCCGCGCTCTCAGACATAGCATGTAATGACACTGAGTTAGGAGGTGGAAATTGGGACTCCAGAGCAACATCAGGGGACTAAAAATAGCACAGTAAAGAGGCAGTGTGTTGTGAAAACTTAGTGAGGAGCAGCAGGGACTTGGCATGAGTCAGTACTGTGCAATAATGAGCTAGAAGCTTAGTACATGTCAGTACTGTGCAGTACTGAGTACATGTCAGTACATGTAGTACATGCTTAGTACATGTTAGTACCATATGCTCCTAAAATATGTGGTGTCAGTTAAAGATACATTAGGCTCTACCAGTTGGGCTCTATTCAGCTGACTGAAACAGATGCAGCTAACCATTGGACTGAGGTCGGGGACCACTATGGAAGAGTTAGGGGAAGAACTGAAGGAGCTGAAGGGGATGGCAAAACCATAGGAAGACCAATAGTATCAACTAACCTGAGCCCCTCAGAGCTCCCAGAGACTAAGCCACCATATGCATGGGCTGGCCAAGGCCCCCAGCACATATGCAGCAGAGGGCTGCCTTGTCTGTCCTCAGTGGGAGAGGGTGCGCCTAATCCTGTAGAGACTTGATGTCCCAGAGAAGGGAGATGCTTGGAAGGGACTGGGGGAAGCACCATCTCAGAGACAAAGGGAAGGAGGGATGGGGTAAAGAACCCTGGGAAGGAGAACTGGGAGGGGGACAACATTTGGGGTGTAAATAAATAAAATAATTAATTAAAATAAAACAAACTAAAAAAAAAAGAAGGTTCCATAACCTTTCCAAACAGTGCCACCAAGTGGGGACCAAGTGTTCAAAACCTGAGCCTGTGGGGTCTGTTCACATTCAACCCACCAAGTCCACACTGTTCTACTTGCTCCCTCTCACAGCCGAATAGTATGCCAGAGCTAGGAGAAAGCCCACTGTACATAACCACCCTCCTCTTGATAGGCTGTGCACTTCCATCATCCCCTGAGCTCCTCAAACACCTGAGCCTTAACCTAAGTAAGCCAGGGTTAGCAAAGAAGCCAAACACAGCCAAGGGCTGAGAGCCACCAGCAGACAGAGGCACAGCCTTCACAGATGATCCTGTATTTGCTACTTGGTTAACACCTCTGGTGACTCACCCTTTGGCACTCAGCTGACAGCCCCTCTTGGGAGCCCTTGAAGCACCTGCTCTTAGCATGTTTGTGGTTTCCACCCTGGCCAGTGTGATCTTTGAATCATGTCTGTTTTTCCTCACAAGATGCTTTGATCCTGGTTTCAGCTGAATCTCCAGCACTACAGTGCCCAAGCACTACTGTATCATCTTGCTTGGTCAAAGGAGAACTGTCCTTTAGCACAGGAATCAGTAATGGAAACTATCAGATGAATACAAGCTGGAACAGACACACAGGTAAAACCACTCCCCCATGCCAGGGAATAGCACCCCACCCCACACCAGAGCACGTGACTTCCTTGAGGTCAAAGGATTTTCGAGAACCTGACCTCTGAACACATCTTTTACCCTGCCTATCAATCATCTGTCCTTGACCCTTTGCTCCCTTTGACTGCTTAGGATTTGCAGTAACAATCTGCCACAGGCTCCCATAGCTGGGAGCTATTCAGTCTGTGGCATTGAATGAAGCAGTTACCACTGAGCCAACAGACTCAAAGGACTGGCAAGCTGAGTTCAATCTCCAGGGTCCACATGGTAGAAGGAGAGAACCAATTTGAGCAAGTTGTCTTCTGACCTCCATACATATGCTCTGGCCTGTATCTCATGGAAAGTGGGCTCCTTCCTTCCTAGGCTTCTGGAACAGCCCAGGGTTGCCTTTTTGGCTCTAGCCTGGGTGATGTATCTGTCATTGAAGTGCTCACTATGGTCAGGGGAATAGAAGATCCTCTGTGACCAGGCCAGGACCACAAGTCTATGCCTAGAGCCAGAGAGCAAAGAGCCTTCCTGAAGCACAGGGTCTGACAGTGAAGTTGGGTGAGCAGATCCTTTGAGGAAAGCCCGGGGCCATCACCAGAGGAAGGGAGGGAGGATTCGAAAGTTCACATATGACAAGAAGCAGCAGTTGGTGTCCAGGATTCTGAATTCTTCATTTTCTCAGTCTCCCTCTTGGCAAAGTGTTGTGGGGCCACTGCCTGAGTAGCCACTCTTTCTCTTCTGACCGGCCACATCTTGGTTTGAGGCAATAAAGAGCCTGTGGTCATATGCTAGCTGTGGTTCCTGTGTAGAAGCAGCACCATTTTGGGTTTTGTTGCTTACAGAAATAATTACACATTTAGTTTCTTGCTCAGGGGGCTGGGTTGACTGACCGCTGTTTGGGTTTGGCAGTGCCTAGCTTCAAGTCTCTCTGGACCAGACTCTCTCTCTGGGCTATGCTTTTGTCATAGTGGATCGCAGCAGTGCACAGGGTCAACCCACCTAAGGCACACTCCAGTCTTTGAAGAGCATCTGCTCTTGCTGTCACATCTCCTGGGTCCTGAGGTCAAGCCCAGTGCCCGTGTATCTAGGATAGCCATTCTGAAGACTGCCCTGCAAGACCAAATGGAAGAGGAAGAGAGAAGAATGGTCCAATCTTGCCCAGGGTCTCCTCCTGAGATTCTCTAGTGTCGAGCTCCCTGAGCAGAATTAGCTTCCTGACCTTTCTGGCCCTTTCCAGCTCTGAGAGTGACAAAAGAGATATCCTTATAAAAACTGGAGATCAGAATCAAAGTTGAGCCTCTTGTCTTAATTCATCTTCCTTTGCTCTAACAAAATACCTGAGGCTGGATACCTCTTACTTCTTTATCTCCCATTCTGGGGGTTCAAGAACTTGGCCTTGGCATTTGCTCAGTGCTGCTGAGAGCCCATGGCAGATCCACCACCACAGCAGGGCATGTACAAGAGGTATCAGTGGATGCAGATGAAGGAATCTTTATTTTGAACTATTTTTCATTATGACACCTTTATATATACAATTATGCTCTGCTCACATTCAACCCCACAAGATTCTCCCTTCCTCCTCACACAGGTTAGCCCTCTTCTTTCCCCTAAAAAGCCTGGTGTTTGGCTTTCATGTCGTATTTACATATATTTGCATATTTGTATGAATATGTATTTATATGCAAATTTGAGTTCCACATCAGAGAAAAAAACATGTGATATTTTTGTTTTTCTTTCTTGCCCATTACCCTTTCTTGGCTCCCCCTCCCTCCCCTTTCCCTTTAGACCCCTCCCCCTCCCTCATAGCCCTCTTTCTACTTCCATGATGCGTGTATATTTATATATATATTTTAATCTTGCAATACATATTTAAAAATCTAGGTTCTTGATTCTAACACATAGTATGTGGTTTCTTGAGTCTGGATTGTTTTGCTTAACAGAGTGATTTGTTCTACATGGTTTCCTGCAAAAGACAGTTTTGTTTTTCTTTCTGACTGAATAAAGCTGCACTGTGTATGTATATGTATGACATTTTCTTTATCCATTTGGCTGTTGATAGGCCTCAGGGCTGGTTCCAAACCTTGGCTACTGTGAACAGAGCAGCAGTCGGTAAGGTTGTATACATGTCTCTGTGGTCTGCTCACTTAGACAATAGTCAGACATACAATAATAATTTTTAAAAATAATAATTTTAATTAACAATTTTTTTTTTTTTTGGTTTTTCAAGACAGGGTTTCTTCATATAGCCCTGGCTGTCCTGGAACTCACTCTGTAGACCAGGCTGGCCTCGAACTCAGAAATCCACCTGCCTCTGCCTCCCAAGTGCTGGGATTAAAGGCATGCGCCACCACTGCCCGGCTTAATTAACAATTTAAAAAGAGAACAGCAGTCAGTTCCGAACTTGTCCCTTATAAGGACCTTCGGTGCTTGAGGTAGCTTTAGTACAGTGAGTTACATAGGTGGAAAGGACACACTTGTGGCGTGCAGTGTAGCTTGCTTGGCTTTATTAAACACTAAGGCTTGATGGTGCACAGTTGGGAGAGCCCATGGGAGGAAGGAAGGCAAGCAGGATTCTAGGAGGGCAAAGAGCAGAGCGAGCTTCTCCTGAATGTGTAGAGAAGATGTCTGCGGGTGGCAGGAACTCTGATCTTTTGTGAGAGAGAGAATGTGAAAAGCCTGTACCACTTTGAAAACCTGGAGCATAGCTCTGGCATCAGCAGGAGAAAATCAGATTATCTGTGTTTGTTAACAGGAGGAACTTGCTGGGTGCCATGCAATATGCTTGGCTCAGACTTTACCTGCTTTAGCTTTTCAAAATAACGCAATACCATAGGTAATGCTATTCCCATTTTATAGATGATGAAACTGAGGAAGAGGTTAGCTAAATACTCTGCCTGAGGTGATATAGGTAATGAAGTAAGCATCCACACCAGGCTTTCTTGGAACTCAGCGTGAGGTGACCACAAAGGTTCAAGTCAGGCTGAGCAAGTGGAGTCCAGCCGGAGGTGATCTTCTTGACCCTTTACACTGGGGTTAAAGGTGTGCACCACCTCACCTGGAGAGAAGAGAACTCTTAGCACTCTGAATGTTTGTTGCTGTCTGGGAGCCCTGAGTAACAGATTGAGAGCCATCCTGTAAAGCCCTGGCTCAGCCTCCACAGTCAGGACCAGTCTCCCGGGATCATTTGTGTGTGTCTTTTCATGGACTCTCTAGACACAGAAGTGATCTTATGGAGAGCAGATGAGCCACATGTCACTTGCTGATGCTCCTAGCCACCTTGCAGGGTCCTTGTCATCCCTCCTGTTGCATGGGGGAAGGCAAGTCTCACAAGTAGCCTGGTGACTCTGCAGAAGGGGGACTGTCACCCTTCCAGGATTACCTCTGTATCAGCCCATGTTTGCAAATGAGTTGGAGCAACTCCGGACAGGGATGAGGACAAGCAGGGCAAACTCGAGACCTTACCCAGGCCTGTTCCAGGCTTCCTCAGAGGCAAGAGCAACACTGGCTCTGAGGGCCAGGGGTTGGAGTGCACGAGAGGGTGGGGTGGTAGTTATTGAGGGTCTTGAGGGTGAGACTGAGGAACCTGCTCTCCAGATTGCTGCTGTAAGTCCCATGGGCTTTCTCCCTTCTCCGCTGCTTCTAACCACCCTGCCTTCATGCTCACCACTGGCCCCTTTTTTAGCGGCCATCTTTAATTTCCTTTCTTCTAATGATCAGCCCATGTTGTCCGTGCTGTCTGAGCCTAGATCACTAGCATTTGTTAGTGCTTTCTCCTCTAAAGAATTTGTGCCTCTGCCCTTATTGTCCATTAAACTTGATTTCTGGGAAGTGTACCCCTGCTCCCTCTTCCTGCTACACACTTCTGGTAACCGGTAGATTTCTTGCTGCTCACAGGATGCACCAGAGAACCATGTCACCCACTGAAGGTCCTCCCTGCTCAAAAGCCTGGGTCAAATGCTGCAATCTCCATGGGGCCCACTTTAAACCATCCCCCCTCTTCATTTAAAAGCCAGCAGGACTGACACCCTTTAAAATATACTTTCTCATGTTTTAATCACCATAAAAAATATATATAGTTATCATAGAAAGGTGAAAAACACAGAAAAAAAGAAAGAAAACAGAGAAGGAAATAATAATTACTTTCTGATACTATAACAAAATAGCCAAGGCTGAGCAATGCATAAAACAAATAGGTTTAGTTTGGTTCACGGCACTCAAGAGCATCTGTTTATAAGCAAGCATGAGAGATAACGCCAGGCTCTCTCTTTAATGATCCACTCTACAGCAGCCAACCCAGTTCTCAAAGAGTAAGAGGCAGTTACACTGGGACTAAACCTCAGCACCAGTTTGGTGAGGACAAATCTTGTTCAGACCTTAGCTTCTGGTTGACTAACCTTTGGTTAGTGGTCTGAAGATTCTGGCGTGTAGAAGGTTCTGCTAGAAAACATTCCCTGTCGCTGCTACCTGTGTGAGCTACTGGAACTCATTAGCTTGAAACCCCAAGACTTACATTGACTGGGAACATACCATGCTGGTTGGGGCATGTAACAAAGCAGTATGTGCTGTTATCACTGATCTTCCTCACACTGACGCATGCCCGTGCGTTTTCCTCCCATCCTGCCAATCTATCTGGCAGTGCCAAGTGCTGTTGTGACAATCCTGTGCTCTAGGACCCGCTGGATGCTCAGAAGCCTTGGCTATTCTTTGTGAAGCAGTTCACTTCTTTGTGTGTAGGGAGAAGCTGATAGTCAATGCCTCTCACGAATGGAAATCAGCATAAAAGGCATGGTGGTGCCCCGTGGTATTTGGACCCAGCAGCTGGAAGGTGTGGCAAAGCTGTCTGACTTCATTTCTGGGGCAAACATAACTTCAGCCCAAACTGGGCAATGGGGAATTGTCCTGTACCCAGCATTCCCAACAATGCCCTCTTATGCATGATGACTCAGGAATGGGCCCGTGTCCATGGAACATAATGTGTCTAGAGTGAGCACAGCATCTTGCTGGGTGTCTGAACTAACTTCGTAGGCTGTCTCTGTGAGTATATCACTTGCTCCCTTTCTAATGGCTCCTGGAAGCTTGCAGGGTGAAGGAAAGGCCAAGAAAGGGCTCTGATTCTTTCCATGGGCAGCTGAGCACAGCTGACATTAATGTCTCAGAGGGAATTTAAAGTGAGATCTTGGGTATTTGGGGGAAAGGACTGGCTTTTCATGGCAAGAAAAACTCTCAGATCATGGGTGCTTCTGTGTTAATGTCAGGGGCTTTATTTAACACCTCGGGATGAGTGCCAAGTATTGACACAGCATGCTGACAAGATGGCTGGACCAAGACAATGTCATGGCAGCTGATTCGCCTTTAACTATTTTAATGAATGTCGACGTATTTGCAGGGAGAGAGAACCCCGGGAACACAGATTCGATTTCTGACATTCTTAAAACTGCTGGCACATACCAATCCCAAGATGCCCTGCTTCCTCTTGTTGCTTCTTCTTCCTGTCTGGCACAGATGCTCTGGCTCTGTGTGCCTCAGACATTTTGGAGGTTATCACAGAGCAGGGTGGGCCCATAGCCAGCTTCCCTGAGGCCATTTCAGACCTCAGCGTGGTTGCAAATCTTGAGTCGTGTTACCGTGACTGGCTCCCAGGTGCAGCTGGCCCCTCAAGCCAATTGTACACAGCCAATAGAGACTTCAGTTTTTCCAGACCTTCCTGGTCATCCATTCCTTTCGGAGCTGCCTTTGGACCCTGCACAGGGCACTGGTTTCATTTTGATGTGAGCTCCAGAAATCAGACTCATGGTCAGTCTTGTTAGCATTATGCAGCTCAACACCCTCTCCTGCTGTCTGCCATCTGTGCAGTGGGTCACAGTAGCAGGCCACACCCTCCTCTACCGTTTGTGCCTCTGCCTTTTTCTTTCTTTTTCTTTCTCTCTCTCTTTCTTTCTTTCTTTCTTTCTTTCTTTCTTTCTTTCTTGTATTTCTTCTTTCCTTCCTTTCTCCTTTCCTACACCCAATCCTCTCACTTTTACATTCCCAAAGCCAGAGGCCGACCAGGCCTATAATCTCTCTACCCTCTCTTTATTCTCTACCATTAACTCAACCCTCAATGTATCCCTCCCACTTCTCCCCTTTGACACAGTTACCACCTCCCTTTGTATGTCCCCGTCTGTCTAACAACCTAATGACCATTTCTAGACCCACCCTGGCTGCTGGCTCTTCCCCTTTCTACTCATACTAACAGATGAGTGAGCACAGTGCTATCAAGTGCCCGAACTGATTCCCAGCATACACATGGTGACTCACAACTGTCTGTAACTGCGGTTGTAGGGGTCTGATACTCTCTTCTGACCTCCATGGGCACTGGACACATGTCTGTAAGACCTACAGGTCGGTGAGGACCAGAGTAAAACAGTGTGTCCTTGACAGACCTGCTGCACTCATGAACCCACAACAGTTGTGGTTGCGTATGTAAGACATTCACAAGATCAAGCCAGTGAACACTCCAACATGGAGTGCGGAGAGCTCAAGAGAGCCCCTCCCCTGGCTGAGGAGCTATTGACAGTTGATGGATTCTGGAGGAGAGTCAGTTTCCTTTAATGGTGTGTGGCCCCTGGGAGGCAAAACATGCTCCAGTGGATGGCCCCATACCTTCAAGAACATAGGAAGCACAAGTTATACACTGTGGATTTGTTTTTTAAAGAGGACATGATGTTGAGATGGTGTGAATTGTGTGCAGGAGATCTGGGAAGAGTCAGGAGGAGAGGGGTGTGAATGTGGTCAAAACATACGCATTATGAAACTGTCAAAGAGTTAATAAAAGTATTATATATTTAAAATCACATCTGTTCTCACTCACCGGTATTTCCCTGTTGATGGGTTTATAGTATTCCACCTGAGGAAATAAACAAGGCTTGCTTCTATTCTGCATAGAAGTGGAGGTGTGAACATGTGTATAGAGCATAGAGTGAGTCAGAAAGTCCAGAGGCCATGAGATATGCTTCAAAGGCTTTCTGGGTTAAGGATGCCCTTGAAAGATAGGCAAGAGCAGAGGCTACGGTTTCCTCTTAGCTTTAGGACCAAGACAATTAGCTTAGACTTAGAGGGTTCCAGCTGAGTCCCTAGCTCTTGTTTCTGGCTTCTTAGACCAGAGATGGTATTTTAGATACTTTTTTATTGGTGTAGAGACACCCTGACCAATGCAACTTATAGAAAAGTTTATTGGGGGCTTACCATTTCAGAAGGTGAGTCTATGACCATCCTGTCGGGGATCATAGCAGCAGGCAGGCAGACATATAGCAGTAAGCAAGAGCTGATATCCTTAACCCTAGTAGGAGGCAGAGAAAGCTAACTGGAAATGGTGTAGGGTTTGAAACCTCAAAGCACGCTCCTAGTGACACACCTCCTCCAGTGAGTCCGCACCTTTTAATCCTTCCCAAATCATCCCACCAACTGGGGGCCAAGCATTCAAATAGATGAGTCTATAGGGACCATTGTCATTAAACTTCATTAAGTCACCTTTCACTCATTCAACCAAATCACATGACCACCTTCAATGTACCAGGACATAGCAACAAGACAGACATATGTCTCTCCTTCGAGGGGCGCTGAAGTAAGGTGGGCAAAGATAGACTCTGAACACATAGGCCCACTCTGATGCCAGATGGCACTCGATTTCCTGAAGAAGAGTGTGGCAGAAAAGGCAGTGTGGAGAGATGGCAGGGCTGGTGTGGGTGGTATGGGGGTACAAGTATGGGGTGTCTGAGAAGAGAGAGAGGCCACAGCATAGATGAAAGAGCTCCGGTATCTAGGATGTTCATTTGTTGGACACAAAGAGATGGGTTCAAGTCCATCAGTGTCATGATGTCTTCATGACACTGGCAGAGAGCCAAGCTCTGGGCAAAGACACTGTCTATGGAAGTAGTCTCTTGCCATGTTAATGACGTATTGGATGAGGACAGACCAATACATGACAATAGTCTTGCAATATTACATTGTTGGTGGGCAAGTCCTGTCACTGGGTGCTGTGGTAGCCACAGACCTTTGCTCAGTCGTAAAGCGTGATCATCCACTTCCTTAAAAAGAAATTTCACCGGAGACTGTGTAAGGCTGCCAGCAGAGCTCGGCTCCCATGCTTATCAGTCTTTTGCTCACATCGTTTTCTCTCAACTTAATCTTGTGTGGTTTTGTGCATCATGGCTCCAGGAGCCACAGTAATATACTTTATATATCCCACAGAGCTGAGATGTGCAGCGGCCCATGTCATGTCAGAATGTGTGAGCACACTCTCGTGCTTGCACAATGAAGTCACCTAGTGGCACATTCCCTAGAATGTGACCTCCTAGCAGCCGGCCACGTGGTTGTGATCTTTTCATCTGAGCTAAGCAGGGGCTTTGACAGATAAGCATGCCTGGAATTTGTTGCCAGCAGTTCACCATGCCACTTCTCCCGCTGTCTCTGGCTGTTCCTTCTTTGAGTGTGGGAGTAGAGTGAGCTGTCTCTCGGGCCAGGGTTGAGCCCATGTGTGAGACAGCAGTACCTGGTGACTTTAGGAGCATTCTGCCAATAGTATCTACAGTGTCACCACCTGTCCACCTGTAAGTGTTGAGTCCCACAAAAAGTGGTAGTTGGCCAGTGCCTGAGGAGCCTGTTGGTTCTTGGGGAGCCGTTGAGTCTATTCATTGGGCCTGCACAGGACTCTTTACTTGTAAGAGCCATAGTCCAGATGTTGAGAGAGGCTAACATGTAGCTGGCTGTTTTCAGCTCGTATACAAAACACTGTGAAATGACCAGCACCGTTTAGATCAGCTGATGCTTGCATCATACAGATTTTAACAGCTCCAATGCTTAGCACAGTCACAATAGAAATTCAAGAACTTGGGGGCTCAAGTTCAAATCCCAGATCCACCACTTTCCTTTTGAGATCCTGGGCATGTTGTTCTATCAACTGTTTCCAGGTGTGTTGGGAAATGGGGGTCTCCATAGCACCAACTGCAGGGATGCTGGGGGGACACGGAGGACTGTGTCCAGCACTAAGCTTCTGTGAGGTTTTCTGTCCTGCTGCTTCTGTGGCTCCTCCATTGACTCCATGACTTCTGTGGAAAAGAAGCCTGCTCCAATCATCTCTTAGTTTCCAATAGCTGTCAGGCTTGGCCTGGGTAGGTGTCCAACAAATGTGGGTTGGCTGCAGTTAGTTTTCTCATTACTTCTAGACTCTGAGGGGATCATGGAGAAGCTGGCAGTGGAACAGACAGTGGAGAACCCAACGTTCTCCATAATAGTAGTGACTGAGAAGTGACAGCCAGGGCTTGGGGGGCTGTCTCCTCTGGGTTCCCCAGGTAATGTCAACTCTCCACTGACCAGTGCAAGCTTTACTCCCCCACTTGCCCAACTCACAGCCACCCCAAGAGGCAGGGATTCATTAGTCCCATCTTACAGGTGAGATTTAGAGAAGTGATTTTTTTTTTTAAAGGTGACACACAGGACTGTTAACCCCAGAGCTGTCACCCAAGCTTTTGTGCCACATTGTTATAGCTCTCTCTGATGGTGAAGAACACATGCTCTGGAAAGTTTCCTTTTGTCCAAGAGGACACCCTGGGCCCCTGGCAGGTGAATTGCCACCCTGAGTGCCAGGCATTTGTGTCTGTAGCAGTTTGTTCTCAGGAAAAATTCTAGTATCTTGCCAGTGAGGTTTGCCTCAGTTCCCTGAGTCCACAAGCTAGGAGAGAGCTGGAATCTAGCAATTCAAACCCTGCATTTGGGGAAAATCCATGAAATTGTGGAAGAAGGGAAAGGTGGCTTAGAACAGGAGTCTGAGGTGTTTATTGACTGCATACAATCTTACCAGCTTCATCTCAACTCTGTGGAGAACATTTTATCATCTCCATTTTGCAGGGAGGGTGATAGGAACAGACAGAACCCCATTGAGATGCCGCTGACACAGATGAAGGGGCACCAGCCCTCCTTCAGGTATCAGGATAAAGGAAACAGATGCACTCAGCATGTCCCCCCTTTAATGACTATGTTAGGGGCCCCAGTTTGCATGCTTAAACGATGGCTACCAGATCTTTTTCCTGTGCCTAGTGATAGTAGTAGCTTCCCTAGGCAGACAGGAAGGCTGGATTGGGAGTTGCTGCGCTTGTCACCATGGTTCACAAAGCACTGGATGATAGTAATACCCCCAAAGGCCTTGGGGCGGTAGCAACTGTAGCCTCAGCTACATGGTTCTCACAGAAGCATGAGAGCTGTCAGTCAGGCTGCCCCCAGGGTGGTTGATCCGGTTGTCATCATGACAATGGTTGCTGTTTTAGAATCTTTGTTCTGCTCAGGGAGGCTCCACACTAGTCCTGAATACTTAGCTTTTTTCCCCCTGTTATAAGAGACATTAAAACTCCGTCTGCTGCTCCAACAGAGCACTGCATCAGTAGACTCTGCTTCAGTCACAGTTACTCCAGATAACCAGTTGGTGCTTTGAAATGACCCTTAAATGACCCCACCTTCAAGTGATCCACAGTTGCTCAGGACCTAGTCACAGCCCCTGTCAATCTGATTACAGAGTAACACTTCCCCCCATCATAGCAGCTACTGTGTAACTGGCTGAACAAGCAGTGTTTCTCTCACTGGCTTAGAGTTGGTTGGGGAGATCTCCCCCTGTCCACTGGCTGCCCTGCCCTTGTGCGACAGTAAAACTTTATGTAAGTGACCCTGTTGTGGGATGAGCTGGTAACATGAAGAGCAGGTAACTTCTGAGGTTGCCAGCCCCAGGGATCAGCCAGTAGTGACTAAAGGGAATCTGAAGAGTTCCAGACTGGGTTTGTTAAGAACGGCAGAAGTGCTGAGAGAGTAGGAGCCATGACCTCGGAGGATAAAAGACGGAGGAGCCAATATGCAGGAGGCGAGGAGCTGCTAGAAGCTGAGAGCTGCGAGCCCTAACTGCAGGACGAGTTCCAGAAAGGCCTGAGAGTAACTGGTTCCAGAGCTGAGCGCTGTAACATTGAGAGTTCAGTATCTTGATGCTGTAAGCACAGACTGCTGAAGTTCAGAGGGCCACGCTTTGTCTGGCTGTGACTTCCGTCTACACAGAGGAGAACCTTCAGCCACTGGTGTGACATTTTATCTTGAGGGTCTTCTACTGGATGACCATCTGGATCTGTACTTTGAACTTGGTTCTTTCCCACTCTAGTGATGTTTGGTCTCTGTTCTCTCTCTAGTACCTGGTAGGGCTGTGCCTTTCTGGAACACGGTCCGTTGATGGGACCCACTCTAAGGATGAGGAAAAGTTTATAGAGGCTTAGAGACAAATGACATCTAAAAGATTTGCTCCTTCAGGACGCCTAGGAAACAATTCAGTTGTAAGTATTCAAAAGAATTGAAAAGTGGGGACACCTAAAGATGTTTGCATGAAGTCACATCAGCCTTTGGAAGCACCTCACTGATGAAGAGTTGTCAAACAGAGCAGGGTCTGTCCACACAGTGGGCTTTAACTCAGCTTTCCCAAAGAAGAATGCTTTGATATAGGCTACATCACAGACCAAACCTTGAAGACAATATGCGACCAGAACCACCCAGATAAAAAGACCAAGTTCCATACAAATCCGCCTACATGAGGTAGCTGGGAGCATGAAATTCACAGAGGCAGAAAGTCGAGTGTGGGTTCTGGGCACTGGGGGGGTGGGGGGGGCAGGTTACCATGTAATGGACACAAGCTTTCTACTCCACAAGATCAAGGGTTCTGTAAGTGACTGCAGTGCCCTTGAGATGTGTACTTAGCATGGCTGTGTGTGTGTGTGTGTGAGAGAGAGAGAGAGAGAGCTTGTATGTGTATCAGACAGAGACAGAAAGGGAGGGAGGGAGTGAGAGAGAGAGAGAGAGAGAGAGAAGACCAGAGGAAGCTTTTGCTAATCCCTGTAGGTCAGAGGCATCAGAGGTCCCTGTCAGTAACACATTCACTCAGGACTTCTGTGCTCCCCTGAAGGATGCACTTGAATTTGTCTTTAAGGAACTTCAACTTTCAAGCATTGCCGTTACTTGTGGGAAGGGAGGGCCAGGAATGATTCTCTGAGAACAGAACAGCCAGTGCTTTGCAATTCATGGTTCCTAGAGAGCCTCTGAGCAGAGATTCCCCGCTTTTCTTCCCCCCTGACCCCCTTTTTATTGCTACTTTTAAACACCTACCTACTGTATATAGCCCTTGCTCTTCCAGACACTGGCCAAGACATACAGTCTGTCCAACTGGGCTGTGTTCTGATTGGTATAGACACTCCCCATTTTGATTCCCACCCAACAGAATAAAGCTATCACTTCTGGTTCAGTTTCTGATGCTGACAGACACAGAGCTGAGCTGCACAGCCCAAGCCTGGGAGCTCAGGTAGCAGGTCCTGTCTGGGCCGCTAAGAAGAACAAGTGACAAATGTTCCCTGGAATCGCCAGCTAGTGGGCCTTGGGTTCTGAGGGCTCTAAGAGACAGTCAAGAAATTCTTCTCTTCCCTAAAATAGCACACATTTGCCTGGAGCCCTGACCCTACTGGGCGGCTGGAATTTGGCCCTGTGTTTAATTTCACGTCTGGGTGATGCTAGATGCTAGTCACCACTGGTTGGCTTTTAATGAACCACTTCAGTGCTGGCTTTGAAAGCTACCCAGACGGGAGGGGCAGGCACAGGGTTTTATAGGACGGTCCTGGCCTCCAGCAGCTGCCTGGGGCTGAACTTGAGAGGAGACAGTCCTAGGAAACCTGCTCCCATGAGATTGCACATCTCAGGGCTCTCTTCCTGCCAGGGGGAAGGTGGAATAGGATTGAAGCCTTTAACTGGTTCAAGACATCCTTGGTGGAGTTCCTTGGCAGCTCCAGGCAGGCAGAGAGTGACCAGGAAGAGCATCTCCATGGTCTCGGTGACTTTCCTGAGCTCTGCTGTGGGCTTTGCACTAAGCACAGGGCACTACCCCCAAAGTTTGGAACCTACAACTTCCAGATTGAACTCCAGCTTGGTGAAGAGTCGTGCTTCTGCCTGAACACAAGAGCCTGTAAAGACATAAGGAGACATTCTCAAGCAGCACATCCTCCTCCTGGGAGGGTTGGATGAAAAGACAGGAGGAAATCCACACAATGAAACCTGGGCAGCAGAAACCAGGCTGCTAATAGGCCTGCCCTTCCTATGACCACCTTTCAAATGTGTACACCCTGTTTGAAAACTTATTATAAAGTTTTTGTTTATTTGTTTGTTTGGTTTGGATTTTTTGTTGCTGTGTTTGTTTGTTTGTTTGTTGAGACAGGGTTTCTCTGTGTAGCCCTGGCTGTCCTGAAACTCACTCTGTAGACCAGGCTGGCCTCAGACTCACAGAGATCCGCCTGCCTCGGTCTCTCAAGTGCTGGGATTAAAGGAGTGTGCTACCACGCCTGACTTCAAAAATATTTTTATTTTTAAAGACAGAAAAGGTGATGCCTACAAAATAAATTTACTGACAAGAAAAAAAAACCTGTAAATATCAGAAGGAAATACAAACTATCGCATCAAAATAAAGGCTCTCTCCGTGACAACAAAGTCAAAACATCGTGGAAAGCATGTTCGGGAGAGTGGGGAGGAGGTGTTTGGCCTTTCGGCCCTCCTGTTGAGGGGATTTCTTAGGGAAAGCACACTCTATGGTTATTACTGATTCAGTCTTAGGAGAGAGGGAAAAGTACCCAAAGCTGAGCAAAAGTAGGTTTGGAGAGCAACAAAGATGGGCAGCTGCACCGTGGTGTCAGGAGTGAGGCTGGGGAGGACACACCCTCTTTCTGACTGTGCTTTCCTAGTGGCTGTATTAGACCATTGTCATTTTGTGTCAAATAGGGACACTGAGGCTCCAAGCTGTTAAGAGACCTATTGGCAGAATGTTTTACACATGCACCACACACATACACCCACCCACCCACCACAACCACCCACCCACAACCACACACACACACCACACACACACACACACACACACACACACACCCCACATGTACCATATACACATCCCATACACACACACACACCACACATACACACATGTACCAGACAGACACATACCACACACACATACCACACACACATACCACACACACATACACACACACACATACACTCACCACATGTGACACACACGCCACATAGGTACACACACATACACACATACCACACATACACACATATACCAGACAGACACATACCACACACACACACACACACACACACACCACACACACATACACACACACACATACACTCACCACACACGACACACATACCACACAGATACATACACACACAGAACACACACACACACACCACACATACATGAAAGCTAGGAGAATACTCTCATAGAGGAAAAGTGCCAACAGGAGTGTGGGAAGCATGTGAACATGATCAAACCTTATGATACAACCCTATATAGTGAAAATGAAACCCATTATCCTTTGTGCTTTGTGCTTTAAAACTCTGAAAAAAAAAACCATAAACACTTTTATGAAATCCTACTATGTGCTCAATGAGGGGCATCCACACAGCAGCTGGACCCCTACCAAGAAGCAGCTGCTGTTCTCCATCTTGCTTTACTGAAGAGGAGAGAATAGAGAGGAAGAAAACCAGCTCAGAGCCACAGCTGAGGGACCTGGGTGCTCAGGTTCTGGGGCCCACACTCCTAACCAACAGTGGTAACAAGGGCAGCCAGGACTTCCTTACTGGTGCTGTCAGGACTGTGGGGGTAAGATGTGCAAAGCTTTATCCCTAGAGAGAAATCAGCCCAGTCCTAATGTGGAGATCATCATTAGCCTGTGGGCAGCTTTAGAGATTTTTTTCTCTCCCCTTTGGATAATCAACACTCTAATATTAAGATATATGCCTAAACATAACAGCATCTTTTTTCAGTATACCTTAAACTCAGTCTGAACATCTGGCTAAAGCTTGTCCGTCCCTAGGTGGGCAGGAAGCAACTGGCTGGTGTCAGTTCTCAGCAGGCTCCACTCATTCTTTGTCTCTTCCTGCCACCTCTTACCACTTGTATGGTAGCATTTCCAAGCCTGGGTTTACACTCAGCGTTTGCCTGAGGGCGTGTTGATCTGTTGCCAGAGCAAAGCCAAATAGCTCAGGGGTGTGTTCGTATCATTTCCGGAAGGGCCATCTTCTGTCTATGAACTTCAAAGGTCAGAGTGTTCTGGAAAGAGTAAACTCACATACCTGTGTAGGATGTTCTGAAGGCTGCTTCTTGCCAACATGGCCTCAGCAGCAGCAACGTAGCATGTAGTGTTTGGGTGAGCACTGCGGCTGGACATGTAGCCATCCGTGTTTGATTCTTTTCTATGTCATGTTAGGCACATTCCTATGTTGGTCTGTGGTTTCCTCAGGTCCTAGAGATGTCCCTCCTCAGTCACTCAGGTCCTAGAGACAGGAGTCCCTTCTCGAGCCATGTACCTTGCACATCCCCTTGTCCAGGATTCAGATTCAAACATTACAGTAGTGGGGCATTTCCCCAACAATGGGACATCCAAACATTTTCAAAGATTGATCATTATATACTGTCTGTGTACTGAGTCTGTGTTTTCCAGAAGTCCTCAGCCAGGAGGAAGCTGAGCAGTAAATGAGTGTTTCAAAAACCAACTGTGAGAGAAACACTGAGTAGGCACCGTTAAGTGGAGAGGACTGTCAAATCTACAGTGTTGATGATATACATGAGAGACATTTGAGGAGGACACACGGAGCCTTCTGTCCGTTGCACCTCTAAAGAGGGTTGGGGAATGGGGTCCCCTTCTTATTCCTAGCTTCTCCTCTTTCTTCTCCTACATGTCAGAAACCTCTATCAGAATGTGGTGTGCTGGGTGGAGAGCTTGCTTCCCTTAGGTCCATTTTGCTGTCCTCACGGACCCTCCAGGAAACAAGGCTCTCAGAGCTCCGGGCAGGAAGGATACAGCCAACAGTTGGGGGACAGAATGTAGATCTGAATGGGATGGCCTTCACAGATGACAAGACACAGCAGGGACGGAATGAGCCAATGAAGGAAAGCCTCAAGAATGGATGCTTCTGCAGGAGTAACTAGGACACAGCATGTGGAAACCGGTCACACTGCAGATGATGGCCGTGCAAAGTGCTGAGAAATGCATTGTTAGGCAGCTTTACCCTGTGGACACATCATTTACTCAGACCCACCTGATAGTGATCATCACTTCGTGTAGCCTCTTGGTGTCTTCAAGAGATATAGCAAAGCCAAGGTAGCCACAGCCACTGCTGAATGACACGGCACACCATGCTGTTCCAACCCTTTGAAAATGATTCTTTTTTAAACTCATGCTTTGACCACTCCATGCATTCTGGTTCCTCTGCACCCCATTATCCCCCTCCCCCACCTGTCATACTCCCACTCCCCTAAAGTTCCTTTCTATGTCCTTATGCCTTGTTTTGTGACTCACTGATGTTAACTAGGGCTGTCCACATGCTAGATATAGGTTTGGAGCTTGCCATTGGACCACGGCGGGGGTCACAGTTGTCTACACAACTGAAGATAATGACTGTCACTCCCTTAGAATCTACTAGTTGCCAATAGTTCAGCAGGGTGGGTCACAGCCCCACGAGTCCCTCCCTGACCCATGACTGATGGTAGACAGGTCCAGTCTTGTGAGGGCCCCGTGCTGGCAACCACAGCTGCTCTGAGATCATACTTGCAATGGCTGTGCCATGCCCTGAAGATGACATTTCACACTCCTCTTGTCTTCTGGCTCTCACATTAATTTTGCTCCCTCTTCCATGGAGTTCGCTGGGTTTTAGAGGGGTTGATAGAACTACATCCTGCTTAGAACTGAGAGCTCTCAACTGTCAGTCGTCTGTACCTTGAGCTGCCGTGAGGCAAGGCCTTCAGTACTGTTCATTGTGTGGGGCTGTGCTGAAGTCTTTAATGAGTAGAAGTTATTGTAAGTTATTGTAAGTCTTGTATCTTAGTTATTGTAAGTCTGGTCCAGAGATGCATGTGATTGTGGCCATCAAGTGCTCTGTCATGAATAAAACTGAATGTGCTAGACTTTCATATGATTGACAGTGAACTAGGTTTGTCTACAGGAGCATTGCCACAAACAAGTGAGAGGCACGTCACATATTACAGTGACTGTGATGCCACCGGGTTATAGGAAGTTTTCCATTCCATTAATAATCCAGTGGGACCCACTATCACAGATTAGACCCCCTCTCCAAAAAAAAATCCCCAAGAACACAAGGACTTAGATAGAATGGAATAAATGAGCTTAGCCAAAGCATTCCACCTCTGAAGAGTGCTTTGTCATGTGCATGGTGAAATACAACTTAACCTGAAAATCTTTGCAGGGAATAAGAGAGGTACTGTATATTAAGTGTCTGGTTTTCATATTTAGATGGTAGTTCAAGTCAGTCGTGGTGAGGGGGAGGAGGGTGAAGACAAGGAGGAGGAAGAGTGGGAAGAGGAGGAGGAAGGAGATTGGAATGCTACTAGTCTGGGTCTTCTTTGGAGCTGATCCTGATTTAGGGAAAAGATTGTACCATGAAGTTTTGCATTGGGATTTTTTTTTTCCTGTGAGAACATCTCAACAGGGCATATGGATTGCTGGCTTCCTAATGGCCATGCCCTAAGGCCACCATTTTCTTTGCCTTTATTTGGTCTGTGGGTACAGGGAACATTCTGCTCTGTTGGCCATGAGTCAAGACTGTGGGAGTAGAGAGCAACTCTGGGCGCTTGGCCACTTGCTGGGTTGGGTACCAGCCAGTGAAGAGCAGCCACGGCCCATCAGTTCACGGGCAGCAGGAGCCCTCTCCCACTTGGCTCCGTGCATGAATGCACCATGAGAATTTGCCCAGGCTCAGCCCATGGTGCAGTGGAGGGAGGGAGGGAGCATGGGAGCTCACTACCTTGAATGGAAACCATCAGAATTCTTGTCAGGAAATATCGGCACAAAGGACATAAGTGGATAGAAAAATAGCGTGGCTTCTCCTAGCTAGAGCTCCCCACTGGAGATGGATCCCTCTGTTTGTGGGGTTTTGATTTAGCTCACAGCTATTTCCATTGGCTTGTAATAACTATATTTTCTAGTTTCTATATTTGATTCACCAGCATCTGTGATCTTCCTAAGCCTAGAGGTAACTCCAGATAGAATAAGAAGGAACATTTCAGGAGTGCAAGAAGGGATAAAGCCCTGTTCTGGAGTCCAGTTGACACCTGTTGCTTTTAAGGAAGTGAGATTTGAGAACAGTTAGGAACTGCTCAAGGCCACCCCCTCCATGCACCAATGAAAATATGTAATTTTCTAGGACTCTCAACAGAAAACTCATTTACAGAGCAAGGACCCTTGTGCGATCCTGGTGGCTCCTGATGCAGCCCTGATGGCTGTTGGTTTTATCACACCAGATTATAATTCTATCAAAGGCATCTCACTTATCAGAAGATGATGGGGGAGGGGCGTCTTTAGCAGCTTTTGAGATGTAACTTGAAAGCCATCAAAATGGTACCTATGCCAGGACTACTGGGTGGGCCTCCCTGGAGAGGAGTCCCACCCACACTCAGGTACGTCTAACTCTCTGTAACTGCTTTTATTTTTGAGAACCCCACACCCACACTTTCAGGTGTGTGCCTTACTTCCTTCTGACAGCCCCTGTCTCTTAATCCTCACACTCAAGACTATTTTAATAAAGTTGGTCATGCCAGACAGCTATGGACAAACCCTCCACTCAGAGCCGCTAAAATAATTCCACCAGCAGATCCTAGGCTGATTTTGTTGCCTTGCCTCATGTGTATTAAAAATACAGTTAAGCCGGGCAGTGGTGGCGCACGCCTTTAATCCCAGCACTTGGGAGGCAGAGGCAGGCGGATTTCTGAGTTCGAGGCCAGCCTGGTCTACAGAGTGAGTTCCAGGACAGCCAAAGCTACACAGAGAAACCCTGTCTCGAAAAAAAAAAAAAAATACAGTTAAAAGTTTTTTACTTTATTTTCTCCTCTAGTCTGAACCCAAAGGGCCCACCGAGGGCATTCTGCCCTTGTCCAGGAAACTTGGAGTTAAGACACCTTCTTTCATGACACTCATTTTCATGTGCATCTCATTACCTGATCAGCAGAGGCACAGCAATATTTATAATGACTTGGCCGGTGGATGTTGTCAGGCAGTGAAAATATCAATAAATACGACCTAGGGATTAATATTAAATCGAACATGATGACAGCCCCCATGGAAATAGCACATTTACACAATTCTCTCTCTCTCTAAGCCTCTGATGAACAGAACCAAAGCCAGCCTGAGCGTTGATAATGTTAGGCTCGAGGTTCCTCTTTACCTCCTTCTATCCCCAGGGTCCCTGACGAATTTGTGATAAGGGAAGGCTGCTCAGCTTTGCGTTGGGCAGCTTGGACCACAGAACCTTGGCCACAGGCCAGTTGCAGGTCGGCATGGGCTGGGCTCTGGGACTAGGTCAGGAGGAGTGTGGATTTGTGACAGATGAGTAAGGGAGAAAGAGATAGCAAAATGACTATAAAGTGAGACCCTGAGCCATCAAGATGAACATATGGCAAAGTGATGAGGACATGGGCTTAAAGAATAAAAGAAGCCAGCTTGCGGAAAGACTAGACAGCCCTCCACGCTAAAGCTTCATGTACCAAAGCAGACTGCGTGTGCGCATGTGCATGTGTGTCTAAATGCTGGAAAGGTTGATGCTATGTAAATGACCTTTAAAGGGTCATGACACTGAGAGGAGGGTTTGGGGTGGTCTCTGTCCTGTCCCAGCTCTGTAGACCACCCCACTCCCTCTTTCATAATGAACTGTCCCTTCCTATCACAACTCATGTGTCCCTGGTCTGTATCTTTGTTCTAGAAATGTTGTCAGAAGCCCTTTCCACTCAGCTCTGTATACATACCAGACTTACTTCAGACTCACTGGGCCTGTAAAAAGACTTTGTCTTCTTCCTCTTGTTTGCTTTGAACATATTTATTTGAAAATAATTGTAGATTGTTGATACAAAAATACGACTCTCACCTCAAAGGTGGAAAGAAATTGTTTGTTCTGGAGCCAAAAATGAATGACTATGGTCTGGGAACACATATTCAGGTTACCCCAAATTCTGTGTTCATGAAGCTTTATAACAGAATAAAGAAAATCCAGATCAAGACACTTTTCAAAAACATTGGTGGAAACATCAGACAAGCAGTGACAGAATGCAGAAGTCTCAGCCATGGGCCTCAGATGCGGTCTGACCGCACTGTCAACCCCTCGGATGGTGAGGACGACAAGTCAATTAGAACATACCGAAGGATTCACCTAATAGTCACAAAGATGTTAAGTCACATATGGAGATGGGTGATAAATGGTCATTAAGGAGTCAAGATAGCCCAAGATAATTTGTAATTAGATCCTGGACTTACAATTGTCCAACCTCGCCATAATCAGAGTTCTAAACAGCCTGTGGTCTAGCCTGTGGTCTACCCTCTTTCCAGGAACCTTCTTCCACAGCTCCCCCTGTCGACCAAGCATCACATTTTGTGCACGGAGGAGGTATGATCTTTTATTAACTGTTATTTAATGTCCATCACTGCTAGGAAGCCTCATTCCTAAGCTCTATAGATGAGACTCAGTCATAGACAGGTGAGCACCCTCAGGAGAGGAAGGGCAGGTAAAGCCACTAAGGAAGAAAGTCCTGGATTATCTATTAAAATCTACAAGCCATTATGATCCGGTCTGATTGTTTTTAATCCTCTGAATTGAACATAATGTGCTATATAGTATAAGTAATATAGTTAACATTAAAATAACCAAAACCGTTAATTTACCTAATTAATCGAAAGAAACAGATAAGGGAAATGGACATTTTAAATAACAAAACTGTATGAGTTTTTAAACATAGACTGACTATACATTTCCCTGTACTTACAGCAATTTTTATTCTATGAACTTTTGTGCTTCTTGTTTGGGGTAGTTATCAAATCTATTGTCATTTTAGTTTTTCTTTTGTCCTCATGTGTAGTGACAGTCTCTACTTCGTAGAAAAAAATCTTAGAAAAAAAGACAGAGATGTCTTCACTATCTAACTTTTCATCATTTTTATTATGACTATTAATAATAATAGTTATAATTCGTGACTATTAACCTGGCCTAGTTTGTTATCTTGGTATTGTGCCAGATTTAATTCTTGAAGGTAAATAGAAAGAGATGTTACAGAAGAAAATAGGCAACAATAGAGTGTTTAATTTTTTTCCTTTAACATAATTGTCTTTTACTATTTACCAAATATTAACAGTGATAGAAATAAGAGTTCAAATTTATTAGAAACCAGAATTGTATAGGCCTTGTGGGCACAGCTAAATCTTGTTTGTTTTTTACCTTAACAGAAATAAGACTCTAATGGCAGTCACTGTAATATTGTCTAATTTATTTTTTAAAACGCCATGTAGCTATAATATAGGATATCTCAAATACTCATTTGATCGAGAATCATTGGCTATGAAGGTACAGAGCATCACAAATATTATTGTTAGGGACAGATGTGTTTTGTATAATTGATATAGGAGAGTTTGCCCCCATCTCTGACCACAGTAAATGGAGTTGAAGTTTCTTTGAAATTGTCAGTCTTCGGGGCATGGTGCAGGACCTTTTAGAGTGTGAAAATTATTGTGCCTTCAAAAGAATGGACACGGTATGTACTCACTGATAAGCGGTTATCAGCCCAAGAGTTCGAAATACCCAAGAGTCACTTCGCAGCAACAGTAGGGCTGAGTGTGAGGTCCCAGATGGAGGGCTTGGAGAAGGGACTGAAGGAGCTGAGGGAATTTGCAGCCCCAGGGAGGGAGCAACAGTGGCAACTGGCCTGACCTCCCCCCCACCCCCATACTCCTGGAGACTGGACCACCAACTAAAGAATACACATGGAGAGACCCACGGTGCTGGTCACATATGCGACAGAGGAGGGTCTTGTTAGCCATCAGGGGGAGCAGAAGCCCTTGGGCTTGAGGGTGTTAGATCCCCCAGTATAGGAGAATGCCAAGGAGGGAAGACGAGAGTGGGTGGGTGGGTGGGTGGTTGGGGGAATACCCCCATAGTGGCAGGGGGAGGGGGAGGGAATGGGGAGGTTCCAAAGGGGAGATCTGGAAAGGGGGAAACATTTGAAATGTAAATAAAGTATGAAAAATTAAAAAATAAAAAATAAAAAAATTACTGTGCCTTAACATTTCTAATATTATTAGAGTAACCCAGTTGGTTGGACACATTTACTATCACCCCCACCGTTTGAATGGGAAAAAGTTGTCTAAGAGTTTGAATTTAAAGCATAAATACCTGGGGGCTGGAGAGGTGGCTCAATGGTTAGGAGCACTGTCCACTCTCGAGGGAGACCTGGGTTCAGCTCACAATGCCCACATGTTTATTCATAACTACCAGTAACTCCCGTACCAGGGGATCAAATGCCATCTTCTAGTCAGCTCAGGCAAAGGCACACACAAAGTATAACACACACACACACACATACACACACACACCACAAAGTAAATTCCCATTGGAAAAGGGATGCAGCACTGAACACAGCTCACAGAAGAATCAGAATGAATTTGTAGAGAGACAATGCCCATTCACTGTTAGCAAAATACTGACCAGGTCTGCCGGTGCTCAGCTTCCCGGATCAGAACGGCCATTGCCAAACACGGCATGCTCCTTTAGAGAAGCTGGTTTGGAGGATCACTACCACATCCGTGCTCATGCTGCCTTTAAACTTCCGTGCCTCAGCACATGTGTCAAAGGAAAGGTAAATACGGACACCCAAGTCGCCTTTGTGTGTAACAGCCAGAAGGTGTGTGACTGAAAATGGTGGGGGCAAAGCTTAGACCAGTGTAAGCTTACACTGGTCTAAGCTTTGCCACGATCTGTGAGTATCGTGAGTAAAGTATTTGCTCCTGTAACCAAATGTGACAGACCAGATTATTTAAAAGGAACAGAACGTTAGTTCCGATAGTCCTGAGGACTGAGGAGTCCAAGGTCAAGGTCTACCTTTGGTACCAGGGAGGGCTGCTATCTGCATCCAAGATGGCGGTTACAGGGCATTCTCAGCATGCAGGAGGCTACTTTGCAGGGCCCCTCTCTGAGACACCAACCCATTGCAAGCGTACTGCCTTTCTTTCTGATTTGCCTCCTAAAACACTGTAAACACACAGAGAGGTGCAACCAAGCAGCAGCAAACTAAACACAATAGCATATGCAGAGTTCATAGATTCCGATTCCTTCCTTCAGGAATGGCTAGCCTGGGGACCAAGATGTGTCCTCCAGACTCCTGCTCTCCTTTCTACTACTTGCCATCAGCGCAGGTGTAACCTGGGCAAAAACAGGACAGAAAAGATAACATCTTACTCAGTGGTTTCACCAGATTGTTGATGAGATTCCCATTGGCTTGTCTTGGACCATATGATCACCCTTATGCTGTGCTACGTGGCCAACAGGATATGGTCCTCTGATTGACTGACTGTCACATCTGCCCCTGCAGCCAAGGTCTAGGGCTACCTATGAGTAAGGCACAGAGGCTGAGCTCCCCAAGGAGACTGGGCTGCTGGCAGAATGAGGTAGAGGCCCCTAGGACAGAGTCACAAAATGTTCCCGGCATTAGACAAACGGAAGGGCTTACTGAAGGCAACCCTTCGCTCTTTCATTGCTTTCGCTTACATGGCAGGGGGAATGGATGCTGTTTTCATAGCTGTGGGTTACAGAACAGATTCCATTCACCATCAAGGCAGTGAGGAGTGTTTGGTAGTCCTAAAAAGTGGAACACAAGTGAGGACTCTTCATTCATCTTTCCCAAAAGATCATTGGGAACCGAACGAATGAAAAATGGTATTCACGGTTACAAACACTCTGAAATTCCACCCACCAAGCAGCCCTCTGATGACAGGCGCTAGGAAGGCCCCGGGTTCCTGCTCACTCTGGGATTGCCTGATGCTTTTAATAATGAATCAGTTCTGGACAGTTCTTCTGGCCAGGCTTCAGGGATGCGTGCTACATTCTGTCTCTCAAATTCCATCTCAATTTCCTGTGGAATTCCTTCTTCCCCTTTTCTTTTATCTTTTTTTTTTTTTTTTTTTTTGAATTTTAAAAATTCCTTTTTTCCCCCAGCTTAAATCTACTTCTTGGCTATTTATAAGATCTGAGCTGCCCGGAGCTAGACAAGTGTTTCAGACAGACAAACAGATCAGATTTGTCCTCAGTAGCTCTTTCTTACTTGAATGTGGACTGAAAAACACTCAGACCCAGTTTAGCATCTAGAGGATGTTAGTAGCCTTTAGAATGTTCCACAACAAGCAAACAGACAGAAAACTTGACAACTCAAATGGGCCTAGATGTTGCAGGGATTTAATGGCCAGTTAACTCAATGTGTAGAATTGATAAGGCAGAAAAATGTTTTTGAAAGGATGCACCTATGCCTGCCTCTCTGTGTGGGTTGATTTGGTCTTAAGCAGTATGGAGCAATGGCTAGGTGAGGTTTCTGTACCGTCCCCCACTCTATCATGGCTCCTGTGGGCATCCACTGGCTTTATTGTCCAGTTAAATCCTTACCAAGTGAGTCAAGACCAAAGCCTCTGTAACTTTAAGAAACAAAGATGGTGTCATGTCTGTCTTTAGCTATCCTTCTGTCCCATGCAGAGAGACACCTTGACAATCCCACAAATGAGCAGGCAGCCCGACTCTTTCTTCTGGGAAAGCTCTGCATGCTGCATTGTGGTAAGGAACAGCAAGGTCACCCCAGGTCAGCCTCCAGCCCCACTTCCCATACTGATGAGCTTTTCCAACTCCAGATGTTTGAATTCCAGCCCTTTCTGCTCACAGAGCACCCCATTCTTCCACACTGCCTTTTCTTAAATGGAAAGCCGTGCCCAGTGAGGAGGTAGTGGGACTTCTGGCTATCTGTTTCAAATGTTTAAAAAAAAATTTTGGTCCTTTTACTTAAAGAAAATATTGCATGTTCTTGGGTTGAACTCTTGATAGAGAAACTGGTAGATTGTGGAATAGAGAAGCATCCATGAGGACTCTGCCAGGCCTGGACATATTCCTGAAGATGGAGCGATGGCTGAGCCCAAGATAGGGAGGAGGCATAGACAGACTAAGAAGCCAGAGAGAGCACAAAGAGAAATCCCCAATCTTTCTGATGTGGGTGCAGTAGTAGCCAGGCCCGGGGTCATAAAACCCATATAGGGGCCACTAAGTCTCTTATCCACACACCGTGTTTCCTAACTTTCTGTGAACCTGTACAAGGCTGACAACAGCAGCCATGGATGCTTGGTTGGTCTCCGTGTGTAGCCCATAATCAGTCTTATCCTTCCATGGAAGTAGGGAGCTGTATGATAGATAGCAGGACAGGAGGTGCAGGCAAAAACCCACTTAAAATGCTTTGTTTGTTCATTTGTTTTGTGAGAGAAGAACTCTGTAGCCCAGGCTAGACCTGACTTCTCGATCTTCCTTTAATAGCCTCCTGGGGGGTGAGCTTATAGATCAATGTTCTCACACATGGCTTGAGCATCTCTTCTAGGTGAGGGTGGGTACCCTCAGGCAGAAGCTGCCTGAGAGTGGAAGGGTCTCAATAAGACACATGAAGTGGGCTTAATGTTTGCCTGTGAAACAAAGCCAGTAGAGAAAGGTCATTCTATAGAAGACAAGAAGAAGCTACAAAGGACCTAGGAATCAACCAAGCATGAGGTGGAGCAGTGTCAATCTCATGTTCAGAGCCACAAGTTTAATCTGTGAATTGGTCCACATGGCTCCAGCCTCCCGGATAGTCCTGGTTTCTTCTCTCCACATCCCAGCTCTCAGCATCTTCCTGCCCTACCATAATCATTCCTGAAGACCTGGAGACCTTCTCCACATCCCTGTCCTCCCTGACATGGCTTGCACCAGCTACATGAGGATGCTACGTGCTCCCCTGAGCTCTCTACCACACCTTCCTGCCTTCTGAGCCACACTTACAGACACAATGGGAACTGTGCAGATGGGGGCCCAGGCCAGCTCTGGCCCTGGAAAGGAGGTGGCTGTTGTGTGCTGCTAACTGGCTGGCTGTAGGTCTCAGACGTGTTTATGGGCCTTGGTTCCATGGCCAGCTGTGGTCAGTCATCTGCTCCCAGCCCAGAATACCCAGAATGCCTAGATATCAGGGATCCTATCTTTACAGCTTCCTCCTTTCCTGGATTTATTTGGGGATTTTGAAAAGTCAGAGCAAAAGGTGTTTTTAGGGAGTATGCATGGAGAATTGATCTTGTATCTTTTCTACCCTTCATTCTCTCTCTCTCTCTGTCTCTCTCTCTCTCTCCCCATGCTTCTCTCTTTTCCTTCTCCCATCCTTCTTCTCTCTCTTTCTTAAACACACACACACACACACACACACACACACACACACACACATGCACACACATGTGCACACACACGCACTCTCTCTCTGCCTTCTGAGAATATTAGATATGGAAGCAATTATCTTAGGTTGCAGTAATCGGTTTTATATAACTAGAGCCGGGGAGATCTGAATCAGTGCCATACCCATTAACAATGCATGCTTGGTCCAAGAATGTTCTCTGTCTCTCTCTCTCTCTCTCCCTCTTTCTTCCCTCCTACCTCCAACTGGACTGGATGATGTTGAATCCTGACGGGGGAATCAGCACCTGTTCTCGGAGCTGACAGTCACCCCTGCACTCTGTGGTGTAGCACTGATGAAGATACAAACGTAAGGGAACCTCTAATTGAAGCCATCACAGCGTGAGCAGAGCCCAGCACAAAGCACACCCAACCGGAATCCCACTTGTTGGCTTCTAATCTTCCTGGACGGCCAGCACAAGAGAATGTTTCCGGCTGTTCTAGCCACATGGCCAAAACAGAACAAGAATGGCCCTTTTCCTGGGTAGAGGCACTGGTTGTCAGGGGTCCAAGATTGTCTTTGATAACGCTGTTGCTGGGTTGACCAAAGGGCAAGAATAAGAAAAAGAAATAACCCTGAGAAACAGAGGTGTCTGGGCGGGAGCTCTTGTACACATCCACCCTGTTTGTACGTGTCAGCCCCAGTTGGCTGGAGGTGGGTAGTGGTCCTGTTTGGTCTTGCACATCCCTGGATGTGTGGATTCCCATGTGACACAGCAGGGGATCACATCTTCCTTTCAGAATTCCTGGCTGGTGATTCATAGCATGGTTATTCAGCTGTTCTGTCTCCTGAGGCTGTCCCTGGGGATGAGCCCCCTGATATTCACTCCTTTGTGCTGACTTTCTGGCTGGGGATGGAAATTGCTGAGTGGCCCCCAAGAGATCTGAACCAGGAATGACCAAAGGAATCCAGGGTATGTGTGCCCTTTGGCCAGCTGCTGCCAGAGCTGTTGAGTGTTCGCTGGCTTGACTCGGATCCTCTCAGGTCATTTCCACAGCACTTCACACTCTCCGAGCCTCCTCTGTCACCTAACAATGCTGTTTAGTGGTTAAGGGTCTCTTCCCCACATGCCAAGTCTGTGGACACCCCCTTTCCCATCCCGGGTACTATGTTCACCAGAAGAACCTAGCAGGTGACGCTGACTTCGGATGTCCCATCTTTTTTGGGTCATCCTTGCTAAAAGCGTGCAATAACATTGCTGCTTAGTGCATGGCAGCCACTCTGTCTCTACCCTGAAGAGGTTGTACAGTTCAGAGAACAAGCCCATGTGTGCAGCCCAGCTCTGCCCCGAGCCTCAGAAGCCTGCACCAAGAGCTGCAGGGAAGTCCCTGGGTGCCTGTAGAGCAGGTGGCCTCCGTCTGAACACCAGCCCTTGTCAGCTGTTGAGAGCCCTAGTTGGAAGAAGCATTCCAGGGACATTCTTTCTGTCTGGAGCAGGGACTTGGCCTGAACCTTGAGCTAAAAAACCAGAACAAGCTGCACCAGTTTGCTCCACCTCAAAACAAATGCCTTTCTTTTTCTTTTTTGTTTCTTTTTTCTTTTCTTTTCTTTTCTTTTTTTTTAATATCACTGAGAACCAAACCCCAGTTCTGGGGTTGGCGTGTTTTGTTTTCCCACTGGGGAACACTTAGGGAACAAGACAAAACTGGATCTTCTGACGTGACTGAGAGGGGGAAAAAGCCCTCTGCATAGGCCTTGAGATTATTCGGCTGGTGCCCGTGCCTACCAACACTGGAAGGCAGGGCAAAGTGTGCAGAGATCGCATAAGGGTATCCACAGGATGGAGAGGCTGAGGTGACCAGGGCTCTGTCCTGGGGATGCTACTGGCAGCCTGTGTGGAGAGAAATATGTGACGTTTGAAGCCTCAGGCAGCCATAGAAAAGAGTACAAAACCCACCAGATACAGCTAGCTCGCAACATACCCGTCTTTCTGAAGAAAAGTGGTTTTGTTTTTTTCCTTCTGTGCTGCATGACCTTTTCCCTTGGCCATGCATGGTAGTACCTAAGAAATCGCCCCACAATGCTGTTCTTCATTACTGAGGGACATTTTTACCACTCTGTGTATATGGCTGTGATAAACAACACACACACAAATCAAACCTGTAGAACTTATGGGAAGAATGACTTGTGTGAGCTCACGGTTTCTGGGGGATTTTAGCCCAGCATGGTAGGAAGGCAGACAGACCAGCAGGAACCACCCTTTTGTTGGTCAGGTGGGTGGAGGGAAGCCTGTTGGGTACTTGTAAAAACGTTAACACAGTTCAGATATAAATTTAGCAAGTTAGTGTGGGTTGGAGTCTTATCCTGCCTGTTTGTGGCTTGGTTCAGTTGATGTCTTTAAAGCAACCGTCCACACTGCACTAATTAAGACATCTATGGAGGCCCTAAAAGTGAAATTCTGAAACCCAGATGCCTGCCAAAACATTCTGGAACTTTCCATGTGTTCTTTATGTGCTCAGCACCATCTGATACAGTGCCAGCCCTTCATGGCTGTGGACAGCCTGATCATGGAGCTTCCCAGTGCTGTACCACCAACTCTGAACCCCTCTCCAGCTCCTCAGTCCCCAAGGAGGAAAAACCCTCAGATTTGATCATTTTACCACAAGGAAGAGGCTTAGGAAAAATAAGGGAAAGCTGAGGTAGAACATATAATTCCTCTGATGAGCTGTGGTCTTCTGAAGGTGAAATTTATCTCTTCAGGTTGGACTTTACTCTGTCCAAGGGGCCAAGGCTCCTTCCTGCCAGCAGCTAAGCAGCCCCTCCATATCTTCTCTAGTGGCTTCTCCCACACTCCCCAGGATGGTTACCCAGCTAATGGCCTAGGCCAAGCTGACAGACTGGAGGTGAAGGGGGGAAAGAGACTGTGGGGATTCACACGTGAAAAGTGAAGGCTAGGGGAGGGAAGGATGGGGGAGTGGGGACAAAGCATGAGATGCATGCTGCTAGAATTCGAAGCTGTGACATCACCAGGCTCACATGTGACTACCCTGCTCTCAAATTTTAAAGACTATGGAGCCTCCAAAAGGTGAGGCCTGGCTGACACGTTCATCACTGGATGGTTGGCCCTTGAAGGTCAGACCTGTTCGCTCTGCTTCCCGGCATGGCAGGAAGCCTCTGCCCTACATTCCTGTCCCCAGCAACAGAGCCCCTACATTCTATTGGTCCTACTATGGTGGACAGAAGCTTTGTGAAACAGTGAGCCTAGATACCTTTGCCCACCCTTCAGTTGCTCCTGTTTTAACTTGAGAAAAATAACTATTCTGTAACCAGAGGCTTCAAGGGATTCGGGGGTGTTTTATAACAAATCTCACAATAATATGACATGTGTCACTTAGGCCATAAGAATCAGGTACTTGAGAGGTGGCCAGGTATGTGTACGTTTACGTTTAAGTTTGAAATATCAAAGAGCTTTACTTTGAAAGTGCCAGGGGAGGAAACGAGGTTGAACTTAAAAAGAAAAAAATATTGTGTTGTAAAAGTCTTTGCTCTATGGTACAGGAACATGAGGACTAAAATATGCCCTGGGCCTGGATAACTGAGTATACTTGGAGTTAAAAGTTGAAATTGGCCGGGCGTGTGGCTCGCCGTGATTGTATAGTGGTTAGTACTCTGTGTTGTGGACGCAACCTCGGATCACAGCAACCTCTGTTCAGATCCGAGTCACGGCATGCCGTCCTTCTTGCTCCATTTACTGCTTTCTTGCTGGGCAGTGGTGGCGCACGCCTTTAATCCCAGCACTCGGGAGGCAGAGGCAGGTGGATTTCTGAGTTCGAGGCCAGCTTGGTCTACAGAGTGAGTTCCAGGACAGCCAGGGCTACACAGAGAAACCCTGTTTCAAAAAAAAAAAAAAAGTTGAAATTGCTTCCTTCTCCCCTAGTAGGGGGCTTACACATTTAACCTTTGGGTGTACTGTCACTTGTGAAACCCAGCTGAGTGCTAAAGCATTCTGGGACATGAAATGTTAGACCCTGGACAGAGTTTCAAGGACTCTGACTTCTTTTAGGGTTGTCATTTCTCAAGATTTTTCCCCCTGAGAAAAAAGGATTTGACTAGTTGCTGCCCACAGCTGACTCTCCTTTGAGATCATAGCCAACATAAGGCTTATTGGATTCCCCTCCCCACCCCACCCCCAGGTTCTAGAGCAAGTCCATGTCACTAAGAGTAGGTCCTTCACACTTAGCCTTGTTCATTAGGGTCATGTGAGTATTCCCAGATCATGGCCCCAGGGTCTTCCACGGTCTGTTGGCAATGGGTTGGGGCAGGGCAATGAGTTCATGTACAGTGGCATAGGTGAGTTCTACTTCACATCCAAGGTGGTCAGGGACTAGGGGAGCACTATTTATGGAGCCTTGAACCCCTTCATTATGAGACAGTGCCATTCAGATGTTTTTTGGGCATGTGTTGAGGTATGTAATTAGCTTACCCTTGGCTTTGAACATGGACAGGCTTACACATGAGGATCTCAGACATCTAGCTGCCCTGTCTGATTCCAGGAAAAGTGACAGGGCAACCTCAGCTCGTCTTCCCAGACTTGACCTGGACAAAACCAAGGGGTCCAAGTTCAGGTAAAATCCAGAAGCCAGTGCTAGGCTTCTTGGTGGAGCCAAGAATGATGCATATCAAGTGTTACTCAATATACAGACAAGTTCTCTGTGATTAAAACTGAAGACAGTCAGCACTATACAGCTCAGAGTACAGAAAAGGTAGCCACAAGCACACACTGATGTGACTAAATGATTAACAAATTAATAAGTAGGAAAAAGAGGCCAATCTAAACAGAAAAAAATTAAAATGTATATAGCCCCCCATTTTAAAGAAGCTGGAACATAACTTGTCCTCAGATATGAGCTACACAGTTAGATGACTTTGTCATGGTATAAATGCTGCATTGCATGCTTATATAGATCTACGTGGCCTAGCCTACAACAGGCATCATGCCCAGGTGACATAGCATACACCACTGTATGGGTAAGTTGTTCATTGAATGTCATTGTGTGACATATGACTCCATCTGAAACAAACACCTCCTCACATTCTTGAATGAATTCACATCTTTCCTCAGGTGCTTCTATCTATCCCACAGGTTCTGGAATATTATCATTCACAACCTTTCAGTAGGCCTTGTATGGGGGAACTCCTAGTCATAAGTCATCTTTAGGTTGGGATCACTTGAAGTGCATGATACCCAGGCCTACACAGCACTCTAGGGCTATGCTGTCCAAGGTGGTGGCCCTAGGAAGCCACTGAGAACTTGCAAAGTGTCAGAGGGAAAGGTGCTGAGTGGCTGAAAATAGAGAAAACACATCAGACATTAGAGCCTTGGTGTTGGTCCCCACTGGTCATTTTATACTGATTGTGTTGAATGAACACTATATGAACATACTGGGTTAAATATAGTACCAGGCTTATTCTTCCTACTTATTTTCCCTGTTCTTCCTTCACTTTCTACTTCTCTTCACTTTTTAAAATTGTGACAGGGTCTCCTGGAGCTCAGGATGGCCTCAGACCCATTATGTAGCCAAGAATAACCTTGAATTTCTAAGCCACTATGTCTAGTATTAGTGGCACTAGAAGCCAACCCCAGGCTTTGAGGATTCTAGAGCATTTGTTTCTTTCTATTTAAAACTATGTCTAAGGGCTGGAATCATATCCCAGTGGTAGAATGCTTGCCCAGTATGCCTAAAGCCCTGGGTTCATTCACAAGTACTAAAGAAATAAAGCAAATTATATAGGATGCAATGAAAGCAGTCCTAAAAGATAATTTTACAGCTATAGTAAAACAAGGTGTCAAATACCTGATTTAAATATACCTTGGAGTCTTGTAAAAACATGAGCAAACCAAGCTAAAAATCAATGAGTGCATAGAAATTATTCAGGGCAGGAGTTAATGAAATGGAAACATAAAATACAAAGAACCAATGAAACAAAGAGTTAGTTCTTTGGAACAATAAGCAAGGTTGATAAAACTTTAGTGAAATGAACCAAAGGAAAGAGGACCCAAATTAATAAATCAGAGGTGGACAAGGAACCATCAAAACAGATATCAATGAAATTCAGAAAATCATTAGAATTGCTTTGCAACTAACACTGGAATGAAGACTCAAGAAAGAAACTATAGCTCAATATCCTAGATGATCACAGGTGCAAATTTTCTCAATAAAATACTTGGAAGCCAAATTCAAGAACACATCAAAAAGATTACATACTGGATCAAGTTAGCTTCTTCATCCTAGAGATGAAGGGGTGGTTGAAAATAAGCAAATCAAGAAATGTGATACATCACATAAACTAAATCAAGCATACAATCATATCATTTCAAGCTACCAAAGGGCTTTTGATAAAATCCATATCATTATGATAAAATCCCTGAAGAGGCTAGGAATAGAAGGGACATATCTCAACACAATAAAGTCTATATAGGACAAACCTGTAGCCACTAAATGGAAACACTCAAAGCATTTCCACTAAGGTCAAGAAGAAGATAAAGGACCTACTTTCTCTACTGTAGCATTTGCAATCACAGCTGGTGTAGTAAGACAAGAGAATAAAACAAAGGACAACAGCTTGGAATTTACCAAGTATGGTGGGCTGGTTGACCAGCAAGCCCTAGGGATCTGCTTGTCTCTGCCTTCCCAGTGCTGGGGTAAGATGGACATGTCCCCAAGCCCTCCCTGCCATTTTTGCGTGGATTGTGGAGATCAAACTCAAGTGTTCATGCTAATGAGACAAAATTTTATCAACCAATCTGCCTCTTTAGCCCATCCCATTCTTAGATTTGATTAACACCTTAAGCAAAGTGGCAGATGCAAATTAACTTTAAAAAACCAGTAGCTTCCTTACATACCAATAAAGAACGTGCTAAGAAAGAAATAAGGAAAACCGTCTTATTCACAATTCTTTTAAAATTACCTAATGGAGTAAATGAAAGGCCTCCACAATGAAAATTCCACAACACTGAGGAAAGAAATCAAAGGTCTTTTGGCAGAAGGAGGGAAGTCTCCCACACGGGGACTAGATGAGTTAATACTGTGAGATCATTTATCTCTCTGAAAGCAGTCGACAGATTCACTCCTCACTAACATCCAATGCCATTCACGACAGAAATAGAAAGCAACCTTAAAATTAACATGGATGCATAAAAGGCCTATATACTCAAAGTAATCCTGGAAAAAAACAATTCTGGGAGTATCACCCTGATTTCAAGTCACCTTATAAAGCCACAATAACAATAACAGCATGATACTGGCACAGAAACCGCCATGTGGTTCCAAGGAACAGAATAGAGACCCCAATACAAATCCACACAGATACAGCCACTTGATTTTGACAAAGATGTCAAAAGTATGCATTGCAAAAAGAGCTTCTCCAACAAGTGGAGACTGGAGAACTTCATATACTCAGGTAGAAGATGGAAACTAGATCCTTATCTCTCTCCTTGTACAAGAATTAACTCCAAATGAATCAAAGATCCAGTGCTATGAATGTTTCAAAAAAACTGCAAGCTGTAGCACTTTCTTTCTTTCTTTCCTTCTTTAAGATTTATTTTATGTACATGAGTGCTCTGTCTGCATGTACACCTGTGTGCCAGAAGAGAGCATCAGATGCCTTTATAGATGGTTGTGAGCCAACATGTGGTTGCTGGGAATTGTACTCAGGACCTCTGGAAGAAAACTCAGTGCTCTTAACCACTGAACCATCTCTCCAGTCCCCAAGCAAGCACTCTCTAATAAGTCCATTAAAAAGAGCAGCCTCTCTTTTACTGCTCAAGTGGTTTATGTAAAATGGTACTCTATTTGCATGTAATTGGGAGCTCAGGAAATTAAACAGCTTTGGCACAACAAAGGAAACAATCCAATGGAGAGGCAGCCCAGAGAATGGAAGACTATCTCTGCTAACCACATATCTGACAAAGGATTAGTAGCTATAATATACAAAGAACTTTAAAGACTAAACAAGAATACAGACAACTCAGTCAATAAATGGACAGATGAAACAGACAATTTGTTGGACTCGGAAGTCCAAATGCCTAGGCAGCTCACCCCACAAAGACACAGAGACTGAGAATGATGCAATAAGCCCGAGGTCTATTGAATCCAGTGCACTGGGGCTACCCTACCAGCAAGGCAATGGTGACCCCGGGTAAGTAAGGTACACACTTTTTATACATTTTTCTGGGGCAGAGCTTGGCAACAGCATGAAAGGGTAGGCCTGCATTGGTGGTTAATTTTGACTTTTTACATGATTGGAGGCCCACTGTGTGGCGATGTTGACGGCCAGTCATAATGTCAGTCTGTTACCACCCACCTGTGGCTTCAGCCTGTCCTTGACAACAGAGAATTCTGTCCATTGTGTGGGGCCTGTGGCATATCTGAACCTGGCCCTGCTTTCTCATAACGGTTATCTTTGGCCCTTTCAACTGTCTGGAATGTCTCCCAGCCTGGCTCATCAGCTACCTTTTGTGTCTCAAGGCCTCACAATTTCTCAAAAGAGGAGATACAATGGTCCAGAAAGCATATGGAAATAAGTGTTCAACCTCTCTAGCTATCCAAAAATGCAAATTCAAACTGCATTGATTTCCTATCTCACTCCAGTCAGCGTGTCTGCTTTATCAAAACAACAAATGTTGACAAGGATGTGAGCAAAAGAGAGCCCATATACACTGCTAGTGCCACTGTAAATTTGTGCAGAATCATTATGGCAGTTTCTCCAAAACAAAAAATAGACCTCCCATGACCCAGCTATACAGCTCCCGAGTATTTGCCCAAAGAAACAGATCACAGAGATTCCTGTGGTTCCTACAGCGCAATTCACAACAAGTCAGCTAGGAGACCATCTTACCTGTCCAACAGCTGGAGTGATGTCATTTTCAGGAAAATGGGTGCAGTCAGAGATCATCACACTAATAAGATTGAGCCAGTCTCAGAAAATCTAATAAGGATTGGTTTTTATAGACACATAAAATCATGTATGTACATATGGTATGAAGATTGACTTGAAACTGTCTAAGGAAACAAAGAAAGGGGGGATGGGAAAGGGTATAGAAGGGTGTGAGTGGAGCAGTGTGAGCATCCAGAGTCCGTACCCTGTGAGAGTGTCCTGCGTGACTCGGTGTTTGGTCCAATGGCTAGAGACAATGGAAGAATTTTAAATATGGCTACTGGACTTTTGCAATTATAGCCATGTGTGTCAGAATCCCCAGCAGACAGTGAAATCCATGCTCGCTCAAGTGTTTTGTGTAAAATGGTGCCCTACCTGCATGTAACTCCTACACACTTTCCTGTGTACTTTGTTGTCTCTAGATCACATACAGTGTCAAGTGGTCTGTGACTGCAATGCCAATAGTTTCTATGCCATAGGGTTTAAGGAATAGTGATACCAAAGAAAATCCGTACACATTTGATACATTTAAAAAACATCTTCCTTCTGGGCTTGATGTGGTCCACCCATGGAAGATCTGTGGAGTGGAGGGGTTACCAACTGTGGCTTCCCCTGGATTTTTTTTTTTTTTTTTTTTTTTTTGAGGGGAGCAAGTCTGCTCTCAAGGAAAGGGGTGAATGTGCAGTTTGGGAAATACTCTGTAGTGTCTCCTTCCTGGAAAGCAGTAGGACTCAGGAACACATTAAACCTGAGTTCTAAAAGAAAGGCAGCTATGCTAGCCCTGGGCAGGACCTGGATGTGGGGGACAGAGGTATTTCTGGTCACTAGGTCCCTCTTGCTGTTTGGTATGCTGGGCAACTGTTGCAATTCTCAGCGAGGCCTTCTCTGACTTTGCTCTGTTGTCCCTGCCTCCTACCACTGATCTCAGTCACACCATGATGAAAGCTGCAGCTGGTAGCCCCTCCATTCCACAGATCCCACACCCCATAGATTCCACCAAGCTCAGATGGATGATATTTTCTAAACATACCAAACATGTATGAACTTCCTCTTGGCCTTTATTGCTTAAGCACTGCTGCAAAGCATCGATCTCCGCAGCATTTGCATATTGTTAGATGTATTTTTCTTTGTAGATGCCTCCCGCCCTCATTACATCCTGGCTGAAATTAATCTTGAGTGCCTATCTGGGTCCCGAAACAGGACACTGGAAATGGCTGCTTTGAGGAATTTCATAAAGGTCTGCTTAAAAAGGGGAGCACAGTAGAGAACAGTAGGGAGTCTGTGAGACTCAGGTTCTGGTCCCAAGTGAGAAACAACACTGGCCTTAAGCTTGAAGAGCCAAGCAAGCAGGAGGGGGCAGTCATCAGTTCCCAGAAAGCAGAGCTGGATATGGAAGGTTGCCTGGAAGGAACAAGGACTCTGCTCAGGAAGAAGCTAGGGAAAATTAACACAAGATCCTCCCCCACTGGCTTGAGATCCCTAGCTGGGACCCCTTGTTGGGCCACCTAGAGGCCAAATCTCCTAGAAGTTGGGATGGTAAGCAGCCTTTTCCAGATCTATCCTGTCCACTGTTGGTCTCCTCCTTTTGACTATCAAACCACAAGGCCAGGGGTGTTGTGGACTTGCTCACCCCATAGGCACTTAGTGAATGATTCTTGAATACATGAATAAGCACATACGTATCTGCTGCTGTGGTTTGTACATGCTTTGGGTGGCTCCCAAAGGTTCTGCATTCTAGAAGCTTATTCTTCAACATGGCTATGTTGAGAAGTAGAAGAACCTTTGGGAAATGGAACTCAATGGGAGGCGGTTAGGTCATTGGGACCCCTGTACCTAGTGGGGAGTTCCACGGTTGTTATAGGACCCGTGTTAATAAAGGGAATTCCTGCTCTTGGTCCCCCCTCTTTCTCACCTTCCATCTACAATGTTACAATGTGACCGAGAAGATCCAAGGGAGAGTCCAAACATACAGGGGCCACCAAACTTGGAATTTCTGCTGTCAAAATTGTGTGCCCAAATAAATATGTTCCTTGTGAATTATTCAGTCCTACATATTTTGTTATAGCAATGGGAAACGGACCAAGATAGTTGTTTATGTTTTTAAAAAAGAAAAACGAACAAACAAACAAAAACAACCCAAGGGCCTTTGGACATTTAGGCCTTCAATGACAGGAGTCTGATGTAAAGTCTTCCTTTTATTTTTAAGTGAATTTTTAGTGACAATGCAGGTTGTATATATGAAGATTATAAGTCCTATGAGTATGGCTCCGTGAATTTCCACAAACTGAATATGGCCTCGTAGTGAGAACTCAAAACAGAGCAGACACATTGGTGGCGCCTTAGAAGCCCTGGTGACTCTTGTTGCCCGTGACCCTCATAGCCATGCTCTTATTATAAATTGGTCTCTCTGGCTTTGAAATTTGTACATGCAGAATAATATAACACATGCAATGTTGTGTTTAAATCCTTTTTAAAAAAAGATACATTTATTTTATGTGAGTACACTGTCACTGTCCCCAGACACACCCAAAGAGGGCATCAGATCCCATCACAGATGGTTGTGAGCCACCATGTGGGTGCTGAGAATTGAACTCAGGACCTCTGGAAGAGCAGTCAGTGCTCTTAACCTCTGAGCCATCTCTCCAACCCTGTATTTAAGTTTTTTAACTCCATGGTAGTTGGTGAAGTATAAGGTAGTGCTTATGAATTCTTAAAGAAATGTGGTATTCAAATGTAAAGATTTATCTATTTGGTTCACATGAATGTGTATGTGTTGTACAGAAGATGAAACTCAGGGTTTTGCACGTGCTAAACAGTTGCTAATCCACTGAGCCTCATCCCAACCTTACATAGCCTGCTCTGCTGGGCATGGGCTTGGACATGGTTATGAACATGAGCGTTTATGTTTATTCTTAGTTGTCCTCCTTAATCGATTCATGTCTCTACTAGGTTCATTCTACATATATTTTTTTTCACATATATATTCATTCATATATATTCATTTACATATGTGTATTCATTCAGACATACATTTCTATATATCTTGTTCCATATATCTAGTATGTTCATGCTAATAAAAATGATGACCTTGGATTTTAGATATTATAAATAGTGTGCCTCTGGGCATATTTCTATAGGAAGCTTTTGGGAACGTGTGTGTGTGTGTGTAGATATGTCATTAGAATGGAATTTTTATTCCATAAAGTAAATATTTAGCTTTGGCAGATAGTGTGAGTTTTCTGAAGTGCTTATATTCCAATGGCGGCTGGCACGAGCTCCAACCTTGCCATGTCCCCTCAGGTGGGCTGCATTTCTCTAATGAGTCCCACACCTCTTCAGACTGGCACACAGGGAAGATGGTGGAGAGAATAACATGTGTACTCTGCCGAGACCTCAGGTTTGGAAGGCATAGTTTAATTTGCTCATCAACACCTGAGTCTGGTTTGAGGCCAGAGGCAGAGCTGGGCATCTAGGAGTCAACAGCCCAAGCCTCAAGGACAGATGAAGTCATGTGAAAAGTGAGTCAAGGAGAAATGGCTGTGAGGACCCAGGAAGAGAACTCTGGCACTGAGACTACTGGGGAAAGAAAGACCCAGCAAAGAGCACCAGGATGGGGAGCACCAGGATGAGGAGCACCAGGATGAGGA
>JADRCH010000008.1:13855307-13959887 GCA_019843965.1 Rhynchomys soricoides
GCTTCCGGTCCTGCCTCCCATCGCATGTGCTTCCGGTCCTGCCTCCCGTCTAATGCTGGTTCCATTACTAAGGCTTCTGGTTGTCACCTACTCAGGCTCTTTGCTCTCATTAAGTACACTGCCCTCGGGGTGTGATCATAAGCATCCAGTCAGGCTTGTCAATACAATAAAGGAGAAGAGCATGAACGTCTCTCCTAACCTCAGTCCTCCTGTTTCCTTGGCATTTAAAGGAATAGGGCGCCTCAACACATCCTTTATTTGGGGGTCATAGTGGGGGAAATTTAATAAATGTTACATCTTACTACACTGCGAGTTAAATATTTATCAATTAAGTTTGGTAAGTAACAACCATGTCTTTTAACATTTAAGTTGCCTAACATAGATCATTAGGCTTAGCACTACAGCTGATCTGGAAGCATGCGGACATGTAAAATATCCTATCACAAGAATGTACAGGGTAAATGAAAGGAAGGGACAGGGCAGGAGGCAGGGGTCTGTGGCCACCTAAAAAAAAAAAACCAATCCACTTGAATACCATCTGGCAATTTCCTCTAGTCTCCCATGTGGCATGGTAGAAAGTTGTTCATTGACATCTGTGTTCTGATCTCCCTTTTTCCGTACAGGTGTCTTCCCAGAACCCATGACCACTCACATGGACCTTTTGTGTCTGCAGACTACAATCCATGCTCCTTCCCCACCTCCCTTTTCTTCACTGTCTCCATCTGTTCATTGCCTGCTGCCCTGCACAGGCGATGTCATCTGTCTTCCTTGTTCATTGTCGTTTTCCTTACACTGCATCTCCACAAGTTAGGGCAGGCACTGGCAGGTCATAGGGACTTAGTAAACCAGTGTGAGATGAATAAAAATCCATAAACAACCGGATAGATAACTTCAGCATGTGAGTGGCGCAGCATGAACATTTGACTGGGCAGCAGATAAACTCGGTAAGAATCTCAGGATGTAAGTCATAGGATGTGGTGTCCTGGGTGGGATGGTCAGCGGCTTAGCTGCTGTAGGACAGCGTAATGACCTTGAGCCACAGCTGTGGGACGACCCAAAATGAAACACAACAAATGGAAACTGAAGAAATCTCAACAGAGCAGAGTGCCAGCATGCTGAGCCACTTCAACTGGAGTCACTGGAGGAGGGGGACAAGGAGGGCTTGGAAAAGATGGTGGCAGCTTTATCTTTCCAGATTCAAAGAACTATGTACACCTGCAGATCTGAGCACAAAGGTATGGGGGAACTACACCAAGCTACTTAATTTGCTTAATATCTGTGAGAGAGAGAGAGAGAAACAGTGGTGCCCAGGTCTGGAGGAATAGTCCCTAAAACTCTGCTATTCGGGCTGATGAAGTAGACAGATCACAAGTTCAAGGCCTTTCCTGAACTACATAGTTTGAGGGTAACCAGGGTAACTCTGTGATACCCTGTCTCATGATAAAAACAGAAGGGGTTATGGATGTTCCTCAGTGGCTCAGTAATAGAGCTTCTGCCTAGAATGTGTGAGATGCTGGGTTCAATCCCCAGTATAGAAAGAAAAAGCCAAAACAAGAGGTAGTATGTAGATAGTACCAAATATTACTGATTAAAAAAATAAGCTAAAGGATTTGCCAGGCATTCAAGATGTAAAAGAATTAATCATCAGCAAATCTACAGTGCATACAGGACTACTGTAAGCAAGCAGTGAGAAACATGAGATAGAAAGGAAAGTCAGCTGAAGAGACTCAAAGACATCAGCTGTGGAAACTGTGTGAGAAGAAAGGTCTTTTTCCTTATTAGTAAAGTCTCTTTGGACACGAGTGGGTTTTTCAGATGTTGTTTGGTTTATACCACACAGAAGAGTAAAACCATTGACGGTTGTCATGCAGAGGCCATGAGGGAAGAACCGGAGTATACTTCAGGAGTCTTATGCTGCCATATACCATAATATCATTTTAACTGAACTGGAATGAATTTACTGCAAATCCTAAAGAAGAAAGTCTTTTCATCAAAGCAATGGCAAATATACCAAGAAAATATATATATATATATATATATATATATATATATATATATATATATATCATAAAACTAATTTTTAAGGAAGACAGCTAAAGAAAAAATGAGAAGAAAGAGCAGATGGGAGAGATGAATAGCAAATGACAGAGTTAAACCTAATCACATAAAAACAACTCAGCCAGACCGACGATGTATAAATGTCTAAGTATTCACTCCAAAGGCAATGTTATACAGACCACAAGACACCTAGGCAGAGCGCTGACACAATTAGGTTAAAGTTAAGGATGGTAAAGGATGGGCTACACTATTCCCAACTGAAAGGAAACCTGAAAGGCCATGTTAATATGGCGACCCGATTTCAGAGAAGAAAATAGCCCCAGAGATGGAACAGGTCACTTCCTAATGCTACAAACACCATCGGCTGGTGAAAAGGACAGGGGAATTTTGAATGTTCATGAGCCTGCTAACAAAACAAAGCTAGAAGCAGACACATGAGGTAGTCATTCCAGCCAAGGAACTGAGCACCCATCTCTGGACCGATGGATCGACATATGAAGTCCACACTGAAGCAGACATGAGGATTGTGGAAACCCACACATTCTTGCCCAGCTGTGCTTGACTGTCTTTTACATCATGTATCAGCTAGCCACATGGAAGTCACCATCTCTTCACATGCACAGAGAATGGCTCTCGAGATAGGTCTTGTTCTTTCAATTTTCCAAGAGCTAAAAGATGGGAAGCATTGGAGCACATTCCCTAACATCAACAGGATGGAGTTAGAAATTGATATTTTTTTAAAAATGTAGGAAAGCCATAAATATTTATGTTAAGAATATTCTTCTAAATAGCTCATAAAGCAAAGAATATTGGAAAATGTTCTGAGAGGAGCAAGAAATAAAGAGACAATGTACGAAATGCGTGGAAAGAGGCTGAAGCAGGTCTAGAAGAAAATCACGGCACTCAAATGCAGACCTTAAAAAGCAAGGGGGTTAGTGGGGTGTGGGGGTTCACACCTACAAAACAAGGACTCAGGAGGGCATGGCAGGAAAACTGCGTTTCCAGGCCAGCACGGGCTGCCAAAGACAATATAGTTTGCAGCTTAGCGTAGAGCACATGCACAGTGTACTTGAGGCTTGATTCTGTGCACAGTGAAAATAAAGTAGATTAAAAGGTTGTAGCTCAATGATCTGCTCTTCCATCTTCAGACACTAGTAAATGCACACTAACATACCTGAAGCCAAAAATAATAAGAGCCAATCTAGCCCTTCTTGCTCCTCCAGCATCTGATCATTGCAAACCTCATTCTCCAGAGGAATTCATGTGTCAGCTCTTTGTAGTCTGACAACCCTGCTAACCTGACAGAAACTCTGGGCCAGGATGTCCAACTGTGGGAAGCACATGGTGTCCCTCCTGTCAATCTTTCCCTGTCAAAGTCGTTGCAAGCCCAGTTGGATTCAGTCAGGGGAGGTGATTTGCCACCGTACACAGATGCCATGGTCAAGAGTTATTCATCATCAATGCAAGGAGGACTTGGGAGGTCTTAAGTGCAGAGCCCAGATGCTGTCTTTCAGATGATGTAGCCTGGCTTCATCCACATGCTCGGGAACTCATAGAAGATAGCTACCTGAGGCTTTAAGCAAACCTGCTCATTGGCAATTTCCCTAATAGTGTCACTGTCAGGGCTTCCATTATAACACACATGGTCACTAGCTCGCTCATTCATTAAGACACTAAATGTGTCTCTCCTGTGTGCTGGTAACATGGGAAGAGGGTAGTGAGTATATGCATCTCCACATTGGACCAAGCTAATTCTTCACACAAAGATATCAAGTTAAAGGGGGCGGGAGCTTAGTCAAGGCTGCAGGGCTAGAGGTTACGGGCAGGAAGAAGTTCCAGCTCTTCTCTGCCAGATTTGGAGTCCTTTCTCTCTCCATAAGTCACTTCTCCACATCCTGCATAGGACTAGAACCATTGCCTTGGGCCCTTGACTGGCTCTTCTGGCACTTGATTTCACACTGAAGATGACCATCTCTGACCCACAGGCCCTGTGGTGGAGAATTCTTCTTTGTGCACACAAACGGGGATTTATAAAACTCACCACAAACCCTGGCTAAACACTCTGTCTCTCTGCTGGAGTGCCGGTATCCGGAGCAGCAAAGAGCCATGCTGACCACGTCCGGCCCTGAACCTCCTGCCAGGGACCCTGGCCACTACCTCTGAAGGCAGCGCCCGGCTCATCTATTTCAATGTTCTTATGAACACTTCCCCACTAAACCATCTGCCCACCCCAGTGTGCTGTTTGCACTGCGTACAATACATGCTGTACTTTTCTGGTGCCCAAAGCAGGGGCGGGGGTTCTCGCCTGTTTGAAGCAGGCAGGAACGCTTGGACCACTTCTTCTCGAAGCCTGTTTGTGTTGGCCTGGGAAAATGACTCGGAATATTTTCTGACGAAGGACTCAGAGGTTGAAATTCTGTAGAGTTGCACAGGCACAGTCAGCTCGGGCCCATGCTCCTTGTTTCTGAACCTTTGACAAAATTAGGTGCAGCTGCCGAGCCAAGCAGGAATACTTTATGATGTGCTGACACCTCCAAGAGATACAGCGGGGAGTGCCGGGTGCCTGTTCAGGAGAACCCGAGTTTATGACTTTTCCTCGGTGGCCCAGGAACGCAGCTGCCTGAGTGCTTGCCGTCCAGGGCAGAAAGGGACACTGAGAGTCACCTTTACTCAGGGCCTGGCCCACCCAGACCCCATTCCTCGAGGTTTTGGCCTCCAAAGGAAGGAGCAGAGCCTCTCCTGGCAGTACACTCTGCTCTCTGATGTTGCTGCTGCCAAGAGAGAAGGTCTGGTTCACTTGCTACTGACGGACCATGAGCTTGTACACAGGCAGAGCCAATGCAAGGTGTGGTTGCTCTGCAGGCTCTGTTGCCTTTGAGCTCTGTGGTCTGGACAAACCACCTTGATTTTCTCTATACTGGAACTAATAACATCTGGTGATCTAAGAGCTGGTTAATCATGAGCTTAAGTTATACTGGGCGTTGTGCTAAGCTGTCTGCGTGGAGAATTTCAGTGTTCCCAAGAAAGCATGGCAGGCTCTAGTGAGATGGTCCAGTGGTTAAGAGCACTTTCTGCTCTTTCAGAACCAAGTTCAGTTCCCAGCACACACACAGTGGCTCCCAACCATGCTTAACTCTAGTTTCAGAGAATCCCATGCCCTCTTCTGGACTCTGTGGTCATCAAGCATGTGTGTGGTACACATAAGTACACATAGGCAAGACACCCGTAAAATGAAAATATGCAAATCTTTTTTAAAAAGAAAAAGACTTGATTTTATAGGAGAAGATAAAGACACTAAGCAACTGGGGCACTGATCCAAGGAGAGACTTTGGGGGGAGTTAAAATCCAGGAGGTGGCAGGGGTAATCACTGTAGGATGGTCTTAGAATTCTGCGGAACTATTGTTACTGATTATAGAGACCCAGAAAAGGCGTGAAGTGCAGCTATAATCTCACCAGATCCCTTCCATATGCTTATTTTGAGAATAAAGGAGACTATAGATAAACTGACCACAGCCCCAGCACATGGGTCAGAACTGGTAGGCCATCAGAGGCTTCAGCTCCCTCTTGCCAGCAGGTGGGCTGCCCTCGGGCTATCCTAGATGCTTTGTCAGATTTCATTCTCTTAGACTTAGTAGCAGCCTACAGAAGCTGAGTGATAGGACAGTGAAGCATCTCTATGAGATATTCTTAGGCAAGTAAACATGTCTGTTGGACCTTCAGCTTTTTTACCTGCAGAATAGAGGGTTGATGTTCTCCAGGGCAGTTGTAAGTAAGGCTCCATGAAGCATAGAAAGCACGTCACTGAGCCTTATTGTCCTGTTTCAGGGACTATGGGTAGAGGCAAGGACGAGGGTGGGAACCAGTCTTTCATTATGAAAACACCTTAGGAAACAAAGGGATAGAACCCAAAGTAAAACACAACTGTATTTTGCACCAGCTGGTTCTCCTTGGTCTTGGTGTTCTCTCTATATCTATTTTGAAACTTCCTTTGACAGGTTGTCAGCTTTTATTTTTTTTTTTTATTGAAACAAGCAGTCTCATCCCCACCCCTCCCCCTGGGAAATACGAGAGATGCTAAGGGTGCTGCTAGTGCCCAGCTTCTTAGAAAGGTGGAGTGCTACACCCTTGACAGCACAGGCTGTCCTGTACTCCAAGTGTTCTGGTTGGGGTTTGCTGTGTGTTATGTTTAAGGCAGGCAATAAGCTATGCTTTTTTTTTTCTACTGGAGCCTTCAAAATATCCTTAAATTGTCATAGAGTCCATTGAAATTATCTAAAAAGTAAAATTCTTTCTTTACCACATGTACAGGAAACGAGTTCCTTGCAGAAGTATCTGAAAAGCAATAATTTTATGGGAGTTGAATTCCATCTTTGGAACCATATTACAGAGAATTCAACCCAAGTAGATAGCAGAAATATACTGCCCAGGGATGGCAGATACTGTTTTTGACTGACACAGTAGCAGTACCCTTCTTCCTTGATGTCAACATTCAGATTTTGCTCATAGAGGCAACACACTCAATTTCTGGTGATGTAACATTTTCCCAGGATGCTCTTGCAATGAGTGTGCTCACATGATACACCCTAGACAATGAGATATATGTATCTGAGAAAGCTTTGGAAGCCTTCACCCTTATTTCTACCCTGAGCACTGACATGATGGGTAGATCCATAGCTGGCATCTTGTGAAGAAGAAGGAAAGGCAGAAAATCAAAGAGAATCCTGACACTACTAAGCTGCTGAGCTAGCTAGCTCCAGCTGTATGCCAATATGAAGGGAAACAAACAAACAAACAAATCCTAGAGAAAGAAGAATAGCGTAGAAGTTGGGTTGACCAGATAGCTACATTGCTTTAGTATAGGTACCATGAATTAAGGGTCTTGTGAGGAGAGAGAGGAAACCTTCAGATGTGATCATTCCTCCCCTACTCTGGACCATTTCTCTCCCAAAGGAGTAAATTTCTTGTTTTAGTCATTTTAGGTGGGCTTTATAATTACTAGCAACCTAAAGAATTCCCAACTGAAAAAGTAGAGTGCCAGGTGAGTTTCTGAAATAGGGTTTTTAAAAATATTAAAACTTCAGGGTAAATTCAGAGGGCTAAAGTTTCCTTTCTGACCACTGCGCTCTCACACGTTTTAGTTAGCACTCAGCTAAGCAGCCTCTTGTAAAGCAGAGGAGCATCGCTGGGAAATGCAGTTCATAATGTTTAAATGTGTCATATACAAGAAGGGAGAAAGGAGTGAGGATCCTCATGTCATAAACTCATGGCTTTCGGGGGTGGGTACTGTCTGAGGCAGCATCAGATCTCAGTCTTTCCCTTGCTCCTGGTTTCCACTCAGCATTGACAAGTCGCCTCCATTTTTTTGTGCCTTTGTCAAGCCATCTCATTGACTCTAAAGCTCTCAGCGTCTGTCCTTCCATGCTTCACTTTTGGTTATTCCTCTAGGCCCCAACTTGCTGGCTTCTTCATTCAGCTGTTTCCTGTTCACTACCATTCTTCTGACCTGTGCACCCCAGATCTCTACTCCCACATGCTTTCTCTGTCCCCTACTCCATTCAACACTTTCCTGCTGCACATGCCCAAGAAGAGCTGAGCATGGCTTGTTTAACACAGACTGTAGCTTACCTGTCAGATTTCTTTGGAGGCAGGATCCATTTACCTTAGGCATCTCGCCCAAGAGCTGAGTATGGTACATGAAGAATAGCAATCAGTTCTTGGAACTCTAGACCTATGCTTCTCATCATATGCCCTGGAACAGCAATGCCCTGGGACAATCTCAGGAACTGTATACCAAAATAATTCTATGGTCAGATGGGTGTGGAGAACGTCAGGCTGTAGGAGATTAAACAGATCTCTGTTACCAGATTTCTCAGAAGCTTAGCCACACCGAGGGCCACTGGGAGGGAGATGGAGGTGAAGGTGTGCAGATTTGGCTATGGGCACTCTTTCTTGTGAAGAACCAGTAGAAATTAAAGGGTCAAAGATTGCCTTTTTGAAAACCCCAAAGCAAACAACTCCTTTATTTTAAAAGGAAAAAACTAATGCAAAGCCTTTCTTTAAAATTTCCCAGCTAGTTAGTGGTACAGATGGGGCCCCAGATAGACCGTCAGTGAACTGTGATTTAAAAGGCAATAGGCCAATCGGTCAAGAAGACCTGAGCTAAATTCTGGAGCTTCCAAATATCTGAGTCATAAGCAAGTCATCAGCCTCACGTCTGATCTTGAAACGATGGCTAAAGATGCCTATCTCTCTCAATGCTTGCCATGCCTGTAGGCTCTAACGTGTATCAAAGATTTAATAAATAAGACATAGCTATGAGAGCCAACCGAATTCTCCAAGCTTCCTGGCGTGTGAGGAAAGACCCTGCAGGTAATAGAAGCAAATACTGAAGAAAAATTAGTGTTACATGCCTAAGATGTGTAGAGATAGAGCCAGAAAGGGCTCACCAGGAGACAGAATCTGCCAGCTCAAATAAATGGGACTCAGAACCAAGACATCAGAATCAGGTAACCAAGGAAACCATAGCTGTATCTTGGTAGTTGTGTCTCTTGTGGTCAGATCACCCCTCTGTTGTTAAACATCCTTAAAGCTGAAATTATATATTCTCCCCACTATCTGCAGAAACCCAGGCCCCAGGGAACATTTCCATTTGCTCTATATGCACAATGATGGGGAAGCTGTATCCTCAAAAGCCTTGCATTGCAATCTTGACCTCCCAGCGTATGTGTTTATCAAGAGGTTCATGGATAGAGATCTTCTGACCTACAATGACTTGGGAGGGATAAAGAACCACTTTACTTTCTTGAATATGCCATCCATCTGAAAATATAAACAAAAACATCTTAAAACTATACAAGATAAATTTCAAGGAGCCCCTAACCGCCTTTGGATCAGCCCATCCTAACCTCTCTCTGTGGAGTACTATTTCTGATTTCTTTTGGTAAATAAACATCTTGAAGCATTTTTGTCTCAACTGAATTATTTCCTTCAAGAAGGTGAAAACTGAAAAGAAACCTTCAGCTGGTAGCATGACCAGTAAAATGACAGCTTGGCTTCCATTCCGGAATCTTCCTTCCTGTGCCTGGGGATTGATGCATGAACTAACATTGTTCAGTTCCCAAAGCTGGCTTCCATTTATGTCCTAGTGGTCATCTGCCTGAGGTCTTCCTCACCTGAATGGGCAGAATGTAACTGGGCCCTCTCATCATCTTGGTGGCTCTGTTCATCTCAGTGGTCTTGGTTCTTCACTTCCTTGTGTGTGTGGTGTGTGTATGGGGGTGGGGGGGAGTCCATCTCTTCTCTGTGTATGTCTTTCCTTTGCTGAACTATCTCATATCAAAGGACTTGATCTTAAGAGAGTGTTGAGATTTGGTTTGCTGCTATGGATTGTAATGCTAAATTCTATACCTGAAGGTCTAGGCCTATGGGTGACTTCTGTTTATAACTTTTGTTGTGAAAACCTTGTTCCTTGATTTAAAAACTATTGGTTAAATAAATATAGCCAATTACTAGAGGGATTAGAGGTAGGTAGGTTTGGAGTGACCAAGTTGGAGGAGAAGGAGGAAAAATGAGAAGAGAGGGGAAGTGGACCATGAACACGTGGCCAAGAGAAACAGCAAGTACCTGGGGTACACCCCTGGGGAGGTAGCTAGACCAGCAGTTAGAAGAGTAGGTTAGGGGTTACCCCCAGTAATTGTCAAAGCCAAATAAAACAACCATAGTCTGAGTCTCATTTATTTGTAAGCTAGTCAGGGCTAAGCTTAAAGTGGTTGTACTACAAGAGAGGCCTTCCTCTGCTGCTAGAGAGATGACTTAGCAGTTAACACTGCTCTTGCAGAGAGGACCCATGTTCAGTTCCTAGAACCCATATGGATGGCTCACAACCTGTGACTCCAGCTTCAGAAGATCTGAGATCCTGTTCTAGACTGCAGGCACTGGATTCATGAGCACAAATCGAGAGAGAGAGAGAGAGAGAGCGAGAGAGAGAGAGAGAGAGAGAGAGAGAGAGAAGTAAAAATAATATTTTTAAAAAGAGACACTCACCTCTTAACTACCAGTGCTGTCCATGCATATAACAACCCCCTTTGCTTTTACATCCATCGGATACTAGTAGCAACAATATGTTTTTGTAATTAAAAAATGTCTGTCCCCCAGGAGCAGGGGGCATGTGGAAGTAGACCTTGTGGTTTAGCAAGTGGGACAGAGAGCAAAGCGCCATAGGCTTCTGTGACTCCTCGAAGAGACCTGATCTGCTTTCCACGGGGTATACAATCTGAGATGGCTCCTGGCACACCAGTGAGACAACAGAAAGGACCTGAGGCTAGGGTGGTGGTTGCTTCCCCTGTCTTCACCGAAATCTCCCCCGCGGTGAACAGCCCCTCCTCTACATGCTCATGGGTGAAGCGTCAGATTCAGCGGAAACAACACACGTTGCGCCCCAATTTGCCCTTGAATACATAAACATACACTAATAGGCTGAAAACCTGTATATAAGCTTATGTACTAAACAAAGTTAGATCTGCACCTTAAGCTGGTCTCCAGGGTCGGAATCCTGGGACTCTTCATGGGTTCTGCCTCTACCCCGCCCCCGCCCATTTCCTGGTCCCCATTCCCACCTCTTCCCTTCCGGGTGACGAGCTTCGTGAGGTTCACTTGGCTGACACGGTGTCCCTGGGGCCCACATGGGGAAATAGATGGTCATGAAGTGTGTTAGGTAAAGGAGCGGCTGTATGATGAGTCGTATAGATATTTCTAGTTGGTTTTGGAAGCTCGTGAGCTCCACACTTTTCTGAATGGGATTGTTTCCTTCGTGGCCCTGGAAGCAGTGGCCTGGGAGATTTGCCAACCTGCTTCTTTCCAGAGATGGGCTGATCTTTAACTTGGTGTGCACAGCCAGGCAGAGAAGCCCTGAAGAAGACCTTGCCATTCCACATTCCACATGGGACACAGAGAGATCTCTGGGGCAGAGTGTGTCCAGTCTTCCACCAAGGACTTGCAGAGCGCCAGCACATTCCATCACTGGTCACGGTGCATTTGGAAAGAGCTTGCTTGGGCTTCTGTTATTTTGGAGCTGCTGGGAATCTTAAGTTGGATTTGTAGCCACTTCTTCCAACCGAGTAAGCACTGAGCAGACATTCACCATGCCTAGGACTCCTCATCTCTGTCCACTCTACTTTCCTTTGACTTGGATTTCTTCCTGCACTGCTTCTATACCTTAATGTGTGTAAGAAGCAAGGCCATCCTGATTAAGTCCTTTCTCTAGTGGTTTGTTTTTTGAGATTGGGGCAAAAGTTATCCCACAAGACAGTCAAATGACCACCTCCATTTAATTTCAAACAATTCCCTTGTTCCGAAAGAAAACTTCCCAGTCTTTAAGCCATGCCTGTGGTTTGACTATGTTTTGCCCTTTACAAAACTCCCATTAAAATATGATTAGCATTCTGATGGCGTTGGAGCAGGGGCAGAGGAGGTGAAGAGGTCATTGGGAGAGATGAGACCTTTCTTGTAAGAGTAGGTTTGTTCTCACCACAGTTGATCATAAGTAAGCCTGGTCCATATTTCTTGTCTCTTCTGCATGTACCCACTCACCCTTCTGTCAGAAGGGTGAAGCCCCTCACCAGACGTGACTACCTGACAGAAACTTCCAGAACCATGAGTAATTGAACTTTCTCTTGTGAAGGAGCTCGTCTTCAGTGACATGTTATAACAACAGAAAAGAGACTAGGGCAGGCAGTCACTCCCCACTGCTACTCCCTGGGTCCTGGCAGCCCACACTCTTCTGTCTTTCTCTACAGATTTGCCTAATCTGGATATTTTAAGGAGTCATATGTTATGTGACTTTTTGCGTCTGGCTTCTTGCACCTCAAATTTCCAGTTTCCTTCATCCCGTAGCATCCTTTTTTAGAATTGGATGGATTGCCTGGCTTACAGTGTGGGCCAGCAGAAGCTGGAACACCAAGATTCCCCTGACATGTGCAGGGAGAAATGTCCTAGGTCTCTGCGAGTACACAATGGCAAAGCCCCCACCCAGAAAGCCAACACACTGTGGAACCAACACTACATTCCAGAGGCCCTGGGACCTGGGCACCGACTGCTTCTCTCCAGAGATACTCTCCCAGAATAGACAGGGGTGTCAGTCAACATGAAAATAACCCTGGCAGAGAGCCCCATGCCAGAAAGATAGCCACAAACACAAGGGCCAAGGTACATGGAGGCAGGGAGGGGGCCCTAAATTAAGTCTTGGGCTTTGAGTTCTATTGACCTGGGTCTGGCTGACCTGTCAATTCTGCCTCTTTGAAAGCACAGGCCTGGCTTGGCAGGTGATGGGTGAGGAGGGCCTTGGGGAGGGTGAAGTGGAAATGCTGCCAAAAAGGAGGCGTGACCACCTGCACCTGGGTGCTGTGTCCAGGCTGACAGGGGAGAAACAGAGAAGCAAAGGGTGGATTTCAGCTTCTTGAACAGAACTCAGAAGCACAGCTTGGCTATTCGCCTCAAGGAAAGAGCCCCACCTGTGCCATGTATTTGTTGATTATTGACAACGGAGGTGATCAGACCCATGAGAGAGTGTCAAGCTAGGTGAACATCACTATCAAACCTCCACCAGCCCAACCTAGCTTTCTTCTCTTCAGAGAAGTGTGACATTCCTTCAACTTTGCATGGCTATGGACAGGGTGATTCGGGAAGCTGAGGGACACTTGGGGTCAGGATGAAGCTGGTCCCAGCTGTGTCCTTTCCTTTCTGGCTCCTGTTTTTCTCCCTGTAGAATGGGAACAATGGCCTCAGTTAACTCAAGGAGCTGCTGCATGGTTTGAATCACACACAAGACACTAGCACTTGCAGAGGCTCTGTGAAGCTTGTTCTTTTGGTGGTTTGGGGATGGATCAGCTGGTATGGTGTTTGCTGCACAAGTGTGAGGACCTGGGTTTGATCCCCAAAACCCACATTATAATAAATAAATAAAATAAATCTGTGTGTTGTGATGCATGATGGGTAATTTCAGTACCAAAGAAGACAGGTGGATGGATTTAGCACTTGCTGACCAGGCAGCCTAGCCCAGTTGGTAAGGTCCAGGCCAGTAAGAGACTGTCTCAGGAAAAGCAAACAATAGCAATAGCAAAAGCCAAGGTGAATGAGTCCTGAGGAACGACATCTGAAGCTGACATGCCTGCGCATGCGCACACACCACACATACTGACCTGTCTGCGCATGCGCACACACCACACGCACTTGCTCTTTTCTTCCTTCCTCCTATAAACATGACCAAAGAAACAGACATTTATCTGAACTTATCAGATATTCCCATCAAATATTCCCATCAGTGATGGAGTAGCATCCCTGAGGACACAAAAGCAAAGGGACAGGTCACATGAATGTCTAGTGTTTGAGAGAGCTTCATAGCTTTATAGCTCCTGTCATCTGAGCAACTTCTGCCATCTCTGGAGAGCCTCATCTATAACTATGATTGGTAAATGGTGTCCCATCAAGAGCCTTCTAGCTTGGTACTGATGTGCTATGACAAAATGATGTACCCAGAAGTCTTGGCCTCTCTCTGCCAACCTACTGTGAGGACTGCCAATATACTGTCATTCTGTACTATACTGTAGCATGTGGTGGATGCTTGCTCTCTCAGGACCTGTGCTAAGATTTTTGCATTGAAAATCTCCTTTTTCATAATCAGAGAAATGGTTTATATGAGTATCCTAACAGATTAGAGACACTAAACTCAGAGAGAGAACACATTTGCCCAAGGTTTCAAGAGAGCAAGGGCAGGGCTTCCACACACACAGTGGGACATCTGAGTTACTAGTCAGAATCTCAAACCCTTTTTGCAAATCAAACATGTAATGAGCAGTAGCACTGAAAACCTACACGGAACTCAGACAAGTCAATGCCAAGAAAATAATCAAGCTGATTAAAAATGGGCAGAGACCCCAAATATGCATTTCTCTGAGGAAGATATACAAATAGCCAACAGACTGCTGAGCACCAGTAATCATTATGAGAATTCAGGTTAGAGTCACAATGAGGTGTCATTCACAACTATAACAGTGGCCTACACACACACACACACACACACACACACACACACACACACCACAGCAGAGAAGATATGGAGGGAAAAGAACCTTGTCTGATTCTTTTCCAGAATGGGGATGCAAATCAGTACAGCCATTCTGAAAAATCATGGGGGTGCCTCCAAAAAATAAAATAAACCTGCCATGTGAACCAGCCCCACCCTTATAATGCAGCCAGAGAAAATAGAATCAGTATGGAGAAGAGTCACCCACACACCGCGTCCACATGGCACTCAGGGGAGGAACTGTAGGCACACACTGGGGCAGAGGCCATGGGGGAGCACTGCTCATGGCTCGCTCTCCTATCCTGGTAAATTTGCCTCCCAATACAATCCACACCACTTGCCTAGGAGTTGCATCACCCACAGTGGTCTGGCTCCGCCCATTCCAGTCAATCATCAATCAAGCAAATGCCTCCACATCCTTGCTTACAGGACAGTGATGGAGGCAGATGACAGAGCCTCTTCCAGATGGCTCCAACCTCTATCAGGCTGACAAAACCCTAACCATCACAGCTAGTCCTCGGTGTGTTCTTTCAGTCCATGTAGAAGCATGTGCTGCTAAGATCCAGCCTGCCCTTATTACCAGGAACTGCCAACATCCGGAGATCAATGCTTTTCATTTTTAAGCCTTTTAGACTGAAGGATATAGAAAGGTACATGTGTGTGTGTGCACATGTCTGTGTGTGCATGTGCATGTGTGTGTGCATGAGCACATGTGTGTGTTAGAGCTTCAGTTAATCCTAAACATGACTGAATGGAAGTGCAGTTCAAAGAAGACAATGATTAACTTTTATTTTAAAGGCCTTCAGGTGATGCAATGGCTTCGTTAGCTCTTCACAAATGGAAGGATTCATCTAATTTAAAAAGTGAGAGGATCCTGCCAGATTGGCCAGTTCTAGAAGCAAGTTCGGAGCTAGAGTGTGGGATCCTTGTGCCCCTTGTTTCTTCCACCTAGTTCTAGCCAGTTCACCTGAACAGCCTCCGAGTGCTCTAGGCTGCATGCCGTGTTGCCCTAAGAACCTTGGAAGGGGAACACATGGGTAAAGGAACCCAAAAGCCAGACAAAAACTTATCAGAGGGAATGGGGAATATGGAGGTTTTTGAGATCCTGAACCTCCGAGGGCTGCATAGCCTGCTCTGAGAGCCTGCCAGGGTGACCTCTTGCATCTCCAACGTTTCTGTGGCACAGCGCCATGGAAATTAAGGGTGGAGAAGGTTCTTGGTAAAGGACACTATGGTCTTGTACATGTCATAATTTCCCTCAGAGGCCTCCCTGGGTGTGCTGTCTGTCACAGGCAAAGATGTCCATGGGGTCCCCATCAGCACAGCATGCCTCTGACTTGTTTTCCCAAAAGCGCGGCTGGATTTGCTCAGTGCCATCTGCACAGTTTCACCGGCCACCCCGCCCGCCATCTGTTTATAGGCTGTCAGACAGCTGGCTACGGCACGGGGGACACTGTGTGACTATAGAATGTACAACCACCACTGGTTCCAATGAGGGAGCCTGGGGCTGTTACCTCACTTGCCCTGGGATCTCAACTGAACATCCACCATGAGCTCGGCCCATGGTGACGCCATCAACCATAGTGCTGCTGCCACGTTGAGGGTCCCAGTGCTCATCCTGCAGCAGTCCTGCAGGTGGGGTTACTTGTTTTGACAGTTGAGGAAGCTGAGGTTCCAAGATGTGTTGTAAATTGGCCAAGGGTCACAGCCAAGTGACAGAGCTGGCAACAAAGCTCCTGTTTCTCAGATTCCAGAAGCACAGGGTCCTCCAAAAGAAAAGAACCCACCCCCCTCACTGGAGTTCAAGACCCCTCCGGCTCCTATTCTGATCCAGCCATCTGGCCTGGGGTCCTGCCTCCCTTCATGTCTACAGCACGTGTGCGGCCCCCATGTGGCCTCTCCAGCTTCCAGGTCATGACCTCTGCATTCTCCCCACCCAGTTCTTGGAGCCTTTTACAGGGACAGGGCTGTCGTCTGGCAGAGTCAGCAAAGACACCCTCTTTTTGGCATCTCCAGGGCTCTGAATGACAGAGCTGATGAGGACACATTTTTTTTTCCAGTGTGCCCTCAGTTTAGTGTCATCAGATCTCACTGCTGCCTGATCTTGTTTCTCTGACACCATCTGCTTGCCATCAGACTGATAGGAAAAGGCTAAGGTTGTTTCTCTGGGTGTTCCCTTCCTTTGAAGGCCCCTGGGACCACAGTTCTCACTGTTAAGGAGCTTGATCACTACTCAAGAGTCACAGATGCCCAGGGATGTGGCGCAGAGTCCCCCTAACCCTGCCACTCTGTGCCTCACCTTTCACTGTGGAGGAAGACATTGAGGGTAGGTGCCTTGCTGTGGACCAGAAACATCTACTTGTATGTAGTATGCACATCACTGGGATCAAGCCGCACTTCAGGTGGCCTTTGCCTGCCTAGTCTCTACTGTTTCCTTGCCTGCTCTGTACCCAGGAGGACAGTCCCCTCCTCAGGTGGCAGTACCCCCATTCCCATGGTTTCAGGAAGTGGAAGGGCAGAAAGAGAAAAGGGCCAAGCTATTTAGTAACCTTTCCCGGGGCCAGCTCAGTGTCATCTCCCCATAGTGTTCAGAGAGGCCCAGCTTGCTTGAGACCACAAGTCTTACCTGGTCCTTCTTGAACTTAGCTCTTGTTGGAATCCAGTAGCATTGGCCTCTTCCTGGTCCCTGAGGCCTAAATGTGACAGTGCCCGCTGCCACCATCTCATAGAGCTTCTGCTGCTTCCTCAGCATCTTGCAGTCCCCTGCCTGTCTGCACCTGACGTGATGGCTATGTCTCTCTGCACTTTTGAGGGTACCTCCAGCTTGCTCTGAGAAGCCATACTGTCCAGGGACATCTCTGTCCCTCAGTACCATCATCAGCACCTCTTAGTACCAATACTAAGGCTCAGTTCCCAAAGAGCTCAGGATGGTCTTGGGAGGTTTGTCACCCAGAGTTAGAGCAAGAAAAGACAAATGCTGTGGTAGTTAAGGGCCACAACTGGCAGGCATGGGAGACAGTGACGATATGACCTATGCACACACCAGTGATGAGTCAGCCTAGACCTTGCAAAGACTGCTGGTCCCTGGTCCCATGGTAGACTGCAGTTGTTGGCACCTGTGTGCATTGTCACACTCAGGTCCCATCAGAGCCTTACTACTTCAAACAGTGCTGTGCAACAGACTTCTCCCTCTTTGTCCCTTTGTCCTCACAGAGGAAGCTCCTAGTATGAAATAGTGATCTGCAATTCCCTAGATTCAGTGGTGAGGAAGTCAACTGGCCCCAGGGCATCCAGGCAGGGAGCATCCCGGTTACCCTCTGAGGACCTAAGGGGAACACAGAGAAGGCCTGGCACCAGCTGAGTGTTTCCTGGAACTGTAGCCCTTCTCACAGGCTTTCTCATTTTATTTACAGTGGCAATAGCAGGGTGTGCCTGCTGTCACCTCCCATGCCCACCTTTACCATCTTGCTCCTGAAGAGCCTTGGAATCCAGACAAGAATGTTACATCAAATACCAGGGAGAGTTTTTAAAGTGCGATCCAGGACAAAAGCCTGGAAGCCATTACTACTCTTTCAACCTCCCTGATGACTCTCAGGGAGGAAACATTGAAAGAGCACGTACTCTGGCTAGGCAGGCTGACACCAGGGAAACAAGGACGGAAGCGTGAGATGCGCCCTCACCCCAAGGTGCTTGGAGTCTCCCTGAGGAGGCGAGAAGGAAGGGCCTCCAGGTCTGTCAAGGGACTTGTTCCTTCAGAATCTCCTGGAAGAGTTTCAGAATCGAAGCTCTCAGACTCCCCACCCCCACCCCCCAACTGGGGTTCAACAGGTCTGGGGTAGGATCTGAGATTCCAGAGTATTCAAAGCCCCTCTGACAGATTGTCCCCCAGGGTTGTAGCTGCAACAGGTGTTTACCCCAGTCTATAACATGACCACGGGGTAGTGGAAGGTGGCAAACCTGCAAGTCCAAGGGCTGAACTTGGTATTCTGCATGTATTCATAGTGTGGGCTTGTACATCAACGGGGCTGGGTGAGGGGGCTAACTAGCTCCCAGAAAAATCAAGAACTCTCATCAAATCCAGCTTTCTCCTTTGCCGTGGTTTGAATTCGCCACCACCCCTAAAACTCATTTAATTTCTTTTGTGGTATATTAAGAGGGTGGGAACTTAATCAGAACACGAAATTTGGGGATGGGACCTCTGGGAGATCATGGAGGTTAGATGAGACCTTAGGGACACTCTGGTACCACTTGATGCCCTGCACTGCCTGGGAACTTTGTTGACAGTCCCCACTGGCCAAAGAGACCTCACTGGGTACAGCTCCCCATCCTGGTTCTGAAGCTTCCAGCACGTCAGAACTGTAAACTGAGTTGACCTCCCCTCTACAGATGTCCCCATTTGTGATGAGTCACAGGGACAGAGAACAGACAGGGATGTCTCATTTTGAAAATCCCTCCAACTCACAGAAGGGCGGGGTAGCAGATGGATTGAGTATTCTCCAGTTGTGTGCAGCCTCCTGCTTTCCCCCAGTGTGTCTTTCTCTCTTGATAGTTTCAGTCTTCTGCCACCAGTGGGTTAGCACTGCCTTCTGCCTGCAGACCTGCAGGACAGTGAAATATTTCCTTCTTACCTACAGCAAAAGGTAAAAAAAAAAGAGAGGACAGACCCAGAAGTCTGTGGTGTTCGTTTGGTTTATAATAAGAGACTTGTTTAATCAATAAGCTGATTAGGTCCTCAGAAGAAGACAGCTGCTTTCACACATTCCCATGTCCAGCCCAGCTCCCAAGCACCAGCATCCAGAACACAGATGATGGGGAGCCAGGCCTAGATCCACCAAGCTCCTTCTGCCTCTAATTCATCTTGTAACTTCTAGTTTTCATTCAAGGAACATCTTGCCTTCCCACCCCAGGGACAGGCACTATTGATAGAGACTGGAGGGAGCACTGACATCGAACATGAAGTTGAGGGTGCTGCTAATGTGCAAAGTCCAGGGCAGTCCCCAGGACAGAGAATTCCTGCTGCTGACTTCAGTGATGCTAAGCTTGAGAACCAAGAAGGTTGTTGCTCCAGCTCTGCCATCTACAGCATCATCTTAGGTGGATGAACCCCAGCATTCAAGCATGTGCATGTACACACACACACACACACACACGTTTTAATCTGCAGGACTGGCACAGCCATAGGAACAGGTATATTTCTGAAGGGTTAAGCTCCTACCATTAGAGTGATATTCTCAGTGTATACGGTGGGGTGGAAATGGGTGTTTCTGTTCATAAATATTGCAACTTTGTCTCCTTTCCAGGCATGACAGGATTGCAAAGTCCTATGCAGGTAAAGCCAGGGCTGGCCACACGACTCACTTGAGCCATGGGCTAGCAAATGAGCAGTGAGCAGTCACTGCTGGGTAGAAGTATTCCACGCCAGTGTCTACTCATGACATTTTGCCCCTTCTGATACAGGCACACTGTGTCTACCTGAGCCACAAGAATGATAGAGACCTATCATTCTTGCCAACCCGTGGCCTACATAAACATGAAATAACCTCTGCCTTAAGATGCTGTTTGTTACTGCAGCAGAACCTGGCGGTCCTGACTGATTTAGATGGAAACCACCAGTGGCATCAGTGTAGATAGCACACAGGGAGGATGTTAAATTGTAGCCTCTCCCTTAAAAGACACTCTTCTCTGTTTCACTATCAGGACTGCCCCAGGGAATCAGTGTGAAGCTGGAGTAATCTCACCCCTTGCCCAGGAGGTCTTGTGTGGAGCAGAAACAGGTCTAAGTTTCAGTAGTTTGCTAAAAATTCACGGGGTAGTTTAGAAACCGAATTTAATTTTAGGGTTGCCTTCTATTTATAGAAAAATGATTATAGTTTTCCATTTGTGGGAGTGATATAAAATGTAAAAAAAAAAAAAAATGTAACTAAAGAAAGAGTCATTTTGAAGACTTATGTGAAGCCAATAAAACCCGGGGGGTGGCGGGGAAGTGCTTACAGCAAAAAGGCCGGTTTCCAAATGACTGACATGGGGACAGAGCTCAAATCTATTGCAGAAGCAGAAACTTCCTACAAGGACAGCCTGAGTCCTGACCATAGCCATGAAACTTTAGTAAGGTTTTGGGAGATTTTCCTGGTAATATGGTGACAGCAGCAGTCTGAGAGAGGCACAGAATAGAGTCACGTCTCTGAGCCACCCCATGCCTAGAGCTGTGGGAACTCAATTTTTGTGTGTCAAATAAGAGATCTGTTAGCAGGACTTGGTAAACTCACCTGCCCACCTAGGTGCTGGGGTGCAATCAGGAAAATATGGGCTCTGCTCTGTATCCTGACGAGCTTCAGTGAACAGAGTCAGAGCTTACCAGCTCCGTAAGAGTCTACAGGCAGTGGCTAAGGAATCTTATGTCAGTCATGTGGGGATTGAGGGTATGGAGGGGGGAGCCCTAACCACTGAGCATGTGAGGAGGGTGTGTGTGTGTGTGTGTGTGTGTGTGTATCTCTGTGTATGTGTCTGTATGTATGTGTCTCGGTGTGTGAGTCTGTGTCTATGTTTGCGTGGATGTCTCTCTGTGTGTTTTGCACACATGTGTTGGCAGGGCATTTGGGAAGGACAATAGAAGACAGACACATCTGATCTCTAAGCTAACCTCATTAGGATGTGCAGGGTAAATCTCCCCCGCCACCCACAACAGGGTCCCACACCTGCACAGTGCAGCTCAGCGTGGAAATGTTGGGAAGGCAGGGGCTTTTCAGAGCATGTTATTGTGGGTAAAAGGTAGTAACACCAGAATCTCAAAACTGATTGGGTCTAGCCACCAGTGACAGAATCAAGGTAGGGACAAGGGCACAGCAGCATGGCATCCAGGGCCCCTTTTCACTGAGTCTACAGGCAGTGGCTAAGAAATCTTATGTCAGAAGATGGCTGTACCAAGTCATTCCACTGCACACTCTTTTCTTGTATGTGACTCAACTTTCCTCTGAAGCAGCTGCATCTGTACCCCCTCCCTCTTACCTATCTGCGGGTAATGACTGTGATCCAGAAGATGTGATTATCAATTCCATGTCACATCGGAGACTGCATCCCATGGTCAGGGCAATGTCCTCCTTGTCCACCAGAGTACTCAAGCTTCAAGCTCCAGGCTGCCGTGCAAGCTTCAAGCTCCAGGCTATCGTGCTGAGTGGTGTGAACACGGGTTTTCCCTCCAAAATTCATGTTGGAAGTTGAAAGAACTTTGACTTTTCAACTGTCGCTGTGGCAGTGCTTGGAGGTGGGGCTTCAGACAGTTAACTAGGCCATGAAAAGTGATCAATATCTTTCTTGCATGAGTGGGATCTCCCCTGTGGGATCAGTGTGAGAGAACACAGTAAAAACTAGGGCAAACTCTCAAGTTTTGTTTCTTCTATCTGTGCCTCTTGCCCCTCCCACTTTCCTCTCCTAAATGGTTATTTATTATTCTCTCTGTCTCTGTCTGTCTGTCTCTCTCTCTCTCTCTCTGTGTCTGTGTGTGTGTGTGTGTATGACTATGATGCACATTTACTACTGTGAGCATGTGGAGATTAGAAATGAGTTCTTTCCTTTCCCCGTGGGTGCTGGATGTTAATCTCAGGTCATTGAGCTTGCTCAGCAGACCTTTCACCCTTTCCATGGCCCAGCCATGCCACTTCTCATGAAGTTGAAGCATTTTTGATACTTGTTGGCATCAGGCTCTTGAAAACTGTGAGCCAAAACAAGATGATTTTCTTATATATTACATAACCTAGATAGTTTTAATAGCAACCGAAGACAGGCCAAGACACATGTGAAGGACCAAGGAGCACTGACACTCTGTGCCGTGAGAAAGCCAAGTCACTGGTATGACCATGAACAGGTGCTCTGTTCTAATCCCACGAGGAAGACTCCCACTCTGACAAGAAATATCTGGTCATCATGTCACCCCAGTGCTGACCTCTAAAGGAATTCATTCTCTAGCTGTCAAGTGACCTCCTGGCTTTGAGTCTCCATAGGTAAAGGTCACAGGCAGAGGGAAGCCAGTTCTGACTGATGCCAAGTGTCCCAGGAGAATGAGTAAGCAGCTGCTTGAAGCTGCTACATGTCAAGGGAGTTTGCTGTGAGTGTATGCTCTATTGGCAGCCCAGAGCGGCAGGACTGAAGCCAGGAGGGGGCTAAATGAGAGCCAGAGAGATGAAAGAATAACAGAATACATGAGCATGCACATTCATCTCAGCATGGACTCTCTCCAGGCCCTTCTCTCATCCCCAGCATGTCCGGGTGAATGGAGAGCACCAGTGTTCTCATGGTGTCTGCAGTCTCTAGAACTATGGACTAGTACCTTCTTCTGAGGGCCCCTGATGTGACTTCCTCTCTACTCCAAACTACTTTAGCTCGACTGGCAAATTTGTTAGGATCTAGAGACAAGAGGGAGGGTGTGTGTGCATGCAAGAAGGAAACACGCATCTCTGGCTTCTGCCATCCACTAAGCTAGTTCTCATTTTCTGCCGAGACAGTATCCTGCACGGCCACCTCAAGTTGCCCGTCCTTAATGTCCTGCAAAGGCTATCAGGCAACCCCTCTAACTCAGCAGCCTCATGTCTCACCTGGCTGCAGACACTGGGGAGAAGAGCTCCTGATGAAATTCTCCTAGAGTTAAGTGCCAGTTTACCGGTGGAGGCAGTGTTGGCCAAGGTGGTTTTCGGAGCACCATCCAAAGCCACTGTCTTTTGATTCTGAGATGACTGACAATTGATACTGTCTGTGAAAGGAGGGTTTACAGGAAGGCAGGGTTTGCCTGCCTAGATGCCATGGTGGGCGATGTCTATCCAGCTTAGATAGTTGTCTGCCAGCTGAAGACTCATGCTGCATTCTGAGGCATGAAAGAGGTCGACCTCTTTCAGGGGAAGATGAACTTGCCTCTTAATTCTTTTTAAAAATGAAAAGAAAGCTATTGCATTCTGGGGTCTCACTGCTCTTAAAGTTTTTCCTGATGTGTCACCTGAGTGAGGAGCTGGGCACGCTCACTCACTTCCACCCGGCAGCAATGATAAAGGAGGTTAAATCGTACGGTGCACAACAGGATCTTTCAAGAACTTCTCAATGTAAATCAATTTTGAGAGTGCTTCACCAACTAGAGTCTTGGGAACGGCAGTCCAGATCAGCAATTCCCTTCTTCTGACAGGCTTTTCACAAATTCCTGAGCGTCTCAGAGCCCAGAAGTATGCAGCTAATTTCTTCCAAACAGCCTGAAACCCATCTCAAGTCTTAACAAGCTTAGCAAAGTGTGTGAGCTGGTGCCACCTTTCGGGCATTCTTGGTACTGCCGCCTAGCTCTGTTATAAGTAAATGTCCAGACCTAACGCATCATAGAGTCAAGAGATACAGTGTGGTTGGTTTTTGTTGTTGTTTGTTTGCTTTTTAATCTTTATGTGAACATTAGTTGGCATTATTTCACAGGGAGAGGATTGGGGTTCTTGGTGTTGGAGACAGGAGTCATGGAGATGTGTGAGTTGAAGACAACTGATTCACAGAAATGTCTTTGAAAACTTCTTTGTGTAGAAGAAACGGATCCAGTCCTAAGCTCCTTCAGCCGAGAAGTCGGACCCCAGATGCGATGCTCCAGGAAGAGCACTCCCTGTGCGGAAGCTGTCTTGTTCACACACAGCCAGGATGGTGGGCTCACCCTTCAGAGTGCAGACGGGCCAGAAAGGAACTGCAGAGCGTTCATGCGCTGTGTAATTCTCAGGAATACTGAAGCATCCACACTTCACAGTGGAGAGTAAGGAGGAGCAGCCAATAGTGCTTTCCTCACTATTGGCTCACTGGAGGGCAGGCGCATGCGCTGTCCTCATGATGCATCATGGGAAGGCTGTTCCTTTTGCTTTGCAGTAAAGAAAGCTTAGCAGGCCGTGGTGACTTGTCTGAATTCACACCTCTTATAGGAGTAAAGGGCTGGATTTAAACTCAGGCCTTTCTGAGATCACTTCTGGGAGGTTCCTATGCTACCCTATTTCTTCCCTGTTGCTGTCACCAAGAACTCTGAAGACACGAGAATAAAGACACTTGTCCTGCAGAACAATGATTACTGTGCTGTTAGCTTCATACCAGCTGATGCAGGAACAAAGGAAACACGGAGAATAAATAATCCTGAGAGAAGCTAAAACCATGACGTTGGCTGAAGAAGGCTAGTTACGTAGTGGGTCTTCAGGTTCAGGGAAGATTCTTGCTAGACGGTGGCACCAGCTGCTCCTCATCTCCTCTGAGTGAGAGACGAGGAACTTGGCCTCAGCAGCAGCCTGCAGGTGTCTGTATGGGAGGATTTTCTGATCTTGGAATGGGTCAAGACAGAAAAAAGCAGGGAGCAGGAGAAACACAAATGCACACAAATGCAGAGTCCAGTTGTCTTGGTGTGTGGGCTTTGGAGAGACCAATGTCTGCCTTACTAATGGGACTCACTGGGTGTTGGCAGTCAGGACTGTGTCTATGACACAGACACTTGGGGCTGCAAGGGAAAGGTGGTGAGACCTTTGGAGAGTCAGCTCTGACCACAGTGCTGAGGAGATAATATCTCCGCATTAGTCTTTCACCACTAAATAGTGACTGATCTCAGCAAGCACAGGGCACTGTGTGGGGGTGGCTGCCTCAGTGTCTCTGACTCTGCCCCAGGGTGGGCAAATTGTCTGACTTCTCTGAGGCTCGGTCTCTTGGCCTATAAACCTGAGCTAATGATGTGCTTGCCTAACCTGCATGCAGCTAAGACTTCTGTCCCCAGGGTCTCAGAGAACCAAACCAACAAAACACAAGCCTGATCCCAGGGCCCTGAATCAGTCAGAATTCTGCAGAGAAGGCCTTGCATCAACTCAGTGGGTCTTGAAGATTACCTGACATGTTCTTGATGATTGATAGCTAGTCCCTACTCCCCAATCTCTAGAGTTCGCACAAGTCTAAAATCAAGCTCCACCTTCAGAGAGCAAAAGCCTTGGTTTTGAGTCCTTGGATGAATCCTGCAAGATTACTCTATCAAACTTAGTCAAGGTCACTACTTACAGCTGTAAGGGGTTCAAGAGGGGGTGGTAATGATAGAAGTCATTTTTACCCTCTCCCACCCCAGGCCTGTCAGCCCAGCTCTTCCTAGACCAGAGTGTCTAGGTCCTTCTAGACGTTACAAGGGTTACTTACTGTCTCCTTGGGCCAATCCATCTAGTCAATGTTGCCTGGTTACATTTGGCCCATCTAGGTCACTTGTCTACCTAGACACAGATTCCAAAGAGACTCTAAATTCTCTTCGATCAAGCTGGCTTCCAACTTCAAGCCCTCTGCTGACTTCCCCTGACTTCAGCCAAGTTCCTTAATCTTCCCATGCCTTGCTTGCCTCACCCATAAAGTGGGATCGAAAGCCTTGGGCTCTGTGGTATGCTTGGAATTAGATTATGCAAAGCACCTGGCACAGGGCCCTGTGGTATGAGTACTGAGAACCCTGCAGTGTGGAGGGGCAGTTCCTCACACCAGGCCCTAGCTGAGCCTCAGGGCACAGCTGGCTCCCCACATGCAAAGGTTCCTTCTCTCTCTCTCTCTCTCTCTCTCTCTCTCTCTCTCTCTCTCTCTCTCAAGTTGTATTCATTTATTTTGCTTTTCAAGGGTGCAAAACCAGTATGCCTTTGATAAAACCCATATCCCTGGAATCTTGATCCTCTTCTGGGATCTCCTGGGATCGCTACGCTACAATCTTCTCTAGCAATGTTGCAGGCTGCAGCCAGTCACTGACTATCAGGGGGAAAACTCAGACGAGGCTCAGCTGAGGTGTGAGGCAGGTACAGTGGGTACTTGTGCTTGGGGAAATACATCCCCGGAACCAAAGGGCCAGCAGGCAATTATCAGTGGCATCTCCACAGCAACTATGGGGGACGGACCCGCAGAAAGGGTATATAGATCCTTGTACAGCAACTGCATGCCTACCTCCTTCATATCCATTCCCTGCCAGTCACTACCCACTGTCCTGGAGCATCCTTTCTTGCCCAGATGCTCTGCCCAGGTAATTCATTGCTTACAAGTGGCTCCAGTAGGTCTGGGGTCCCGTAGCCCAGGCTGGACCTGAGATGCATGAGACCAGAACAAAGGAAACATCTCTACCTCTACGAGATGCCATGGGTACAATTACTGCCTTCTCAGAGGCTGGCTTTGCCGTGGTGCCAAGGCAAGAGCTGTCTGTCTTGTCACCTTTCAGTTCTTGTTAAAAAGCAGAAGCCATGGCTGGGCCTGCAGGGCAGGAGACAGAGAGAGCTTTCTTTGCAGCAGCTGGATGGGGCTCAAGGCTGTAATGAAAGGTCTTATTAACCCCAGCTGGCGTCCCACTTTTCCTGAGCTGGAATAAAAAATTGCCTTGGTCATCCTTTCCCAGGCTAATTTCAAAAGCATAATCACCATCATCATAATTGATTACTGTTTATTTTGGTCATTAATTGGTATGCACCCCCTTGTTACATGTGAATTAAATGATCCAAGGATATTTAGGGCCTGTGAAAGCTGTATGTGTTTCCCCTCATTCCACACAGATCCCTGCAGTGCTTGTGCCCCAGACACCCCCTTGATTTGACCACACCCGGGGATTGGTGTTCACGGTAAAGTGAACCGGTCAGCTGTGGGATGAGAAGTTGAGAGGAGCAGGGAAGGAATGGACATTGTCCTATTGTGGCCGACAAGGGACAAGGGCATTCCAACCTCTGAGCTTATGCTGAGGGTGAGAGGCAGAGGAGAAGGTTCTGGAAGGGGAATGCCTTAGTTCACAGCCGCCTTCTTCAGCTGGAACAACTGTACTTCCACAGGATCCCGTTGTTAGTCACGAAGCCCTTGGAAGGTTCTGGAGGTCACAGCAATGGAGACAAATCAGCAAGCCTTGGAAGTGTGAATTTTCCAGAGGCTAGGCTCTCATACCTCCTGCCACCTGCTATTACAAGATGGTAGGATGGAGTGGGAATGACATAGGCTAAGCCAACTAATGCCCCCTCCCTCCAGCTGGCTAGCTTCTCGATTGGCGGAAGAAGACACCCCAATCCACACGCCAATGAGCCAATTAGAATCCTTCTCCAAAAGTTTTGTAGCTGGAACCAGTAAGTTGTCCTGATGTTTAAAGAGAAGAATCACTCACAGACAGTTCTGACACCTGAACGGAACCCGCTGGTTCCTGCCGGGGGATACAGTCAGGACTCAGAGAGATGCTGGTTTCAATGGTAGAGAGAAACCACCTCAGTGGCTTTTGTGACCTTGCTTCTGGTTAGTCTTGAGGCTTGCGTACGGTTACTGTGTGTGTGATCCCTTCTGGTGTTGTGCCGTATTTGACCTGAACAGCTGGACAGCTGACTCTACCTGGTCGCATGTCTGTCCTTTCTTTAGTGTATTCAGGGATAGTTCAGTTTCCTGCCCTAGTCCCCCTTTTACCCAGTGCAGCTAAAACTGAACTTATGCCCCTTTACTCCAAGTAAAACCTGAGTGGTATAGCAAGAATGATTATCTATATCTATGTCTATATCTATACATCTATATCTATATCTCTCTAGCTCTATCTTTATCTCTCTGTCTCTCTTTCTGTGTGTCTCTCTGTGTGTCTCTCTCTGTCTCTGTCTGTCTGTCTGTCTCTCTCTCTCTCTCTCTCTCTCTCTCTCTATATATATATATATATATATATATATATATGCAGTCAGGACTCAGAGAAATGCTGTTTTCAGTGATAGAGAGAAACCACCTTGGTGGCTTTTGTGCACAGATAGATAGATAGATAGATAGACAGATAGATAGATAGATCTTCCCATACTCGATAGCAGGAAGGATGTACCTCAGACCTCCAGGGAGCTCTAGAGGGGTTAGTGGCAGGTAGAGGAGAAAAGACAGACTACTGCAACCCTCACCCCCTGACCTTAGGTTAGGGGTACTGGGCTCTGTGAAGCTAGAGCACAAAGACAGCTCCCGAATGCAAGCAATTTCCAGACACCCTTGGGGTTGACTGAACTGCTAGGCTCCAGGCTGGACATCAGTGTCCTCATGCTCTGGATTATCCAGGGAGAATGGGCTGAGAGAAAGGGGGGCATTGCAGTCAGCTCCAGAGGGAGGGAGAGGCAGGCAGGAGGTGATAATAGTTGCATCCAAGCCCAGAAATGAGATGAGGAAGACTCTGGAAGACATTTAGAGCACACAGTTGCCACATTTACCCCACCCCCAACTCCCTGGCCTAGGCTGAGCCTGCCTAGTAAAGCACATAGGCACCGAATGAGCCCTGATTTTAAAGAGAGTGGGAGAGGGGCAAGGGACAGAGAATCAAACAATCCCTTGGAATGTAAACTTGTGTTCTTCCAGGAGGCCTATGTGGGTTCATGTCCTGTCTTGGTGGGCCTGAAGGGAAGCCACACTAACGCAGGGGCCTTCAAAGATGGGGCAATGGTACCTGATTGTGTGTGGGCTATGGACCAAATGTGATTGGCATGAGGAATGCTCAGCTGCCAGGAGAGCAGGGAGATGCCTGGGCCCCTGCACAGCAAGGAGAGCAGGCTAGGCGGTGGTCTTGCCCACACCCCATCATATACTCTTTTGGTTTTTATTGTGCAGCAACATTCTTGCCTCTCCCTCCACCCTCATATCCTTCTGTGAGCTCAGTACAGAGGCCCTACTTTTGCCCATGAGCCTGAGGTCTTCTGAGGTCTGTTTCTAGGCCTCTGTGGTTTGATTTTTACCTTCATTCTCCTGTCCTCCCAACTGCTGACTTGCTGTTACACCCGTCTGTCTGCTGTTGTCTTTCTGTCCCCACCAGTTCCTTCCTGTCAGCCATCTTTTGCTGCTTAACAAATCGTGGCTGGCCCTCTGCATCTGAGAGTTTGCATATAATAAAGTCTCTCCTAGAAAACATAGTACCTGGACTTCTTTCTCCTCCTGTATTGGTTGAATCGTTCTTTTAGACTTACAATGACACAGTGGAAGTGCGGCAATCAGTTCTTAGACTGAATTGTTTAAGGAACAGTGGCACAGATTCCTTGTTTTTCTTGACTATTTTCGATCTGATCATGCAGAGCTCATAAATGCAGAGGGTTAGTTGGCTTCAGATGGGAAAGGACCTCGTAGCTTTGACCTGGACGGGACATCATGGCTGAGTGGTGTTAACTCAGTGTGTCTTCTGGTCCTAGCTCATTTCAGATTTCAGATTTCCTGGTTGACTTCTTTCAAGGCTGTTTGCAGAGGTCTGCTCTTCCACACAGGCCTCCCCACAGCCAAGTGTCATCACAACATGGTGGCTTCCTCAACAGCCAGGGACTGAAGAGGGTGACCAAAGCCTCCACCACGGTACCTGTGAAGAAACTGTCTCCAAAGCTGCATGCTGTCTCTTCGGCTTTGTTCTGTTTCTCAGAAGGGAGCTTCTTAATCCAAGCCACATTTATGAGGAGGAAAAAAAATGGATTCTCAAAGGCAAGAGCCTTGAAGATCTGTGGTAATTTTAAAACCACACAGCTTTTAGGTCTAGCTGCTTCCCTTCCTTTCTTTAGTGTGACTTGTTAAGGTTGGTTTCCTCAGCAAGTACCATCACAGTATCCCTGTTCCTTACCCACAAGCCACCAGTGCCACCCTTGCCCTGATGTATGACAACGAAAAATTATTCCAGACATTGTCAGATGTCCCCTGGGGCTCAGGGGTAGCAAGGAACAGCAAGGTTACTCTAGGCTGAGATGTTAGGTCAAGAATTGCTTACCCTGGTCTTTTATCAAAAAATATTTTAACCTGTAAAACATACTAATGGCTCAGTGTGCAGTAGATAGTCTGATTCATGCTCACGAATCTGGCCAGCATGTTCATGATTTGGCCCCATTTGTGCCTTTGCCCCTATCTCTTCTCTGATCGAGGTTCTGCACAGCAGAGTCCAACATGCTCTACAATGTAATGTGCATTAAGACATGTGATGTGCGTTAAGACAAACCACGTGCCTCAGTTTCCCTCTCCTCCCACTTCCCATTTCTTCAGGGAAAGCATTTCAACTTTTGAAACATTTATTCCCTATCTCTACACATGCATAATTGCTGGCTTTTAGGTTTCTAGACTTTTCCACGAGTTGGCCTCTGGAAGAAAAGGACTTGGAGTCCCCCTCCATTTCTGTCCTAGCACCTCCCACCCACATCTGGCAAGTGTTTATTGCTGCTGCTCACACCATTTGTATTTACCTGAGAAGCAGTTCTTTGCTGTTCTGTGAACCACTCTTTTCTTTCTTCTGCAGTTAACAATTGCCTTTTAAAAACATTGTTGCAATTTTTGTAGAGATGTTTCAATGTTTCGTAATTCAACCTTAAATCTCTTTTCTTCTGATCTTAGAAATTCTCTCAGTTACATCTTTTTTTTAAATAATCTTTTTTCTAGACTCTTGAGACAGTTTTTTTTTAAAAAAAAAAAGATTAATTTTATGTGTATAAGTATTGCAGGGTAGCACATATATGTATGTGTACCAGGTTGGTTCCTGGTGTCTGCAGAGATCAGAAAGGGATATGGGATCCCCTGGAACTGGGGCTCCATATAGCCATGAGCCTCCACGTGGGTGTCTGGGATCCGATCCTGGTCTTCTGCAAGAACAGGTGCTCTTAACCACTCCTCCATCTCTCCAGCTCCAATTGCATCTTCTCAAAGGAATCTAAGAGCATCTAACCTGTTTATCCTGAATGGCTACCCCACATACACCCTTGTGCATAGATGTGAGCCTAGGCTAACCCTTCATCATTGCTCTCAAGACCTTCACCTCCCATTATGTTGTGCTGGGTTAATATTATCTTTTGAGAATTTGCATGGTTCTCAGAACCTCAGGATGTGAGCTCATTTTGAAACTGGACCATTGCAGTTTTATCGTTAAGATGCAGTGACAGCGTTGAAGCGTGGGTCCTTGATCCCACATGACTAGAAAGTCCTTATGAGGAGAGAGAGGCATCCAGATGGACACATGCAAAGGGAAAACAATATAAAGACACAGAAGGAGATGGCCCTGTGAGAGTGGAGGCAGAGGCTGGAGTTCTGCTACCACAAACCCTAGAACCAGCGAAGCTAAAAGAAACAGGAGGAATCCTTCCCTGAGGCCTCGGAGAGAGCATGCTTCACTGCCGCCATGATTTATAGTTTCTTTCTTTCTTTCTTTCTTCCTTCCTTCCTTCCTTTCTTTTCATTAATTTATTTATTTATTCACTTCCAATCCCAACCGCAGCCCCCTCCTCTCAGTCCTCCCCCACCCTTCTTCCCCTTCTCCTTTAAGAAGGAGGACCTGCCCTCCCTCAGGGTTTCACCCTAGCCTGGCACATCAAGTCATTGCAAGATTAGGCGAATCCTCTCCCACTGAGGTTAGACCAGGTGACCCAATTAGGGGAATGGGGTTCACAGACAGGCAACAGGTTCAGGGACAGCCCCTGCTCCAGTTGTTGGGGGACCCACATGAAAACCAAGCTGCATGTTTGCTGCATATGTGCGGAGGACTAGGTCCAGCCCATGCTCATTCTTTGGTTGGAGGTTCAGTCTCTGGGAACTCCCAAGAGTCCAGGTTAGTTGACTCTGTTGGTCTTCCTGTGGAGTCACTACTCTCTTTGGGTCCCACACTCATTTCCCCAACTCTTCCATAAGACTCCCGAGCTCCATCTAATGTTGGGTGTGAGCCTGTGCATCTGTTTCCATTGGCTGCTGAGGGGAGCCTCTCAGAGGACAGTAACGCTAAGATCCTGTTTGCAAGCATAACAGGGCATCATTAATAGTTTCAGGGATTGGCTCTTGCCCATGGGATGGGTCTCAATTTAGGCCAATCATTGATTGGCCATTCCCTCAGTCTCTGCTTCATCTTTGTTCCTGTACATCTTGTAGGCATGACACATTTTGAGTCAAAGGTTTTGTGGGTTGGTTGCTGTCCTTATCCCTCCACTGGGAGTCCTGCCAGGCTACAGGTAGTGACCACTTCAAGATCCATATTCCCCTCCCCTGCTAGGAGTCTCAGCTAGAGTCACCCCCATTGACTCCCTGGGGCCTCCTGATTTCCAGTTTCTTACCTCAAGGATTACCTAAAGGAATAAATTTCTGATATTTTGAGGGATGGTAATTCCCCAGGTCCTCAGTATCATTTCAGTTTTAAGCACCAGTGGTCAATCATGGTCTGAAAAATATTCAATGAAAAATTATGGAAATAAGAAAATCATGTATTTTAAGTTCCAAGCAGTGTAATGAGGTCACATGCTATCCTTCTCTGTCTTGCTTGAGACGTGCAGCAGGCCTCCCTATGCCCAGCAGATCTACACTGTATATGCTACCCACCCTAAAGTCATTTAGTCTTGATTATGATTCTTTGGTGCAACATTGTAACATTGAGCTTGTGTTTAGTAACCCTGCTTTACTTAATAATGTCTCTAAATCAGCAAAGAGAAGCTACTCAATGCTTCCTCTAATTCTTGGTTTAAAGAGGAAGAAAAAAAAACCTCCTGTGGGGAAGTTGCTGCTGTGTAGGACAAGAATGCACAGCAGAGTGTCTAATGAGAAAGGCTTTGGTACCAGACATGCTTTCATACATCCACTGGGTCCTGGGACATGTTCCCTGTGGTAAGAAGGAACAAATATCCTTTATACCAGCCCCAGGAAGCTAGTATGTACCTTTAATGACTTCCTGGGAAAAAACAGAGATGTTTAAATGCTTTTGTCTGTTTGTCTGTCTGTCTGTCTGTTGTCTGTCTGGTTTTTTAGTATTTGCATGTCTGGATTATTTATATTCTATTCTTAGGTGTTAACAATGATTGAATGATTGAACCTGTTGAATTTTAGGTTGGGAATCATTTTCCTTTAGAATTTTAAACAATACCAACTTTTAAAATCAGGCATGGTGGCATATCCTATAATCCCTGCGTTTAGGAGGCTGACACAGGGAGGCTGGTTCAAAGCTAGCCTGAGCTAAATAGAGACACTTCTCTCAATGACACCCCCACCCCAATCTAGCACTTTCTGTAATTAGAGAATCACCTATTTCTAAATTTAATAGCTCTGGTCTGGTGTCATGTTGCCCAGAGACATTGCTTCCTATCCTCTCTGGTCACTGTACAATCATAGTCCAATCAAGTACTTCTAAACAGATTCAACCAGTCTCCATGATTGCTTTTGGTGGGGGGGAGGGGATTATTTTATATCTTATTTTATTTTACTTTTTGAGACAGAGTCTCACTATATAACCCTAGATGACCTGGAAGACACTATCTTAACCAGGTTGACCTTGAACTCACAGAGATCTTCCTGCCTGTGCCTCCCAGCCCAATTTACCTGGTACCTGGTGGCTACAGGCTACTCAGTTTTTGAGCCTCCTCTTGGCTCATGAATTCCCAAGCTGTTGGCCTGGGTCCGTCACTGCCCAGGTACCTGCTCCGTTACCTCATTGTCTTGCTGCTGTTTTCAACTCTCGGGTTAAATCTTTAGGAATCCCCATCATGACCACTGCCATGAATGCCTGGAACAGAGGGAAGTGCATCTCAAGTCCTTTCCAAAATGTTCTTTCAGCATCGCTTCATGCAAAACAGCATTTTGGAGCAATTGCACGCTGTCTGCAGTGCCATAAGGTATGTTTTCTATAATAGTGTCTCCTTGTATATTCAGAGGGACCACATATGGATCAGACACCTTTCTCAAGCACTTTGCCATTTCTACCTCGGTGCATCTGCTGTGTGCACTGTGGGTTCCACAGGGGATTCTGGGAGAACATCATTAAGGCCCTGTGCAAACCCTGTAGTGATAGGGTTACAACATGGCCAGTGATACCACCTGTTGTGTTCTAATCCTGAGGACTCTTATCTGAATGTCTGCTACTGTAACCCTTCAGAGGTCAAAGGTACGGGAGAGAAGAGTCATCAGTCTGAATGAGGGGTTCATAAAGAAGCTCCTTGCTGGGTCTGGAGAGATGGCTCAGTGGTTAAGAGCATTGACTGTTCTTCCAGAGGTCCTGAGTTCAATTCCCAGCAAACACATGGTGGCTCCTCACAACCATCTGTAATGGGATCTGATGCCCTCTTCTGGTGTGTGTGAAGACAGCTACGGTGTACTCATATACATAAAATACAATAAATAATTCTAGAAGAAGAAGAAGAAGAAGAAGAAGAAGAAGAAGAAGAAGAAGAAGAAGAAGAAGAAGAAGAAGAAGAAGAAGAAGCAGCTCCTTGCTGCTGGGTCACCTTGGATAGCCATGTACAGGGTGCTGGCACAGATGCTGCCCCACCTTGCCACACACAGAAAAACAGCTCCAGAATGTTTCCTTAGACAGGAAGCCTGAGACTTACAGGAATGAAGAGTCACCTTTAATTCCTGGGTCCAGAAGGGCCCAAAATGAATTTAGAATGACTAAAGACTCTCAGTTCTGAGGGACACTGAAAAAAGCAACCAATAATTACAGTTTGGGAGCTGTGAAGTGGTCCAAAGAGACCAAGGCCTTCCATATAAGACCAAAGAAAGAATTTTATTTACAAATTTTTCATTTATGCTCCACCTACTTCCAAAAAGAATTTGGGGTGGTTGACGGGGAAAGTAAACAAAGGTCCCAGCTCTGAGACTCTGCTCACTGTTGGAAAGCGTGAGGGGATGGGAAAGAGCAGCTGTTCTGCTAGGAAGAAAGACATCCCGGAACCAAACAAATCATGAGAAGGAACTAGCTTCAGATGTGCATGGTGAACAGCCACCCATGGGTGCCCCCAACCCAGGACATTGGGTCATATGCACATGTGGGGCAGTGATGCCCCTGCCCCAGCTCTGAGGGCAACCAAAATCTCAGGATACTCAAGTCCCTCAAGTGATGCGACATTTGTATAGAATCTACTATGCATACCCTCTGGTATGCATAGTACCCTCTGGTATGGATGCTATGGTGCTTAGCATCTATAGATGGCTTGTAATGCCCAGTGTGCTGCAGACCGCATACTGTGGGAGTATTCCTTAGACTATACTGCTCAAGAGATAATGATGAGGAAAATGTGCTTTTTTTCTGGATATAATTGGTTGGTTCAACCTGAAGTGTGAACCTGTGGACATGGAAGGCCTTGGACAAGAGGAATCCCTCCAAATACTTCCTCTCAGAGCACCGTCAAGCAGTGGAAATTTCTATCAAATATTGTATTAAATCACCAATTCTCTTCTATCCTAGGCCCTGGACTAGAGTTTGAATTTTCAATTCAGTGTTCCTGGGAAGCCATGTAAGCAAATATGTCTATTTAGCAAATGGCTCCCTCTGTGTTGGTCTAGGAGTGTCTGCTTGCTTGAGGAGTAGGGATTGCTGAGTATCTAGAATCTCAATGTGGCCAGAAGAAAGGGGTAGGCAGGGCTGGGGAATGGGGAATAGTGGTCAGACTGCAGATGCAGGTAGAGTAAAGATGTAGTTTAATGTGTGTGAGCAAGAAATTGACTTCTTCCGGGTGTTATTGGAGAGGGTCTAGGTCACACGGCTGGAATGGAAGCAAGCTTGGACTCCATCACAATATGGTGGAGTAGTGACTGAGATTCACAAGAAATGTAACACTCACCTACTATGGCATCCTGAAGCCCAGGCCCAAACCAGCTCTAAACCCCAGAATCTTACTGTTTTCTAAACCATGATTGCCAACGTCAGATGCTGGGTGGCCAACATGGGGTGACACCCCTGACACAAAGCTCCCTGAATCCCTTCCAGCCCACAACCACTTTCAGAATTGGAGCTCAGAGCAGCCACACCTGCTGGAGTGGAGTCTGTCTGGCACAGGAGGTGTCTGTATTGACCTTGGTCTGTGTTCTGAAGGATCTGGAGATCAGATGCTATGGAACCAGCACTCAGGGCTCCTGGCCTGAGTGTTCTGGAGCATAAGCACTCTAGGGCTTGGAAATACTTTGACACAGTGAGCTTTGTTGTTATAGGACTGGATGGTTTTTAGACAAAATGTCAGCTTGAATTTTAGGACAAACAGCCTCTCCTAAAGCGTATAAGGTAAATGAAAATGGACATCGGTCTTGTGAGCATTCTTTGACAAATTCTGCCAAATCCAGGTGGTGGGAGTTTAGAATTATCTTGTTTAAACTGTGCCACGGTAGCATATTTTAGATGGCCTTAAACCAAGTAGTTCTTGGAAACTCAGGGGAAGTGAAAACCTGAGCAAGCAACCCGCCCTTGAGCAGAACCAAGAGCTGCTCTCTCTCTCTCTCTCTCTCTCTCTCTCTCTCTCTCTCTGTGTGTGTGTGTGTGTATGTGTTTCTCGTTCTCCCATTTGTTTCCTACAAGTATCATTTAGCAAGAGACAGTCTACCTGGGTTGGACTCTCTAACTTACCACTTAGCACCTGCCTGCCTCTTCTTTCTTCCTTTATAAAATGGGGTATTCACGGTGTCTCCATTGTTATAACAGGGCTGCAAGGACCAGAGAAGACTGTCCACATGAGTCTGTGTCTCAGTCTACGTGTGACAAGCCTCTGGGGTTATTATTGCCTCCAGGAGCTCACTTCAAGCTGAGTATGAATCCCTGGATTCAGTTCATGAAGGTGTGCTCTGGGCTCACTGAGGATGAATGCTCTGTCCAGAGCCACACTGTGGGGTTGAGGCAGAGTGGGTTTTGAATGTGGACTTTCTATCTGTGAAACTAACTCATGATGCAGGCATCTGTGTGAGGTCAGGCAGGCAAGGGTTGGAGGATGCCAGGGGACTCTGAGCTGGAGTATCTCTGACTGGTCACCTGTAGAATGAATGCTTTCAGGGGAAAAATGGCTGATATAAGAATTCTACTTTAGGGGAGAGCCACCCTGCAATTGTAAACTTTGAGGGCTCTTGTGGAGCTCAAACTGCCAGGGTCAACAGTGCCTTCTCAGAACAAACACATCAAACCACCCAATATGTAGACAGCTACATGATATGTGTGTACATACACATTCCCTCACCAACCAGTATGAAACTTAGACATAAGAGCAAGCAGGCCTAAGAATACTTTGCCATCAAATAAACTGTATTGCCAACACCTGGACACTGGACATGACTACATGGTGTGTATTGGCAGCCACCACAAATGACTTTGAACTTTAGGAGAACTTTGATTTTGCAAATCAGTTAAGTATCATCAAACTCATAGAGGTAATGGCTCAAACCAAGATCAATGAAGTATGTATGTCTCTACATAGAACAAAATCAGCTAGGATTAGATTTATTCAACCCCTTAAAGGGCTTCTTTATGAACCACAATCAACTCTGTAGCTGGTGATGTGCTCTTTTATGAAACAGAGATTGAAATCTTAGTAAATTCCAAACGAAGGGAAAATATGTCATCTCTACATCAGCCTGGGGTTTGCAGTCTGGGAAGACACATATACTGTGCAGCTCACTTGGTGTTTATAGTCAAAATTCTGGGTTGTCCTCAAAGCAGCCTGATTCCGAACTGGTCTCTTGTCTGCATGGGTGTTGGTCAGGTCGTTTGAAAGACTGGGAGATGAGCTGTGAATCACTCACAAAAGATAAAATCATAGTACTTTTGGAAAGGCCCAAAGGAAATGGGTGGAAATGATCTAGACAAGTTTATGAATCTGAAAGGCAAAGCAGATGAATTTCATTATCTTAAAATTGAGCAAACAGAAGCTTTTATGAGAGTAAAGAAAACCACATGTCTGAGAATGAGAGCGGACACCTGTAATCCAGGCGGTCGTCAAAGAAGTCACATCCAGGATCACCAAGGACCAATAGCTCACTCATAGGAAAAGCAAACAACTCAGCAGAAGGCTGTGGGAGAAGATGGGCACCTGAGAGGCCAGGACTCTACGGGGAGGCTACAGTATGCTCTCTAGAATGGCTGGTCCCACAGTACAGCCATGTCTTCTTCAGTCTGCTATGAGCTAGGACATGTGTTCAAGACAGCATTGAGCACACAGCTTTACAGAGCAGATACCATGTGGGTCTGTTGAGTGCTGTAAGCAGCAAGTAAGGACTCTCACCCATGACAGAAGAGAGGAGACTGACACAAAGCAGCTCCATTGCAGGGGCCTTCCAAGCAGTCTAGGCTAGTTCCTGGTGAGGAGCCAGGGAAGTTGCTAGAAAGAAAGTGTCATCAGTAGAGTGTATAGCTGCAAGGGATCCCAGTGGTACCCAGAGCTTCTGATGCTTGTGACATGGTTGTATTTGCTTTGCGAAAACCAATTTAGGGTACAAAACATATATGCACTTTTTCATACATATGCATATGTGTATATATACTTCTATATCATTCAATGTGCATTTAGTAATTACTGAAGAAAACTTCATACCCATTCCCTGAGTGGCTGTGCTTTCTTGAAAATCACAGAAATTATTTAAAATGTTCCATTGATTTTCAAAATGTCCCCAAGGATCCATCTGCGAGGACGAGGCCCCAAAAGAATGTGCTAGGAGCAAAGAAATAGGGAGTTGGCACCATAGAGTAAAGTGACAGGAATGAGGGCATTTGTTGGCAAGGACCCAGGAGGAGATGGGACAAGTCCACATGAGGGTCTGGGAACAAGGAGTGCTGAACCTCAGAGAAGGCTCCGAAGCAACATGGTATGTGAGACAGCAGAGGGGGCTGTAGTTGAAACATGCTGGTGGCCTGTTCCAGTCTAGAACTAAGGCTAAGGGGTCTGTGAGGCCTGGGATGAGTGGATGAGAGTCTCACAGGTTCCCACTTAGTAATGACAGTCTCCCAAGGAGACAGGACAATGATGGGGAGATGTCCATTTCTAAGTCCAAAGCACAGACAGGACTCATTGGTCCAGATAGCAACATCAAAGACAACAGGACACCAGCAACCAGGCAGGAGGGGGCATAGCTTGAGATGTCAATAAGTCCTGACCAGTACCATGCCACCCAACACCTGGATGCAAAGTGACATTCAAGTGTGTGACCATTGGGATGTCATCGGTATTGGCCAATCTGAACAGTTCCTAGCCAGGAGAGTCAAAGCAAGGACTTGACCTTTTTACTAATACGAAGTCTTCCATTGCATAATTATTTGAGTCTGGGGAGTGGGGTATGAGCAACAGCCAGGCTCAGGGGAAGGGTGCACTAGTGGGGCTTAAGGTAACAATGGATTTCAACCCTTATAGTGATCATCTCAGTCTGCCATGTGCGACTGTAACAAATACCCAAGGCTAAGTTTTGTATGAAGAGATGAGGCCTACCATCTGGTGATTCTGGTATCTGGTAGGTATCAGGCATGTGCTGACCTGCTAGTGAGGGCTTCTTGGTATGTCACACCAGAGTGGAAAAGTGAAACAGGAACCCAGTGTGTGCAGAAGGACCCATGCTGTGTGCAGCCTTGCTGCATATAACAGCTCCATCTTGTGATAGCTGGTTCAGTACTGATGGCCAAGTGCTGCCCAGAGGAGCACAGATGGAAATGGAGCCCCATGGCCTGATGTCCTTCACTACATGGGCCTGTCACAGGTCCCAGTGCCTCAGCATGTCACCTTGAGAACCAAACCCCAGCACTGATGCTCTGCTTTGACAGCTCTAGCCTTTGTTTCTGTTTTCTTGCTTGCCCTGCGGAACAAGATGCTTTGGGGGAGCCCCTGAGTTCCTTAGGAAGAGGGGAAATGGCTGAGACAGAGCTCATCTACTAGTTCTGTGAAGGAAGCCTCTTGACCTTGCCCAGTGAGAAACCACAATGATTTCTAGAAGTTCACAGAGAGGGTGGGTATGGTGGTTAGAATAGGTATGGCCCCCATAGACACTTGTGTTTGAATGCTTGGCCCTCGGGGAGTGGCACTATTAGGAGGTGTGGCCTTATTGAAGGAGGTGTGGCCTCTGAGGAAGTATGTTGCTGTGGAGGCAGGGATTTAGGGATTTAGGTGAAACACTGTAGTCTCCTTGCTGCCTGAGGATTAAGATGTAAACTCTCAGCGCCTCCTTCAGCACCATGTCTGCCTGCATTTGCTGCCATGCTTCCCACTATGATGATAATGGACTGAACCTCTGAAACTGTAAGCCATCCCAAATAAATGTTGTCCATATAAGAGTTGCCTTGGTCACGGTGTTTGTTCACAGCAATGAAACCCTAAGACAGTGGGAGACCAGTGGGTCTTGTAAGTACAGAGAAATGTCTTCCAGGCATTCAGCTCTGGAGGCCACAGCTCACAGAGGGTATTACGGGGGTGGGGGTGGGGGGGAAGCAAAATCAAACAAACAACAAAAAACCAAACTCCTCAGAAGTCACTATGGAGTATCACATGACTTGAAATGGCAGTGGAAGGAATTGCAGCTGACCAGAATCTTCTCCAATCAGCAAGAGGAACTCTGATATCACAATAGCTTTGGTGGAGGGTGGAGTACTGAGGACAGAGGTAGATGGTAGAAGGCGGAGGGCAGAGCTGGACAGAGGGTGGAGGGTGAAGGGCAGAGGGCGGAGGGCAACATAGATTAGCTGACAACTGAATTCTGGAAGAGAAAGAAGAGCCAGCAGAACAGAGCAGAGAGCATCCTTGGAGGAACCTTCCCGTGTGCTCTTCACTCCTTGCTGACCAACCAAGGCCACTATCTGTGGATGAAGTTTAGGTCTTGAACGCAGAGTCCCTTGAATGGAAGTCCTGATCTTGAGAGCGGTGCTGCTGGGAAGTGAGAGCCTAGTGGGAGGGCCTTAGGTCACTAGGGATGTTCCTCCCTTCCCGTTTGGGCTACCACATGTTCCCCACAGCCACAATGTGCTGCCTGATCAGGCTAGCTGATCACGGTCTGTTGCCTGCACAGCCGTGAGCCAAACCTCTTTAAAATTTATTTCATGGGTGTGAGTGTGCATGCGCGTGTATATATGTGCGGGCTCTTGTGAATTGGGGAACACACCTGCTACAGAGCACATGTGGAAGGTCAGAGGACAACTCTTCAGGAGTTAGCTCTCAGTCTCCACTTTGTTTCTGAGGCAGTCTCAATTATTTTTTCACTGCGCATGCGCTTGCCACGGAGTCTCCGGTCTATGCCTCCCAGCTCCCTGCAGTTACAGATGAGAGTGGCTACATCCAGCTTATTCTGTGGGGTCCTCAGGTGGAGCTCAGGTATCAGGCTTCCACAGCAAAGGCTTTTACCTGCGGAGACAGCTTGCCAGCCTTCCTATTGTAAGCTGGGCATCCCCTGGATTTTTTTATAACGATGAAAGCAGACACATCTGGCTTCTATCTATGGCTGAACAAGGGCATATTCTTGTCCAGATGTCCACACGAGATGGCACAATGGTGTGGGCTTTACGCCAGAATTCAGTCCCAGCTAGATGAGTCTGGGCAAGTCAGCCACCTCCGTGTGCCTCCAGGCGCCTTTTAGAAAGATGAGCGGCTACAAGGCTAGTAATTCCTCATGACGTGCGAACTCATTCCAGCCCTCGGTGTTAAGTGGCAGAGGCAGTGCACCCTGGGCCACAGCTACGCAGTTATTTTAAGAGCTTCATTATGCCCGCAATTTCATGCCATGTAGCTCACTCATTTGAAGTGTTTGATTCAACAGCCTCCGGCGAATTAACGGACCCGTGCATCTAGCACCAGGATCAACTTCAAATCATTCTTTCCACCCCTGCAAATCAACCCTGACTTGACAGCTGACAGCCGCGGCCCTTCCTCACCCAGCAGCCTTAGCCCAGCACCCAAAGTGCAGTTTCAATGGCTGTCTCTGAGTGTATCCTAAACACACCACCATTTTCCCTGCCAGCTGTCAGCTCTGGCCCTGTAAATGCAGGACTAGGGCAGCAGTAAAGAAAGAGCTGAGGACCACGGGTCTCAGATTACTAAAAGGCACCCAGAGAGAGATGGAGGACAGAAAGAAAGGCTTGGTGTGACCTCAGGCTGGACCATGTTTATTCTCACACCTTTGTTACCAATGAATGCAAGTGCCTAGGTACGGATGGCCAAATGAGATGACCAGAAACAACCTCCATAGTCTGCAAGGGAAGCTGAGAAGTGTAGTCTTTCAGTGGGAAACTCGGTCTTCTTATAGGTTCAAAGCAAGCCAATAAGCACCAAGCTCTAAGCATTAAGGGCTTGCTTTGACAAATGCCTCCTAAGTATAGGATAGCCAGGTTCTGATTCAGTCCTCAGACACCTTATGCTCTGGTGGGAACTTGCCCCTGTGCCGATGAGATCCAGCCAATAGCAGCTTCTGCCTCTTCCAGGTCCAAGATTTGCCTCACACGGTGAAGGACATCTGTGTAATCTGTGACCCCCAAGTTTTGTCCTCACATCCTGTGAAGAGCAGCAATCCCTAGCCGTTTGGGTACACCTCACCATGCAACAGTGCAAGGGAATGGCCTTGAGCCTCTGGGGATCTAGGATCAGGCCCGCAAAAACCTTAGTGCCTTTATATTTGGGGATGATGTGTGGTGATTGTTCTTAGAGCATTTTCCTCTGCTAATCCTGGCGATTCATGGCTAGACTCCACTACGGATCTGGTGTTGGGTCACCTGCCCGACATAGACCAGCATACCTCCCTTGCCACTCCCCTGCCTTCTGGAAACACACCCCCACTCCCCCAGATGCCCCACCCAGTAGTCCCCACCCCCACTCCATGACTCTTCTACTGTCCTGTGTCCTTCTTCCCTTCCCTCCTTAGGACTTGTCTGCCTCTCCTTCTGTGACGTCTGTCATGCGTCCTGCCTTCTGCTGTTGGATCACTGTGGGCTCAGGCCTTTCTTAGAAAACAGGACAGGACTACTTCTAGGTCAAAGATTGGACAACACTAGCTCTTGTGGACATGGAGTTGGAAAACCCAGCTCCCAAATGGAGACAGATTTGGAGCTGGGGATTGACTCCTATCTCATGCCTAGACAACCTGAATTCCAAGGACCATTTCCTAGGCTGAGTGAGGCAGCACATCCTTGTAAGTCCAGAGCTTTGGAGGATCAGGTCATCCTCAGCTACATAGTTAGTTCAAGACCAGCCTGGGTGACTTGAAAACAAGGAAAATGGAACCACTTGCTCACATGGCCTCTGTAGGCTTTTAGAGGGCGTCAAAGTGAGCTGGCTCCAGACAGCTCCTGAGCTGGAGACCCTAGGCCTTATTTTCCCCAAGCACTTTACTTCTGATGCTTAGGTTTTCTTGTTGTTCTCCATTTTACTAGTAATTAAACTCACAAGAAGCTTTACTTACTGGGTACTGTTCCAAATGCCTCATAGGGCAATTTTTTTTTTTTTTTTTTTCCGAGACAGGGTTTCTCTGTGTAGCCCTGGCTGTCCTGGAACTCACTCTGTAGACCAGGCTGGCCTCAGAAATCCACCAGCCTCTGCCTCCTGAGTGCTGGGATTAAAGGCGTGCACCACCACTGCCCAGCTCATAGGGCAATTTTTGACATAGTGCTTTCAGAAAGAAGCAAGTAGAACAGGCTCTGGGATGGTAGGTTTGCTTATAAACGCAGAACAGCTGTATTCAAAGCTTCCACCCCCCTCACACACACACACTCACACCCCACTCCTGGCCAGGTCACTGTTGAAAAAACACATTCTCAGACCGCATGTGGTGGTATACTCCCATAACCCCTGTGCTGGACAGGCTGAAGCAGGAGGATGGAGAATTTGAACGCAGCATAGCAAGACCAAGACCTGGTCTCAAAGAAAAAAACCCAAAATGCAAAACAAACAGTGCATTCTCAGAATGCAGCCTAGGCCCTGGGAATAAGAGACTGGGTGGCAACCTTGGATTGTGCCAAAATGACCTTCAGGTGACTTTCTGTGCTTTTGAGGGCACCCTCACATTGACAACCCTGCTTTACAAACATGGAGACTAAAACACAGAAATTCTGAGTGACAGGTCAGGACCACACCGCCTGTCTTGAACTCAAGGATCTTTCCTCATCCAGTGTCAGTGTGGATGACGAGGCTGGTGACAGCTCATTTACATTAAAACAAAACAAAACAGGGAAGCGAGAATGTTCGTGGACTTTTTTTTAAAACAGCAGTTTGTGAGCCGGGATACAAGGGACTTTCACAGTCAACAGAATGACTGGATTTTGTACATACCAGTCCTAAGCTCGAGACAGCTACAAGGAGAAAGGGAGAGGGGTCACGGACAACTGAATTGGGTCCAAAGACGCAGAGTGTTATCACCTGGGTTAGCATGTTTTCCCTAGTGTACTCAATGGCTGGCGCCTGAGCTCTGTGGACTGCAGGGGCTGTGCGCGCCCTCTCGTGGACAGAGAGGCTCACTGTGGAAAGCCTCTGTCTGGGGGACTCCCGGAGCTCTCTGCCCAGAGCAGCCCAGGGTAGCATCCAGAGTGGGGAGGCTGAGAATTGGTGCGCCCTACCGTGAACTACTCAGAATATCAACAATATCAATAACTGTAAGTACAATCATCATCATTGTATGTAAACTGACTAATAACCATTAAACATGACTTATGACTTAAATTGATTTACTGAGCCTATTCAATGGTCAAAACCATGGAACACTTGAGTAAACACGTGTCTGCATTCTACCCAATGTGATTCAACCAACAAAGAAGAGGGTTTCCCAAACTTTCTGACATTACTCCAAGCTCAGTGGGAGTTAGCCGAAGAGCAGCGTCTCTTATACATCTGCTTTTAAAACCACTAATACAGCAGGGCAATGGTGGCGCACGCCTTTAATCCCAGCACTTGGGAGGCAGAGGCAGGTGGATTTCTGAGTTTGAGGCCAGCCTGGTCTACAGAGTGAGTTCCAGGCCAGTGCTACACAGAGAAACTCAGTCTTGAGAAGCCAAACTGACCAGCCAAATAAACAAGAAACCATGAGTATTCTTTTCACATTTGCTTTATCATCCCCACACTCCTTCTCTCTAGATGTAGCTGCTCGGTGTTATTTTAAACCCAGCTGCATGGGACCTGGGGCCTTCACCTATAACTAGCTCTGTGAGCATTTCTTAAGAGTGGATTATACAGTCAGGGATATTGACAGAAATGGACCAGGATTATCTATCTCCAGTCTTAGGCAGATTTCACCAGTTGTCTCCAGACAGTGTTCATGCTGTGACAAAACAGGGGAAGATACTCTGCGCTGGATAAAGTGCAGAGACTTAGGTGTTACAGTTCCAGGGGCTAGGAAGCCCAAGGTCAAGGAGTGTCATCCATGGTGAAAGGTAGAAGGAGCGGGAAGGAGAGAGGAGAGAGGGTATGTGAGACTGAATGAGACTGAATATGAATGAGCAGGCCAAATGTATACTTTATTATTCATTATTAATTAATTAATTAATGTGCTTTTGGTGGTTTTCAGAGAATGATCCCCACAGGCTCAAATTTGAATGGCTGGTCTCCAGTTGGTGGAACTGTTTGGGAAGGATTGGGAGGTGTGGCCTTGTTGGAGGAGGTGTGTCAGTGGGGAGTGGGCTTGGAGGTTTCCGAAAACCTCTGTGGTTTCCAGCCCATTCATTCTCTCTCTCTCTCTCTCTCTTTCTCTCTCCCCCTCCCTCCCTCCCTCCTTCTCTCTCTTCTCCCTCTCCCTTTCCTTCTCCCTCCCCCTCTCTCTCTCCCTCTCCTTCTCCCTTTCCCTCCTTAATGCCTTCAAAACCAGTACCACCTGGGTGACTCTTATACATTACCAAGTCCAGCCATAGCACAAGGTACAACCCTGGATATCTCTGGAATGCAACCTCTGTGCTCTCAGAAAACACTTCTCAGAAGATTTCACCTCAATGATGCTGGTTTCCTCTTAATCACTGCCAGTTTCCAAGCTTCAGCTAACCAGCATCAATAGTCCCAGCAATGCAAAGGTTTGCTTTAGTAGTTCTGGTATCTTGTTAATCACAGCTGATTTCTTCAGCACCAGCTAACCAAAACCACAGAATCTTAAATCAAACTAGCAATGGCCCTGATAAGAGTCTTTAATCTTCCCTCTGAAATTTTATAAGCCAGGCCTCCATCTTCTGCACTGTTCTCAACATTATCTTCCAAGCTCCTACAAAAAACCCCACAGTGCCCTTAACACCAAATGGATCTTCTAGCTCAAAGTTCCAAAGTCCTTCCTCAGTCCTCCCCAAAACATGGTCAGGTTGTCATAGGAATAACCCACTCCTGGTACCAATTTGTCTTAGTCAGGGTTTCTATTCCTGCACAAACATCATGACCAAGATGCAAGTTGGAGAGGAAAGGGTTTATTGAGCTTACACGTTCATGCTGCTGTTCATCATGAGAGGAAGTCAGGACTGGAACTCAAGTAGGTCAAGGAGCAGGAGCTAATGCAGAGGCCATGGAGGAATGCTGCTTACTGGCTTGCTTGCTTCTCCTGGCTTGCTCAGCTGGCTTTCTTATAGAGCCCAAGACTACCAGCTCACAGATGGCACCACTTACAAGGGGCCCTCCCCCCCTTTATCACTAATTGAGAAAATGCCTTACTGCTGGATCTCATGGAGGCATTTTCTCAACTGAAACTTCTTTCTCTGTGACAACTCCAGCTTGTGTCAAGTTGACACACAAAACTAGCCAGTACAGGCCTCTACTCCCACTGATGGTCAACAAGGCCCTCCTTAGCCACATATGTGGCCAGCACCATGGGCTCCTCCATATGCCTTCTTTGGTTGGTGGTCCAGTCTCTGGGAGCACCGGGGGGGCCTGACCAGTTGACACTGTTGCTCCCTCCCCATGGGGCTGCAAACTCCCTCAGTTCTTTCAGTCCCTTCTCCAACTCTTCCATCTGGGACCCCATGATCAGTCCAACAGTTGCTGTGAACTGAATCTTGGGTATTCCGAACTTTTGGGCTAATATCCCCTTATCAGTGAGTACATACCTTGTTTGTTCTTTTGTGACTGAGTTACCTCACTCAAGATGATATTTTCAAGTTTCATTCATTTGCCTGCGAATTTCATGAAGTCGTTGTTTTTAATAGCTGAGTAGTATTCCATTGTGCAAATGTACCACATTTTCTGTATCCATTCCTCCACTGAGGGACATCTGGGTTGTTTCCAGCTTCTGGCTATTATAAATATGGCTGCTATGAACATAGTGGAGCATGTGTCCTTATTACATGTTGGAGCATCTTCTGAGTATATGCCCAGGAGTGGAATAGCTGGGTCCTTAGGAAGTATTATGTCCAATTTTCTGAGGGCCCGCCAGACTGATTTCCAGAGTAGTTGTACCAGCTTGCAATCCCATCAGCAATGGAGAAGTGTTCCTCTTTCTCCACATCCTTGCCAGCATCTGCTGTCACCTGAGTTTTTGATCTTAGCCATTCTGACTTGTGTGAGGTGGAATCTCAGGGTTGTTTTGATTTGCATTTCCTTGATGACTAAGGATGTTGAACATTTCTTTAGGTGATTCTCAGCCATTCAAGTTTCCTCAGTTGAGAATTCTCTGTTTAGCTCTGTTCCCCATTTTTTGATAGGGTTATTTGGTTTCTGGAGTCTAATTTCTTGAGTTCTTTGTATACATTGGATATTAGCCCTCTATCAGATGTAGGATTAGTAGAGATCTTTTCCCAATCCGTTGGTTGCCATTCTGTCCTATTGACAGTGTCTTTTGCCGTACAGAAGCTTTGCAATTTTATGAGGTCCCATTTGTCGATTCTTGATCTTAAAGCATAAGCCATTGGTGTTCTGTTCAGGAACTTTTCCCCTGTGCCCATGTGTTTGAGACTTTTTCCCACTTTCTCTTCTATTAGATTCAGTGTATCTGGTTGAGGTGTATGTGGAGGTCCTTGATCCACTTGAACTTGGGCTTTGTACAGGGAGATAGGAATGGATCAATTTGCATTCTTCTACATGTTGACCACCAGTTGAGCCAGCACCATTTGTTGAAAATGCTGTCTTTTTTCCACTGGATGGTTTTAGCTCCTTTGTCAAAGATCAAGTGACCATAAGTGTGTGGGTTCATTTCTGGGTCTTTGATTCTATTCCATTGATCTACCTGCCTGTCACTGTACCCATAGCATACAGTTTTTATCACTACTGCTCTGTAGTACAGCTGAGGTCAGGGATGCTGATTCCCCCAGAAGTTCTTTTATTGTTGAGAATAGTTTTTGCTATCCTGGGTTTTTTGTTATTCCATATGAATTTGAGAATTACTCTTTCTAAGTCTATGAAGAATTGAGTTGGAATTTTGATGGGGATTGCATTGAATCTGTAGATTGCTTTCAGCAAGATGGCCATTTTTACTATATTAATCCTGCCAATCCATGAGCATGGGAAATCTTTCCATCTTCTGAGGTCTTCTTCGATTTTCTTTTCAAGAGACTTGAAGTTCTTGTCATGCAGATCTTTCACTTGTTTAGTTAGAGTCACACCAAGATACTTTATATTATTTGTGATTATTGTGAAGGGTGTCATTTCCCTAATTTCTTTCTCAGCCTGTTTATCCTGTATAGGAAGGCTACTGATTTGCTTGAGTTAATTTTGTATCCAGCCACTTTGCTGAAGTTGTTTATCAGCTGCTTCTTATGGCCACGGTGGCAAAGTCCCAACAGCTTTTTGGCTTAAAGTGTCACAAATTCCCCCTCACAATCCCCAGGTCTTCCTAGATGAGCTGCAGCTACTCACAGCTGCTCCGGCAAAAATTCCACTTCCTGACTGCTGTGGGCTTCCAGGGGTCTTCTGTGATACACGGCCCATTGCCATCTCTACCATCGTCAAACTGTCCCATCACATGATCTGTCCTCTACAGTCCCCCAGCCCTCTGCCTCCTTCTTTAGGCCTACCTCAGTAATCCAGGCTCTTTTCCTACCTGCAGCCCCTTTACCATATTTGCAAAGTCCATTTGGTCATAGCAGGCCACATTCTTGAGCCCCAACAGTTAGGATGTGGAAATGGAAAGCATAGGCATTATTCAGCCATGCTAGTGTTGTGGATAGCCCAAGGGCTGCTTTTATTTTGATGCTAATTCTGTTCTCCTGGGAAGGGCTGTGAACAAGGAAGGAGTCAGTACTCAGGTGAATTCTTGTGAACCTCCTCCCCACCTTAATTTGTAAAATAAAGGCTAGAGCCAGTGATTGGGCAGGAGAGGGAAAGGTGGAGCTAAAAGTTTGGGAGGAGTAGGAGAAAGGGAGAGAAGATGGCGAAGGAGAGGGGAAGAGGATGACTTAGTCTGGAGAAACCACAAGTTCGAGGGGTCACTTAGATGGGGAAGAGGGTAGTGTAGTGGCAGATCTACCCAATCTAGTTGTACATCTTGATTCATATTGAGTTGTGTTTTCTTTGCCTGGGCTTATTTGGGTTGGAGATTTACCGCAACAAATTGGTGCCCAATGCATTGATTAGAACTCAGCTAACCTGAGATAAAAGTTCACTGCCCCTCAACCCCCGAAAACAGCTTGGGCAGTGATATAGGCTGCAGCAGTTTGGATTGAAAGCTGACTGGGTCTGAGGGGCCTACTGAGAACCGGAGAGAGGCTCCTTCCCCCAACCCCCAGACAGAGAACTACAGCTAGGGGCAACACCCCAGCCTGGAGCTGAGCTTGAGCAGTGCTGTGTAAAAATTGCAGGAACGTACAGGTGATCCTGGAACACAACTGCCTTCGAGGTAGTTTTTGGGCAAACATAGTGTACTGATCTGGGCATCTTTGCCTGGGAGAGTCTTTCTGTGTTCGATTTTCTGTTGTGCACCCCCCTCCCATGTCTAAGACAGCCAGGCTGGATCTCAGGTTGCCTGATATCAGCACACAAGCACATGCTGCCAGCTGCAACCCAAGCAGGGATATAGAAGACTCGAGTCTTTCTATACTCAGCCTCTCCCTGAGAATAAAAGAATCGGGAGACAAAGGTACAGGGGGCTCCGGACCAGGTAATACATTTATAGTTAAAGATGGGAAACACAATAAATATCTTTTGGGCTTCAAGTGATGATATATTGACTGGCCTGACAGGAATGAATTTTAAGGAAGTAGACACCTTATCATTTACTGCTATTGAAATACTTATTCTCTTGATTTGCTATGTCTTCCCAAAAGACAGGGCCCTAGATAAAAAATGTCTTGCCTTAGAAAAGAGATTACAAGTAACACTAGAACTAAAGGTTTAGGAATTTATTGGTCAAAATAAGCAGCAGAAAGAGGAAAATAAAGATTGGAGACAGGAGTTGAAAGAAACATTAGAAAAAAGAATTTGACAACTCACAGATCAGACTGAACAGCAAGGAGATAGAGATAAAATTTGAAAGCAAAGTCTAAAGGATAATTTACTTAAGCTAGCAAACCAAAATAAGGCAGATGCTGCAATATTAGAATTACAACAGGAAGCGAAGCTCAGATTATGGAAGCAGGGCTTAGAACAGAAGATACAGGAGTTTATGAGCAGCATGAACAACAGAAAGAGAAATCTGAGACTTGGCAATGTGGCCTAGTAGAAACACTGGAATTGAAGACACAGGAAATTATAGAACAGAATAAGACAGAAAGATGAAAGTGAAGGTGGGAGACAGGAGCTGGGAAAGATGCTAGAACAAAGGATGCAGCAGCTCACAGGTCAGACTGAGCAGCAGAGAGAAAATGATGAGGACTGGAAGCAGGAGGAGAGCCTTAGAGGAGAGCCTTTTAAAATTAATTAATCAAAATAAAATGGATAGCAGACTATCAGAATTGCAATATAAAGAAAAATTCAAAATGTGGAGGCAGAACCTTGAAAAGAGAGTACAGGAACTCAAGGAACTGGAGGAGCGACAAAAGGAGAGATACGAAGTGTGCACACAGACAGTAAGGGAGGAATTTAAAATTTCAATTAAGGAAGATAAGGTAGAGACAGAAGATAAAATTAGAGAAAGTCAACCTACGATATTAGAAAACAAACTTTCGTCTATCCGGTTAATATATAACAAAGACCTCCAGACGATGATCATCCACAGGGTTATCAGGAATTTGAATGGCAGCCCGTGGTTGTGTTAGATCTGAGAAAATTTAAGGAAAGTGACACTAATTTTGGAATGCATTCACCATTTGTAAAACAAATCCTGACTTCTTGGGCTGTTAAAAATAAAGTAATCCCCCAAGACTGGAAAGCTATGGCAAGAGCACATTTACAGTGGTTCGCATGGTGGAGAGACAAGGAGAGGGAGGGTATGTTTTAACTGTGGTGAGCAGGGTCATTTCAAAAATTACTGCAGAAAAAACCAAAGTAATCCTAAAAGAGGGCCTATGCCTTCTGGAATATGTCAAAGATATGGCAAAGGCCAACATTTGACTAGGGAATGTAGAGCAACAACAGACAAATGGGGCAACACCCTGCCAAAAAACTCCCAGAGGGGCCTCTCACAGGCCCCAGTGCCAAGCAGGGAGAGTTCTCTTCCTCAGGACAATTAAACATTACTGCTTTAAAAACAGATGTTTTGAGACCAGACAAGGCTGAGGCAAGTTCTATAGACAATTCAAAAGGCCTCGAAGAGAACCAAAAACAAGTATTTCAGCAAACTTCCACAGAGGATCAAAGGCCAAAACTAAGAATACTAGTAAACAATATCGAGATTGAAGGAATGGTTGACACTGGAGCGGATGTCTCCATTATCTCTCCAAAATCTTGGCCTGTAAGTTGACCACTTCAAGAAGTAGAAGTCCAATTTCAAGGAGTTGGGACCTTATCCCATACAAAGCAAAACATCAAATGGCTTAAATGTATAGGATCAGAAGGTCAGGTAGGAAAATTGAGGCCATACATGACTGATATAGCTATTAACTTATGGGTAAGAGATCTATTATAGCAGTGGAAAACCCAAATTAATATGCCCTCAGTTTCAGTATCTAGCCATGAAACCCATCAGGCTCCTAATAAAATTTCTAAATCAAGGACCTACTGCTGCCAAGACACCAAAAGCCTTACCACTAAGGTAGTTGACTGACCAACCCATCTGGATTGATCAATGGTCTATGGCAAAAGAAAAACTACAGGCATTAGAACAGATAGTCCAGGAGCAGCTGGTGGCTCTGCATATAGAGGAGTCTACCAACCCTTGGAATTCTCCAGTATTTGTCATTAAAAAAAAACAAAACAAAAACAAACAAACAAAAAAAAACAACTGGCAAATGGAGGATGTTGACAGATCTCAGGGCGATTGATAAGATTATTCAGCCAATGAGTTCTTTGCAGTCTGGAATCCCATTGCCTTCCTTGTTGCCTTAGGAATGGCCTATCTTAGTGATTGATCTGAAAGATTGTTTTTTCACAATTCCTTTACATTAATGCAATAAGGAAAGGTTTGCTTTCTCAGTACCTACCTTCAATAGAGGTTGTCCAATAAAAAGGTATCATTGGAAAGTCCTGCCACAAGGAATATTAAATAGCTCTACCTTGTGTCAATATTTTGTGCAACAGCCATTGGAGATGATTCGTAAACAATTTCTCCAATCTATTATTTATCATTATATGGATGATATCTTATTGGCTGATCCAGATATAAATATCCTGGAAAGAATGTTTGATGAAGTTAAAAAAAAAAACAAAAACAAAACAAACCTTACCTTGTTGGGGATTACAAATTGCCCCTGAAAAAATACAAAGAGGCGATTCTATTAATTATCTAGGATATAAAATAAGTCTGCAAAGGGTTAGGCCATGAAAGGGTTAGGCTACTGGGAGATACCAACTGGCTGCGGCCTGTGATTGGTTTGGCCACTCAAGAGCTAAGCAATTTATTCCAAACCTTACAAAGTGATAACGGTTTAAATAGCCCAAGGAAACTATCGGCTGAGGCTGAGAAAGAGTTAGCTTTGGAAAGAAAATTACAGGATACATATCTAGACCATATTGATCCAAAGATGGCCTGCATCTTAGTTATCTTACCTTCTGCTCATTCCCCTACAGGAATTCTAATGCAGAGAGAAGATTATATCTTAGAATGGATATTTTCAGCACATAAACAGAGCAAGAAATTAAAAACCTACATTGAGAAAGCCTCTGAATTGATACTAAAAGGAAAAATGAGACTTTGACAATTAGTCGGAATGGATCCAACTGAAATTGTGGTACCTTTTACTAACGCAGAGATTGCCTCATTATGGGCATAAGATGAACATGGGTAAAAATCATGTAGTAACTTCTTGGGAGAGATTAACAACAGATACCCTAAAAGCAAGCAGCTTCAGTTCTTAAAAGGAACTAATTGGATTCTCCCTCGTATAATAAAGGGAACTCCAGTATCTGAAGCCCCTACATTTTACACTGATGCAAATAAATCAGGAAAGGCAGTATATAAATCAGAAGATGTAAGTAAGGTGGATGAGAGTCCTTATAAGTCTGTTCAAAAACCTGAATTATATGCAATAATCATGGTGTTGTCAGATTTTCAAGAGTCTCTTAATATAGTAACTGACTCTCAATAGGCAGAATGAGTTGTTTTACACATAGAGACTGCCGAACTTATTCAGGATGATTCTGAATTGACCTCACTATTTATTTAGCTACAACAATTGATCAGAAATAGGAGTCATCCACTATATATATCACACATAAGATCCATGCAGGTCTGCCAGGCCCTCTGGCACAAGGTAATAATGAAATTGACCAGCTATTGATAGGAAGTGTACTACAGGCTTCAGAATTCCATAAAAGACACCCTGTTAACAGCAAATGTTTAAAAAAGGAATTCTCTATCACTTGGCAACAAGCCAAGGAAATTGTGAGACAGTGTCCTACTTGTTCATTATATAACCAAACTCCACTGCCTTCAGGAACTAACCCTAAGAGTACCCAAAGAAATGACATTTGGCAAATGGATGTCTTCCATTTTACAGACTTTGGTAAACTGAAATATGTGCATCATACTGTAGACACATATTCAGGATTGCAGGGCAACTGCATTAGCATCAGAAAAGGCTGATTCTGTAATTACACATTTGTTAGAAGTTATGGCCATTATGGGAATACCCACACAAATTAAAACAGACAATGGACCAGCATGTATCTCTAATAAGATGAAGCAGTTTTTTGAATATTATAATATAAAACATGTTACAGGTATATCACACAATCCTACAGGACAAGCAATTGTGGAGATATCTAATTCAAACTCTAAAGGAAATGTTTAATAGCCAAAAGGGATCAACAAGAACCCCCAAAGATAGATTACATAGTGCTTTATTAACTTTAAATTTTTTTAAATGGTAATGAACAAAACACCACAGTTGCTGAAAGACATGGACTGTGGAAAGAACTACTGAACTAAACCAGCCTGTTTATATTAAGGATACTCTGACATCAGAACGGAAAATGGGAACTGTGTTATGCTGGGGGAGGGGTTATGCCAATATTTCCACAGGAAAAGAAAAGCTATGGGTCCCTTACAAGTTGATAAAAATCAGACATGATAAAGGAAGACCTTCTGAGGACCTCAATGATGGAGAAGAAAAGGGAGACTAACACAATCAACAAAATAGGTGATGTGTATATGGAGAAGTTCATGTCTCTGTATATGGAGACAGCTCTGGAATTGCTGAGACTAAAATGCCTATACACAGCCAATAACATTTATTGGGTATAAATTTCTCATGACTTGTTATTACATACCATCCTTTATGAGGGTAAAGGGTAAATCAAACTGATGATTGCAGTTTGATTATGTGATCAAGCTAACCTGAAGAAAGGCAGTCATCTTTCTTTATTGATCTTCATTGAACAATCTGTGTGCACCCTGCATGGTCCAGGTAAATATCTTTACAGAACTATATGTTACTTGTAAGTTTTGTGTATTGCAGGATGAAAGAGGAAAAAGACAGCCCTGAAAAGATTCAGACTCCGGGATGCTGAGATTCTGGGACCTTCCATTCCAGATTCGCTCTTAACTCTACCTCAACTACATCAAAGCTGTTTTTTCTAAAGACATGCTTCCAGAACTTTTCCAGAACAGCTAGCTTGCCTATTCAGCCTTTCAAACTGTCATGGTTAAGATGTCAGCTAAGCAATGACCTTTCTCAGCACATAGTGACTGGAAGGCAAATGGTGCCACTAGCTCTCCTTTGACAAAGCCAACTTTCCTATTTCCCTTTGGGCCCCTAGAAAGGAATTCTTCACCCCAATTCAGCTGGAAGCAGACAAAGAAGATCATCTTCCCAGTTCCTTATGTTGGGGTGGATGGTTCTGGTTATTTTATGAATTATAGATATGTTGTCATTTAATGTATACTGTACAAATGTAGCTTTGGACAGGGAGGAAACTTAAACTCAGGGATTTCTATCTTTCCTTTTCTCTTTGCTATCCCTCCTTCTTAGGTAAAAGGGAAGGGGGTGGAAAGAAAGGGGGATATGGTAATAGCACAGAAATTATAGAACTAGATAAATAGGGATAAGTTAGAAAATTTACTCTTAAGCAAAACATTACATAGCCATATCTTACATTGGTAGAGATTTATTTGATACAAATTTAAAGTGCCCATTGGTATAACTTTCTTATTGATGTAAAATTGGGATTAATATTGTTACTCTTACATAGGCATTGTGCTGATATAACACATTTAAGAATACAAGGCTTAGACACAGTCCCTCTATAACTGCCATTATAAACTGTTTTTAGATGATTAAGCAATTCTTAAGGGCCATATAGCAAACTCATGGTCCTGAGTTAATTAAAATGGTATTTCTGAGATATTTCAATTAGGCAGAGAGTAGCCAAGGCTTAGCAGTTTAAGAATGCTTTGGGTAGATAGATAGTCTTCAAAGGCATCAGAAATCTACAGAATATGGTGTTTATGGACATCTCTTTATTAAAGATCATTTGACTAGAGGTCTGATCCTGACAGCACTCCTTTCTTGGATTCAAAGAAGAAATTGAGCATCAGTGGAGTTGCTCCAGTTGTGACAAAAATTGTCTCATTCCATCTACAGACAAATACTGTCCAACAAAAGAACATGCTATGCGGAATAGTTGACTGATAATCTCTGCCAAGACAGAGTAATCAGCCCTTCAAAATTCTGCATTACAAAGGTCTGTCAGATGATCCTGGGCCAGAAGGCTGAAGACGGATGCCCCAACATTATGAAGTATAAGGGACTGTCCAGGAAATCAGAGGTCTCCATAAATTGGCTAAGTTTTGGAAACTATATTTTGTGCTTCTCAATTTTTTAGATAATATTAGTCATTCTTGGATTTCTGGTAGGGTTGAAGACTGGTAGTCTCATAGCCAGCCCAAGCTGATTAGCATTGAGAAAGATGATCTAGATTTGAGAGGATGGTTTTCAGATGGCATACAGTCTAAAGCCAGGACATAAGTCAGGTGTAGATTTATAAGTCTGGGTGCTAGGTCTGTCTACCTTATACTTTAGAAATTATAAAATGGTAATAGTCGTGCCTTATATTTGAGAGAGAGATTTTGGTTTCTATTAGAACATAAAGGGGGAAACGTTGTGGATAGCCCAAGGGCTGCTTGTATTTTGATGCTAATTCTATTCTCCTGGGAAGGGCTTCGAACATGGAAGGAGTCAGTACTCAGGTGAATTTTTTTTGTTTTTGTTTTTGTTTTTGTTTTTCTCGACAGGGTTTCTCTGTGTAGCCCTGGCTGTCCCAGAACTCACTCTGAAGACCAGGCTGGCCTCGAAATCAGAAATTTGCCTGCCTCTGTCTCCCAAGTGCTGGGATTAAAGGCGTGCACCACCACTGCCAGAAGATGAATTCTTATGAACCTTCTCCCCACCTTAATTTGTAAAATAAAGGCTAGAGCCAGTGACTGGGCAGGAGAGGGAAAGGTGGAGCTAAAAGTTTGGGAGGAGTAGGAGAAGGAGAGGGGAAGAGGATGATGTGGTCTGGAGAAACCGCAAGATATAAGGGGTCACTTAGATGGGGAAGAGGGTAGTGTAATGGCAGATCTGCCCAATCTAGGTGTGCATCTTGATTCATATTAATTGAGTTGTGTTTTCTTTGCCTGGGCTTATTTGGGTTGGAGATTTACCACAACATGCTAGTGACTTTAGCTGCTGTAATGGCCATATTTATCTTTTGTAATTCCCAAGACAGGAATTCAGGAACTGGGAGGCTCTGGATCCAGGTCTTTCTTGAAATGCAGTCAGGAGAGAAGCCAGACAGCCTTATTGGAAGAGCATGTTGGGCAAGAGGTAAGTTGGTACTTGCTGTGTCGAGGCCCTTGTTTCTCTCCCCAGGAGTCTCTGTGTAGGGCTATTTGAACTTCCTCACAAAGTAAGGAGAATTATCCAGTCAGGATGCCCTATGATTTAGCTTGGATGCCACTCAAGTTAGGACAGCAGCATGGCCCAGCTCACAGAGCTAGCTCCATCTCAGTGTAAGGGGAGAGCGTGTGTGCCCAGGGGACCTCTGGCCATGGCTACCTCTAGTAGTCAAATAGAAAAACGGACATAATGTTAAAAGCTGTATTCCTACAAGTTGTTCTTTGACTTCCACACAAGTGGTGCCTCAGTACACACACACACACACACACACACACACACACACACACACACGAGTGCCTCAGTACCTGCATGAACACACAAATGCACTCTAAATCAATAAATGTAAAATTTAAAACCGTAAAAGAGTGCATGTGAATATCATACCTTCTTTTAAGTGAAAGGATCATGTTCAAGACTGTATAGTAATACACTACCTTCCACTGTGTGGGATCTGGGAATCAAACTCATGTTGTCGGGATTGGTAGCGGGTGCCTCTACCCATTGACTCATCTTACTGGCCCATTACATTCCTTTTTAGTGGCTAAGTAGTATTCCAGTAACTGAGTGAGATGTGATTGACTCTGGGGCATTCGTGGCTCTCAGACCTGCAGCTCATCAGCAGAGCAGGAGCAAGCATCCTCTCCACCCACTTACCTATATCCATCCGTGCAAGTCCCCGCCCACGTGCATTACGTAAGGCAAGAGCACTGTCCCCTTTGACTAACCTGGTCACTATCATCAAAGCAATGTAACTGACAAAGGCCTGCTATCCCATAATATTAGAGCACATACAATAAAGAAGATAAACACCCTCCTGGGAAAAGAGTTAAAAAATAAACAGAGAGTTCACAGAAGTGTAAATGGCTCATAACACACAAAGGGCTGTCTGTGCTCCTAGTCTCTGCAGGATGGAGCCCAGCTGCCATCTCAGGGGGTTACTGCCATTTCTAACTGAGCAGACACACCTCTCTCTTCACTGCACACTCTACAGGGCGACAGTCACATCAACACACTGCTCGGGATGAAAACATCTCAGTTTCCTGACAGCAAAATGTTGCAGTACTGGTTGGAACCTAACCTATACCCAGGTTGTCTTAAGTACATCTATTGTCTGTACTAGTGGGCATCTGGACACAGCCCCAATCAGCTCCAAAAGGAACTGGGCTATAAATCCACTGTGTCTGTTGTTGTCAGTACCATATGCAGGAATCACAGCCAAGTGTGATTGCCATGTACTTTCTATGTGATCTTAAGGAAGTCATTTAACATCTCTGTGCTATGGTTTCTTTATCTCCATAACCACAGAGGATAACAATAGCTCATACTCCGTAGGGTCATGTGACAATAAGATTGAATCAATATGAATCAGACAAATAAAATTTAAAAATCAATCTCCAGAAACATCTATAAATATTATGGTGGTTTGAATATGCTTGACCCATAGGAAGTGACATTATTAGGAGGTGTTGTCCCATCCAGTGGGACCTGTTATTCGTAGGGTACGAAGAGGACCGAGCCTGAAAAGAAAATGGGTGAGAGAGAGGAGGGAGGCCGAGCAGAATTTTGTCAAGGTCTCAACTTTATTCCAGACACATGTAGCTTTTAAAGAAAAAACAAATACAGAGGGAAGGGGGAAAGAAAGCTTATGGCCCCCCGGTTGTCATGGTTATTTGATTAGGCCAGACCATTTGGCGGCAAACTGTTTTATGGTCGGTCTACCTCCTGGAGGTGGGAAGGACAGCTTATCTTACAGAAACACAACTAGCTCTCAGATCTTCAGGGACGGTGTGAAGGTCCTGGCTCCGATGTCTCCAGCTTATCCTGTACAAACACAGCTGGCTCCCAGAAGGTCTCAGATTCCCAAGGACGGTGTGGAGGCCCTGGCAGATTCCCAGGGAAGGTGTGGGGGCCTGGCTCCTGACAAGGTGTGGCCTTGTTGGAGGAAGTGTGTCACTGTGGGGGTCGGCTTTGGAGGTCTGTATGCCCAGGCTCCCCCCAGTGTGGAACAGACCCTCCTCCTGTCTGCCTGCAGATGGCAGTCTCCTGGTTGCCTTCGGATCAAGATGAAGAACTCTCAGCTCCTCCTGCACCTGCCTGGACTCTGCCATGAACCTCTGAACCTGTAAGCCAGCCCCAACAAAATGTTGCCCTTTATAAGAGTTTCTTTGGTCACGGTGTCTGTTCACAGCAATGGAAACCTTAACTAAGATATAAATTGAACATGCACTTGGCCAAAGCCCCTTGTCCCATACTTTCCTGTCACAGGTCCGAAGGTTCTGAGGTGATTCATATTGTTTCTACAGAAAAGGCAAAAGGGACACTTGGAGTAGGGGGTCGCAGTGGGGATTTCCTGTTTAATTCAGAATAGGTTGACTATTTCATTGTGTAATTGAAAGTAAAAGCGAGAAGTCAGAATAAATGATTTAGGGGGTTTTGTTGTTGTTTTGAATGTACTGCTAGGTAGTGCCTAGAATACATGTGTGCTTAAAAAGTTAAAAGATTCATGGTTTCTTTTAAATTTCAATTCCAATGTGCATTGTTCCCTATGGGGACAGGTACTGAGGGTGGGTCAGGGGCGGGGCTAGGGGCGGGGCTAGGGGCAGAATTCTGTGAACAGGGTCTGACAAGTGTAGTATGAAGGTGAGGTGGTGCTGGTGGGTCTTGGACACAGACCATTCAAGGCCTGTACTTCCAGAGCAGTGGCAGTCAGCCCGTGCTCCAGGACCATCCTCCTCCTACCCCGCCCTGGAGGTTTTTAAAAGCCTGACAACTCAAATGTTGAAATCTGCTAATGTAGAAGATTCCATTCTGCAAGGGTCTGGAAGATGTGCATGTGTGTGACATGCACTTGTGTGTGTGTCCCAGGTTTCTTTCTCAGCTTATTTCCAGTTCACTAGGCCTAGCCTCTCCTTCCTAGGCCCCACCAGTGTTTCTCTCCCAGGACTTGTGTTGGACAGCTCATCCTGCTCTGATCTGCTTACGCTGTGTGCTCCCTCCTTCCTGCCCTCCTGTGACTTTTTCTTTCTGTCCATGTCAACTTAATGATCATCTTTCGGTGACCAGCAGCAACATCTGTCAAGTGGAGCAATGTGTCCTGAGGGTCTGCAGTTACCCATAATTAGAGCCAATGTTATGTTTTAACTTTTAACTACTGTGCCTAAGAGATCCAGAAGACAAAATTCCTCTTACCTGCAAGCCCCTTGCCCAAGGACAGATACTTCCTAAGAAGTTAGCTGAAAGCTATTGTTCAGGAAAGTGTTTCCATGTCCTTAAACGAGTTTGTTTGGCCCAGCTGTACCAGATGTGCTTAATCACATGGACGGGGGGGGGGGGGGGGAAGTACATCAGGATGTATGCTTGCCCCTGATTGGACCTGGTGGGAAATACGTAGTCTTATGGTTTGCCTTTATAAGCGTCTGCAAAATATGACCTGTCACCATTTTTTGTGAAACCAGGAATGGACCTGGCCAGAGTCCATCATCGTGGCATTTAATTAATGCTTGTTTCAAATTTCTCAAAATCATGGCAATGGTCTTATTCTCATTCGATGGAATTAACAGTCTTTTTTGCTGTAAATTATTCTGCCCTATAGTTCTGAGGTGGACGAGGGTCTCAAGCTAGGAATATCTAAGGGGACTGTCTTCTTTGCCAGTTCTTTCTGCTTATTTACTTCTCTCCCCCCCACCCCCATCTAAACACAAACAATGAAAGGAACAAACCAGGCCTGGAAGCAAAGTACATGTTTTTCCTTTCCAAGTCCGCATCAGCCTGGAACCAAATGATTCTTTTTGGATGAGAACAGCTTGGTACCATCCCTGCAAAGCTCCCCTAGCTACACCATTCCTAGTGGTGTACACTCTGCTTCTAAAACATGGAGTAGTTTTCGCACTGCTGACAATGCCAATCTGTTTAAAAAGAGCATCCCCCGCCTCTTCTGCATGTGTAGATCCCAAGGACTAAAAGAGCTAACCCAGCAGCTAGAGCACCCAGCAGCCAGAGGGCCTTCCAGACTTCCACACAAGCATCTTGGCCAGACAGCCAAGGTCTTTGGAGATGGAGGTTCAGGGGTTCTAGTCCTGAAGGGGGACGGCTAGGTTTGGACTCATTTGTTCTATGGTAGGGGTGCTGGGGGTCGGGGGTGGAGGGAGGAGGGAAGAGAAGAGCCAGAAATGGAAACTCTAGCCTTAGAGATAACCCATGGTGCTCTGGCTCCAAAGAAAGGACAAAACGGAATAGGAAGAAGAAATGTCTTCCTGAGAATAAGGACCGGAAGTGGAGGGGATGATCCAGTCTCCCCATCTCTTACCATGTTTTTGGGAAGGTAGCCAGCCCTGCTGGGTAAAACGGAACCTTCTAGCCAAACTGCCTAGGGAGCAGGTTCCAAATGACCAACAGCACTTTGATCTTCTACACAGCAACTGGCAACTACTGTCTACCACAACAGGGTTCCATAGGGTGCTTCCTGGTCCAGTACACAAGACTACCCAGGTTTTCCCAGCCAGCTGCCCGCTTCTCTCTTTCCCTCCCTCCTTTGCTTTGTTCATTTTCTCTTCTCCCTCTAAACAGGAGAGCTGCCATGTAAGCTCAACACGAGACTCACTTTGCCCACTGGAATCAATGAGTGCTGGACATCGGCCACAGGGTAGGGGAAGAGGAACCCCAGTTTTCTGCAAGGACATATGGGCAGGGTCTGCCATGCTGGAGAGAGACTGAGAGCACAGGTCTGAGTCAGCTGGGGGAGTCTTCTGCTAATGGGCCAGCAATGCTCCTCCTAAATGATGGCCCAGATCTTCTGCCCAAAACACACATGAGATGCTTACTCAGGCTTGTCTATCACGTGCCTCTGAGGTTATTCCTGGGGTTCATGAGCAGACTCAGCAGCTACATACCCTGGAGAGGCACAGGATGAGCCATGTCTAAGGAAGCCTATCAAGTGTGTGGGCAGGTTGCCAGTGAAGAGAGGAGCTGTGAGCAAGAAATGCAGCTCCAATATTTTTCAGTCTTCCTGTCTAGAGGTGAGACCATGTGCCCCTGGCTGGTGTGGTAGTTGCAATGGCCAAAAGCACTTGGCAGGAGTAACACTATGTGTTTTCAGGTTCGGGCCTTCAGATGTTAGCAGTCCCCTCTTATATGCTCTGGAACACCCCCTTGGAATCCTGAGCTTCTGGGGATGGTGGGGATCCTCACAGTATTCGTTTCCTTTTGGTTGCTTCTATAAAATACTGCAACATTAAAAACAACTTAAGGAACAAAGAGTTTATTTCATCTTATATTCCCTGGTAACAATCCAAAATGGCTAGGGGAAGTCAGGGCAGGGACTCAGGCAGAGACTATAGAAGAGAGCTGTGTACTTGCTCTCCGGCCCATGCTCAGCCTGCTTTCTTATAGAGCCTGGGACCACCTGCCTAAGAATGACGCCACCCACAGTGGACTGGACCCTCTCACATCAATCATCCATTGAGATCATTTCCCACAGACATGACAATGGGCCAACAAGTGCCCTCTTCTCATGTGACTCTAGGTTGTGTCAAGTTGACAATAAAAACTATCCAGCACACAAGGGGTATACACCCAATGGATAGTGCCAAGCCCTATGTATTTTGTCCTACACCTCCCAGCACCACACACTTGGATAAAATGCTTTCTAATACTAGTAGATGTTTATCATGCACTAACGGTATGACTTTGGCAGTCTGAAACAGAAAAATCATCGTATGTCAGTTTGCCTTTATCACAGCAAGACTCATTCCTAGCATAAATCTTAGCAGCCTTAGGACATGGATTTTTTCCCCTCCTCTTTAAGTAAAGAACTTTCACTTTTCACTTAAAAGAAACCTTTCACAGCCTCTCTAGGACATGTGTGAGTCCCCAGCATCACTGTCCCTAAACTTTGAGGCCATTTTTGTGGATTTGGTTTATTGCTTATAGTATGTTAATTGGGCTCCTGAATTTGCATGTCTGCAAGGGAGACACTGAAGGTCTCTGCCCCCAGCTGGTTCTGATTGGTAAATTAAGATTCCTGCAGCCAATGGCTGGGCAAGGAGACAGAGGCTGGACTTTAGATTTCCCGGGCAAAGCACCATGGGAAGACGGAGGTTTTGAGAATCACCTTGACGGGAAAGGATCAAGATGCAAGCATGAGGGCTGTGGAAGACAGAGAACCAGCCATGTAAGAATCGGGGAAGAGTGGCCCGGGGGGTCATTCCCCTAACTGGGTCTGGAGAAGCAGAGATGAAATATAGATTTTAGTAAGTAATAATTCAGGAATATCAGAGGGAAGCATTAGCAACATAGAAGTTTGGGAATGGCGCAGCCATTGAGCTGCTTGGGGCATATTAAAAATAAATCTCTCTCTCTCTCTCTCTCTCTCTCTCTCTCTCTCTCTCTCTGTGTGTATGTGTGTGTGTGTGTGTGTGTGTGTGTATCTTTCATTTGTGAACTCAGAGCATTGGGCTGTAATGAGAAGCATGCACATGCATGCGCACTGCCAGGGAGTTCAGAGCAGATTAACATCTACCCCTTCAGGTCATTATTAAATAAACTAAGCATTGCAACAGCACCAGAGTCTTCTACTTGCTAACCAAGACAGCTCCTGGTGACTGTGCAGGCAATTCTGCAGTGGAGATGCTGAACCAAGCATGAGTAAGAGTTCAAGACCTCAGCATGTCACCCAGGACTGCACATCATTCACAACTGACCAGTTGTTCCATCTTAGACTTCAGTTGAGTCAATGTGGAAAGCAGACCTATGGATAAGGAGGTTGTGCCCCAATGCCATCATATTGGAAAGACCACTCTGACTGAACACAATCTTCCAGCCAGCCCCTACCACCAAAAGTCACCAGACATGTGTCCTCTAAAGCAGGCCAGCTGCCACGCATTCTTAGTGATACCACACTGAGAGAAGCAATGCACCAGCTAAGTCTTGCCAAGGTCCTGGGTTTCCAGGCTTCAGATGGTTTTCCTGTTTCACAACAGAGAACTGAATAGAAGTAGAAGATGCTCGATCCTAAGATTCTGGGACATCAGAACATATGGGGAACCAAAATCCCTGCTTCTGCCTTTGAACAGAATCTCTTGCCAATGTCCTAGGCAAGGAAAGGGGGACCCTGGAGTGTACACACTTTGCCAGTCAAAGTTAAATGCATTAGGATTAGATGTATATTAAAATATAACTCATGGGGCCAGGCAGTGGTGGTGCACGCCTTTAATCCCAGCACTCGGGAGGCAGAGGCAGGCAGATTTCTGAGTTCGAGGCCAGCCTAGTCTACAGAGTGAGTTCCAGGACAGCCAGGGCTACACAGAGAAACCCTGTCTCAAAAAACCAAAAAAAAAAAAAATTATATATATATAAAATTATGGGCTGGAAAAATAGCTCAGCTGTTAAAAGCTACATCCCACAAACATCAAAAGTTTGGTTCTCAGCATCCAAGTGCAAGCCCAGCTTAAGATTTTAAAAAAGAGCATAATTGTCTTAATGAACTTGAAATCCACAAACATCTGCTTAGTTCCCATTATATGCCTGGTGTAGTACCCACACCAGAGAAAGAGCTGAAGTAAAGCAGAAGCTCACTCATCACGTGTCACAGGACACTGGTGGACTTGGGGCTCCCGAAGGCTCCTTCATGGCTACAATAACCTGTGCTATTCCAACATATATACTTCAGATGTCAGTGGTCTCTTCCAGCATGAACTACTGATATATTTATTATTTTTTTTCTAAGATGGGATTCTGAATTTGTCAATATTTTATGGGAGTTAAGTTCAATTAGTTATTGTGGTAGTTTGAATATGCTTAGCCCAGGAAGTGGCAATGGAACGTGTGGCCTTATTGGAGGAGGTGTGGCCTTGTTGGAGGAAGTGTATCACTGTGGAGGTGGGACTTTGCTCAAGCTCTGCTCAGTGTGACATAGTAGTCCTCTCCTGGTTGCCTGCAGATCAAGATGTAGAACACTCAGCTCCTTCCCAGCACCATGTCTGTCTGCATGCTGCCATGTTTCCTGCTATGATGATAATGGACCAAACCTCTGAATCTGTAAGCCAGCCCCAATTAAATGTTGTCCTTTATAAGCGTTGCCTTGGTCATAGTGTCTGTTCACAGCAATGGAAACCCTAACTAAGACAGAAGTTGGTACCAGGGACTGAGATATTGCTATGATAGGCCTGACTATGCTTTTGTTTGGAAGAAAGTGGATTTGGGGGTATTGGGAAGCAGTGGAATGCTTTAAGTGGGACTTAATGGGCCATCCTACTAGGAATATGGAAGACATTGGTTCTGAGGGTGATTTGAACTGTGCAGACCTGGCGCGAGAGGTTTCAGTGGAGAAGAACTTCAGTATGTGGTCTAGAGGCTGTTTTTTTTTTTTGTAGTATTTTGGTGAAGAATGTGGCTGCTTTTTACCCTTGTCTGAAGAATCTACCTGAGTCTAAGGTAAAGAGATTTATATTCATTTCATTGAATATAAAGGAAGGAAGTCTTGAAAAAGCCCAGCAGAGATTTCATTCTCTGGTCTAGTCTCATGAAGAGAGATCAAGTATTGATCAAGTATAGCAATCTTTGGAAGGAAAAGTACTAAATATATGGCTCAAAGAACAAAGAGGTACCAGAAAGTAGAATGGAGCTGAATCCTGTGTTCAAAGAGGTAACCAGATTAAGGGAGTGGAGACCTCCTGGCAAGATCCCACCCAGCTAAGCTTATTGTTTGTGTGTTTGCAGTTGAACAAGGAATAGTTATATCATGTTAGGCATTATTACATGGTTATTATTTTCATTTGGACTTTTAATCTGGAATGAACTACAATCCAAAAATGGAGGACACAGGCTTTTGATCTAGATATTGAGGCACAGTAGCCATGGAAAGCTTAGGCCCATGTATGGTGGTACATGCCTTTAATCCTGGAAGAAAGAGGCAGGCAGATCTCTGAGTTTAAGGCCAACCTGAAACAGAGCAATCTCCAAGTAGAGAAAAGCTTAGGTCCGGGGGTATTGGTCTGTGCCTTTAATCTCAGAACTCAGGAGACAGAGGCATGCAGGCCTCTGAGTACAAAGTCAGTCTACAGAGCAAGTTCCAGGGCAGCCAAGCTTAGACAGTGAAGGAGTTGGAAAACAGAAAGCTGGTGATAATGTAATAGAACAAGAGGGCCATGTTCCAGTTCCAGCAAGCAGCAGAACTTGGTAGCTTCAGCCACGTGGCTCTGGCTTTAGAGTCAAGAATAGAAGGGACTACTGGGACAACTGATGCTGGTTAGCTGGAGCTAAGAAATTAGTGGTGGTTAAGAAAAGACCAGCATCACTGAGGTAAAATCTTCTAGGAAGTGTTTCCTGAGAGCACAAAGAAGCTGTGCTCCAGAGATAGCCAAGGTCGTACCAGTAAGCCAGCACCAATTAAATGTTGTCCTTTATAAGAGTTACCTTGGTCCTGGTGTCTCTTCTTTGCAATGGAAACCCTAACTAAGACAGATATTATTTTCTAAACTTCCTATCTATAGTTGGCATTGCAACATGGCCTCTTGCGCTGGGGGGGGGGGGGGGGGGCGCGTCAAGTGGATATTGTTTAACATGGAAAGAAAGGAGGTTATACTGCCAACTCAATATTTGTTTTGAAACATGCTCACTTGGCTTGGCTCGAGAAGTCATTTAGGATGACTTACACCAGTATATAGCATGTGAAGAAGAAAAGTCCACAGAGAACTGAAGTCTAAAGGAGACTAACGGGAAAAAATGAGGCACAAGTAAAGCTCTCGCTGGAAATAAGGAAACTGCAGAATTACCTACAACACTCGGAGAAGTAGCCAGCTCAGAGGACTTCGGGATCCAACAGTGGCTTACAAAATCAAATGCATTCTATGCAAGCAGAGTAAACCAAGGGGAGACAAACAGTTCCCACCCTACCACCAAAATAGAAAACAGAGGGAAGCAACAACAGAAGTGTCAACTTGTGCTCTGAGAAGTATAGGGCGTTTTGGGTGAAATAAGAGAATATTGCGTGGCTTTCAAGGATCCCACTTGAGGTTTGATCAAGACTCGGAGGTAGCTAAAAGTTTAAAGTTGTTGGCCTTTTGCTGGGCAGCCTCTCAGCTAGTTACTAACTTAACCTGACTCCTCCACCACTCTGGGTCTCCAAGTGGTTCTTACTGCATGCTTTCAGCTCTGTCCTTCCACCTGTGTTGTCACCTCTTTATTATGTAAAAAGACATATTCCAGTCTGAGCCAATCAGCAGCAGGACAGCACAGGGTCATCTCTTTGGGCTGCATGCCTTTCACCATGAAGCTTGCTTTTTAATATGATAATCTCAGAGAATCTTCTTGGGCAGGTGAAGAAGCACAAGCACTTACATATGGAAAGGCTTGTCCTGGGCTACTGAGAGGAAAGTACCAAACATTCTGCCAGCACTTAGCTCTGCCGGCACAGCAGCCAACCATCGAAAATAGAGGGACACACCTTCATACCACGCTATGGTGTAGGTCATCCCAACAAAGGGAATGTTACAGAAAGCACCTCACAATCATCAGGGTGAGGCTTCCGGCGGATGGTTAAGTACAGCCAGGCTCTCAGTGGTGACTGGGGAAAGGGGGAATCAGACACAGGCAGACAGAGCCTCAGGAAGGGCCCTCTGTAAAGAGGGCAGAGACCAGGATGCTGGCTCTACCGACCGAGAACTTTAAGTACTGCCAGCAAACCACCAGAAGAGGATGGACCAGGCCTCCAGCCCTGAGGACACAGTGACCTGGGACTTCTGGTCTCCAGAACTAGGGTTGGATGATAAAGTTTATGGTGCATGGTTGCAAGTGCTCTTGTGAAGCCCTACAGAAATGCTCCTGAAACCTTCCCGAAGGTGGGACCTACTCTTAGCAAACTGGGCAGCAAACTGCCCAGGGGTCTTTGGCAGAATGTGATAAGTTGATCTACAGTTCTACAGAAACTCCAGAGATCTCACTCAGTCAAAAATAATCTTGAGAAAGAACAATGTTGGAACACTTGTTCTTCCTGATTGAAAACAATTTTTTTTTTTTAATTGTGGTCACAATGGTGTGACATTCGCAAGGATAAAAAGACAGATCAACGGGGTCAGACATGAGACTCCAAAAACAGGCACTTACCTTTGCAGCCACTGTCACTCAAGCAAGGATGGCAGAGCAGTTAAAGGCAGAATAATCTTTACGACTCGTCCTGTTAGGACAGCTGGCTATCCACATGTGAAAGAACGCAACTGGGTCCGTACCTCAAGCCACATACAAAGAATAATTCAAAAGGAAGCAAAGGCAGAGAGACCTGGGGGTGGACAGGGAGCTAAAGGTACAAAAATCCTAGCAAACACAGGATGTGTAAATGTGTGCTTGTGACTGAATTAGGCTGCAGCAAAAGTACAAGCAACAAAATGAAGACAGCCTCAATAAAACCAGCAAAAATCAAACAATCCAACATTTTTTCATCAAAGAACAATACCAGGAAATCAAAACAATAAGTCCAAAGTAGCTAGGCATGACCATGTATGCCTGTAATCCCAACACTTGGGAAATGGAGAAGGAAGATCAAGAGTTCAAGGCTAGCCTTGGCTATACAGTAAGATCAAGGCCAGCCTGGTCTACATAGGACACAAAGCAAGCAAACAAATAAACAACAACAAAAAACCATTTAAAATAATGATAGAGCAATCCAAAGAACAAGGGAAAAGTTTTACAAATCCTGAACCTGACAAGTCTGCTTCTCTGAATCTAGGGAGGCAGCTGGCAATTTCTGTGCCCCAGGCTGTCTCAACTGAGTCAGGAGTCCTGACTGAAATGGTCTGGAACCTTGAATGGTGTACTGATGAGTCTCCCAAACAATAATGGAAAAGATTTCACTTTTTCTGCAAAGAGACTACCCAAAAAAAAAGTCAGTTACAAAACCACAAGAAAATAGCCTTTCCTGGGAGTGTTCCTTGATTGTGTCCTTTGAAAGACTGGCCAGTGATGAGCCATGCACCGAGGCCCCAGCACCACCTGGTCAGGAGAAATAGGGCCCTTGGGAAATATGAATGGGTCCCAGCTCTGGGGCAAAGCCACCAGGAATTTTTCCACTGAATGATGAGAGGAAAACTAGGTGGGGCTCTTCAATGAGAGGTAGACGAAGTTTCGAAAATACAAGATCTGGCTCCAGAGCACAAAAGTTATTTTTATGGAGAATGCTGGTCATTCACTAAAACTCTGCTGAAGCCAAAGTCTGTCCAGACCCTAGAGAAGCCTGATAGGCACTAAAGTGGCCCATCGTCCCTTTGGTAATGGATATCACTTGCTGGGATGGTTCAGGTTCAGTGAGAGACCTGCAGGGCTTGCAGCCCCTGCCAATGGAGTCCATGTCCTGCCAGGGCATTTGTTTCCAGAAGGAAGATTGAACTCTCAGCTTCCTGGAGTCACACCACAACACATCCGACCAGGAGTACCTCCCCACACACCTGCAGACAAGGCCACAGGGACACCACATTCTGGAATCTTGTGTTCTTAAGCTGTTTCCAGGTACACAGGCCCAAGGGAAAGTCACTTGCTGAGGTCACATGCCCCGTTCATGCATTCAAACCGGTCAGGAAATACCCTCTGGTGGCTGAGTGAGAGTCCAGCATTTCCAAACCCATGCAGAGCACAAATCTCTAGAGAGATAGGTGTCTCTGAGAGCCACTGTCTCCTAACTGGCTGCTGTTAGCTGACTATGGAGCCCTCTTCTCTCTTAGCCTTACTGGAGGCCCTTCACCAGGCCCTCTACAGACAGACTCAAGTGTGAACACAGCTTTGGGCTTTGTGGTCCCCTAGCTGCAATTCTACATCTATCACTGACTTGTATATGGACTTGGACAATTTACTGTAGACTGTGCCCACCAGGTTCCTCTAACTGCAAGCTAAGGTGACATGGTGTTCACAGGATGTCCCCAAAATGGCAGATTGTGAAAAGTATTGAGTCTAGACAAATATGACAAGGACCATGATTCTTAAAACACTAAACTGATCACATTCCTACTGCTCTTTAAAACATCAGTCATCTCCTGAAACCACACCGTGGTTTTTAGGTGGTAGTCCACTTCCCATGAAGCCAACATGGTGATTTACCGCCAGCTGTCTGTGGGCAATGAGCTTCCCTTGGATTTCAGTGCAGTGCCGCATACCGGTAGTCTGAGGGCCCAGGAGACAGACACTGGAGGGATATAAGTTCTGCACCAACCCGGACCCTGCCTCAAACGAACAAACAAAAAACAAAAAAATGAATGTCCGAAGCAATTCATGCTGTGAGAAGATGCTAAAAAGCCTTGTTCATTTCCCGTGGAAATCACATCAATATCTTGGCACAGAAACCTGGCCACATCCTTTTTTCCAGAGTCACCTCAGGGTGGGTCACCTCTTCCACTCCAAGACTCTTATTCTGCTTTAATTTGTTCCTAACACTCAGGAGAGCCTTTAGTCCTGTTGAATAAATACCAGATGTGATCAAGCCATCATTTTTTGTTACTGTTGCTTCTTCTGCACCATCAGGTAGCGAGTTGAACACCAGGCAGTGAACAGCTCAGAAGACATGGTCGCAAGCTGCTTTGGCAGGCGCTTGATGCTCTGAGCTTATCACAGGCTCTTGGGGCCCCACATCTAACCTCTAAAGTTGGTTCCTTTGATTCATGTTTGGTGACCCTAGCTAGGCAGTTTCTGGCCTCACCTATGACTCCACGGTCATTCAACCAGTGTAGCAGTTTAACATGAATCCTTCACACCTAGACTTCTGCTTGGCTTGGCAAGTGTAACAAATCAAGGTATGTGTCCCTTTGAAATTCCTATGTTGTGAACCTAGGCCCCCATGTGTCTGTATCTGGAAACCGTTTTCTTGGAAGGAATTAGAACTGGAAGAAGCCACAGGGTAGGGCTTGATCTATAGGAGTTGTTGTCTGTTCGGAAGACATACCTGTCATCCTTAGTGTGTGTTCATTGCCCAGTGGCTGTCTACCAGCTAAGAAGTTTCTCCCCAGAATCTGACCATCTTGATGCCCTTTGAACTTGGACTTCTGACAGTCTTCCAGTGTCTTAGTTACTCATCTATTGCCGAGACAGACTCTGACAAGAGCTACCTAAGGAAGAAAGGGTTTATTTTGACTAGCAGTTGCAGACTGCTAGGATACCTTCCAATCACAGAGAGAAGACATAGCAACCGGAGGCAAGGTTGGTGGCTGGAACAGGAGGCTGGCTGGTTACATTGTATCCACACTCAGGAAGCAGAGTGAGCAGGAAGGAGAAGCCTTAAGGCCCTCCCCCAGTGACGTCCTTCCTCCAATGAGGCTCCACCTCCTAAAGATTCCACAGTTGTCCCAAACAGCACCATTATCTAGGGCCCAAGTGTTCAAACACACCAGCCATTGAGGGACATTTCACATCCAAACCATATCATGACACTGATGAATTACATCCCTGTTGTTCAAGCCATGCTAGCTACAGCCCTCTGCTGTGGTGGCTGGAGCTAAGAGCTCTTGTGCCCAATTTGTTTTTTGTTTTTGTTTTTGTTTTTTAAATACAGGGTTTCTCAAAACAGCTGTGACTGTCCTGAAACTCACTCTGTAGACCAAGCTGACCTCCAGCTCACAAAGATCCACCTGCCTCTGCCTCCTAAGCATGCTGGGATTAAAGGTGTCTCCATTCTGCAGCTTCTATCTGGGCCACCATGGCCCTGCTTGAGCTGAGGTCTTGTGGGCATCTGGGGACAAAGTACACAAGGTTCAGGTGAATGCATGCAGAACAGGGCTCTCCAACATGTACTTGTGTGGTCTGAGCAGGGTTCTTTTGTCTAGGTCTAGCCAGGATTGCCTGGGTTCTGGTGCAGCATTGCTGTGTGCCTCCCTGGTCCCCACATGAGCACTGAGTGATTCAAGCCACACAATGAGCCCAGAATAACACATGCCACGAGGGTCTGATGGGACTCAACTCCCCCTAAGCATTCATACACCACCCTGTCACTCACGGACAGACTGAGAAGCTGGGGCAGCACTGTGGTCTGCACAATGAACATCTAAAGATTTCCTTTCAGATGGCTGTGTCTGACTCTGTCTGGCCACCTTGCAGCTATCTCTCTGCACAACGACCCCCTCATGGCCTAGATTTCTTCCCTGGCTCCCACTTCCTGTCTTGTTTTCACTGTCCTTCCTTTCCTTGGGGACAGACACCTCCTGTTCTTGTCTCTGTAAGCACCCAGTCACTTGCCTTTTAAGTGTGCACGGGTTTCCTCTTCCATCTCAATCACCCTAATAAGAAACAAACTGCTTGCTTCAGAAGACCCCAATGGGGACACCGCCCTTTTATGGTGGAAGTGGTTTTGTTATACTGTGCCAATTTTGAGTATGAACCATCCCCGGCAGTGGTGACCGTCAGTGCCACCAGGGCCTTTGCTACAGAGCACAGGGAGCATGAGTTGGGGGGGGGGATAATTAGGGGGTCTGGTGCTGCACTGGGTCTCTGCTGGGTCCCTTGGCCAGGCCAACAGCCCTTCCTCTGTCCTCATAGGAGGCTGCTCCACACCCACTTGTGCCCAGCTCTCCCTTCTTGGAGTGGCTTCCTCTAACCCTTGCTGGTTGGCCCATTTTCATCTTCACCCCAGGATATTACAGAAGCTGTTGTGTGCTTTTCTCCAGCATCACACAAGGTTCACAACTCTGGCTTTAGGTCCCCCCCCCCCCCAACACTAGGAAATCAAAGCTCTACATTGTGCCAGTTCCTCCTGGGGCTAGCCCCTGCTGTGTTCATGACAGAGCCCTGGTGCCCATTTCAACTATGAAACAAAATTCGTATTTGTGCCAAGGGGGGGGGGGGCGCTGATGAATTAGATCAGCCTCCAGAATGAATATTTGTTTTAAAATTTTTAGGCATGTGCTCCTAACCTTAGTGCTGGGGAGGGAGGGGAGATATGAGGGTTCCAAGGACTCACTGGCCATCGGAGCCTACTTGTCAAGCTCTAGGCCTGAGAGACACTGTCATGAGGAATGACACCCAGGGCTTTCCTCTGACCTCCATGTGCATGCGCATGTGCACATACCTGCAGCACTGCCTTTGGAGAGTGAGAAGCCAGGATATGTTATTCACTGGCAATGTCACAGGAGGCAACAGCTGCCTGTGTGAGTGATGGAAAAGACCCCCTGGCTTATGTCCCAGGTGGAATTTGCAGCTGGCAGGTGACCTTTTACCTCTCTGAGCCTCTGTTCCCGGCTTATGGAATGGACAGTGGACATTCAACCTACAGAATGGAGAGGCCATGCCAGCTGAGTGATGGCTAAGCATCCAGTCACCAAACAGCTGAGAGATTGCTGAGTCCCCAGCCTATGCGGAGCTTCATGCACCCATCCCCTCCCTCCACTAGAACAGCGCCATGCCTCGGCCAATGGGTGCAGGCTGTGCGCTGACTCTACCACATGGCTGTGGCTCTCACTACTCACAAGTGCCCCCCCCAAACCACCTTTGAGACAGCCACCGGGCATCACATGCCTCCATTCTAGCTGACAGCTCCCTCAGAAGCTTGCATCCATGAGGTCTTGCCTAGCTGACTCTTCACCTCCTCTTGGTCTTGTCAATAGTACCCCCACTCTCCTGTGGGAGAATTCAGGTGCAATGGGTCAGCCCTGGGCTTTAGCCATGCCTCAAGGCTGGCAATCCCCATTCCCAGGCCTGGAGCCCTCTCTGACACCTCATATGGTTTGAGCAGGCCTAGAGCTGGCTCTTGTCAGGGGAGAACCTCCCCACTTTCCTCTTTGCTACTCAGAAGGCAAACAGAACAGGGGTTGCTCTGCTGCCCTCAGAGCCTCTCATCACATACCTCCCCTTTGCTCTGTGGTGCGCGGCCAGATGTGCTATGGCTTTAATGTGGCTGCAGGCTGGGACAGCCATGTGCTGCCTCTTCTACCCCGAGGGATGGGGAGGCCTTGTGTCTCAGTGAAGTAGTGAGTTCTAAGGCTTGGGCTTGGGCACCAAGGAAGCAGACAGCTGGCTTCTAATGCTGGCTGTGGTTGAAGGCCACTGTCCCAGAACTGGCCTGGGCAAACAGCACCCTGTGTGGTCCAGCCTGTCTCCTAGACCTGTCAGGCTCTGTGGATAAAGGGCTATGTTACCAATGTCAATTGTATACACATCTTCCTGGAGACGTGTGGGGAGGCAGGGGCAAAGGCCAAAGAAGTGGTTCTGAGTCCTGTGTGTCAAAGGACTCATTTTACAGCAAACCACAGGTTCCCAGCAGAGACTTAACAAGGTGAATCAGGGTGGCACGGCACAACGCTCCCTTCATGAGGTTTTACCCAATAACGTTCCTCGTGCTTTTCCCACCCACCCCTAAGCATTTATGGAGAGATCTATGCTTAGAATGGAAACCAGTAAAATCCTATTAATAACCCACAGGCTATAAATATAAGGCTGTTAGCTTCACAGACCATGAGAACAGCTTCATGGACTTCCACCAAGTTTGCTGGGCAAGTCTGCAATGGCTTAAGCTGCTGTGGGGAAGGAGCCCAGGGCAAGATCAGACATGGGCAGGTTTTCCCAGAGATAGTACCAAGCTTCAACAGTACATGGTGAGCACACAGCGGTGGGATAGGGGCTATAAAAGTCTGGACACATGGAGACCCAGCAGGCTGGCAAGCTCTCAAGCTTGCTCTGGCTCTGTTGGACTATTGTCCAGGTGACTGCCATGTGCTAACTCTTAGCTTTAGCTGTCTTCCTCATTGTTAACACTTGTGGGCCAGCACTTGCTCAGAGAGAGCTCAGTTCATACTACATGACCTTAGCATATCAAAGGTTTCCAGCAGATGTTTTATGATGCATGTTCTGAGATGTGTCTTAGGTGACTTTATTTTTGGCTAAAAAATTTGGGGGGGGCTATAAATTAGCTAGGCTTTTCAAAATGCAATATACACACAAAATGGAATACCACTCAGCCTTCAAAATTAAGAGAATTCTGACAGGAGGGAAAGACAAGTTTCTAGTTGTCACCCATGCCCTGGTCACCTCTTGTGGAAGTATGTGGTCAGTTTACACTTTTTTGTTCCCCTTCAGGCTTTGGAATTCAGATCAGTGTGATGGGGCCCAGGTTTGAGATAGCAGTTAACTCCTGAGGACTGACAAGGTACTGCACCCTGGAGAGAAAAACCACACCACACCTCTGAGGTCCACTTCCATCTCTGCTGAGGGTGGAGCCAGCTTGCTTTTAACTTGAGGGCAGGAGCTGCAAACATGTTGCTGAGTTGTTGGCAGTCAGCAAAGTCCTCACTGAGGGCATTTGTGGTACAGGAGGGAGGGGAACGGTCCTTCAGTGCAGAAACAATCACCTGGGTTATATCTTGTTAGATGGGGACTGGCATGAAGCTCAGCTGTAGAGTGCATGCTTAGCAGGTGTGAGACACTGGATTCTAACCCCAGAACCACAAAACCTTCAAAGCCCAAGTCCAACGAGCTAGACAAGCTGTCAGCAGTACACTCAACTATGAACAGGGACTCTCAGGTTTGGGCAATCGTTCCCATATGCAAGGCCAGCATCTCCCAGGAGCCTGGGAGACAAAAACTTTTGGGCCAGTGAGTAAAGGTGTTTGCCACCAGGTTGATGACCTAAATTCAATCACTGGGACCCACACAGTAGGAGAGAACCAAGATCTCCAAGCTGTCTTCTGACCTCTGCACTTGCAACGTGTCAATGCCATATCAATAACTAATGTATTAGAAAAAGGAATACAAACCTTGGGCTCCCCAGACCTTGGAATGGAACACCCACCTCCCCACCCCTGCTTGCCCTTAGATATGCAGGGGACACTGGTAATCATCCAGGCTTGAGCTGTGTCAGAACAGTCAGGAATAGTCAGTTGCTGCCTGCCCCTGACCAGCTGCACCGTGCAGCCTAAGTCAGGGTGCTTCTAAGTTGCAGCCACCAGCCCTTCATCCCATCAAGTCCTGTGTGGTATACAGAGATGGCGGAAGGTAGAGGAAAGGAGGTCACCCCCAGACAAGGCTCTAAGATTCTCTTGAGGCTTTGGGAAAAGATCATCAAACGACTTTATAGTAAAACAGCCACTATTTATTAGCAGTTTTTTCCCCTAAAAACACAAACATGAGAATTGAGCACCGCACCCGGAGTGACTTGGCCCTTTGGATGGGGAGATGCCAGGATGGAAGCTGTGGGGTTTTCTGTGCACCCCAAGTCTCAGCTTCCTCACTCACTCTGGGGCTCCAACACTACCTCTGACAAGGAAAGGAAACCACTAAGATCCCCAAGCACAGGAAGGTCACCACAACCTTAAGGCTACTGATGCTAACTGCCACACATTCTGGTCTGTAACCGTAGCATATCAAAACCCACCGTCACGCAGCTGCTCCCACTGACCCTGCTGTCCTGACCAGCTAGCCTCCAGACTGGCTTCTGCAAACCACAGAGCGCAAGCGCTGACATCCACATGCAGTGCCTGTGTTCAAGTATAAAGGTTCATTCAGGACAGCCCGCGTCACTGTAGTGCTTAAACCTCTGTAGTGTCTACTGGGGTCACACCCTTCAACAGGCTCGTCGAAGGTGACACAATCCATGAGCAAGTATGGGCAACTGTCCCACACCACCAAACTTGCTCTCCATCCAATATGGACACCACCACTGCAGTCAAGGCCAAAATCTTGACATCAGTAATGACATGGTCGACTAAAGTTATATTCGTATGAAACAGGAATCCATTTCTTCGTTGAATAGAGATTTCCAACGGTATCAGGTGTATTCTAAAAAAAAAAGACAATCATGTCAAAATGCTTTGACAAGGGTCTGTATTCAATAACTTTATGTTCCTAAAAACTATCAATGAAACGAGAAAGATCTAAGATGAGTGCTTTACACTCCACGATGGATCAAGGACCTCTTCAAGAGGCACAAGAAGACGGCCCCACTGGTACTGCCCTACAGCAGCCAGGGTTCTGCAACCTCCAATCAGCCATGCTCAAAGGCCTTGCTCAACTGCCTCCCTCCCTACTTTGCTATAACAGTGTCCTGAAGATTCACAGGAGAACACCAGCAGCGGAACAAGGGACCAGAACACCCGGGGGTGGGGTGACGACAGGCCAGGGAGGGAGGGGTCTGCTGCTTGTACAGTGGCTTTCCTCTACCTGCCACCATCTCTGTATACAACACACGACTTGACAGGAATGAGGACCGAATTCATCTCTATCTCCAGCTAATCTTAAAGTTAGATTAAATCCCAAACCTGAGACAAAGGGAACAGAGCTGCACGGTAACTGAGAGGCAACATGGATGTGCAGAGCTCATGCGAATGTCTCATTGAGACACACCTGGAAATGCTGCTTGACCTCATGTGAAAACCACAAATGTCAACACATGTCAGAGCCACGGGGAAGCAATTGCAGAGAGGATGACCTCCACATGAGTCCCCTGTGTAACCCAGCTGCTACAATGGTTCCCGGTGACGTTTCCTCTTGACTTGGATGCTTGGCTCTGCTGGTACAGAGTACACTTGGGAGCATGTGAGGTGAGCTCACTCCCAGCGTTCTTCTGAATGGGTGTGAAGCATGACTTCTAATCACAGCTTACCCCTTTCTAACTATCTCACACGTCAATCAGGCAGAGGACAGATGGCGTACCAAACCTTAGGAAGCATCTTGGGATGGTGCTGGAGGATCCTGGCTTTCAGGTTCTGGAGGGGGAGCTGGCACAGCTTCTTTTTTCTGGGTGGCCAGGAACTCATGGATTGCTCGCTCTATTTGTGGCCTGAAGATGTGGTTTAGTTTTGGGTCTACCACCTGAGAAATGATCCTGTCCACTCCTGCTTCCAACATGCCTGACCTGTGGAGATAAAACCACTGTTATTTAGTTCTCAAGAGTTCTCCTTTGCACCAATATGTCCTAAATGCCATTCAAGAGCCCAGCAAACATCCATTTCCCCCAAGGTTTAGGCCACTGGTCTTTCATTTAAAGGGATCCAGAGCTGACTGCTACTAACCATCCCTAATGCAGCCCCAACTTTGTGTAAAGGAACCAGACAAATCAGAGCAGACTCCCCAGAGGCCTATACGTGTGACACATGGCAAGAGCAAGCCTGGCCATGGACGGCTAGAAAGTGCATCACAGCGCCACCCAGAGTCTGTTCAAGTCCCTATCTGTATCACAACGTGATAGTAATCATGTGCATGCCAAGCCACACTGCCTGGTGAGAAAAGCAGCTAAACTCACCGATTTTTAAATTTTCTTTCCATCTCTGGGAAGGTCTCCCTGTACAGCCGAGGCTGATCTGGAACTCACTACATCCAAACCTGCCTGGTTCGCCTGACCTTCCTGCCCCAGCAGGGTGCTGAGTGCTGGGGGGACAGGTGTGTGGCATCACATTTGGCTAAACTCTCAAAGAACTAATTCAGTGCCACAGGGGTCAAAGCCCCATGGTCTCAACATCTTGTGCCAGCTCCCACCACCTCAACAACGCCAGGGACCAACCTGTACCATAAAGGCCTCTGGGGGATAGAGCACAACTTTACTGCGTGAGTTTCTTAAGGTCCGCACCAGCACAACCAAGAGCCTGTGCTTTGGCTCTCCGGGTCCAACTCCCTACATATCTTTGGCAGCCACAACTGCATACACCTTTGCACATTAGCAAATGCAGTCACACCTCAGTCTTCCAAGATTTGCTTTTCTCACCACAATTCCCTGATGTGTCTATTTTCAGAGTCCTGCTTCATAAGCCTTTATTCAACAATTTAGTGGATTAAGAAGTACCAAACAAGCCCCAGTGATAAAAGCCAAAATGGATTCTGACAGAACAGAAAAAAATTTACCTTGAAATCCATGACCCACCCCATTTTGCCAGTAACAACGAGGTCACTCATGTGAGTGCTCTACAGGATCTTCTAACAAAAGTTCAGTTTGTTTCTGTAAAGGACAACACCTTACAGGTCGTCTCCCTGAGAACTGTCACCACACTTAACAGCCATGGTCACAGAACATACAGAACTCACTTTCCACACCCTAACACTGGTATCTTGGTATAAAACTCATGCTTAGGTTCAGATTACACTGAAAGCTTCAAAGAATGAAGAGCAAGCCTGGCAGAGGAAGACCTTCCAGAGCCACCACTGAATGTGCACACCTAGGAGTGGCCCAGAGAGAGCTGTAGGCATCCAGGGCTCCGCTCATGATCTCCCTGATGCACAAGACAACAGAAGGCTACAAGGCAACAACACAGAGCAGGACGCCCATGAACTTGCGGCCAGCCTGTGCGGCATCCCCCCTGGGGCCTCCGCCGGTTCTTTACTTACTGAACCACACTCTGCCTCAGCCCATTTCGCAACTGGTTCTTGTTCATTGCAGGGTTCCATTCCTGTTTGTCCAGGTGTGTTGACACAAAATTATCCACCTTCTGCCTCAGGTTCTGGTAAGCTGGCTATGACATTCATTCAGAAGAGACCGTGTTAGTGTGTGTGCCGATGTTGTGGCACCGAGCCATTCTGGACAGGGCTTTTCATAGAAACACATCCTCTCTTTAAACGCACTGCCCCCAACCTCAGAGTTCACCTGCAGTACAACAGCCATGAATCAACAGCCGGCAGGGTGCCTGTCTTGCAGTGGCTGGGCACAGTGCAGGGCGCTGCCTATATAAGTCAATCTACTTAAAAAAAAAAAAAAAAAAAAAAAGACTTATTTATTGTGTGTATTAAATATACAGTGTGTGTATGCCTGCAGGCCAGAAGAGGGCACCAGATCTCATTACAGATGGTTGTGAGCCACCATGTGGATGCTGGGAATTGAACTCAGGACCTCTGGAAGAGCAGTCAGTGCTCTTAACCGCTGAGCCACCTCTCCAGTCCCTAAGTCAATCTTCTTCTAAACAAACTCCACAAGGGGAGAGCCTGTTAGTATTATGCTGCCCTCATTTAGACATTAGACTTTCAGGCTTAAAGAGGAAACAAAGGGGCCCTCTGGCTCCATGTGACCAAGGACAGATGCAAGCTGTTTCTGGAAGGAGCAGGGTTCTAGGCCAAGCACTGACTGTTTACAAATCACGTAACTTTCAGTAATTTCCATCCCTAAAATGCAAACATTCCTGTCTGCTTGACTCACAGTGGATGTTCACATCAGTACACCAAGGAAAGCCCCCAAGTGAAACAACTACCCAAGCGGTAGCAAGAGTCACTACAGCTACAGGCAAGGGAGCTCTGTGAAGAGTTTCCAGGCAAAGCTGTGACCCTCAGAGGAGCCTGAGGCACTTACTCTAAATCCTCTTTCTTAAGCTTGAGAACAAGCTTAGAAAATTACCTAGTGAGTACAAGGAACGTTCTGAGCCCCTGGCCTCACTCTCCCCAACTGGAGGCAGATAATACCTCTTCACCCCATCCTTGCTGAACATCATGTCGGTGTCTGCAGGGCTCTGGCTCCTCTGAGAACATGGAAGTAGGAAGGATGGCCTACCTGTGCAGACTGTGGCCTGAAATGTGTATATGTAGGGCAGACCTTACCCCACATCAAAGCCATAGGACAGGCCCAGGCAGCCTGCAGCTGACAGCTGTGCCCCAGCTGGGGCCTACAGGACCAGCTTGCTTGAGTGACTCACAGCCCTAACAGCATGAGGAGCAACCACTACCCTGGGGAGCCCTCTTAGTCAGCAAAGAGGCTCCTAGCTCCACCACCCTAATCTTGGCAAGCAAGTTTTGTAAAGGCAAAAGAAATGTTCTGGTTACTACTATATACTTGCCCCGTGACACACATTCCAAAGTTTCCAAGTGAGGTGAATTAGAATTTTTTTTTTTTTTTTTAAAACCATAGAGACTGGCCTTTGGCGATGGATCTAACATAGCCATTCACTCCACTTAAATTAGTTAAACCGAACAAAATAAGGTGCTGATTCTACAGCTCATCCCAATTTGACCTCATACAAGTCTGCAAATGATTCAGCTGGAGAAAAGGAATAACTATTAACGTGCTGTCCAATCCAACCGGTGCTTAAAATCACCTCCCCGGTGGTGAACAAGGGAATGGGTGGAGCTTCTAAAGTACTCTGCCAGTCCCGAGTGTCGTAAAACACAAGTTTCTTGGCTATGGAGTGGGTATACTTGTGCATCCATAAAAGAATTCCAAGTTCAGAAAAGAGACTGGACTAAAAATAAAAAATAAAAATAAAATTAAATCACAGCTGGTAAGTGCTCAGGTATCGGGTGTGCACCACTCAGAAGACATCGGTAGCGCCCCGCGCAGCGCGTCCCTGCCAGGCTCCCGAGGTGCCTTTTGTTTTACTCTGTGCTCTAGCACGTCAAAGCAGCGAGGTGGCCCGCCCCCCTCGATTCCCCGTGGTCCGGATACCTTAGTGTCCACGTCAGCCAGGCAGTCCCGGCGGAAGCTATCAAATAGGCCACGGCTCTTGAGTTGCTCCACTATGAGAGCGATAAGCTGCGGGTCTCCCGGAGGCAGCGAAGCGGGATTGACGGGGCCGCCCGCCCCACTTGAGCCCCCCGCCGGTCCCGAGGCTTGGCCCGCCGCGCCTGCTCCCGCACCGTCTGCCATGGCCGCACCCCGCGCCGGGCCCCGCGCTCCGCTGCTCCTCCGGGAGCCGCGGGCCGAGCTGCGCAGACACGGAGGGCCCCACGGAGGTGGCGGAGACGGAGGAGGCAGGGTGGGAGGCGGCGAGGACCACGGCGCTCCCCGCTCGCCGCGCTGCTGGCGCTCGTCTAATGGCGTCACCGACAGCCTTTGCATTGTGGGGCGGTTGGTTTCCTAGAGCTACCGCCCATGTTCTTATAGCCTGCGTCTGGCCGTTGGAAACTACAACTCCCGGCAGGCTATTGGCTCGCTCGCGCTAGTTTGCAGGACAGCGTGGGAATTGTAGGCTCAGAACCTACTCAGTCACTGCAGCCCTCCCAAATCAGACCTTCGCACAGGGGGTGATGGTCACCTACAGAGCTGATTGAAAGATTACGAATTATCCTTTAACGACTGGGATTCAGCAGCTCTGTTTCTATGCCTGGGGCTTTTGACTTTCACTCTATTCCCAAGACCTCCTTGAATAATATGATCTGGGAAATTTGGCTAACAATGGGTTAATCTTTTTGTTGTTTTGACAAATTAATTTTACTTTTTGTGCATGCGGTGAGGCATGCTACAGCGCTTGTGTGGAGGTCAGAGGACAACTTGTGACACACTGGTCTCTCCTGTGATGTAGGTGGTGGGATCGAACCCGTATACCCTCTCAGCTCTCTAACTTGCCTACTAATCAAACTTCTGTTTGTATCCTTCTGCTTGATTAATAGCAATGCAGATTCATTTTACAAATTCATAAAATAACAAGAAGACAATAAAAACTGCTATTAAGTCTTTTTTTTGCATTGTGTGGATTTTCTCCTTAATATTAAATATTGTCAGCATTATTAACAGTAGATCCAGTAAGTAGAATTAATTAGATGTAATAGTGCTGCACTCTTTAAACACGTTCACAGCTATCTGAAAGCCAGCACTGCTATTTCCTTCTTCAGATGCAGAAATGGAAGACTAGAAATAATTACCCTGGTCATATACCTAGACAAAGTAGAGTAGGAAATGTGTTACAGTGTTTAACCTAACATATCCACAGTCCTGATAGCTAGCTGTCATTTTACAACAAGTAAAATACCCTAGGTTTTTCGGCCACAAATCTGCACTGAATTCCCCACCATTGCCACTGTTAGAAATTAGTTGGGTTTGCAAAGAGAGACCATCACTCCAGCTAAGTGTCTGGACAAGGCAAATGTTACTCTTGATCAAGAGGTTTGCTGGGGCAGGAAAAGGCAGGGGAGGGAACACACCTAGATAGGAAGTGCATTTGGTTTTTATTCTAAGGAAGGTGGTGGTCCCATCTTTTCTCAGACGGCTAGAGTCCAACATAACAATCTTATTCAGTTGCCTAGTATGAAAAGAATTTGTGCATAAGGAAAGAAGAGTGTAGAGGAGGAAGGGTAAAGAGGTCACTGCACCAAGGAGAAAAGCCCATCAAATTCCTTTGTGTAAATAAAGGATTTCCATGGGATTCTAACATTTGCAAGTCTTATAAAGTGGAGGAGAAAAAATGATTTTAATTTCTTCTAAACACAAGTTTATATATCTTACAGGAAAGATCATATTTGATATTTCTTTTTTGTTTTGTTTTTTTTTCTTCAAGACAAGGTTTCTCTATTTAACCACCCAGGCAGTCTTAAAACTCGCTTTGTAGACCAGGCTGGCCTTGAACTCACGGAGTTCTGCCTCCCAAATGCTGGGCTAAAGGTATGCGCCACCATGCCTGGCCAGCTTTGATATTTCTTACATGCTTCTGCCCTCTTTATTTCTTGGCTGATCATTGACTCAACTTCCCCAACTCTCAGAGCTACATCTGTTGTGGTCACTCCTCATCGCACATGACCACTGAAAAATATGTGAATAACATTTACAGTCCCCTTGGCTCCTGGGTAGATGCACACTAGGCAGTGATCCAAGATGCTCTCACCTGACATTTGCTACCCAAGAAAACTGAAATTAGAGCACAAAACAAGTAGCCACTTTATTCTTTTAACATCAGCCCTGCCGGTCCCAAAGGTTAAGCTGATCACAGTCTTTCATGATAGGTTGCAATCCTTCGGGATATCTCAAGTCTGTTTCTACTACTGACCCACGCTGACCGCTCATTTGGCTCTAAGAAAGTCTCATTAGAGCTCAACCCTGCCCACATCCTAGGGGGAAGGCTGGGAGCGGGGTGCCCTTCTTATAGGTCCAATTTTAGGCACACCACGTCTTATTCTTTCCTCACAAAAACTTTTCTGGCCTCAGGTCTAATTTGGTCTGTTGTTCTTATAGCAATTGTTGTAACTGGAAGTGAATAATTTATAGGCTGATTGGTCATCTGCACCCCTATACCCCCAACCACACCCAGAGTGTAAGCTTCAAAGTAGAAACCACAACTGTTTGTTTTGTCTCTGGTGCTCAGCACAATACTTGGCCAAAAGTCCCTGTCCCTTTCCTTCTTGCAGAATAGTGTAACCATCCTGACAGGAATGAAGCTATTCTAAAGATCCTGAACCTCGCCCTTTTGACTATCAGAGTACTGAGCCAGTGGTCCCTAGTAAATCTAATGGGTTCTCTCTGAAGAAGCTCATGCTAGCAGAGGGAGTAGTCTGGTACCAGCCAGAGGGAAAGATCATTGCTTGGGAAGAGATTCCACATTGTTCTGACAACTTTGATGGCCACCTTGCAGGAGACCATATGTGTAACTTGATCAACTTAGTAATTACCCATATCCCTTAACTTCTATTTCATGTTAGGTCTCTGGAAGGCGAACTTGATGCTGTCACTAGGCCTCTTTCAACATGATCCCACCGGCCAGATCTCTTTCTCTGCTTTTCCAACATTACTCATTGGTTGGCTGTTTGCGGGTGGGTGAGTGGATGAACCTGGCTTGTTAGGATTGCCAGGGCCCAGTCTCTAGAGTATATGTGATATGTGGGTAGGAACATATTTTAGTCCCTGTCTTAGTTGGGTTTTTATTGTTATGAAGAGACACCATGCCCACAGCAACTCTTCTAAAAGAAAACACTTAATTGGGGCTGGCTTACAGTTCAGAGGTTTAGTCCATTATCATCATGGCGGGAAGCATGGGAGCATGCAGGCAGACATGGTGCTGGAGAAGGAGCTGAGAGTTCTGAATCGGATCAGCAGCCAGCAAGAAGAAACATTGAGAGAACAGGCCTGTCTTGAGAATCTGAGACCTCAAAGCCCACCTCCAGTGACACACTTCCTCCAACAAAGCCACACCTACTCCAACAAGGCCACACCTCCTAATAGTGCCACTCCCTATGAGCCTATGGGGGCCATTTTCTTTCAAACCACCATAGTCACCATCTTCAGGAAGTCCTTGTACAGCAGTAAATGCTGAGATGATATGCCATGGCCTAACAGGAAAGTGATGCTGGACACAGGTTTATAGTGCAGTATCTCACCATTACTGGGCCCTGTGTGTTGGCTCTTGGAACTCTGACCCATGACAGGGTGCAGCTCCTGATGCCCTGTATGCTTGCTATTGTAACTTCTATAAACTGGACATGTTGAGGATTGAGACTAAGGATGGAAGTAATCAAAATTATGGGAGGTTATTAATTATTATTAATCTAACTAAGCCTTGCTAAGGTGATCCAAAAATGCCACAAGACATGTAGTGTACAATAATGACCATCAGGAGGCGCCATTGCTGCATTTATAGCCCAGAGCGTTTCAAACCAGGCAGTACTGTTTTTAACTTTGGTTTAGGTAGTAATCTAGTTTCTGGTGTCCTTTAGATAACTGCTGGTGAGTTTTAGAATTAAAACTTTCCAGGGCTAGGGATTTAGGTATGAAGCAGACCTAGCATGTGCAGGGTCCTGGGTCCAATCTCCAGCATAGAAACCGACAAAAATCCCTTTTCTGACTAGTTGCCCCAAACTCAGTGAACTTACTCATATTAGAATTTAGAATATTTACATTAAAGCCTTCGAGAAGGTGGAATATGCATGAGCCTAAGTCTAGACCTTGCAGAAACTGGAAAATTGGTGGTTTTCCCAGGATTCTGTGAAAAAATAGAGAATCCATGGGTTTTTCACATCAGAGAGCACTGGACTGGATGCTAAACATCAGCTCGTGGTGATAGATCTTTGGGAAACTGTCAGGGCCAATTCTCCAGGATAGTCAAGAGTCTCAGCTGTCCTGGCAATCCTTTTAGCAGTGTTCCGGATCCTTAGCACATATGTAATAACATGTTGCTGCTACTCTGGATGTACGCTTGGATTAGGGGTTCTTGCATTGACCTCCACCTTAGCCTCAAAGTTCACTAAGTAGGAACCATGCATCCACAATAACCTAGTTGGTAGAAGCTCCAGTAAATGGGATGGAGGAGCAGAAAGGAGGAGTGAGCAAATGGGAACTTTGTTCTTTTAAATATAAGAAACGAGTTTGGATAATCCCCGAACGTCAGTATTTGGAATAGAGGAGTATCACTGAACTGTTTGTTCTAAGACGCTGGACTAGGAGAAAGCTCAGAGGTAAGAATTGGGTTATCTTGGTAGACTTTTTCTTCTCCCAGCATGAGATTTCTGAAGCTATTCCCATTTCTTTGGGGTTCATTGTTTCAATAGTCTGGTAGCTAGAATGAGGGACACAAGTGTCTCTAGGATATTTTTATTTCTGGCAGGCTGGTTACAGGAACATAGAAGTCACCCTTTACCAGTGACGGCAAGAAGCCATGCTCCTGTAAGCACAGGAGAGTAACAACCATCTGTCTCCATGAAAGCAGATCGTGACATGTCTGCAGCTGGTAACCACAACACATGAACCAACAGTGGCTTCCACAGGACAGGTTTGTCTTTGGCTCTGAGAGTCTGAAGGCTAGTAGTCCTGAGCTGACCAGCAGCAGCCTTCTCCTGTTCTCGGTCATCTAAGATGGTTGCCTGAGTGTCCTGGCCCAGAGAGTCTGCAAGGCAGGCTGGGAAATGTAGTCTTTAAACTTTTTGTTCGAGAAGTCTGTTAAAATTGAGATCATGTTGTTTAGGACAAATTAGCAAATGGGCATTGGGGGGGAAAATAAGTCTTTCCTGTGGACTTCATTTATCTCCAAAATTACTAGGGACCTTTATGGATTGGGTGTTGATGTTTTGAAATTGGCTTTTAGTCCTTGTCATTGGGCAAGATGTGTCATTTGTCACACTCAGTCAACTTTAAAATCTGAAGGAAAAACATGGGACCAGGAGGGCCCTGTGGTTGTGAGGCTTCTCCAAGGGCAAACAGGTCCTCACTCAGTGTCCTGCCCACATGCGCTGTCCTAACATACTATCTGTCACTGTAACAAAATACCTTAGGCTACGTGAGTTATAAAGTGTGGTGTAACGTGAATAAATAAATTAATGGAGAGAGAGAGAGAGAGAATAGAATGTGTCATAGCTCACTATTCTGCCCCAAAGGCCTACAGATCCTCTCCATCCCAACACCCCTGTGTTCCTCAGGCAGCTGCAAGCAGAAGGGTTTTCCAGAGGGAACCGAGTGCCCCTGAATAAGGTGTCTGTTTCTGTAGGAGACCGTGTGTGAAGAGGGCACCTAAGGTAAAAGCAAGACTGCCCGAGTGTGCTCTGGAAGCTAGCCTCAGTTCTGGCTCAGCTTGCTCCTGGCCCCATGAGAAATTCTTGCTAGATCTACATTGCTATCTCTGCCATATGGAGGTTGAGCTTACTGCTCTGAGACTGGCTAGATGCAGGTATTTTCTTGGCTTGCATACAGAGTTATGAGTCCCAGAGCCTCAACAAGAATATAAAGCCCAGCTCTTGTCTTTATTCCAGTGGCTTTTCCTACTAGCTGCCCCTTGCCAGATAACCTAAGACAGCAGATTCTATGTGGTACACACACCACCTCAACCCTGCCTAGCTACCCCTTGCCAGGTAGCCTAAGACAGCAGATTCTATGTGGTACACACACCACCTCAACCCTGCCTAGCTGCTAGTCCCGGCTTGCTGGTTGACCCTAGGCAGCATGCATTTGCTCACCCCAAGGCAGGCCTGCACAGCTGCTTCTGGCTAGGTGATGTGTGTTACCTCTAGGTAAGAACCTTTGATTACTCGAAGGATTGTGCACAGATGGGCAGTTCTTCCTTCCCGCCTCCCTGCAGCCTCTCAGCACCTTCTAATTAGGCTTATCTATGCAGTGCTCTTAGTCACAAGTGATGGTGCACAGTGGTTAATCAGCCTGAGGCTCTTCTTTAAGGATAACCTTGAAATGAGCCCTCAGCTGTCCCTGACACACTGCAGGAACAAGATAGAACTTCTGTGTGGTTTCAAGCCACTGAGCTTCTGTTTGTTGGTGTGGTTGGTTGGTTGGTTGCTTGCTTGCTTGCTTGCTTGGTTTTGTTACAATTGCCAACCCAACCTGATTACCATTTGACTTCAACTTAGTTGCCTGGTCGTTCAACATCCTTCCAATTTAGAAGGAATTCTCCACTCTTAGGAAGAGGCAGAGCCTTCCTACAGATGGTGGAAATGCCAGATACCCACTTTCCCAGCCTCCTTTGCAGGGACCAGCGCCACAGCTACAGTAGCATAGCATTGCTGGTATGGATCTATGAAGAGCTCCTGCTGTGGCTCTGGCTCATCACTCTTCCTAGTCAGCCATTCTTGCCATCAATCCTGGGAGCCACTGTGTGCTTTCAGTAAGTTCCCTTTCACCTTGAGTCACCTGCAGCCCCTTTACACGGATGTGGCCAAGAGCCTCAGATAGCTGCGTTAACCAACCGGAGGCTGACCAGAGGCTGCAGTGAAGCAGGAGTGGAGGAAGGAACTGTCAATCTATGATGGCTCCCTCCCCCTCTGGGACTTCTCCAGGAGCAGCATTGCGTATTTAGTTAGCTCTGAGCAAGACCGGAGTTCTGCTCTGCCTTTGCGCACATGGACTTCATATATATATATATTAAAATTGGCAAATAATAGGAACCATAAAACAAAGCTACAGCACAAATCTACCACGTTATTATTACCCGAGGCTCCATTATCCAAGACCCCTAGAGAACACCAGAAATTACGGCTAGTCCCGAGCCCTACATAATTCATCTGCGGTATTTCGTTCTTATAGATTTCAGCATCCTTGCAAGGCAGTCTCTTTTCTTGTTAAGCACTTTATAGCTTCTCTTTGGCACATCTGAATTGCCAGCTCCTTACCCTTAAGCCTTGGTTAAGTAAAGGTTCCTGCGACACAGGCAACTGACATCACACAGTGGATCTGAAGGCTGCTAAGTGGGTAGGCAGTGCATATTACCTGGACCCACTGGACTGACGGAGGAGTCTTTCTCCAGCTGAGATAGAAAGTCCATTGCAGGGTTTCGTCGCTCTGCTCAGAACATGGCTCCTTTATTTCTGCAACTTTGCATTTAAGTTTTTGGGATTGTAACTGGTTGGTGTCCACTGAAATTGTGTGTAGAGGGGTGCAATGGTGTAAGTGTTAACTTGTGGGCGTATATCCCACTGGAAAATCACAATTGGCATGACAACTCACGATGAACAAAACCTAATGTGTTCCTGTCGTTTACTTCCTTGAGGGACACAGAGAAGTCTCCATAGTTCGGATCCATCTGTGTCTCTGCTTAAGACCAGAGGGCCCAGCTTAAGGCCATGAAGACTCGGAGGAGCGTGGTAAAAGCTGAAGTTTGAGGTGGGAAAGAAACTGCTTTGATTGGCTCACAAAGTGCAAGAGGGCAGGGCAGCTGCTCACCTGCAGTTACCCTGGAGTCTGGGATTGGTCTTTATGCTGCAGCCAGGCTCTACCTCCGTGGTGAAACGGTACTGTAATCCAAGTTTGCAAAACTGAACTGAAAATGGGTCAATGAACCAACCCCTCCCCCAACACAAGCGCGCGCGCGCACACACACACACACACACACACACACACACACACACACACTGGATCCTCATTCCCTCCTGAGAAAGGCACACCCCACCCCCACTCTCTCAAGGCCCCCTTCTCTGCTTTCTCGACCATCTAAAACACTTGACTGAGGAACAGGGGAAAACTGCTGAATTGATCTTTTAAAGTAACACGGATCCCAACCAAAGAAGTTTGGAAGCCCAGTACTTTCTCATCTAAGTGGCTGCCAATGCCCCATCCCCTCGGAGGCGCTCCCTTGTTCTCACCAGCTCTGCCCCAGATTCATGTGCTGTTTTCAGAATCGTTGGCAATTTTCTCGGCATTGTCCTGACAACCCTTGGCAATGAAATTTAAGAGCTATTTAATGAATCTTGTGACAGAGAAATCTGGAAGAGGGGGCTCCTTCCTGAGGCCTGGAATGCCACCGGCCTGACAATGGGATCAGAGAGCAAGCGCTCAGGACTTAAGATTGAAATTTCCGGTGTACTCTGCTTAAACTGCTGAGCAGGCACATGACCCCACAGTCGCGTCCTGTCCCCCTCAGCGGGGTCTGGTGCACTGGCCTGCAGGTTCGAGAGTTGGGCTTGGAGTGAGGAAATGACTCCAAGCTGGGGCAGATCCTAGGAGGTCTTAGGTATACCCCAAATGCGTAACCCAGAAGCTTTAAGACTCTCTAAGTTGAAGAATTTTAATTACCCTTAAAAAAGAACTTTCTGGAAAAGTGTTTCGGTGTTTAAAAAAAATCAAATATAATCTTTCCTATCAAATACTATAAAACTTGTGTTTGAGACAAGGAATTACAATCTCTTTGTTTCACTTACCTTGTAAACTTTGCAAATGTCTGTATCTTCCCCACCCAGGAAAGGGCCCATTTGCAATATTCTAGGAATTAGACGGCCTGGAGCAGTGACCCCTTCCCCCTTCCACCTCCATTTTCTAGATGCTTATCCTTTTCAGACTAGCAAACTAAATAAAATTGTGACATCAGACCCCAGTCAATACCTTTAATCCCAGCACTCAGGAGGCAGAGGCAGGCAGATGGATCCCTGTGATTCGAGGCCAGCGTGGTCTACATAGTGAGTTCTAGAACAGCCAGAGCTACATAGTGAGACCCTGTTTCAAACAAAAGAAAACAAAACAAAACTAAACAATAAAGCTTACCTTGTCCAGACACTTAATTGAAATGATGGTCTGTTTCTTTGTGATCCTGAACGTATATGCAAGACCTTGCATATAAAGTCATACAGTCTGAGCTTAGTCTCCCACAAAACTTGACTTGGTAGTGATTGGTCCCTGGGAAGCTGTGAGCTCTACACTCAACTGAGTATACATACCTAGTGCCTGTCACGCAATGCCCTGTGCACAGAGCTTGCCCCAAAAGGGAGAGTGGTATAGTTGTCTTAGTTAGGGTTCTACTGCTGTGAACAGAGACCATGACCAAGGCAACTCTTATAAGGACAACATTTAATTGTGACTGGCTTACAGGTTCACAGGTTCAGTTCATTGTTATCAAGGTGGGAACATGGCAGCATCCAGGCAGGCATGGTGCAGGCAAAGCTGAGAGATCTACAGCTTCATCTGAAGGCTGCTAACAGAATATTGGCTTCCAGGCAGCTAGGATGAAAGTCTTAAAGCCGAAACCCATAGTGACACACCTATTCCTACAAGGCCACACCTACTCTAACAGGGCCACACCTCCCAGTAGTGCCACTCCCTGGGCTGAGCTTATACAAACCATCACAACAGTCTTCCTCCTTGGAGCTTACCAGCCAGCAGCAAGCACACTTGCCAAAAAGCCAAGTCCACTTCATCGTCATGCTTGGGGTAGAGAAGCAGATGCATCGGGAAAGGCCTCTCCTGGGAAGTGCCATGGGAGCTGGCCACACTCCGAGCCCTAAGGAAAGGGTCTCAAGGAAAATAACCACAGTGCCTTCCTCTTGGAGGATCCATGACCTGATCACTTCAATAAAAGCCCCTATCAACATGACATAAATCTAGACTTACTTGGGAAAAGAGACTCTCGACTGAGGATTTGCCTACATCAGATGGGGCTGTGGGCAGGCCTATGGGACATTTTCTTGATTTCTAACTGATGTAAGAGGTCCTAGCCCACTGTGGGCAGCGCCATCTCTTGTCAGGTTGACATGAACTGTATGAAAAGGGTTGCCAAACCAGTGTGCTGGCTACTTTTATGTCAACTTGACACAAGCTAGGGTCATTTTAGAAGAACATTGAGAAATTTCAACTGAGAAAGTGCCTCCTACCCAATTGGCTTGTGGGCAAGCCTATGGTACATTTTCTTAATTGATATGACAGGATCCAACTCACCGTGCGTGGGTGGTGCCACCCCTAAGACAGTGGGTATGAGTGATGTAAGAAAGCAGGCTGAGCAAGCCCAGAAGCAGCCTCCTCCATGGCCACTGCATCGGCTCCCGCCTCCAGGTTCCAGCCCTGTTTGAGTTCCTGCCCTGACTTCCTCCAGCAATGGAGAGTTACCTGAGAGCTGTAAACTGAAATAAATCCTTCCCTCCCCACATTGTTTAGGGTCATGGTCAGTTTCTATGAGCAATAGAAACCCTAAGACAGCAAACCAGGGGAGCAAGCCAGTAAGCATAGTTTCTACATTCATTTCTGCTTCAAGCTCCTGCTTTGAGTTTCCACCTTGGCCTCCCTTGATGATCGACCCTAAGCTGTAAGAAGAAACAAATGCACTCCTCCCCAAGTTGTTTTTGGTCCTTGTTTTTTTTTTTTTTTTTTTAAATCACATCAACAGGAGAAACCAAACCAGGACAGCCCCACTTCTAAAATCGTGAACAGAGGAACTTGGAGACTGTTTCCAACATATGAATTCTGGGCTCACATTCAAACCATAGCAGTAGGTGGCTCCACAACCTAGAGCCATATGTGCATGGAAGCTAATCTCTCCTGCTGCCTTCTGAGAGTACATGATGCCGCTGCCCTTCCCAGGCTGAGTCTGGCTGAGCAGTGACCAGATGACTTCCTAGTAGGCCCATTCTCCAGTCTCCTAGGAAAAGCTCGCATACATGAACAAGCCTTCCTTGGTCAAGCTATTGACCATCAGAGTCCTACAGCTGTCCTGGAAATCCAACCAACACTCCTTGGCCATATTGGCAAGACTCATGTAGTCTGGCAGCCAGGGCCATTTTACTAGAAATATGAAGTGTGAGATTCTACCCATGGAAAGGAAGCTAAGAATTTAGGCATTGAATGTGGTCTCGTTCATTCATTCATTCATCCATTCACTCACTCATTCATTTGTGCTAATTTGTCAAATACAGGGAACCATGCTGATCACAATGAAAATCTCTCTGGTCCTGGGGATATCAGTGTTTTTAGGGGACATGTTAGCAGGAACAGAATAAACACATAATGTTGAATCACAGAGAAATGACCAGAACGTACGCTACAGGTATGGATGTGGTCAGATGCAGTTTGCTAAGGCAGGTCTGATAATGATAAACACCCAGAATGCTTGTGAAACATGAGAGTTTCCATTACTAACTGTCCCTGCCTCTTTATTGCATATGGAGGCTGGTCGGAGCGAGTCTGAAATCCCACTAGTTCTAAGGTTAGCTGAAGAGTCCTGATGGTGTTGAAGACCATCTCGTGTTTGTAAACACCAAGATGACATTGCTATCTGTGTGCCATCTCCCATGTCAGGCAGGGTGGCAGGTGGGCCCTGAGGGTCCTTGGGATAAGCATCCTGAGTACTGTCACCTGGAGGTGAAGCTGCCTGATCTGGAGCTGGTGACCCGCCCTCACAGTGACAGTGTACACACACTGTGTTGAGTATTCCTGGTTTGTCTAGCTTGTTTCTATTCAGGGTTTGCCCCTACTGCCAGATTTCTGTGGAGATTCTCCTGGCAGAGTTTGGAATAGGTGCCACTTGTCTTTTACATCTGATGAAGCCAAGTGTGCCTACGTCTAGGGTGAGGCAGGCATAGAGAAGAGGTGTGTGTGGCAGAGCAATCTCTTTTTAGATTAGAAAACAGAATTTGTGTTTGCGAAAGGAACCCTATTTCCATGTCCCATATGATGTCACACCCGTGTCATTTTAAGCCACCTCTCTTCCCAGAGCACAAGTCACCTTCCCTCTCCTTCTCCCCGCCCCTCCTCTCACTCCCCACCTCTGCCTCCTCAGTTTCCTGTGCCTTCCCCTTCCTCTCACTTCCTGGTCCATTTTCTTTCTTCTCCTCCTTTCTCTCCACTGTTAACCTTCTCCATTTCCTCTTCCTCTCTCCACCCCTTTCCTTTCCTCTTCCCTCCTCTTCCTCTCCCACCTCTTTCTCCACCTCTTGCTTCTTTTCCTTTACGATTCACCCCACACTAGTTGGCTTTTGATCTGGAATATAACAGTAGCGGGGAGTTTAATTCAGGGACCTTAGGCCAACAGGGGCTGTGGATCTGATCTACCGGCGCAGGGTCTGCACTGATGGGTTTTCTCTAGAAAATGGGAGCAATTCAAGGTCACACAGATTTATGTGAGCATACATTTAGTTCCCTTGGCCTTCTGGGTTCCGAGATGATTGAAAGAAAAATGAATGGAGCACTGTCCCTCTTGGCAGCTCCCTTCCTAAGAAGAGCTTCTTCTCCCTGGGCTCTGGAGGCAGACCTCAGAGAGTAACTGGGTACAGCCAAGGGTGTGGCCTAAGTCCTGACTGAGACTGGGCTCCGCACTGGCTAGAGACTAGGAAATTGAGTGTAGTGTGGGGAGCTGATGACTTCCTAAATGAATGTGTATTACTGACATGAGAACCGCCATGTCAAGGACCCCGATGCCTCAGTCCCATGGGAATGACACTGCCTTCCTTAGCTAGGCTCAGAGGAATGACAAATTCTTCCCCTGATCCAAGTAGAACATGGTCAGATGGTTGGCCTTTAACTAATATCAATGTGTGCAGAAATTCTCTACTGCAGTTTCTTCCTCCCAGATGAGTGAGTCCCGACCAAGGTTGCTCTCCCACTTAGACAGACCTCCCACATAGGTTAGCTAACCTGCCTCTTCCTTGTTCTTGCTGAGCATGGTAAGTGGGTTGTTGCTGGTGTGTCTCCATCAGAGCTCACAGCCCACCTGATCCCAGCTTTTCTATATCTGTCTGTTCTTCACTTCCCTTGCCACAAGACTGTAGGCTGCAACATACAGCACCCACATCTGGAAGATCTGGAAGATCTGGAAATGGGGGTGCCTAAGCTCTTCTGATGCTGATAGAAGATGAGCAAGTTCTCTCCCAGGCACTCTGCTCCCACACAGGCAGGGTCATTCTTGTTTCCTGCTCACTTTCCTGAAGATGTTGATGCTCTCTATCCCTCATTCACCCTTTCTGATGTTTTCAAGGATGGAAGCATTTCTCTAAGAACGAACAGTCCCAGGACACTGGCCAGCCACAGTGGGGGAGGGTTCTGCAGTGAGCAGTGACCAGTCATGAGCATGGTGGGGGTGGAGTCTGTAGTTACATGGCTTGTACTGGGAATCTGGCTCTGTTTAGGAGGTATAGGGGTGGGTGTAGGCAAATCAGCTAGGAAGATGAGGGTCCAAATGTTCTGTGAACTAGGAACAAATCTTGTATTCTTTCTCACTTACAGCTACCGGATCATATGGGTACCTACAATTATGTTTATGATCTGAAACCAGAAACATGAATGTCTGAGGGACTAACGGGACCAATGAGAGGAAGGAAAGGCAGAGTAGAGCAGAACAGGTTCCGTGTTATATAATTTTGTGTGATGTGCCCTTAGGTAACACAGTGCCACATGCAATGAATACACACAACGAAAATTTGAAATAAAAAAATACAACGGACACAATGTCTCATTGGATTCGATGAGATGAAGCATAAATAAAGAAATGTCTTGTCCAACTGTAGTGGCGCATGCCTTTAATCCCAGCCCTCGGGGAGGCAGAGGTAGGTGGATTGATGAGTTCAAGGCCAGCCTGGTCTACAGAGCGAGTTCCAGGGCAGAAATGTCTGATGTAAAATACAAGTCCCAGTTTTCCCTGGTTGTGTTTCAGATGAACACCCAAGAGGTGAAGCTTCAAGGACAGGTTTTCTCAGGAAAGGATCCTGCCTTCAGTCTAGCTTCCCCTCTAAAGCAGATGTCCACCCTCACCACCTCAAGCACCCCCAGCTCCCAGAGACTTGTGCTCAATATAACATTGGGCAATGCAAGCCCAGTATTGAATCTCATGCTACTGTAGTTGTCATGGTAACCCTTCTTGGGGGCACCCTGGCAGGACCTTTGCACAATCTGAAAAAAAGAAAAAAAAATCCTGAAACACTAAGAGATGAGAAACCACCCCAGCCAACCTCACAGGAAATCTGCCTCACTAGCTAGGGGGTCTGCAGACAAGAAGAATGCTGGGAAGTAGCATCTTGGAGTCCCACTCAGTGTTACCTACTTTCTCAAGTTGCCTTTTGGAGTCTCTATACCAGACCCTGTTCTCGGGTTCACCTGATGCCAAGAGCTTGTAGGAAGAACAGAGTCTCCAATCTGAATCCCAAGGCACTTTGTTCTCTAGGCTCAGAAAGGAACCCTTCACCCTGAGAGCAAACAGTCCATCAGCTGTTCCATGGGGGTCAGAGCAGGGACTCGGGATGCTCTCTTTGGCCACTTGTTGGAGTGACCACAGCAGAAGTGAGATTTTTGTTTATTTTGTTCTCCAATTTTATTTATTTATTTATTTATTTATTTATTTATTTATTTATTTATTTTTGTGGTCTCATCTAGTCTAGGCTGATCTTGAACTCTTACATGGCCAAGGAGGATGACCTTGAACTCCTAATTCTTCTGCCTCTGCATGGACATGGGATGCAGGGACAACAGGAATAGGCTACCATGCCCAGCTTTGGGTTTTTGTTTGTTTGTTTAAGATACTCTTACTCTTTAGCACAGGCAGACCTGGAACTCACCGCAATGCTTTTGCCTCAGTCTTGAGTGTGGAGATTATAGACACAGCCAATGGTTAATGCTTCCCAGGTGCCTAGTAGGAGGGAATGGCAGATCTTATCAGGAAGCCCTCCCAGGGATGCTGTATAAAATTAAAAGGGGAAGGCAGGATGGCCTGCTGAGTGTTCAGGATGGGCTGTGGAGTCAGGTTTCTGGGCCTTTCCATTTCTTGGATCCAAAGAGCTTTCACAGGCACCGGGCATACATGGAAGGCCCAGTGGGAGTGAGCATCCAGGAATAGACTTACCTACTGGAAAATCAAAGAGGTGCCTATCTGGATACCATTTCAAGCTACACGATGGGCTTAAAATGACAAAATTGGCAGGAATTGTACACATTGATTCAGTTCCTCTTGGGGCGTGGCCTTTTCTAAGCATCACCTTAATGCGGCACAATGACCTTTTAAGGTAGGGGGCTCATGTCCCCATTTTACAGGGACAAAAAGAGAACTCCAAGACCAAAAGCAGGAACCAAGGTCCAAGCGTGCTCTAGACATGAGGGCCTTGGGAAGGGGTCAGCCGGCTGCGGAGGTTCGTCTAAGTGGACTAACACAGGCAGACCACAGAGGACAGAGAGAGAGACAGGGTTGGGAAGGAGGCCCACCCTCCTCCTGATCTCAGCAGGATTAGCTGGTTTTATTGAGGATCAAAGCTGACTAAGTGACAGAGGTCACTGCCCAGGCACAACCACAGGAGCAGGTCTAGTGAAGAAGGAGGAATCCCAGGCTCTCTGGGCTGGGCCTGAGGTGGGTGGGAGTGTGTGTCAGGGCAGAGGTGGAGCTCTGGAAGACTGCCAGAAGGGAATGAAGCTCCTCCAGCTGTATCCCAGACAAAAACTGAGGCCTGAGCAAAGGTGCCAGGCTGTTGCTCTTTCTCCCGGCTTAGGGAGGGAAGTTAGAGAGAATCAGTGTGGTCTTAGGAATCAGACAAGCCTAGTTTTAATATTGATTTTCCCTATGGATTTGCTGTGTGTCCTTGAGGAAGTTTCTCAACTTCTCTGAGCCAATTACCCGTATTTCGCAGGTTGGTGGAGACAGTGAGATCTGTTACTATAGGTGAACTCTGAGCTTCAGTTTCATACAATATGAATACTCAGTGACGTGGCTGATATTATCCTAATATGAACAACCAGGCTCATTCTTTGGAGAGTCTCCAAAAGCCTTCGTTTGTCAAGACCCACCCCCACCCTGAGCAACTCAAAATATAAAGGTTCATCTTCTCTTTCTCGCTGAGTTCCTATCCGGAAATCATGATCCATTTCAAAAGTTTCCTACGTTGTGAAGTTTCTGCCAATGTTTGCAGCCCAAAGCATGTCAGAATCTCCGACACTCATCACACCATGAGTGAGTACGTTTGCCCACAGTCTGTCTTCTCAGCCAGGCTCCAGGAGGTGCAGAAACTGGTCCATCCCCTTTTGTAATGGTTCTCCATGTGTTGTCGGCATATCCCAGGGAACGCCAGACCGATACAGGTAGCCTAGAAGTCACAACTAGGTTTCTGCCTCTGGGATATTACTTACTGTTTTCATCTTGTTGGTATTTGCTCTGCCAGTGAATAAAACTGCTGGCATTTTAGTAGTAACCGGAAGTGACTCCAGAGCACCACACAGTCACAGAGGTCTCCGCTGGCACACACTTGCATGCACACACATGCCAGGGTCGGTTAACAATGTCCTTAATGAGGACTGAGATGCGGCATGTGCCGGGCCCTGGGTTTGATCACCAGCAAACCTCCCCCTCCCCCCAAAGTCCTCATTGAAGCAGGAAAGTGTTCCATTTGTAGAACTCACTATGGGTATGTCTTTTTTAGAACCTGTGTGGCAAAGTAAACAGGGATAAAGAAAGCACTTTGCTCTGTGCCAAAGCTCTGCACCATTTGCCTCTGCGCCGAGGAAGCCGTTCTTCACAGAATGCCATTTCTACCTGGAAGACTTGGACATGGTCCACTAGACACAGGTAACTGGTCCGAGTTTCCTCAGAAGTTAGCGAAGTGAGACTGTCTTTGCAATAAAAGCAGCTGATGGTGTTTACGGCTAAGGATAGACTTTGAGTCTAACTTGATCTGTTAAGCCACTGTGAGCTCAGTGGTCCTCCAAACTCTTAGTCCGATGGGAGAGATAATGATAGGCAGGCTGTTTTCACCGGGTAACAAGACACACTGCTCTGTAAAAGGTCTGTGTGAGCTGGTGATGCATCTGGGTTCCAGTCAGACACCGCATGATGGGTCTTACTGTGACAGAGCAGAAAAAGTAGCTTTGGATCTGCCATCACAACAACCTTGGTCAAGGGCTTAGTGTAATGCTGAAGCATGCCCATAAGTCTGTTAAAATTCTTCCCAAGGTTTCCAAGTATCTGCTTGTGGTACATCAGGCTAGCCCAGTTTATGGCCCTAAATTGAATGTAGGAGCAGATGTGGGAACCCAGGTGTCTTTGATTAAACCCAACATTTAAAGGGTTTGAAAATATGAACCACAATGCTCTGCTCTGGTAAAATGGACTTTATTTCCATGAAAACTTGTTGCCCATGAATATGCATTGGATTGGATTTGTTACATTAAACAATGAATGAATAAGTAAGTGTGTTCAGTTTTACTTCTTATAAATAGGTCCTTGAGGTTCTCAGTAGTGTTTGTTGTTTTAGTTTCTGTGGGACAGGTCTCACTGTGTAGCTCAGGTTGGAGCAGAACTCACTATGTAGCCCAGGCTGGCCTTGAACTTGTGACATTCCTGCCTCAGCTTCCTGAGTGGTGGGATTATAGGCCTGTGTCATTGTGCCTGGCTTGGGCTCTTTGATGATGATGATGATGATGATGATGATGATGATGATGATGATGATGAAAGACATATGGTGTCCCAGACTTTTGGACAGGTGAATGGTTAGGCTGCCTTAGCCTGCAGTCACTCTGGGAGTTGGTGCAGGTGTTAGTGATAGTGATACTTGAAACATATATTCCATGTAGGTTAAATTTATACAGAGGAAATGTATTCTCATCACAGTGTTAGAGACCAGAAGTTTACATGGCACAGAGCATTCTCCGATGAGGCCCACATGAAGGAGGCTTCCTTCACCTGGTGTCTGGAAGGGGCTGCTGGGAGCCAGAGCTGATGGCCATGGCAAGAGAACACAGGGCTGAAGAGATCACATCTCCAGAACAGGGAGCCTGGAGTCCCACAGTCCCCTCTGAAGGCACGCTTCTAAGAACACTAGGCTCCCTGTCTGGAAGGTCTCACCTTGTTGCACCACCCTAAGCCTCCTGCACAGGAGCCTCGGATGGACAGACAGCTCACAGACCCCAGAACTCCGTGTCTGCTCCTCATGGGTCAGTCTTGAGACTCTCTGGTCAGCTCCTCTGGCGGCTGTAACAGGAATTGGTTCAGTGACCTTGCAGCTCCTTCAAGCAGAGTTTGGCAGCCTGATTTATGCTAAGTAGGATTACCCAGGGGCCTTCTCAGCCACATCCCAAATTGCTTCCTCAGACTGCAGGCTCTGAATCCATTTGTTCCCTGCCTTTACACTGGGTTTAGGCCAGATTGGGTGGCATATGGAATCGCTGAGACCATCATTTGAAATTAAATTTCAGAGATGTTATGGGTCAAGTCTGGGGCAGCTTGTGGGCTATTTTTGAAGATGGGCCATTTCAGAGGAGAGCAAAGGTGGTCACTTCCCACTCCTGCCTTCCTCTGCCTGGCTGTACATGACACATCCTGTTTCAGGAGAACCGCGGATTGTGCTCTCTTTACTGATGGGCAGACCTAAGTGGAGAGCAGCGACTTTTTCCCACCACCCCATAATGTAATCCAATCTCCCCTCTCTGTCTGAAAGAGAACCCCTTCCCTGTCTGATGAGTGGCTGCCTGTCATTAGAGCTGAGGCCACTAAGCACTTGAGGAAACAGTAATGGGCCTGAAGAGAAAGAAGCTCATTAGCTAATGTAGTAAAACACAAGAAAAAGAAATCCAACGACCTTCAAGGCTTTCAGGGCTTGTGGAATTTGAGGACACTCTGGGGCTTCTAGGACAGTGGTAAGGGAAGCTTCCTTCACTGAGCCTCTGGAAGGGACCACTAGGAGCCAGGGCTGGGCAGAAGGGGAGGGGGGTTGAGATGCAGCTGTGGTTGAGGCCTTGGCCAGTCCTAGGGGAGCCAGGTTGACTTTGTGTACTTGTCTTGCATGAAAGAGCCTCAGTTTTTCTCCTCCACAACAATACCTCCTCCATCACGACCTCCTCCATCACAACCTCCTCCATCACGACCCTCCCTGCTAACCTCCACTCCAGGAAGGGCTGGAGCCCAAGGCAATAAAGTTCTTGGCAGGAGTCTTCAACAGTCTACTCCTGCAAGCCAGTGAAATGGGTTCCTGGACCCACAAGGAAGTCTAGATTACGTCCCTCTCCCCTTCCCCCCCAGACCACAGAGAGCAACGGGAAACCATCCAGGGAGCAGAATAATCTAGTCCAAGCATACGGGAAGCTGGAACTAGAAGACACTTTACATTTCATTCTAAAAAGAAGTTGTGTTTTAAATGAAAAAAAAAAAAAAAAAAAAGAGCTCACAGGAAGTACTAAATGTCTATATGCTGAACAAGTATCTTGATGGATGAGTGAGTAAGTGAGTTTATGTATGGAAATCCGGTGTATAACTTGCTTAGGTAGGCATTTAACCATTCTGGCCCTCAGTAGTCTCAGTGTGTGAATTGGGAATGCTAACAGCCATTTCCACAGGTACTTCTCCAGGTAAATGCTGAGAACAATGCCCGACACACATGTAACTGTTATCCGTAAGTGTGAGCAATTTTCCCACCCCACCCCACCCTACCCCACTGCTACCCCCAACCCCTGCATGGCATCCTGTAGATAGAGCCTCAGAACAGGCTTCAAATAGAGTGGATGTGAACCAACAGAGGAACCAAACAGGCACAGAAGCCATTGGACTTTGGCCTTAGGTTTTAGCTGGGACTCAGTTTCCCCAAGTACTAAGTTAAGTGTTTCTTTGGGAAGGGCATAAATAAAGGATTCTTTCTGATAGTCACTGCTCAACCTTTCTGCTTGCTTAGGGTGGGCTCAGGATGGTGTGTCCTGATGCCTTGCCCATTCATGAGGAGAGCAGGTCTCCCCAGACCTCCCAGGGCCAAGCCAGGCTGGCCCTCACTACCTTGATTTCACTCTCTTTGTTCTCGTTATTATCATGGCCATTTTTAAAAATAGCAAGTGCAGCCTATTATTCCTTAAATGTGACTGACAGGATAAACATTCTCCTTTACACCACAGCTAAATAAAATGAATATGAATGAATAAAATAAAATGAGGGCGAATGACTGAAAGAATGTCAAATAATGAACAGCATGGGGGTGACTTCAACATGGCAGATGCTGGGAGACGTTTAGTCAATGAAGCTCTGGGTTGGGGGTCGCCTGGAGAAGTGTCCGGAAGGCTAAGAGCACAGGAGTCCGCTGCGGTTGACGTGACTGAACGCCCTTCCTTAGTCCTGCCCTCCTCATTTGCATGTGGCTCCGCCCAGCTCCGCTCAAGGGCAACGCCTCAAGGAATTTCCCTACAATTCTCCCTAAGGGAAAGTCACCTCCGGTCTGCGTACAGAGTCTGCTTTCTGTTTCTGTGAATATACACCCGAGACCCTGGAGTTAAAAGGAGGAAAAATTTCCTTTGGCTCAGGGCCGTGAAGAGTTTAGCCTATGGTCAACCTGCTTATTGCTTTTGGGCCTGGGGTGAGGGAGCACTCTCTGATGAGAAATGCCAGTGTAACTAGCAGCAGGGCGCAAAGAGAGTATACATGGAAGGAGCTGAGGTCCCACTGTCTTCTACAAGGACACACCCCGCACCCCGGGATCGGAGGATCTCTCACTAAGCCCCCACCTTCGAACACTTCACCACCTCCGAATACTGCTGCAGGTGAGAACAAAGCTTTTGAGGGACAGTCAGGATTTGAAGGACAGTACAGCTCTGTTCCCAGACTTTTGGGGAGATGACTGAGAATTAGAGCCAGCCACACCGCAAAACAGTCACTGGTGCCTAGCATCGGGGAGCACACAATGGGTAGTTTATTGTGAATCTGCAGTTTGCCTAATCATGACTAGATAATAGATGTGCATTGAGGGAGCTAAATAAAGCCAGAGAGAGACGGAGAAACCTTGGCTGTTGATATAGATTTCCTGTGATTTAAGACTATAATCATAATAACTCAAGTTAAATTTGGTAACAGCTGGACCTGGAACCTGGAGGTGAACCACGGTGCTATACAAACACTATTGGTGTTTCTGCGAGGCGCCATGGGCTCCTACAGAATGGCGACTCCATTGGGGATACAGCCACTCTCACCAAAGCCACCCTTGGCTTCTCAGAAGCAGCTGTATGTCCCTCCTCACACCCTGAGAAAAGAGGAACGCTGGCCAACACTTCTCACCACCACGGTTGTCTTTCTGCTCAGTGCATTTGGGGGTGAGCTTGGCTCAGAGTGGAGGGCTCCCCGGAACCTCTGGTGTCACACAAGGTGGGCACTGAAGTCCAATGCTTCCGCCAGATTACCTGTTCTCTGAGATCCCTGGGTTTCTCACCTGTGAAATGGGGCTACAGTTCCTTCTCTCAAGTTACAACTGGCACAGTGATGGGCAGGTGGCAGGGACCTCTGCCACTTAAGAGTTATGGCCCCTGCTGTGCTCCGAGGTGCACCCCACTTCTGATGTAGGCTGGAAGGTGGCACCGTGGGGATAAAAAGAGAGGGTGCCCCAGCCACACTGTAACAGGTGTAGGTGAGGGTGTGACCTAAGACGATGGAGAATCTGGAAAGTCATTCTCAAGTTAGGTCATACGCACCCTCCGTGGCTGACTGGTAAGACGGAGATGGCTCCAGAGGCTCTGCATGCCAGAGAATCTGCATTTAAACACCCACACGGACATATTCGACTGCAGGACCTTGCAGCAGCCTCCTGAGGACCCCCTAGAACTGCAGGGCAAGCCGTCCTACTGTGGAGATCACAGATGGGAGACCACCACCCCAGACCAAGAGACTTCCCCATACATCTCCGGATTTCCAGTTTTTAAAGCATCCAGGCGAAGGCAATCCTGAGCCCACTTTTCTGCTTGACAGTGGACGGACCACAAGAGCTCATTCGTGTACCTGCTGTTTTCAGCAGCAGCTCTGGCTGCTGCCTCTGCAGTCCTGGCGCAAATTCTGACGTCATTTAATTTGTGATTTCCCTCAGCTCACACATCTCTAGAGGCACAGTGCCACAGACTTGCAGAGCCAGGTATGTGTTAAGTTTGAAACCCAGGACAGGTGGCTGAGGTGCTTATTTCATATCAAAGCGGACCTGATCTCCATGTTCTCCCTGTATCCCTTAGTCCCTACTGTTACAGGATATGGCTGGTGTACCCCATCCTCCACCCTGAACTCTCCAGCCCAAGGGTTGGTCTGCCCTTTACCCAGAGAGGCTTTTCTCTATGTAATCCAGACATTGTGGTTACCAGCCTTCTTTTGTACCTTTGGCCTCCTGGCTGCTGTACTTGGTTCCCCTCCCCCTCTCCCCACATGGTTCAAAGACATGACCACTCTGGATTCTCCCAGATGTGTCTGCCTCTGGCTATGTCTCCCACAGATCTGTAATAAGCTTTCTCCCCCACCATACCTAGGAGTAGTCATGTTCTTTCCTTTCCTTTTTCTTTCTTTCTTCCTTCCCTTCTTTCTTTTCTTTTTTTCATTCAGTATGAACAGCTGCCACGTATGTGCTGAGACCAGAATCCCAGTAGGACAGCCTGCTGGGCCCTGATGAAGCTGCAGAGAAACAAGCAGCCCATTGCAGGCTGGTAGGCAAGGTCCTTGGGGCGGGGCCATTCAACATGATATGAGATGGGGTGTGAGGAGAGCAGCTGTGAGCTATTTTTGTTTCTGGTGGCTACAGAAAGCAAATGGCAGAGATGGCAGTGGGTGCTCATGACGCTACCTAGCAGGAGATCCAGCTTGTTTTTTAGTATCTGCCTACCTGGGGATGCCAGAGAAAATAGAAGTTATCCAGTTAAATTTGGATTTCTGACAACCATTGTTATTGTAGTAGTAGTAGTTGTTTATTATTATTATTATTATTATTATTATTATTATTATTATTATTATT
>JADRCH010000008.1:13959897-14036623 GCA_019843965.1 Rhynchomys soricoides
TTATTATTATTATTATTATTATTATTATTATTATTATTATTATTATTATATAAGTGTGCATATATAATACTAGGGGCATACCTAGAATAATAATTTTTAAAAGCCTTAAATTGAAGTTTAAATTCACTTGACATCTTGTATTTTTATTTACCAAATCTGGCAATTTTTGCCTTCACTAGGGTTAGACCAGCCTGGTGGGGTTTAAGTCTTGTAACCAAGGGAATCTCTAAAGACTGGTGGTTGGGTAACTGGGGCTCAGAGAGAACTCATCAGGCCCAGGGTTAGAAGGCCAGCAAATCACAGCAGTTGGAAAGAAAGTCAAGTTCATGACTCAGGAAGCCATGATCTTCTGTCTCCCAGGCTCCCAGGAATGCTGGACCAGGGTTGGAGGGGAACAGCAAGTGGAGCACAGATGGGGATCAGGGCACACAGCTGAGGTCACTGAGGCAACATCACTTTTCCAATATCATCTAGAGGCGGAGAGGTGGCTCAATGGTTAAGAGCATTGGCTGCTCTTCTAGATGACCTGGCTTTGGTTCCCAGCACCTTGTGGCAGTTCACAACCATTTGTAACTCATGTAACTCATCAGATCCAAGGGATCTGATGCCCTCTTCTGGCTGATGCAGGTACTGCATACATGGAAGGACGGGAGTAAATGACAGCAGCTGGGTCCATACATCTACTCAGGCACACACGCAAACACTTAAAGGGTTACCTATTAATACATTATCTAAATTCAGTGTTTTCAGTGATGAACCCAGAGATTTGTGCATGCCTGCCATCTCTCTACCACCAAGACCCAAGCACCCATTAATACAAGGCACAGGGCTTATTTGGCAGCAGAAGTAGATGGTAATATCATTATGAGCTCCTCCCATTTTACAGAATAAGAAAGTGAGGCCAAGAGAGGCCACAGGAGGCCAAGAGAGGCCACAGGTTTGGGATCCTCAGGAACTCAGGACACACACACACACACACACACATTTACTTATTTATTTTCATTTTTTAGCGCTCCTTGACAGGCCCCATGGAGGCCTATCTGTCCCACATTTGCTGAGTATTCAGATCTGATGCTCCTCCCATTCAGAACAAAACAATACAAAATGGGATCCTCAAAGATGGTCAGTTTTGGGCAGTTCTGTTGTTGCAGATGCCATGCTTAATGCTGCCTGCTTGAGCCATGAATCCCTGTCCCAGCCCTCCTTGCAGGGCCCTAGCAGTACCCCCATGTGTAGACCCCCCCCCCCCAGCCTCTGTTTTCTTTCTATCTTGTGGAATGAAGGATGCTAGGAAGGGAGCAGCTGACAGCAGCTCAGGGTCTCAGCAGAGCTAGAAGTTGGAGCCAGGCCTCTGGTGCTATGGTGACAGTTACTATAGAAACTCACAAGCTGCACTCAGCCAGCCTACAAGGAATTGTGAGGTTTGTCATAAGCAAGAGCCAATAGAGAAGGGGGAACCCTGGAGTTTGAAGCAAGGGCCAAGTCTCATTTTGGAGCTACCCCAATGTGTTCCTCCATCTTCCTTGCCTACCACTTCTTCACCCCAAACCCCTTTAAAGTACCACACAGTCTAGAGTGTCAAGCAGCTGGCTGGGTGCCCTGGTGCCTTCTTTACTGGACTGCTTCCTGGATTTATCCCAACACATCTTTCTTTCAAGTACAGGACACTTGTCACCAAGAACACAGACAAACCAGGTCTCTGGACACATGGAACTCCCAGCTGGGCTGGAAGGACACTGGCGTTACAGGGACGCCACGGTAAATGAATGAGAACGTCCGAGCCAAGGAAAGACAGAAGAAGCCACAGAGGAGGCATGATTATGGGGCTTTAGGCACTGGGTGGTCAGAGAGCTAGGTCCAAAGAGTGACGCCCATTTCTCTGTGTCCGCTGCCCTCCTCACCTTCTTTCATATATTTGTGTGCTTTGTCCCTAATTGATCTACTGCTTGGAGTGGTTAGGAGCCCCTCTTGGAATAGGGTGTGGCTTTAATGGAAGACATTTGTCACCGGGAATGACTGTGAGGTTTCAAAAAGTCTATCTCCACTGCCCTCTCCCTCTCCCTCTCTCTCTCTCTCTCTCTCTCTCTCTCTCTCTCTCTCTCTCTCTCTCTCTCTGTTTCTCCGTGTCTCTCCCTCTCTGTGTCTCTCCCTCTTTGTGTCTCTCTCTGCTTGCTGCTTACAGATCAAGACTCAAAGCTCTCCGCTCCTTCTCTAGCACCATGTCTGCCTGCACACTGCCATGCTCCCTGTCAACATAATAATGGACTTCCCTCTGAAGCTGTAAGCCAGCCCCAATTAAATGCTTTCCTTTATAAGAATTGCCCTGGTCTCGGTGTCTCTTCACAGCACTAGAACAGTGACTAAGGCAGGTAGTATATTGTTAGTGACTGTCTACTGCTCACCCCAATTGGCTTTCTCCCCACAGTCAGGAATGAACTTTGATGCATTGCTGCATCCCAGGTGTTTAGGGGCCCCATTGTACCCCACAGGTCAGTAACCTCCATAAGCCTGTTCTCACTTTCCCTGCGTATGGGTCCCATGACGTAACCGCTATCTGATCACACCGAGGAGCTGAGGCACCTCAAGAACCAGGGTTCTTCCAAGTTCCTTATCTGGCTCACAGAAGGCTCAAGTTCCAAGCCCGACTCCATCCTTTGGGGTACTTCGCAGATGACAGGGTCATAGCTTGACTGAAATATTGTTCACATACCACCCGGTCCCCTTTAAATGTATACCTACAAATAGCTTTGACTCAATTCACCAAGTTGTGTAAACGACAGAACAATCCATCTGTTTCTAAATGCTCTCACCATCAAACAAGAAAACATCAGTGACCTAGCTGCACTCCAACTTGGCCTTGTAAGAGAAATGTAAAGTCCTTAGGTTGACGGTGGCTGTAAACGTAGAGCCGAAGGTGTGTACATTGGGATCTGGCCTTTCAACAATGCACTCTGTGCTTCTTGGCATGTGTGATGTGCACCTGTCACTTCTTTGAGTCAGGACTGCACTTTTCCATGAAAGATTTCCAAACAACCCGCAGACACCTGAAATTCCAGGCGAGCCATGGGGGTTTTCCAGTGTGAGTAGGGGTAAGGGTACGGGGTAGATGGGGGGTGTGCACAGATCACGCAGCCACTGAGAATGTCGAGAATTCACCAGCACCTACATCATTAGGAGCTCCTGACACACTAAAGCCACCCTGCCCTCCCCCAGAAGAGCCTTTGTCCTATCACTCTGATGCCAGTCCACAGTTGAGACAGACCCCTGGGGCCTGTAGTGCTTGAAGAGACAAATCTTCCTTCCTAGTGTCGTGGGCTCCACTGTTCCAGGTCCTCACATTCTCCTCCTGTGACTCTGCTAAAGAGCTAGGAGAGTTGTCCTCTTAGCTTCTAATCCAGCTCAGTTTGAGAATGTCTTCCTGGACAGACTCTCGTGTCCCAGCCACAGGTGGTCAGCCCAGGCCCACCAGACTATCTTACCCATTCTTCCACTGGGCCTTCTATAGGTGTGAATACTTACTGTTCTCTCTCTAAGGTGGGTTTATTTCTGCATGACTGTCAGGGCAGGAGGGAAATGCCCACCTATGTTTATTATTTTATTTTTTAATTTTTATTTTTTATTTTTTTGGGTTTTTCGAGACAGGGTTTCTCTGTGTAGCCCTGGCTGTCCTGGAACTCACTCTGTAGACCAGGCTGGCCTCGAACTCAGAAATCCGCCTGTCTCTGCCTCCCGAGTGCTGGGATTAAAGGCATGTGCCACCACTGCCCGGCTTACTATCTTATTTAAAAGGACACAACAAACAGACAATGCTGCTGAAAACTGGCCGGAAAGATATCCAGATCAGTAAGTATGAATGAGGGGAAAGCTCCCATGCCTTTGCCTGGGATCCTCCATGTTTGCCACGTGGACGATCTCTGAACTCTGTTCTTTCTGGGTGTTTTTAGGAGTGGTTGATTAAATTATTGGTTGCAGGATCAACTTGGCCTCCAAACCCATTTGCCTCCTTGGAGGTTGAGGAGTGGGGGTGGAAGCCCCAATAGTCCGATCCTGGAGCTACTTGAGGGCTGCCAGGCACCACCTACCATTAATCTTACTAGTATACAAAATCCATTTGTAAGTGAAGATCCCACTGCTGTCAGGGGCCATGTGCTGGGAACGGGCATAGGACTTCCCAGAGTAACATACCATCTCTCAGGCAGTGCCTGGGACTTTCCCTCAGATTTGCCTTCTTGTCCTGTGGAACCTCACATCTTATTTAACTGGCTTCTTCATAAGTAGCTACTCGGCTGTTTTGTGTCTCTAAATGCTGGTGTAATGTGAGTGAAGCCTTTGACACTAGTGTTCTTATTTTTAATGTTTATAGACTTGATTCACAAAGTTGGAGCCTCTGAGGCACACAGTGTGTTCATTTTACATTTGAACAGATGTCACCAAACTGCCTTCCCTAAAGCTCCCCTGGAATTTTCATCTCTCAGCCAACGAGTATCCTTGCTATGTTCTTTCTGGGCCTTAAGCTTTTCTTCTTGCTCCTGGTCACCTCTCCTAATGACAACATCTATGTGTGTCTCTGTACGCGACACGTCCAACCCAGACATCCGTTTTCTCCTTCATCTGTTGAGCTTCTACGTGGTTTTTGAGACCCAGTTAAAACATGCCCAGCTTCAGAGGGTTTCTTAATCCCCGCCCTTGCCCAATCAGCTTGCCTCCAGCCTTCCTTCTTTTAGACTCTTACGGTCCTCTCTGCCAGATTTGTCATGGGACACAGATTTCGTTTGGGTGCTGGAGAATCGCGCCCAAGCCTCTAAGCCTAGAGAAGAAATGATACATCACAATCTCTGGGCTTTCTGTGCCGGGAAATATTTGCTTATTTGCTGTCATTATGTCCAAGCTTTTCCCACAAATATTTGTTGAGTAAGTGAAGGTCTTTGTTTTAAACAAGAGACCAATGCCTGTTATTATTCAGACAGGGTAAGGCAGAGAGCCTGTGAATCGCAGAGTCTGTGGTAAAGCAGGTCAGGCTAGAGGGTACCCTGAGGGTCCTTGGCAGAGACCTTGATCACTTTGCAATTCCTAGCATTCTGACATCTTCTCTTGAGTCTCTCTGGACTCAGGCATTCAAGGTGACCTTATCAAGTCTCTATTCTGAGACAACTCCCCAAAGCAGCCACCAATTTGGAATATCTGGTCAGCTTTCAAAGTCAGATCCACTACCTTGTAAAGTCCAATAAATGTCAAAGATATGTCAAGCCCATTAACCTCGGGAGGTCTACTCAAAGAGTGGCTAAGGAAATTCTGGGTGCCAGGAGAGTTAACTCTAAAACTCTTGAACCTAAGTCATTAGGAAGTAGGTAAGGTTTAAAACTGACTAGCTTTTTGAGAGTCATGGCCCTTTCTTTTGCTGATACAAACACAGCATCTGTTAGCATGACCAGCCAAGTGATTGGTACCTAGAGCAGAATTTTACCTGCCTCTGCGACCTTTAGCTCCCTCCCTCCTCCCTCCCTTTCTCCCATCTTCCCTCCCTCTCTCTTACCCTCCTTGGCTAATATTCTTTGCACACTTGTTTTCTAACAATCTCTTATAGCAAATGTAAGCATCTGCTTGCGCGGGGGTCATTGCACCTTGCGGTGGTTAATGATGACCATCAATGTGGCAGATTCAAGAATCACCTTGGAGACAAACCTCTGGGCATGTCTGTGTGGGAGTTCTGAGATTGGATTAGCTGAGGTGTGAAGATCCTCCCTGCCCTGCATGGCCCAGTACATGGGCTGGGCTTGTGGACTGAACATAAAGAAGATGGTTAATGGATCTCAGGGTTTCCTGACTGAGTCCCCAATGTGACTAGCTGCTTTACATGCCTGCTGTCCTGTCTTCTGCACCATCGTGGACTATGCTCACAACTTAGAAGCTAAACAAACCCCAAACCCTCACACCCCCTTCCTTTAGGTTGCTTCTGTTCAGGTATTTGGTCATAGAAATAAGCAAAGGAAGTAAGAGGCTTATTGAGCCCCTTGAGAGCAATTGTCAGAAGGGACCAGTGACCTTAGCCCATACTGCTTTGACCCAAAGGGAAAGTCCCTTGGTACACAGAACCAGAATCCAAACGCAAAGCTCAGACATGGCTGGACAGAAGCCTCAGATCTGTGATTGGAGTCTCACCTCCATGCTGTGCATCTGTTTTCTCTGTGTTGGCTTTGTCAGCCTTTAGGGGTCTGCTGGCTGTCTGATAGCCTGGCAGGGAGACCATGACAAAGTCACGCGCATGGCAGATCCCATGTAATGGAAGCCTGCCTCCGCAGCCCAGGTGTTCAGCTGCAGCCCTGTGAGAACAGTTCCCCACACCCAGAGCTAGCAGATCTTCCAGGCTAGCAGATTGGCCCCTTGGCTGCCAATCTCCACATATTCTTCTCCCAAGGCAGTTGTGCTAGCTAGTTTTATGCCAGCTAGACCCAAGTTAAGACCATCAGAGAGGAGGGAACTCAATTGAGAAAATGCCTACTTAAGTCTGCAGGGCATTCTCTTAATTAGCAATCGATGTGGGAGGGCCCAGGCCATTGTGAACAGTGCCATCCCTGGGTTGGTGGGCCTGGGCTCTATAAGAAAGCAGGCTGAGCAAGCCATAGGGAGCAAGCCAGTAAGCAGTACCCCTCCATGGCCTCTTCATCAGCTCCCTCCTCCAGGTTCCTTCCCTGTTTGAGTTCTTGTCCTGACTTCCTTCAGTGACAGACTACAATGTGGAAGCGGAAGTTAAATAAACCCTTTCCTCCCCAAGCTGCTCTTGGTCATTGTATGAATCACAGTGGAGAACCTGTAGCCCCAGGCAGACTCAGCTACTGTGAAGGTTGTGATGCCAGGTACGATGTTTCCCCAAGGTTGCCTGAGACTTTGACAACTCAAAAGCACTAAGTATTCAAAGCTTCTGGTTTGAGTTGAAGCAAGTAGGGTGCAAATGACCTTTGCTTTGGAGGCATGGTCCCCTGGGTGCCAGTTTGGGGTTTCCATTCAAGAGAACCACCCACTTTAGGATCTCTTAAATATTCAGCTCTCTTTGTTCTGATAGAAATATTGTAAGATGTTCCACCTCCTCCACCACAGATAAATGATCTGCAGGGGATTCTTGTCCACCCTCTGTCCCCAAACCCTTGTCATCCAGTGGCATGGCCAGCCAGGACTGTCTAGGTTGAAAGACAGGCAGTGCCCCCCAACCCCCAGGCTGACTGGCCATGGGCAGATATGCCAGGTTCTATCCATACTTGGCTGGTTGTCTTTAGATAGGTGATGAGTCTGACAGAGTCTGATGGGGTCTGAGGGCCCCATAGCCCCATTCCAAGCAGTGACTAGACACAAAGGACACTCACTTGAATGACTTTCCTGATCTGGGACCAAGTGTCCTACAAGGAGATGGAACAGACCTGTAGGATCCATGGAGAAGCCTGTCCCTGTCCTGTATGTGCCTGGCCTCAAGCTTGGGGCTCTGTTTTTTCCCATTTTATGCCTGTTTGTAGCAGCCTCATTTAGCTTTCTTTTCTCGGTAATAGTTATTGCATGCACATATGCGTTTATATATGTGTATTTATTCCTAAATATAGCCTGCTCAGCTGTGTAATATTACTTGTATGTATGTTTTCAGGGCTGATGCTTTGGCAATAGACAACTAATTTGTGTGCTCATCCTTGGGGAAGACCACTTATGGTATTCTCAGTTTTCCTCAGTTACCTATGGTTCTTCGTGTAGAATTGAAACCTTGTTGACTTTCCCCCATCCAACTTGGCATGTTCATATTCTGATCTTTTTGATCCTCAATTGGTTGAGTCTGGGATAGAGAACTTATGGGTGTGGAGGTCTTACTGTATTTTAAGAATTAAAATTTGGATGGTGTATCATTTACCTTTCCTCTCACTGTGGCTAAAAACCTGACAGACATCTACTCAAAGGAGGAGGAGTTTGTTTGGGCTCACAGTTTTCAGGGATATAGTCGATCGCAGTGGGGAAGTCATGTCTGCAGAGGACTGTGTGAACATGACTTGTTCAATGGAACACAAAGCAGAGAGGAAACAGGAAGTGGAGCTGTGCTAATACATTTTCAAGGCTCACTGAATTCAAAAGCCACACACAACTTCTCAGAGCACAGGCAGAAGGCAGTGAGACTCTTTGCCAGAATATAAGATGAATGGCCCCTGGCCTAGCTGCTAGTAGAATCCTTGTTACCCTTTGAAACCTTATGAGCTGGGCCTCCCTCCACTATCTGCAATTCTCTCTGATGGTGGTCTTCCAAACGCCCACCAGAAGGGCCCACTGAGCTCAGCTTACAGCACCATACAGCTGCTGTAACCCAGAGTTCACACATGACCCAAGCCGTACATGCTCCGGTTTATCACAGCAACAGCCCCAGCGATCCATACCTGTTCTCTGTGTTAGTTACTTTTCACATCTCTGACCAAATACACAACAAGAATCAACTTCAAGGAGAAAGGGTTTATTTGGGCTCATGGATTAAAAGGATCCAGTCCAACGTGGGAGGAAAGAGATGGTGGCAGGTAGCTTTGTGCTATGTCCAGTGTGGCCTGGCACTGGAGCCTCGACAGGGGAACAAGGGAATGAAGACAGTTCAGATGCAGACACCCAGACTGAAAAGGGCATTGAGGGCTGGGCTCCCTCTGATGCAGCAACACCAACTACACAACACCCCAGAACCTCATCCCGGTTATTATGCATAGCACAGGCAGAGGGAGTTGGTAATCTCAGTGAGAAGTCTCTGTAGGGAAGCAATCTCAGACTGTGACCATCCAGAAGGAAGCTGCCCTCAGTGCTTTCTGTATACTCTGTCAACAGCCATGCATGGATGGCTTTGCCAGTTTCCATGGATCCGAGGCCCTGGTCCCATTCTCGCAGGACTTCCTTGTCTCTCAGCTCCTCTGCAGTGGCAGGAGCAGGTGACAACTGCTTGCTTACATCCCAGTGGGACTTGAAGTAAAGACTGGATCAGAACAAGACTAGACTATAGACATCTGGGCCCACCCCTCCCCCCATGACCCACTTTCTTCAGGAAATGCCCATCTCCTGAAGGTTCTACAATCTCTCCAAACAGTTTGACCAGTTGAGGACCACACATTCAAACACATAAGGCTGCAAGAGTCAGTCCACATTCAAACTGCGGCAAGTTTTAAATTCTCCCAAGCATCAACTGACCTTACACTCATTCTGAGTTTTATCTCTAGCCTGTATAACAGAGCCTAGGGCATTCGGTAATGATGAATCCATGAGGTGTGGGTTAATGCTGCTACTGACATCTGATTAACACCTGGTCCTGTCTCCTAGTCTCAGGCACCCCAGGAGAAAGGAGTCTCTTCCACCTGGCCCCAACCTATCCAGCCTTCAGAGAGTCAGAGGAAGCTGCTCGGTTTCCCTTCAAATTAAATGAAGCTATTTTGCAGTGCTCAGCCTTGCCGACGTCAGCACCGCCTCCTCTCTGTCCCCTAGGCAGCAGAGAATCCCTTCCTGTTTGCTGCTCCCTCCGCCATTTCCCAGGAGGCTTGCTGGTCTAAAAGGGATAGATAGCGCCACAGCCCTCAGAGAAAGATGACTCTGAAGCTACAGGATGGGTATTGCTTCCTGGCAGACATTTCATCTAATTTCTCTACTGGGAAAGCCAAGTGTCAGTGTTGAGATGTCTAGTCTCCCTGAGGAAGCAAAGTGCTCCCCAGACTACTGGTGGTAACTAGGTCTATGCCTGCAAGGTCAAACATCCATGCCACCTGTCCCATCCTCATCCCAATGTAACCATAGAAACAGGTCCTGTGGGACAAGTGAAGGCTCTTCAAATGGACCTGCTCATGGAGGAATTTGGTTCTGTAAAACCCCAAAGCACTGCAGACATGAAGCCATTCCCATGGGGCATTACTTCATGTTGTTTTAAACCCCAGTCTTAAATTTAGTCACGGTTGCCCTCAGAGGCCACAGGCATGGGGACAGAAGATGGAACTTCTTAAAGACACTGCCAAGAGGGAAGGGCTGCAGGTTCCTCAGGTAATGAAGATTGCTGTAAGGGCTGGTGAACAATGCTTGGGTGCCCATTCTGGATTGGATTGTGGACCAAACACACATATCTGCATTTTGTAGAAGAGAAAACAGGGGCTCAGAGGGGTCCACCACTTGACTATAGTGGTTTGTTTGTTTGTTGTTGTTTTGTTTTGTTTTTCGAGACAGGGTTTCTCTGTGTAGCCCTGGCTGTCCTGGAACTCACTCTGTAGACCTGCCTAGCGTCAAACTCAGAAATCTGCCTGTCTCTGCCTCCCAAGTGCTGGGATTAAAGGTGTGCACCACCACTGCCTGGCGACTATAGTGGTTTTTATTGAATTGAGTTAGATCCATGTTGCCCAGAATCCATTTCTACAAATGGCCGCAGGTCTAAGATGGTCAGAAGGTACAAGCAACAAGATCTGGAGGGAGGAAGGACAGCAGCCATCACATCACCCCTTGAGACCAGCCTTGTCGTAACAGCATGACACAGACAAGGCAGAGTGTCCAGAACCTTTGTTGCTGTTTGCTTCATGTCCAGTTCCTTTCTTCAAGATGCTCGTAGCAACTATTGAGACTGAAGATCCAAGATGTTTCTTCACAAGCTCCCCCTTTGAAAAACCTCTCAGTCACCAGGATTAACTGGCTGGTGTCACCGTGATTCCTTTATTCCCTGCCTCAGGTCCTTCTTCTCCCACACTGGTAAAGCCAAATTTCAATAACCAAGTCTTTATTAAACATCCTTCTTGATCCCTAGTCAGTTGAAGCCTGGATGTCACCTTGACCCCAGGCACAGCTGCTAAGGGATGGAGAGTCCTTGGGGTCCACCAAGTTCTTTACAGAAGATTCTCCAGAGGGTCAAAGGATGAAGAACAAGTTGGGTGCGCAGTGCTGTGGCAGATTGCAGATGACACCAAATGGAGAGAATTCAGCTTTGTCTTCAAGGGGACTTTTGGTTATTTTAGAGATAAAAATGAGACACAGCCCTTTGAGAACACACATGCACCCGGGTTGTTACCAGCAGAAGCAATGCAGGTTAGTATACAGGTAGCCCCCCCATGTCTGCTAGTTCCTCATCCATGGAATTGGTCAAATGCAGGTGGGAAATAATAAAAAATGACCTATGTGTGGACTTTTTCTTGACTGTTCTCTAAATGAGACCACACAGATATTTACATAGCATTGATATTATGATTTAAAGCTCAGAGTAAGATCTTCATAGGTTATATGTAAACACCATAGCATTTAATGTAAGAGACTTGAGCATCTAAAGATTTGAGTTGTCACAGGAGGAGGACTTGTGCTACTGAGATATTATGTATTTGAATAGGCTTCTGCATAAAGCACAGTGCCAAGCCCAGGAGGTTGCAAAGGTGAAGTGGGTTTGGCCTCATATTGGCCTAGCAAGGACAGCAACTATGGAAGTGTGCGCCTGTGTGGCAGACAGTAGCTGTGGATGTGTGGCTGGCATTCAAGCCCCCCCCCTTTTCAGGAACTTATTCTACACCTCCACATGGTCTGGGGTACCCTTCACTGAAACATGGAGAGCACTTCATGCATGGCATAGTCGACCAGTCCAGCATTAACCTTAAGGGCTCCTGGAGCTCTGAGAAAAAGATGTGTTATGGGGTTTGCAGCCCCAATAACATGGGAGCTTGGAGTCTCTGGGACTTGCCACCTGGAAAGAGGCTGACCCCTGGGTCACTGAAGAGTCTTGGGCTAGAGGTGGAGAGAGCTGCCCACTGTCCTTAATGCTGGCCCTGGGAGGAACTTAGCTCCATCAGGCAGGAGGAGCAGGACCTCCCTGTGGTTCCCGGAGTCCCCTGAGCATTTTCCCATGTCTGCCAGCATGGCATTGGTCCCCAGCAGAAGGATCAGCTGATAACTCTCTGCCTCTCTCAGATGCTTACCCAGGGATCAGGGAGGAAGATGCATGCATATAAGTCATTATTACCACCAAAATGGTGGACAATGAGATGGGCTCAGGCTCAGGCCCTGTAGGAGGGCAACCGCAGAATACAACCTTTAAGGTTTATGTGGTAAAAGCTTGGTCTCCAGCAGGTGGGGGGACCTCCAAGAGGTTAGAATAGTGGAGGTATTCAGGTCACTGAGTGTGCCCGAGAGGGATTGTGGACCCTGTTCTCTCTCTATTACTACCTGGTCATGAGATGTACAGTTCCCCCCCACGCCCACAGGAAACACTACCCACAATGATATGCTGTCTTTCCAGAGGCACAAAGCCATGAGGCCAGCAGATCATTGAGATCTCCAAAACTGTGAACCAAGCCAACAATTTTCTCTTTGTGAGTTGGCTATCTCAAGTGTTTTCAGGTGATGGGCACACCAGGTACTCATCAGACTGTCACATGTGTATGTGTATATCGAAACACTACTCTGTACCCCATAAATATATGTAATCACAACATGTTAATTTTAAATTGGAATCAATTTTTAGAAGAAAAAGGAACAATGCCTACTGTGGGCAACTGATATCTTAGAGGAATGGAACGTTCTGGTTTTTCTAAAGAAGCCAGAAAGAATCAAACCCTTTGTCTCTCTGGCAGCTGCTGACAAACCATCAGCCCTGTCCTTACTCATTCCTAGATGTCGGGGATCTTTCTTAGTGGCCTCTCCTGGCCTTCTAGGGTCTAGGAGGGTGGTGGCCACAGTGCTAATTCCTGGCTTCACAGGCTTTTGAGAATCTCTTGGGAAGCCAGCATGCGGGAAGTACCAAGCTGCTGCCTGGCTAAGAGCAGCAGGTTTTTGGTGGGAGACCTCAGTGTCTTCCAAACAGCTGGCCTTCTTTGGACCAGTTTATTTCAATAGCAACTTAAACTTACTGGTGACAGGGGACCTTGCAGCAAGCTGAGCCCAGAGTAAAATCATTGTACCCCATCCATCCCAGAGAGTCAGCCAGCATCCCCCTCTCTATTCCTGCTCTTTTCATTCAACATTTTGGAAACCCCAGAACTCCATCCTTCCCAGTTCCATGACCCCATCATTGTTACACATTTTAATGGTGTCACATCTACACAGGCACTTGACAGACATTTACAGCAGGTCTGCCACAAAGAAAAAGCTGGGGGGTGGGAGTGGAGGCAGTATCTACCCTACTGAGACTCCAATGGTCATATCAAGTAATCCCAGAACCAAGAACTTGCACAAACTTTGATGAGCAATAAGAAGGGAAAGAGTCATGTATCAGGAAGGGGAAAACATGGCATCTGACTTAGTCTGGTTGTCAGTGGGTCACCAGGTAAGTCTGAGTGGATTCTTAGGGAATATATTTAACAGGGAGCCCCATGATCTGGTTTGCAGAGTCCAACTGTGGCAGGGCATGACCGTGCAGGGGTTCCTCCATCTTGTATCCTTGCTGAGGCCATTTCAGATTTGACTAGAATTTGATCTCCCTGACAGCAACTCCTAGGGGAAATTATCCTACTCTATTCCAGGAACCCAAGGTCAAGATGCCCCAGCTGACTTACCTTAGGTTCTGTGAAACTGCAGGCTTGTGCAAACTTCCCTCTCCAGCTAGCTGCTTATCTTCTGTTAAACTGCTTGCTTGCATAAAATCTCCCCTGTAGCTGCCAAGAGAGATACCAGAATGTGGTTTTGCCTTTAAAAACTCTTTACCCTAAACACTCAGCTTTACACTTGGATCCTAAATACCTGAGTATAGTCTCAATGGGATGGAATAAAAACTTTCATTTGGCAATAGACTGTGTCTGAGTGGTCATATCTGTTAGGTCATCCCCGTAACTAAAGCTCTCACTGTCTTCCTTACTAGAAAATGTAAAGGTAGGTGCACTCTGGCTTACGTAGGGTCAGTGGGGGACTATGATAGCATGCCAAGAAGAGAAGGCATGTACTGGCAGCAAAGATGGGCTGAGATATGGGTGGCCCTCGCTATATTAAAAGAAGCTGGTGCAGTTTCAGAGAATGAATGTGCAGCTCTGAGGCCTGTCAGTGTCTGGCTTATGTACCTGGAGCTGGTGGTACCCCTGAGATAGGGAGTCCTGGGTGAGAGGTACTGAAAGCAGACATCACAGAGGGCAAGAGAAGGAGATTTCATATCCCAAAGCCTTTCTTTCAGCAGACAGCTTTCTGTGCTACAGGTTCAATGCCTTTGCTTTTGACCAAACACCTCATGAACACAAGGACCAAGTCAAATGCCACTTAGACATATGAAAGGAGAGGGCAGGGCTGACGTCCTGGGAGGGGAAGAGATGGTAAAAGCTTGCAGGGCTTGAGCATGAGAGTCACCCAAGCATCTGGGAACAAAATGGTAAGAAGTGAGAGCATGAGTGTGCCTATCTCTCTGTGTCTCTCTTTGTCTCTCTGTCTCTGTCTCTGTGTGTGTGTGTGTGTGTGTGTGTGTGTGTGTGTGTGACATAGAGAATATATAGAGAGAATAGAGATAATGTGTACAGTGGAAATGTGTATGTGTGGGGATGTGTGAATGTAAGAGAATATGTGAGAATGGGGGTATATAAGAATGTTAGAGAGAGTGTGTGTGTGAGAATGTGTGTGAGTATGTGTTAGTGTGTGTGAGTGTGTGAGAATGTGTGAGCATGTGGAAATGTGTGAGTATGTGTGAGTGCATGAATGTGTGTGAGTGTGTGTGTGAGTGTGTGTGAGAGTGTGTAAGAATGTGTGGGAGTGTGTGAGGGTGTGTGGGAGTGTGTGAGGGTGTGTGGGAGTGTGTGAGAGAAGGCATGAACTAGACAGCTGATCCATGTGTGAAGGCACAAATCTGAGAGAGGAGACAAGAGCAGAGTAGTTAGGCTAGCCTGGCCCACGCCCATGCTGGTGCATAGAATGAGAATGGCCCCCATAGGCTCATATGTTTGAATGCTTGATCACCAGTGGGTGGAACCGTTTGGGAAGGATTAGGAGGTGTGGCTTGCTGGAAGGAGTATGTCACTGGCAATGGGCTTTGAGGTTTGAAAAGATTCATGCCATTCCAAGTATGCTTTCTGCCTCCTGCTTTCAGTTTGAGCGGTGAGCTCTTAGCTATTCCTGTTGACATGCCTTCTCTTTGCCATCATGGACACTAACCCTCTGGAACAACAAGCCTAGAGCAAACTTTTCCTTCTGTAAGTTGCCTTAGTCTTGGTGTTTTAACAATAGAAATACAACTGAGATAGCCACTATCTCCTGTGGAGCAACACTGCTGTGTGAGGCAGAGCCATGGACTCTGGGCTCTTGGGAAAGCCTGTCACCCTGAGCCTTGATGAGGCTACAGCAGCTCCTGCTCTATTGGGTTTGCATGAAGAGTTAGGTGACTCATAAATTCTTCCTAGAACCAAGCACACAGAAGTGGGAAGGTCATTAACACTTGTACCCACACTCCCTCATTCCCAGCAGCCCTGCTGGAACGTGGGTCTCATGCTCCCTTTGCATTGAATAGTATGTTTCAGTGGTCAGCATCATCCCAAAAGCTCTGAAAGACTCACGGTGGAGGGAGACTTTGCCCACAGGTATCTTTCTGGTACCTAGCACAGGTTGGCACAGAGTGAGATGCAGCAAGCATTATAAATGAATGACTGATCGTGAATCAGTAGGTTTTTCTCCTTCTCTCCTCTCCCTTCCCCACCTTCTTCCCTGTTTTCATTTGACTTGGACCCCAATAGGAGGGTTGGTCCTTATGTTAGGGTTGGCTGAGCCCACTGGTAAAAGAAAGTTGTAGTTAGAACCTGGACAAGAAGTAGAATTACTAAGACAGGCCCGAGGTTCTCTTGGACTACGTAGCATGATTAATGTCTACCAAATAGCTAGCACTGTGTCTGGAGCAGCTAGGGACAATCTGGGCCCCAGTAGCCCTCACATGGAGCCAGCCCTCAGAACACAAGCAACAGTGAAAAGCAAAGTGTTTGTTTGTTTGTTTCCAGCTTAGCTACATTAGGAAGAGATAGAGGTCAAGTTCTCTCCCCCCAGGTCCGTCGTTGGAATCTTGAGATGAAGTTTTAGTTGAAACAAAGAATAAAGACTTAAATAACTGAGCAGCCCTGGCAAAGGTCAGGTCTCACCATCACTGAGCTATCCTTGTCTCTGCTCTTTCTTGCCTATTACCAGGCAGTCTGACAACTTGTCAGCGCTGAGTGAAATGTCCTTCTGGGGACTAGAGCCCCCTCAGCCTGTTCCTTTTCCCAGCCTGAGGCTCCTAGGGCAATTTTAATTTCTTGGGATCCACTACCTCAGTATTCTGAGAGCCGAATGTGGGGGCTTGTGTGTCCTGTGTGTCTCCTCATTCCCACCGTGGTGGGTTTATAGAATGTTCTTCTGTGTGTGTCGCTGGATGCCGTCACTTTCCACGCCTCTGGACTTTTTGAGAAATGTCAAAGAGCTAAGAAGTTCATGTAGGTTCTACAAATAACATGGATGCAAGACAACTTGTCTGCCCTCTGAGGTCCTAAATACTGACTGTGGTGTGAGACCTGGGATCCTTGTCCTCTGGGCTAAGCCCTACTGTATTTTCTGAAGCTGAGGTTGACACTGAGGCACCAATATAGGAAACAAGGGGCAGCGAGCAGCTTTGCCCCCTCTGTATGTCCACTCTCTTTTCTCTAAGAAATTGCTCTCTTTAAACAAAGAGAAACATAAGTTCACCCAGAATGGGCCGGCCCATGCTAAGAGGTCTGTCTGCAGGAGAGGGGAGCTCACTGAGAAGCTGCATTTGTCTGAGGGAGACAGAGAAAGCTTTTTTTTTTTTTTTAGCTGGGGCACAGAAAAGAGGTTAAGACAAGCTCATTGCTTAGAAATGAGAACAATACAAAAGCCATGAGTCCACCTGACCCTGGCACGGCCATCAGCGTCCACTCCTGGATGTGAGAGCTTGGCACAATTATCCTCCAGATCACGATGATTCCAGGGGACAGCGTTTTCTGGTTTTGCCCATGACTTCCATTTTCTTGTTGCTGACAGAGCTGTCTTTGTTGCTCTTCCTCTTCTGAACGCCAGCTTCTGGGAGTGGCTTATAAAAAACTGGCCTCCCCCAAAGGCCAACGGTCAAATGAGGCAGCCAGCTCATCTTAGCTGCTTCCGTGAGAACTTCCACAACTCATGTGGCTTTTCTTTTTTCTTATTCTTTTTTTCCTTTCATTTTTTTTCCCTTGGAAATGGGCTTCATGGCTACGGTAGGCAATTAAATTTCAAAGCCGGAGAATGCCCGTGTACTCTGCCAGGAACTGCTGAAGCAAGCAGGCCAGGCCGCGGGCTTTGAATACTTGGCACGGAAGTGGGTCCTCTGATACATGCAGCCTCTCCCAGGATGGGCTTCCCAGAGGAGTGTGTTTGTCTTTGTTCTGAAAGGGGAAATCCAGTTCCATCCCAGCACTAGCTACACGACAATCCCAGAGCTAGGTGGCACCTCCTTTCCAAAGCTGGGCGATTGCCTGGTTTGTTAAATGTCACAGTTGGCACGGTGTTGGGAAGGGTCGGCTTCCAGCATGCAGGTCAGTTCTCAGACCTGCCACTCAGCTCTCCTTAATAACCCCAGTCTTTGGAACACTGCTATCTCTTAGAGAAAGAGGAGCCCTGTGTTCCTGACCCAGCCTTCTCATGCTGCTGACTGAATCACGGGGTTTGGGGCTAGCATCTAGTTTCCAGAGCTGCTGTGAGCAAAATGCTAACACTTGTTCCAGAAGCAGGCTGGTGCCCTGGCTGTAATTCTAGACTGGGAGGGGGGGCACTGGAGAGGAATCCAGGCTTGGTAGATTGTACACGCACGAGGCAGGCCAGAGGCCTGAGCCTTCCTGCAAGGGAAGGGATGTTCGTGAATGAGAAGGTCCTAAGAACTCGTAGGTGCTCGGATAAAAAGTGGGACCGGATAATGTGAAAAGAAAAGGCTGGAGGGCTTCTCTGAGGGGGTGATGTTCTAGGCAAGCCCTCCTGGGACCAGGGGCCTGTGGTTCCTTTAGGAACGGCACAGAAGCTGGAAGGGGTTAGTGAGCAGCAGCAGTGGAGAAGTGGGAAAGAGAATGTTAGTTAGTCTGAACATTCTGTGATAGCCTTAGAGGTAGGAGAAGAACTAAGCTGGCTTGTTTAAAAGTCTCTGGTTTCTTGGTAGGGAGATGATTGGAGGAGGCGGGACCACTTGCAGAAAGCTACTGCAGGTCCTCACTGTATCGCTGAAAGGCAGAAGGCACAGTCGGTGAAAGAACCTGGGCATCCTTCTCTAAGCCGTTCTTGCTATGCCAGAGGCACTCTGGACACTTACAAGAATGGAGGTGGCTGTCCACTCCTGAAAATCTCTGTTGCAACCTGGAGAATGCTCTCCTGCTTGGGAATGCTTGCCTATTTTACAGGCGGCAATACCAGAGCACCCGGAGGCCACTCTCACCCGGCCCCCGGCAATAGTCTGTGTTACTGGTGTAGGCCGAGTTCCCCTTCAGGGCAGGATTTACGAATGTGTCCTGAAGAAGAGAAAAGCATTTCTCCTTTAGCACCAGCCACTGCAGTATACCCACAAGCACGTTAAGAAAAGTGTAAAATACTTAGTTGGCGTAAAACAGCAACGAGAGAGCTATGTAGGTATGTGGAAAACGGAGGAGAAATGGCTCTTGAGCCTTTGCTCATTCTGAACATGGAGAGTCAGCTGTGAGGGACGGACAAACACATCCAAGCAGAGTTTGCCAGGCAGGTCTCAGAAAGCACCTCGTTCTGTGTCTGAGGTCTCATTCCTTGCACGCTGACTGCGCTGCAGTGACCAGCCAGTGACATCAGAGCACTGTGTGCAGTCAGAGCCAACCCCACTGCAGTGTCCACTTAAGGGGTGAAAGGTCACATGGTTGCTTACAACAGGGTGTGGTGTGTAAGGCAAAAAGCGCAGCACCCATGCCTGGTTTCAGGGATGCCCTGAACATCAGACCGTGAGCTTGATGCCCAAATGCCTATATAAATTGTCACAGATGAATTTAAAACACTTCAGGGGTCTGGAGTGATGACTCTGTGGTTAAGAGAACTGGCTGCTCTTCCAGAGGACTCTGGTTTGGTTCCAGCACCCACATGTGGCTCACAACCATCTGTGACTCCAATTTCAGGGGATCCCACGGCTTCTTCTGACCTCCATGAGCGCTGCGTGCACAAGGTTCACAAGCATACAAGAGGACCAAACGCTCATACAAAACAAAACAAAAACCAAACTAAAACAAGACAAAAAACCCGAAATAAAAAACAAAACAAAACAAAAGAAACAAATAAACAACAAAACCAACCAAAAACAAAGCAAGTCAGAAACTTACGCCAAATGTATTTCACAGAATTCCAGAGTGACCATCAATTACTTGAGTCTGTATCCATGGAGTCAGCCAAGTGCAGAGGGAACATACTTAGGAAAAACCAATTCGTTAAGCTGTGCAGTCTACCAGTTATTTACATAGCATTTACCATGTCCTTCCTCAGTATTGTCAGAATCTAGAGGTGAGTTAATGAACAGAGGGGTTTGTGTGCAAATACCAAGGCAGGGCAGAAAGGCAGAGTACAGGGACATGGGAGGGCAGAGCCCTAGGCCTTAGAGAATGGTTTGTTTTCATGGCTGACAGGGCCAGGAAACTCGGAACACCGATGATAAAGCTGATAAATGCCTGCAGAGGCAGCATGCGCTTCCCTAAGTGATGTCACAGGTGACAACTGGACTGTTCTTACTTGAGTTGGTGTGGCCTGTAACCTTGAGCTTGTAGCTCTCCTTCCTAAATACAAAGAATAAGCCTCATAAACCCCCTTTACATCTCTGTTTGCAAAAAGACATTCTTTACCCTTTAAATACTGTTAAACACCACACTCTGTAATCAATGTAACTTAAACCACAAGATACAACATATGCCCATGGTAAAGACACTCACGGATTCGTTCCTCTAGGTAACAGACACATGAGTTATGAAAGAGGCTATACATCTAATTTTTTTTCTGGTTTTTAACTCTGTCATTGATTTTTTAATGCTTTTTTAATGTGATAGACCAGTGCATAAAAATGTAACTGATATGGAAAGTGTAGAACTCATGCAATACCCTAGAATGGCTATTCTAACGATAGCTGTTCATTGAGGTGGATAGACTTTGATATGAGAGAGAGAGAGAGAGCATAGAATGTCACAGTCATAGGTGAACAGGGGACTTAACTGCTGTCCAGCCAAGGGCTGTGTGTCTATGTGAAGTGTGAACAACATAGGGAAGTTCAGGCCATGGAGAGAATGCTGCGGTATCGAGAACACCTGCTGGGACCTTGGCAGGAAAGCAACTTCACACAAGATTCTGCAGAAGAGCTTTGGACTTCAGGCACAGACTTAGAAAATGAAAAGAACAGTGCAGTTTGAGGTACCAAGCAGTTTATTGTGGTGCTTGTTAAGTTTGGGTCACAATGGCCAGCTCCTATCCTCTCACGAGGTGGCAGGACACTCTATGCCATGTGATTTAGTCTGAGACAGCCTGAGTGACAAGCAGTACAGAGGAGCCAGGTGCTGGGTAAATTAGGGGCCGTGAAGCCACAGCATAGCACAAGAGAGCTGCAGGGGTTTAGGGGAAGCTTGGCTTGATTTCTACAGACTGTAAAGTTTGGCCTCTGAGAGCAACCAGTGTCTCAGAGGCAGGTCCATGACTTAACAGAGACAGACAGCTTCATCCCATTATCCCCCAAGCCTGGGTTCTAGGTACATACTGGGGTCTAGAAGGCACTTGCTGACATCTCCTGGTTCTTGTGTCTCAGAACAAAGACCGGAACTGGTGACACATGGAAGATAGTTTATTCACTCAGCAGAAGGTGCTCCCCAGAGCGGAAGTGCAGGAGAGCTCGGGAAGGTCTGAATCTAGGAAAACCCTTTATAAGCTGAGCCATGTGTACATGAACCCTTTTCTATTGCTTTTAGAGGCTGCAGGCTTAGTTTTGTTACAGGTTGGGACAAGCTCTCTGCCATTAGGTTCTCTTGCATGTTAATCTTGATTCTGCTGGGACCTCTCAGCTGGGCCCTGTTCTCTTACATCACCTTGAAAGAAGAAGTTCCTACCTCTGTCTCCTGATCCGTTTCTGCAAAGGTAACAGACATTAGAATCTCAGGACCCAGCAAATAAGCATCCTGAAGTTTCAGCTTCTGTTTTTAAAAGCTACTGGTTGGAAGGAATAGGGCTATACTTAGCGACCTGCAAGCCTGCTGGTGTCTACTTGGAGACCTTCCAAGGCTAGACCTCTCCCTTTACTCAATTCTTCTCGATGTGATCACATTGAATAAATCTCCCTTTTCTGCTTCTCAGCATTCCTCAGCATATCCGTGGTGGCCGACCCTCTCATTGAGGGTTGCCAGAACCCAGGCTTTCCCCCAATGGTTGGTTACAGCATGGGGACAGGAGGTACTTAAACTCTGCTCTGAGGCTTGGGAAGAGCTGGGTGGCTTTTTAATATTTGTCACCATTTCCCACTCTGTTACAGGAACATGAACCTACAACTTTAAATTGTTCTCCGGAAGCATACTGCCATTGGGGTTTGGTGATTATTTAAGCTGCATTCAGGAAAGGTGTACGTGATAAAGATTTTTAATCTTGTTCTTTTACTCTGAAAAAAACGTGCCAGGTCACAGGGCAGCTTAGTTTTCAAGATGAGCAGAGTAGTGACTCTGCTCTGGCAGGAATGTGTGTTTGAGGTGATTATTCTAAAGTAACTCCCCCTTTGCACACTAGACCGCTGCGACAGTTGGTCCCCGGGAAATTAGAATTTCCCCAGAAGCCTCAGTCTGGAAGCCGGAAGCATGGTGCATGCCAGAGGGGGGAATGAGAGTTCACAACGTTCTGAGTATTTGTCAGACCTTGTCAGACTGTTTTGAAAGACCAGAGAAGAGGCAATGACGGACCATGATTGGCAGACTCTCACTTGACCAGGACTACTGAAGTATGGATCCCTCTTGCCTCCATTAAAACCATCACATCAGGACCCCAGTGATAGACTCGGGGATGGAGGGGTCTGTGGGACTTGTTTCTCCTCCTACATTGGATAAATCTCTTTTCTCTGTCTTTCAATATGACCTGTATAATTGGCCTCTTGAGAACAGGTGGCTGAGACTAGTGTGTTACGATCTGAGCTCTGACCCCAACAAATCTGGTAACAGAACCATCCAGGACTGGTTTGCACTGTGGCACAGACTTGAACCCTGGCACTGCCCCTTACCCAGCGAAAACATAGAGCGCACAGCATTAGAAAGTCAGAACCTCCAAGTTGCCTCTCACTGGAGATCCTCAGTGGGTATCAGAAATGCCGGTAGCACATCTCCAGTACACAGGTCTATTAATAGTTGGTGCGGCTGCCTCTTGTAGATCCCTGGGCAGCTCTGTTATTCTGTTCTGAGCACCTCTGAGTCCTCACTCTATCCCGTTTCCCCCTCATTTCTTCTCCATTTCCCACTGTCTGTCCAGCTTGTTTGTTGTCTGCCCTGCCTCTTCTCTTACTGTCGGCAGTACACAGAGGGCAGAGGAGTGGCAGTGGGAAGTGAGAAGCCTCACCCCATGAAAGAGTCTGAGGCAGCTTGTACTGTCAGAGGTCATTATCACCTTGGTCTGGAAGCAGCCTGTTTACTAAATCAAAATAATGACATCAGTCAGATGTCAGCAGAAAACAAATGCCCAGGGTTTGGACAGAGAGGGATGGAGGGTTTCTGAGAACCGTTCCTCCCAGTTCTGTATTACAAAAGGCCCCATGATTCAGCAATACCTTACGAGGTCACTAGACAAATGCCAGGCTCCGGCCCATTGCTCTTCTTGGCCTGGTTCCCGAGGCTGCCAGGCCTTCCATCCCATTCCCTCATCCACCACCCTCTCCAGCCCAACTTGAAGCAGAGGATGTGTAGGCATGTTAGAAGGTCTTTCTTCCACTCTTTCCCTATCTGTGACAGAAAAGAAGGCCTGTCCCTGTGTCAGAAAGCAATCCGGGATCACTATCCTCCAGCCAAAGACAGGAAAGGCAGGGTGCTACCCAGAGGCATCACCTAGGACGATGGATGGGACTGGATTCTGTGCAGAAAACCACAGGGAACAGTTACTGCCTTGTTTTCTACAGAATGAGATAAGGCCGGGGCAGCCTGTTCATGCTTCGGCTCAGGAAATCAGCACCTGAAATGGGAGCCTCAAGCCCATGACCCCAGATGAACTGGGCCCGTCAGGTCCTATTACATTTCCTCAATGGCTTTTCCACAATGGAGGTGAGCCTTGGGCAGGCAAGGGTCCCAAGTTTCACCTCTAAGTTCTCCTAACATCAAGGGAGATTCCATACGCTTTAGGAATTTTTCTGCCTGGCAGTTTTCTGGATAATTCCTTCCAGCCCAGAAGTCTGGTTGTTACCAGAGTTGTCATAGTCAGAGCTTGGGTCCTGGCAACCCTAACATGCTGGCTCAGCCACTGGTCCTCAATAGGCCCAAGGTCAAACAGACAGGCAATAATAAAAAAAACAGGAAGACAACATGTATTCAATGTGGCCACATTAGAAGTAGGACAGTGACTGGCCCCTACCAAGTCCCCCTTTGGGGTCCTGACAAGAAGCTGAGGATTAAACAGAAGGTGAGAGGTGTGAAATCCTGGACAAGTGGGGTCCCATCCATCATGGCATATCATTGTCTCATCTCTGGTTGTGTAAGATGCTCTGCCACGTGTCAGAACTGAGTGAACTCTCTCCCTGGAGACAAGCTCCCCCTCTGGCCAGCACTGATCTTCAGCCTCTCCCCTCTTCCTTCATCCAGACTGAGACTCCTGGGGGACCAATTCTTGGGGAGCATTGTTTCACCAGCCTGATATCTGAGCATCTCTTTAGAATCCTTGGTTCCTGCCACAACAGCTAGTTACAGCGTATACACTCAACGCTTCTGCTTGCCCACCATGTCAAGTGCACACAGGGAGACCCACCCTGCTCCCAAGGAAGCCTGGTCAATGGCAGAGACTATTGAGCTCCCTGCAGGGACCAGAAAGACAGCAGAAACATGAAGTGAATGGACTGGGAGATGCTAGGGGATGGCAGATGCCATGGGAACAGAGTGCACATGCTGTCCAGGGATTGATGAGCTACTTAGCCTCAGTTGACTGTTACTATGTCAGAATGACTCTGGGGTTTATTTACCTTAGGTTTTTAAGTAGAGCCATATATCTGGTGTGTGTATGCATGTGCGTGTGTGTGAGATGCACAAGAGTACATTTGCACAAATGTGAGTGTTCATGGAGGGCAGAGGGCAGCTCTAGGTGCCATTCCTCAAATACTATCCACCTTTACAATTTTTTGGTTTTTTCTTTTTTTCCAGATAGGGTTTCTCTGTGTAGCCCTGGCTGTCCTGGAACTCACTCTGTAGACCAGGCTGGCCTCGAACTCAGAGATCCGACTGCTTCTGCCTCTCAAGTGCTGGGATTAAAGGCATGTGCCACTACTACCTGGCTAAAAATTTTAAATTTATTAGTAACACATGGATGCATGTTGGATATGCATGCTGTCGCATGCACGTGGTTATTAGTAACACATGGATGCATGCTGGATATGCATGCTATCGCATGCACGTGGAGATATGAGGGCAGTTATGTGGAGTTGGTTCTCTCTTCCACATTTACATGGACTCTGGGATCAAACCCAGAATGTCAGGCTTGAGTAGCAAGGACCTTAAGCTAGGGCTATCTTGCTGGCTCCCATCTGCATTTTTTTTTTTTTTTGACATGCTTTCTTACTAGCCTGGAGCTTGCCCTTTCCACTAGACTGGCAGGAAAACCCCAATAATCTGTTTCTGTCTTCCCAGTCCTGGGACCGAACATCATCACACTTGACCTTTTTACAGTGGGTTCTGGGGATCCAGCATTCATGCTTGCAAGGCAGATATGTTGCAGACTGTGTTATCTCCTCTGCCCATGGTTGGAAGTTTGTGCCTTCTTTTTCTTTTTTGATGCTGCATGGGCTCACATTCTTCCCACACTGGTCCTTGCTAACAGAGTGGTCATCCTGAGCTTAGGGCATGAAGCTGGTTAAACCTCCTTGGTTTCTGTAAAACTGAGATATGTCCAGCCCATAGGGAGGCTGTGAGGGTCAGGAGGATCTGGAAGGGATGCAGAACTGTGTCTGGTGTGCTCTGTCTCCCCGGCATTCTGCCTACCACATTATGTCTCAACATGCTGATAAGGCAGAGAAAGAAGAGAACAGGAGCCTGGCTCCTGGCTCCTGGCTCCTGGCTCCTGACGCAGTCCTGTGCTGTCAGGCACAGATAAGTCAGCCAATTGCCCTCTGGTCTAAGCTATAGGATTTTGCAAAGTAACATAGGCCAACTGGGTTCTTCCTGGTTTGTGGGGACCAGGTAAAAGGGGCTTCATACTGCTCCAAATACAGACCTGGTGACTTGTAGAATGATCCCATATCCAGGCATAGGTAGCTCTCGGAGCCCTATGCCTTGTGAGCTCAGATTTTCTTATGCCAGCATCGTTAGTACCATAATAACTGATGTCACAAGAACCGGTTCTTTCTTCACTTCCCAGTTGTTAGCCAAAAGCATCTTTGCCTGGTGAAGTATGGGCAGGCTGAGTTGACCTTGATGAAACCCTGCCCAGTGGAGCACAGCAGGGTAGTAACAGCCTTTGTTTCCCCTGCCAGGCTTTCCTGCCAGCTCAGGAACATGGTTTCCCAGTTGCCTCTGGGGGTTCCAAAGCAAAGAATTTTGCTTACAGTCCAAGGAAGTCACTAGTCCCACTGTCCCTGCAGAGAGGCCTCACCTCCCCTGTGCTGGTCCTAACCCAAGTGCACATGGCACTCACATTGTTCAGCCATCCTGGGAGGCCTCTTCTCTTTACTGTTGACAGACTTTAGCTAAAGGATAGCTCTCACATCCCTTCCCTGCCCCTCACTCTGGTCTTGCAGCCCTGTTTCATAGGTCATAGTGAGGCTGCTCTCAGCACTTCCTCCCACTCCCTCCTCCCACCTTCTCTCACAGTTTTCCTGAGTTAAACTCCTATTTTAGATATCTAGTCTTAACATCTGTTCTCCCATGATAACACACTGCCTCATTCTTGGAAGAAGAGTTAAGGTTTTTTGGGGGGGGGGGGCTCAACTTAGGGGACACATTCATATTAGAGGAAACAATGCTTTCCTAGAGTGGGGACCCAGGAATATATTTTGTTTGGAGGTAGAGGCTTCTGTGTGAGAGTCTGGTTCTATTCCCACACAACATGAAGAGCCAGAGTGGCACCTAAGAGTTGGAGAATGCTGGGCTTTCCCTAGCTCCCGTCCATCTCCGGGAGGGAGGAGAAAGGGCATGTCCCATGGTAGTCTGGATGCTTGTGATCACGTGGGTGGGAACACAATGGCTTTTTCAGTGCCTTTGCTTTTTGCAAGTGAGTGAACTATTCAGAGTTCCCAAGAGGACTGTCAGGCCTCCTGCCTTTTCTCTATCCATGTAAAGAGAGGAGATCACACATTTGGCTTAGACAGTCAGGACTCAGTCTTGAGGCTGGAGTTGGGGTTGCCTCACCTGAGACTGTTGGGTTCTGTTTGTGGATATAGATGTGGGGCTTCTTGGAGAGGCACCAGGGCCTTCTGCCCTTTCTGGCTTTGAAGTTTTGTGGTCTCCCTCTTCACCTCCTGCCACGTGGGCTGCTCCTCCATTTCAATTTTTCATTATTATCTCTTGGTTCCAAAGGCAAGAATTTCTTCTTGAGCTCCTGACTAGTTGATTCCATTTGGCACCTTGCTGGCAGCTGGTAGTCACCTAATTCTTGTCCCCAGTCTTATTGATTTTGGCTTAAAAGATCACAATCGTCCGAAATAGTCAGCAGTAATGAAAGGTCATAGACTAATAACTTCTGATCTGATTTAATATTGAAAATGATGGCTGAGATCCCTCTAGTTTAATATCTGACCATATCTTGTTGGGAGCCGCCTGAGCACCCACATCCGCCATTACAAGATGGCGCCTACATTCGGCCGAGGACAAGTTGTAAACAGGCTAGTGCGCATGCACCTGGTAATTTTCCACTTCAGAATCTCAGCCTCTCTCGTGGCAGCATCTGGCCTGGTGTGCGGGAGCCAATGGGGAAGCTCCATGTCCCAGGCAAGCGCTGTGACCCATATAAAGGGCGAGTGTTCTATTGTTCTGAGTCTCCATTCGTGGCAAGCTTATGCTCTCCCTCTCAAGATGCATTAAAGCTTTACTGCAGAAGGATCCTATGTGTGCCGCGTCGTTCTTGCTGGCGAGACCGTAGCGCGGGACAATATCTGAACACAAGCCTAGTGGGTGTCCAGTCCTGGTGGCATGCTCTGTAATTGGAGACAAACAAAACAAATACTCCTCTCAGATTTAGACCACCATGGCAAAGTTGATGGGAGCGAGTCTTCTCTGAGATGGTGAGCCACTTCAGTTGTGTAGCTGAGACTTTGTGAAAAACCGAGAACACGGAAATTAAGCAGGAAGACAGTTCTGTGATTGATTAATGATGTCTGCCCAATGGGCTGAAGGAGTAGTGGCACAATTTCTGGTGGATTCTGGGCAAGAAATCTTGAAGGTCCAACTCTCTCTAATATTCTTGGACTCCTCTCTATAGTTAATGCCTGAAATTCCAACTGTCTGGGTTTCTTCTGCTGCTTTGATAAAATATCTTCACAAAAGCAACTTAAGGGAGAAAGGTTTTATTTAGCTTACACTTCAAGGTTACAGCCCATAATTGAGGAGATTTCACAGTAAAGAACAGAGAGAGAAAACAAATGCTAGTGATCAGCTCGTTTTCTTAAGAGTCCTCCTTCCTAGGGAAAGGTGCCACCCACAGTGGGCAGGTCTTTCTATCTCAAGTGATGTAGTCGAGAAATGTCCCCCTAGCCACAGCCAAAGAGCTGTCTCCCAGCTGAGTCTAGAGTGTGTTGGCAGCTAAAACTAACATTCACAGCAACCTAGCACAGTCAAGAATCTGGACTCCAACAGAGTTGGACCCTGGGTTCCTGTCTCTTTAAATATGACATTGCTTTCCTTGTAGGGTTCCTTAGGCAGACAGAGCCAGAATAAAATCTTGGCTTGGATTTCTTCATAAGATGTGCATTTTGCATTATGCTTTATAGACAAATGAAGATGCTGATGTAGATGAGGATGTAGGTATACAGACGCATGTGTATATCAGTAAAGTCTTCCAGTATTATAATAAAACACTTTAGACAACCAACTTACAGAGAAAAAAGGTTTATTTTGGCTTGAGTTTGGAGCCAGACTGGAGCCCATGATCCAGTGGCTTCCACTGTTTTAGGGTCAGGTGAGACAATACGTCATGACAAAAGTGTGTGGTAGAGGCAAACCACTCACCCTTGTTGCTGGGCAACAAAAAACAAGAGGAGAAAACGGATGGAGATCCCACAATGACATTTAAGGTCATGGCCCCAGTGACACGCATCATCCACCTGTCCAAGTTTCCATTCCTCTCAACAGCACAGCTGTTGGGGACCAGGGCTGTAACACATGTCTCTGTGGGACACTGAACATCCAAACTACCTCTCGATGCAGATATAGATTCATGCCACACGTATGCACATGTGCATAGACATCCTTCAGGCATCAAAAAGCGTGAACAATGCCTTCTGATTGCTCAGCCAACCAACACGTACATTGCATTGTCTGTTGTGCAGTGAAGTGTGAGGCTTTACAGGGGACACAACATCTAAGGACAACTTGGAGCCCAGGATCTTAAATGGTGGCACCCTCTGAACCTTTTCAGGAGCCACCCGAAAATTATGTTTAAGGATGGAAAGACACTTATTGGTAAGCTCCTGAAGGTCCATAAAGTTAGGGGCACCCAAAATAATATCATCCATATAAATGTAAAATAAAATATTGGAATCACATAAAAAGGATGAAAAGCTATTAAGCATATAATTTTGACACATAGGGGGGCTATTGGCCATGCCTTGGGGTAGGTCTGTCCACTCAAATCTAGAATCAGGCCCACCTAAATTAATGGAAGGAGTAGAAAAGACAAATTTCTCACAATATTCAGGGTATAGGGGAATAGAGAAGGGGTGTTTGAAGGGTCCAAGGAGGGATAAGGAAGTTCAAGGGTAGGATCAGACTTGGAGGAAGTCTGTCGGCTCCTAGCTGGCAGGTCCAGGCGAGAGGAGAGAACCTGGTCCAGCCGAGTCTATCTGGGCCTGAGCAGGATGGCGAGTGTTGGTGGCCAAAAAGAAACACACCAGGCTGGGAGTCTTGTTGAATCAGGAACTCAACTTTAATGTAGCAATTTCTCTTGCTTATATAGAGAAGGCAAAGTGGGTGGGCACTTAGGTATGGGGAGAGATGATGTAGGAGGCGGGGAAGGGGAAGGTGTGACTGACAGGGCCAATGGCATAGCTCTATGTCAGCAATGACAAGGTAGAGGGAGGGCCAAACAAGTCTTGCTGAGTCACTCCTATGTGGAAGTGACTGATACAGGTCTCAGAACTCGAGCCAGGCTCGGTTTTGTACCCAAAGGCCCAAACCAGAGTCAGAATGGGGCCCAAGACTACCATTTCCTGGGACCCCACCCTCTCGCCCTCCGGATAATGGGAGGAGGAGAACACCCCCAGTGCTGTGCCATCGGAGTCCAGTTCTGAGCCCTGGCCCAGAGCTGCCGCGGTCACTGCTGTGAACCTGGGGCCCCTGCACCCCACTCCTCTGGCTGGGGTAGCCCAGGCTGTATGCTGTGCTCCCCCCTGTGGGCCAGGGAGGTGTGCCCCACTGCTGTCGGTGGCCCCTGCTCCTCTAAAGAAGAAGCTGGGGTGCTCTCCTCTCTGTGCCATTGCCAGCTTGAAACCTGGGGCCCGCGGGCAGGCCCCCTCCTGCCGCCCCCCAGATGAGGTGCGGAGGGCCGTCACCATAGAGACGCCATGGCCCAGGCCCAGACTGGGCAGTGGAAGGGGACTGGCTCCAAGGGCCGTCTCCAGCTCTAGTGGCGCAGCTCCGCTCACAAACAGCGGCACAGCCCCCGAGCAGTGCGAGCAGTACAGCCGCTCGAGATGTGGCTGTGCTGCTTGCGAAGCGGAGGCAGAGGCACCGCCAGAGGTCCAACAAAGTGGACAGTTGGTATGTGCCAGTCGGTGTCACTTTGGCTGTTGAGATTCAGCAAGGAACAACTTTTGGTCTTTGATTTTCTCAAGAAGCTTGTATAAGGAGGTGGCTCAGACCATGACGGTGTCTTTTATAAAGACTTGACTCCCATCAGATTGGAGTCACATTCTCACAACTTCATCTAACTGTAACTGTCCACTTTAAGGATGTTCACACTGGGGGTTAGAGCTTCTGCATATGAATTTGGCCAGGGACATAATTCAGTCCATAACCTCAGGTCCCACGGAACTGTGTGGTTGGGTAAAAGTGTGGATGTTGTCTTCAGAGCGATGTAAGAGACCAGAGAGGGTTCTGAGAGGCACTGTGGAGGGACTCGGGTGCTGTGGAGATGGTTCTGTTGGTAAGGCGTCTGCTGTGCAAGAAAGAGAACCTGAATTCAGATCCCAGCCCCCATCTAAGAAAAAGTCAGGTGTAGCAGCAAGATGTGCCTGTAACATGGTGCTGGCGGGGTGCACAGGGCACTCCAGAAGTTCATTTGCCAGCCAGCCTAGACATGTCAGCTCTAGATTCAGTCTCAAAAAAAAAAAAAAAAACCCTATAAATTACTGCCTCCACATTCTACATGTCTGCACTCACATGTGCATGAACGCCTGCTTGCACATGTGTATCTTTGGGTGAGGGTGGAGGCCAGGGCTACAGGTGGGATGACTGGTAGTCATGGGTTGGTGAGAACTGGTCAGATCCCAATGGATTCTGATGGTGGCACTCATAAGGTTTGGGGTGCATTGTGTCACAGACTTAGTTTTGGCTTTGAGCAGCTGGTGGAAGTTAGAGTCATTTACTAAGAAGAGAAATGCCTAGACTGGCAGGAACTAACGGGTAGCATGCACAGGGCCCTGGGTTCCACCCCTGGAACCTGAACAACAAAAGAGAGAAAAGGAAACAGAAAACAGAAGAACTGGATGGGGGCGGGAGCCAGGCAGAAATCATGGTCCTGCTTGGGATGGATTCTGACATCTAGGGGACCTTTTGGCACAGAGCTAGGCCTACCAGCTATGTATGTTTGCTAGTATTTAGGAGTCTTGTGTATCAAAGCCAATGCTCGGCACTTTCGGCACATGACTGCTCTGAACCCTCAGACTCTCGACTGTGTGACATTCTGCAGGACTGGGAAGGCTTGTCACTTAGGAACGGCAGAGCAGAGGTAGACATTGAGACTTTGGAAGCCGTGACTCTTGTCTCCATTCTTCCTGGTCCTTCTGTACAGGAAGTGCTGGGCCAAGTGGCCAGGGCATAGTCAGCCTCGCCGCTGGCCTTGAGGTTGACCGTCATCCATTGCACCGTACCATCTACAGTTCAGCCTGCATCCTACCTACACTGGTTGATTGGGGCAGACTCTACACAGTGCTTACATCTTGTGCTGTGAGGACATTGCCATGTCTGTGGGCAAAATAAAAACACATATTGAAAGATTTTAGTGTGTGACTGTTCAGGCCCAACTCTTGCAGGCTCAAATTTGCATGTGTTAAAGCAAGAAACGGATACTAAGAATAAACAACTTCAATTCTCGCCAATCCTGTCTAACCAGGAAGCCCCTATATCCACGGGAGATTCTGATCTTCTCTTCAGAGGCCCCACCAAGCTGCTTTTCTACCTGTCCATGGAGTTAAAAATGCTTCATTACTCTCTGGTGATCTTTCTTAGGATCCCTCTTGAACTGTACATCCCAAACCTTTCACTATTTAAGTATGCCTGCATCGAACTATATACTCTGGTGCTGGTACTTTGAAAACTTTAGCAGCCAGGCCACTGGGACTGGGCACGGCACCTCCTCCTTACTTCCTTGGTCCTAGGCTGCTTGGAGCTGCACTGGAGAGGGGACCTCTCTGTTCTTCCTGACTCTGATAAAGAGTGCTCCAGGGAGGTAGCTGGAGAGGGGCTGTGTCAAGGGTATCAGAGGGTCCCTTCTTGAAGCTTATCATACCGGCTGCCCCCACCCCACACAGGGAGTATTGGGTCACCAAGCCTGGTGTGTTTGCATGGGTGAGAGCCTCTAAAAGTCTTGTCTCACCAGCTGATAAGGATGAGGATCTGAGTGACACAGAACAAACCAGCAAACCCCAGGGGTCCTCCACTGCACCTTTACTTCCTGGTTAGGAGCCCAGGTGAGAGTCACCCAAGATCTGCCTTGCCAGCCCCAGCTGCTTCTGCTTCCTCTGAGATTCCTGACCTGCAAAGGCAAAGGCTGTTCCTTCAGGGCTGGCAAAAATAATACGCAGGCTGGGAACATGAGTGTGACCAAAAAGGAGGCTAAAAGCAGCTCGTTCCCAACTTAGGGTTTGTGACTCAGGTTGTCTTGGGCCAAAATTTTGTCATTCTTTGTCAGCTTCTCCCTTCGAGGTCCTTATGAGACAATTCATTCTGGGTCAGGGAGCAAGCATGTATAAAGGCTAAAACATCTAAGCCTGGCCCAAACACAGCCCCCCTCCCCCCTCCCCCCACTCCACTCCAAGGTCCTCTTGTTGATCATATTTTCCTTGAATCAACCGGAGGAGAGATTATACGCCAAACAAAAGACTTTCTACTGGCAACACTAGGCCACTACTAGGACTACTAGGGTAGTCCCCTGAGAACACCCGTGACCTAGAAGATTCCATTTGTCAGGATGGGAGGGGCATCACCTCTGTACATGGGTAGCCTGGGCGGTTGGGCTCTCTCATGTGTTAGGAATGTCACGGAACCCTGGTAATGCTGACCAAGCTCGTTAGAAATGCAGAGCTTCAGGCCCTACCCACTGTGTCCACAGAGCTACAGAGAAATGCTGCTATGCCTCTGTTCTCATCACAGGGACACCTGTGCTGACTTAGGACGATTTGTGCTTTTGAAAATCTCAGGGGCACGGTGCTCTCAAAATCCATCTTGTTTTTCTCTTTACTGAGAAAAGTAGGTTTAGTTCAAGTGAAGCAATGGCTCCACTGATGCCTGCTTGCAGTAAGCCCATCACAGAGACCAAGGGCATGCCCATGAGATTAATTAGGTGGGCTCTATCCTGTCCTCCTTCATCAGCCATGTCCTCCACCATCCTCCAGGTCCTCCTCCATCCTCCATGTCCTCCTCCATCCTCCAGGTCCTCCTCCATCCTCCATGTCCTCCTCCGTCCTCCATGTCCTGCTCCGTCCTCCATGTCCTCCTCCGTCCTCCATGTCCTCCTCCATCCTCCATGTCCCCCATGTCCTCCTCCATCCTCCATGTCCTCCTCCATCCTCCTCCATCCTCCATGTCCTGCTCTGTCCTCCATGTCCTCCTCTGTCCTCCATGTCCCCCTCCATCCTCCATGTCCTTCTCAGTCCTCCTCCATCCTCCATGTCCTGCTCCGTCCTCCATGTCCTCCTCCGTCCTCCATTTCTTCCTCCATCCTCTATGTCCTCCTCCGTCCTCCTCCATCCTTCATGTCCTCCTCCGTCCTCCATGTCCTCCTCCATCCTCCTCCATCCTCCATCTTCCTCCATCCTCCATGTCCTGCTCCATCCTCCATGTCTTGCTCTGTCCTCCATGTCCTCCTCCGTCTTCCATGTCCTCCTCCGTCCTCCAGGTCCTCCTCCATCCTCCAGGTCCTCCTCCGTCCTCCAGGTCCTCCTCCGTCCTCCAGGTCCTCCTCCGTCCTCCATGTCCTCCTCTGTCCTCCAGGTCCTCCTCCATCCACCACGATATTTGGCAGTCCCAGTGACATAAAACTAATCAACACATGGGGCAGATGTGGCTGAGATTCAGTTCCTCCTAACTTGTGTTAGCTGATAAGAGATGAATGGTTTTAACTCGTGAGGAACTGGGAAAAGCCAATGTGAAGAACAGTCATGAGGACTAGTCATGGGCTAGAGCCAAATGAAGAAGGTTTTAATGGGGCATCAGACAGGTGGTGGGCCTAGGGCTGAGGGCTGGGCAGGAGTTGATGGTTAGGAGCAGGGTTAGCTGTGATCGCTGTGGTGAGCAGGATGAGGGGAGCCTGGCATAGGTCTGGGGGATGTGGATGGTGGCCCTGGGGGAGAGCGGTGCACAGCTCTGGCTGACTGAGCTGGAGGATCGTATTAAGACCTCCCTGTGGAGATGAGGTGTGCACAGCTGCCCTGCAGCCACTCTTCTTTCTGCTTCCCAGAAGTGCATCAGCCAGGGCCAAGGATAACACCAGAGCGGCTCTCTTTGTCTCAGCTACTCCCTGAGACTTTTCTTCTCCCCTGCCTCTGTGTGTGTGTGTGTGTGTGTGTGTGTGTGTGTGTGTGTGTCCACATTCATTCAGGGGTCTTCTGTAAGACTGTAAATAGGGTAATCCCAAATCTGAAAGCCCCAAATCCAAAATCCCCAGATCCACAAATCGTCCCAAACCTGAAAGGAACACTGATGTCACTTCTCAGGTGGAGACCCCACGCCTAGCCTCCCAGATTGCCTCAGTCCAAACAGGTGTGGCAAAGCAATTGGATAAAATCATCTTCAGGCTGTGTATGAGGTATATTTTGAAAAAAGTTGAATTCACGTTTAAGCTTTGGACCTTTCCTGAGGTAGCTCAACATATATGCTAATGTTTCCAAAGTCAGAAATCCAGTATTAAAATTTGCCAAATTGGGCTGGAGACACTCAACCTGAGTGTGTATCTCCCAGAATGCTTGAACATAAAATGAAATATGGATAATGATGATGATGATGACGATGAGGATGATGATGGTGGTAGTGGTGGCGGTGATGATGACATGATAATGACGATGATGGTGATGATTATGGTGAAGATGATGATGATGATGATGATGATGATGATGATGATGATGATGATGATGATGATGTAGTATAAGTCCCTTCCTCAATGCTGGTACCATGTTTCTGGACTTTCCAGACTCCAGAGCAGTGAGCTAAATAAAAGCACTTCTCTTCCTTATAAAAAAAACCTCAATCTGTGGTATTCAGTTATAGCAACAGAAAATAGACTAAGACAGGTCTGTAGATAAGATCATCCTAGATTTTCTGAGTGATCCCCACATCCCCAAGGAGACAGCAGGAGAGGAGAGGCAATGACTGTAGGCAGAGCTTGGAGCCACATAGTCACAAGCTAAGCAGTGCCAGCAGCCATGGTGGCTGCAAGAGGAGAGAAGGATTCACCCTGGAGCTGCCCAGGAGTGTGCTTACACATGCAGCCTCCAGAACCACATAGTAACAAACACCCAGTCTGTGGCAATATGGTAAGGGTCACAGGAAAGGGACACAGGGCCTGGAGAAATGGAAGCAGATGCTTCTAGCCACACCACAAGTGAGCTTGGAGTCCAGTTTTCCTGAGTCCATCCTGGATCATCCACCTTCCTGCCACACCAGCACTGAAGGATTGTCAACTAAGATTCTCTGCAGCCAGGGTAGGTTTACTGGGTCTCAAAGCAGCTTCCTCCAGAAAGGTTAGCAGCTGCCTCTAGGAAAGGGCAGCTCTCAAAGGTCATCTCTCTTCCCATCTGGGTTGCTGCCCAGCTCTGCCGAAAGACTCCCTCGCTCTTCCAAAAATAACAGTGAAGGACTGAGCCAGGAAAGCATCTGGGTTTGCAGGTGAGGCCTACTTTGAATAACTTCATCATATTTGTGAAGCAGCTGTGCCTGGCAGGCTTAGCATTTTCCTATGACAAGGCGGGGCTTAACGAACACCAAGCAAATGCAGAGAAATAAACGCCTAAGAAAATGGTAGGATCTTGAGGCTGAGAGGATTTGCCTTGATGAGGCGTTACCTTGTAATACCAACTTGTCCAGAGGCTCTGCTTCTTCCAGCTCTGTCTGAATTTGGGTTTTCAGTGGAGGATGTGGAATTATTGCTGCCTTTTGGCTGTGGGAACCAAGACATGGGTGGGTGGGTGACTTGTCTAAGGACATGTTGATAGCTGTACAGACCTCAAATCTGTTCTTCCAAGCTGAGCCACAGGTTTACACGTGGCTGTCACCTCCAGGGAGTCTGGCTTGGGGCATGCTTTCCTGTGGGATTTTCCTCCCGACTGAGTGGAATGTGCAGGAGGTTAAGAACTGCTAATCCAGGTCACATGCTGCTCAGTCACCCTCCATCCCAGTGGGGTCTGCAGCCTTGGACTTAACTGACTGCAAATAGAAAGTACTTTCGGAAAAAGTTCTCTATTAGCAAACCTGTAGCCTGTTTCCTTGACATTGTTCCCAAAACAACACAGCAGAGCAGCGTGTGTCTATGCAGCAGTCACACTGTCTTAGGGATTATAAACCCACAAGAGGTGAGAGTGCACGGGAGGGTGTGTAAGCCCCATAAACTTACTGTGCCATTATACATAAAGGGCTCAGACACTTGCGACTTGGGGATTTGTAGGATGCAGGAGCCAGTCTCCTGTGAGATCCGAAGGTTGTGCTTCCTTCTTAGCAGAACAGAGGAGCTGATTCCAGATCCTGTGTCACCTTCCTGCCTTCACCTCCAGTAAAGCCTAAGTTTCTATGCATGCTTGGAAGAAGAGCCATGAGTCCTTAAAGACCACACACGGCCAGCCATGGGCTCACCCTGGACAGATGGTGTGAGTCGGTTCCCTCCGTGGCTCACTACACTGTCCTTATTTTACAGAGGAGGAAGCTGAGGCACATAGAGGCAGCTCATTCGCAGCAGCCAGAGAATGGGCAGCCGTGGCTCCCAGGTTCACTTTTGGTCTCCTAGTGTTTGTCTCCCCTGCTGTTAAGGTTGTGATGTGGGCCTCCATCAAGGGTGTGTATGGTAGAGGTGGGGGCCTGGCAGGGGTGGGAGTCAGTGGGCAGGCTTGCTGCCGTGGGCTGGCTCCTGTGGGAACTTGGTTCTTCATAGAAGACTGTTATGGAGGGAAGGCAAGCCCCTTCCGGCTCTCAAGCTTCCTGTCTTGTGTGAACTCTGGTGCCATCAGCCACGATGTTTGGACTTTCAGCCTCTAGGCCTGTGAGCTAAATAAATATCTTTTCCTTATCAAGTATCTGGCCTGGGGCATTTTGTTACAGCACTGGGAAGTGGCCCAAGGCATTCTAGGACCTGGCTTCTCCCTCAGTAGAACCTCTGGGCCCTTCTCCTTAGCTCATGGAGTTCTCTAGCCTCCACTGAGGTAGAGGTGGGGAACACTGGGAAAGAGCATTCCTCAAACTCCACCAGTATCACTTCCGGATCACCCCCATCATTAATTTTAGACCCTTCACCTCAAGGCGAAGGCTGTTTACAATAGGGTAAAATTTGAGTGGGAAAGCGTAAGGATGTGACCCTTTGCGGAATGAGCCCCACAAAAATGGCAAGAGCCACAAGTAGAGGGCCTCAGCTTCTGTTTGATCTTCAGAGCCTCTGAGAGCACTAATGAGGAGATGCTGGGGCTCACAGCCCATGTGGCGTCCTTCAGCCTGTCACATGGCTGGGAGACAGGGAGCTGTGTTGTTGAACATCGGTGAAGGGCCAGCCAGTCACCACCGCTCTGCCCACAGAGCCATTCCGGGGGCACTGCGTCTGTGCATGGCACCTTCCAGAACTCTCACACGGGCTACATTACTGGGAGTTCTGTGCAGTGACCAGACAGTCACATCTGGTCAATTCTCCCATGTAAAGAGGCGATAAACTCATAGAACTGGGTGTGCCCACCAAGGTCGCTAGGGTCAGTAATTCCCAAAGCATGGGACTAGGGGCATGGGTGATTACCTGTGAGGTACAAGAGCAGAGGCCAGTGCACACCCCAGTACACAGGGATTTACCTATGCAGTACAAGAGCACAGAGGAAGCATTGCACACCCCATTATCAGTGGCTGAGGAAGCAACCAGGGAGGGCACCATCCCTCCTCAAGAACAACACCCCCACACCCCCCAGTGACAGGGTGAAGATGAACATCTCCAACACCCGCCAATGTTCTAGCTCCCCAGGTCCTCACCCCATCCCCACCCCTGTGAGTCTGCAGGAAGTGACAGCTCCTGGCTGGCTGACAGCACGTGACATGGTTTAATTTTCATTTCATCTGCATGTTTCTGTCCATGGTCAAAGGCATTGTCTTTCCATGATGGACATTTTCTGGTTTTGTTTTTGTTTTCTGTTTTTTGTTTCGTTTTGTTTTGTTTTCCAGTGAGGGATTTAAACGACAAGCATGAGGTCATCAACACTTCAGGGTGCTGTGGCTGTGACAGCATTGCATGTGACAACGGAAGGAGGCTGTTCCGGGGTGTTGCTGAGAGCTGCCTGTCCAGTCTGTCCTCTCCCACACAGTTGGAGAGCTTAGGAAGTCCCCCTAGAGGGACAGCGTCACTCTGTCCTGGAGACTGCCCTGTGCCTCCTCCCTACACCTTTCTTCTGCCCTGCAGAACCTCTCCACAGCCTCTACTGCTTCTGTGCCTTGGAACCAAGATCTGCCAGCTTAGATCCTGGGCAGCAGGCACCTGTTTGTCCCTCAGGGGACTCCAGCTTCTGGACCAGGCTGTCGTGCAGTCCTGCAGTGCCAACCCCTTTCGGACTGGATCCTGAGTCCCATGGCTGCACATCCTCAGTCTCTTTATCTCCCACAGAGCCTACCATGGGACAGGTGACTCATCTGTGACTCCATTTTATCCTGTGCCCCTTGAAGGCAAGTATAGACACATCCTGGGCTTGGCATCCCCAGAGCCTGGTCCCGGTCTAGAGAAGGTCCATGGTGGCATTCCATGAGCAAGAATAGAAATAATGACAGCCCAGTTTTCAGAACACCAGCTGTGTCATGTGTTATATGGTGACGTTAACTTTATGTCACCATCTCAGTAAAATGTCCCCATAGCATCAAGCATAAAACAAGACACCAACCCCATCTTATAAAGGGATGTTGACTAAGAGATCTCAAGTGTCAAGGAGCCACAGCATGTGACAGAACTGATACTTGGATAAAGGGGGCCTCCATGCTACCTTCTCCAGAAACCACGGGGGATACCACGAGGGACCCCCTTCTCTAACTCCACAGGCTGACACACAGGCCCGCTTTGCTGTTTCCTGCTAGCTCTGTTGCAGGGCACAGGCCCTGGTTTCCTAAGAGTGCAAGCAGCCTTCCCTATACAGACTTGCTAGGCAGCTCCCTGGCCCTGGGGTGGGCTGCCCCCCACAGCCCATTAGTCAGGTCCCCCCACCCCCACACTGCAGGATTATGCTGCAGCCACAGTGCTCTGGGCCCAGCTGCCTAGCTTGTGTGCAAATTTGTGCTGATTTAATTAGCTTGTTTAGTCACCGTTGCTGGTGGAAGCAGGATGGAGCTACCAAATGACATTCTGCTGCCTGTGACTCTGTAATCACTTTTGCAAGGGACATTATGGTAATATTGCACACAAGCAGGGAAGGCGAGGCCGCCAGGCCCAGCCATATGTGCATCGCAACCCCCACTTTGTGATCCAGGTCATTGAGATCCTCACCCTCTGCACACTGCAGCTGATGGGCAGCAGAGGCCTCTGGCAGCTGACCTGTCTGTCACTGGGACCCTATCTCAGAGATGATAACAGTGTGATGGAAATTCATGCTAGAGTCTTGATATTTCTTAGAAAGGAAAACCTTTGCCACTTGCTTAAGAAAATGAGTATCCTGGCCACAGCCTAAGTTCTGTTACTAGGCAACACCAGGGCACCAGCCTCAAAGGCAAGACCTTTCTGTAAGATGTTCTGTGTAAACCTTCCAGTCACCTACTGCTCCTCATCTAAAGGCTGTGGGAACTGAGGCTCCAGGGTTCAACCAGGTGTGCTTATGGCCACTCCCAAGATATGAGGATTCCAGGTCTGGGACCCCTGTGGACCCAGCACTATAGCTGGACAGGAGTTAGGGAGGGTATTAGCACTGTTAGCCATCTCCCATACACCGAATTATCAAGCAAATTCAATCAATGTTGGCCCTTGGAGGTCTCCTTTAAAAAAGGCTGCTGGTCCCTTCCCCAGAGCACCTGAACCAGTGGGTCCTTAGTAGGATCTGAGATTTGTCATTCCCAATCAGTTCCCAAGCCAGGTGGTTGGTCCTGGGGAGTACCTTTGGGGAGCACCAGTCCAGGTGGCCCTCATTGTCTGCTTTTTGGAGGCCCAGGGATGGGCACCAGGTAATTGCTACCCTATTCTATAGATGAGGCTCAATTCATCTTTCAAATGCTCCCGGCTTCCTAGCTGTGAAGGGAAGGACCTATGTCCCCAGTAGAAAGGTCACAAAGCCAAGAAGACTGACCCAAAGAGGCTGTGAGTCATAGGTCAGCTTACTTTCTGATGACTGGCTTGGTCTCACTTTGCAGTTGCTCCATGCTTCCCTGCAGGGTCACCAAATGAGTCTTAAGCTCTGAGGGTTTGGGCAGAGTGTACCACTGGGCTGGGCTTCTCTGCTCAGGGTAATGCACGCACTCGCTCTGTGGGAAAGACGGCAATAATTGATCAGATACTTCTCTTCCTTACCTGGCAGCTAAGGTCTTCCCAGGCTGGCCAGACTGACCTCCCTGTTTAACCACCTGCACTCCCCATGTCCACCAGGTGACCAGAAGAGGCACTTTCCAGGAGGTTTGCTCAGGCTGGGCCTAGGATACACTGTTCTCCCCATGTCAGTCAGTCTTCTTCCAGGCTTCCAAGAGACCCTGCTAAAGCCACCCTGCTGGGCCATGGGCAAGGCAAACATGTGAAGACGAGGCAGCTGAAACCCTGCCCCTGCTCACATTTGCAACAGCCTCCCTTCCACAGCATTCTGCCCAGACAGCCGCCAATCATCCTTTAGGCTCCTGGAGATGGTGCAGGGTCCCAGTGTCGTGCAAGCCTACACCCAAGATGCCACTATTTTCTTCTTTCTCTTTCACCTCCTTCCTTCTCTCTCCTCTTTCCTTCCCTTCCTCCTCTTTCCAACCCTCCTCCCTCCCTCCCTCCTCCCCCTCCTCCTTTCCCTCCTCTCTCCTTTCTTTCTTGCTGTTGTTAGGGTCAGAGCCCTGGCGGCCCAACAGGACGCCACTCATCCCCATTAGACAAGCAGAGAGCATGATTTATTCAGAGTAGCCACACTGGGGAGAAGAACAAATAAAGAGCCCCAATGACCCCCACTCCATCTTGGGGTTCTGACTGGAGGCCTAGGGTTAAGTAGAAGGTCAGAGGCTTGAAAACGAAGCAGTTTCGTTACCCAGTAGTCCTGCCCTGCCTGATGCCTCATTGTCTTGGCTTCAGCTCTGTAACTGTGTGAGAACCATCTCTGGTAGACGAACTCCTGCCTGGCTAGCGACATGGCCCCAGCTCTTGCTTCTCTTAGCAGAAGATGGCTCCTGAGCAGAGTCTGGTTGCTGGTCTGCATTGTCTCACTCGTGGGACAGCACATGTGTCCGTCCAGAGTATCTCCCTTGCTTCCAGGAAGGTGACACCTCTCCCTGCCCCTTATCTCCCTACTTTCCTTCCTTCCTATTCCTTTCATGTTTAAGCACAGAGAATCTGAGAAACAGACACCAAGTCTTTAGGACCTGTCACTTTTCCCGTCAGGGACAAAGCTCCTCCTCCCTCACAGCTCAAATGGTTCAGTGCCTAGGATTCCTCCAAGGCCAGCAAGAGTCCAGCTTGGTTCTCTCTCTCTCTCTCTCTCACACACACACACACACACACACACACACACACACACACACATCTTTCCCTTCTTCCTTCCGTCCTTCTTTCTCCGTGTTCCTCTCTATCCCCTCTCCATATATATTTGTCTGTTAGTGGCAAATGTTCATTTAATGTAGCTATAGATGGTAGGGACCATTGTCAGCCTTCTCACAGACCTGAGGAAACACATGTCTGTTTTTCCTGGACACTTAGAACAGGACACAGGTAGAAACAAGAGGCCTCAGCTAAGCATCAGTCAGAGCTGCAAGACCTGGGAGAGTCAATCCCTCTGGGCTGCTGGCTTCTCTCCTTTTCTTCTAGACTTTGTACTGGTTCAGAGCACACAGAAGTCCCCAAGATGGCGTGAAGGCAGGTTCTATTGTGGCTTCATTGAAGACAGTGAGAACGTAGGCTTAGGAGGTAAAGAAGTCCCAGCACCACAGATCACACCCTCCTCCTCCACAGCACCTTTGCTCACAGTGACTTCATTAGTTCAAGCCCAACCACAGTCCCTTCAGCAGCAGCTGTTGCAGGTGCCCAACGGCCATATGTGCTGAGGGGCTGTCATCCTGAGCATTCCAGACAGGGATGAATCCACCACACCAGGTGCACGCCCACCACCATGGGGAGTCCAGCTGGGAGCACGGGGCACACTGTGCCATGTGGACACTTCCATATCCGAATGCCACGCACAAAACCCAGGCCATTGGAAGTCCTCTTGGATTTGCTTTTAGGAGAAAGACAGGAAGGGGTATGCGGTGGCTGTCTCCTGTCACATGATCTACTCAGTGCCTACTTGTTAAACACGTTCTTGAAGTGCATACAGCTAGCTGGGACAGCCACGCATTCTCCTTCCTGGCTGGCGCCGTGCTTGCTCTCAAGACCTTTTTTAAAAATCCAAATTATTTAGTGTGTGTGTGTGTGTGTGTGTGTGTGTGTGTGTGTGTACGCACACACATGCACATACAGGAAAGAGAGACAGAGACAGAGATTAGACAGAGGACAACTTTCAGGAATCTGGTCTCTCCTCCATCACATGGGTCCCCTGAGATTGAACTCAGGTCCTCAGGTCCTCAGCCTTCGTGCCAAGCACCTTTACCCACTGAGCCATCTCCCTGCCCTGTGTGTACCTCTTTAACCTGCAGGGGCAGCTGGATGAGGCCCTCAGGCCTTACAAGGTGCTTATGCTGCATTAGCGACCATGTCACATGACTGGGCTTTATCTCTGATTCCAGTGCGGGTGTCTCTAGCTTCTGAAGGGAGTCAGATTACAGGCTTCCTGGAACACACTCCAGGGGTCCCACTACTGCCACCCAACTCATTCCATAAAGACAGAGGTTGAGTGAATGTCACTTGTGGATCTGAAACGACCCCAAAGGCCTCTATGATAAAGGCTTAGTTCTCAGACTGTGATCCTTAGGGAAGGTGATGGCACCTTTGAGAGACGGGGCTCCTTCCTTGTCTCTCTGCTTTGTCCTGCCTGAAGCCATGGACTGAAACCCTGTGCCCAAAGAAATCTTTCCCTCTAAATTATCTCAGGAATTGTACTAGTTTGCATTCTATTACTTTGTCTCTCCCAAAAAGCAAGTTGGGAGAAGAAAAGATTTATTTTGTTTATACTTAGACATCTTAGTCCATCATCGAGGGAAGCCAAGGCAGACACCATAGAGGAAGGCTGCTCATTGGCTTTCTCTTTCTGCCTTGCTCGGCTACTTTTCTTATACAGTCCATGCCCATCTTCCTAGGGACGGCACCACCCACAGTGGGCTGAGTCCTTATCAAATAATAACCATGAAAATGCCTCATAGAGATGCCTGCAGGTCAATCTGATGGAGACACTTCCTTAGTTGAGGTTCGTTCCCTCTTCCCAGGAGACTCCAGTTTGTGTCAAGCTGACAAAAATAACCAGTCCGGGTATTTTATCACATGGAGTGCTGACTAACAATGACTGACCAGCTGACTCGCTGTAAGCAGGTGCTGGTCTCCTGAGGAACGCCGCTGGCATCCCCTTTGACCTCTCTGTATGAAGCTGTGTATGTGAGGGAGGGCACAGATGTTGCTCCTATTGCTGTATTGTCCATGACCGGTCTACACCTCCATCTCAGTGTGCCTCAGTGGGTTTTATAGGTAGTGAGGATCATTCTGTTTTGTTCACTGCAGGAGACTGAGCTCCATCGTTTCCCAGACTTCCCTAGCCTGGGAACCTTTCGGCTAAACTTGAAAACGTCTGTATTCTGCTGAAGGCTCCAGGTTTCCACGCCCAGATAACAAGCTGTCAACACTGTCAGCAGCCAAGGACACTGCATCTGGCTTTGCCACAATTTGCTTTATGAAACGAGGGAGATATTTTTGTCAAACAAAAATATAATTCTTACTCATACGCCAGCTCAATTGTTCCCAACGATACACATTCCTGTCTCATTGCCTTTCCTGTCAGCCACGCCCTTCTGAAGAGTGACCCATACTCATGAGGCTGAGAGAGGCCTTGCTGGGTAGGACAAACACTCACCAGACAGTGGGACCCTCCCTACTCTGTAGAGATGAGCCCCACCTGCAGGTTCTGTGCCCATGGCCAAGTGATGGTCAGCATCAAGTAACATCTCTGTGGGGTCCCTCACAGGTCTGCTGAGGCTCCCAAACAGCCTCTCACAGTGGGCCCCTTTCAGCTTCATGGTTTCTGTTTGATAGATTTTAAATCTTACATCAATTTTAGGTTTAGGGAAAAGCTGCAGAGAAAAATGCACAAAATTCCCAACATGAGATGCAGCTTACCTTAGAATGGGGCTCTGTCAATGAACTTGTGACAAGAAGCAAGGGAGAAGGACATGTTTTGGTTCATACTTCAAAGGTGAAGGCCACTGTGACTGAGATGCACTTTCAGCTCAGGACAGAATGGTGCCATTCATAGGTAGAGTGGAAGATCTCACATCCATTAACATCATTTAGAACTTTCTCCACAGACTCATCCCCAAGTTTGTCTCCTAGGTGATTCTCAAAGCTGTCAGGTTGACAATCAGTAGAGAGCATCCAGGCATTGTTAACCGACGGTGTTGCTCATTGGCCATGGAGTGTCTGCTGCTTCCCTTCAGGATGGTGGAGCATCAGACCAGAAAGCACTCACCTGGGGAAAGAGCCAAATTCAGCAATCAAAGTGCGGTTTCTATGAAGTATAGACCGCTTCACACCATCATCAAGTCAGGGCAGCATATGGAAGGCTTTGTGTGTGTCAGCATGGCTCCATTTCTCCTCGTAGCCCCCCACACTGGTGAGACACTTACTGGATGGGGACCTTACCTGGATACATTATCAGTCACTAAAATACATAGCTTATGTTGGGTTCACTCTTGGGATTCATTGTTTGATGGGCTCTAACAAGAGAGATATTCCCAGCTCTATTTCAACTTTAACCAGAAAGGGTACATGGCCCTGCAGCTCTGTGTGTCTCTCTCCCACCCCAGGACCCAGCCTTCTGTACTTCATGGCAGTCTGCAAGGACAGAGCAGGGACATCACTCAGTTAAGACCTGCTTCCTCCCCTGGATGGTAAAAAGCTTGTGGCCACATTCATTGCCACATCTCCTGGATCTCTTACAGTACAGCCCATAAGTGAGCTACCTGTCAATTCTGTTGATGGAGAAGGAACTTGCAGATGCCCTTGCGGATGGATGAGCAGCAGAGAGGAGGAGGAGGATAAAGGAGGGCTCCTGGAACTGGTTGGAGCAGGTGGATTCTGGAACAAAGAGGAATTCGCTTATGAGTCACTGCGGTCATGCCAGGAGCCTCTCTTTAAGAGGAGAGGTTGTCTTCAGGCAAAGCAGCTGAGAATCCACACCTGGGCCTCCTCTGACAGTTAAGTGTTTGCTCTTTCCCTCAGGGGGGTGATGAGGAGTGGAGCCAAGAATTATGTCCTGGGTGCCCATCCCTGAGATGCCCTGCCAGGACATGGTATGTGGCTATCTGAGTCTTCTGACTTTTGGAGTCACTTCCAGATCTTTTGGCCTAGTAAATGATTAAGCAGTTAAATAGACACAGGCTCCTTAAAAAAATCAGCTTCCCTCCTACCTGCCCCAATTGCTCCAGAATTTACTCTGTCAGCGAGCCAGCTTCTAGGACAAACCTCTCTGGCTTTTATTTTATTACTGCCAGAGCCTTGTGACCTTGAAGCCAATCAGTGACCTTACTTGTCCTGAAGTTTCCTATGTCTCATCTCCTCTAAGACCTGAGGGAGGGGACCCCTCTAGATCCCTTTGGGTCTCTCGGAAAGGGGCAGGATGCTGCTGGCCCCATTTGCCCAGAAGGCGGGGCAAGCCAGTGAAAATGCCCCTCCCCCCATCTTTTGTGCTACCTGGCCTGCCAGCCTGGGTGCCCTTCGGCTGAATCAGATTGGGTTTCCTTGGCTAGCTATGTTCTCCTGTCCATATTTTCATTTGCTCGACTTTCCAAATTTGCTGCCTGCCAGCTGTATGACCTGGATTCGTCGAGAACACCTCAGGCCTTCGCTTGGGCCCCTAGGGTGGTTTATTTCAGGGCCAGGTAAGGACTAGGAAAGGACATGCAGCTGAAGACGGCGCCAAGCTATGTAGTATTTTCCGATGTCAAATCTTGTCCTGTGACCTCCTTTTGGACCCCTTCCCTGGTCCTTGAGCTTGCAGGGTGAGACCACATGGTTCCCCGGGGTCTCCCCAGCACCACCAGAGTTAAACGGGTGGCTGCCACAGCATTTGCGCTCAGCCAATAGTAGGGCTGCTTTTCTGAGGAAGGAAGGCAGGCCTCATACCCAGAATCCTCTGCTGGTTCCCTGCTCTAGGGGCCACAGTGAAGCAGATTTCTAGGTTAAAAACATCAGGGAAAAATTCCATTTCTGTGAACGCTGAGAAAACCTAAACCAGGAGAAGGAAGAGTCACTCATGTCATCATGAATTCCCAGAGGGAACACAGGACCCGACTGACTTTGAAAACTGGGTGGCTTGTCCAGATCGTGTGATCACTCCTGCCTTTTCCTAAGACCATGTGGTCATGGACCAGCCTTCAAGCTTCAGAAATGAGCTAATCAGGCCCCTGCCCCCTGGGCCTAGTAAAACTTTTTTTTTTAGATTTATTTATTTATTGTATATGAGTATACCGTCACTGTTCTCAGACACCAGAAGAGGGCATCAGATCCCATGACAGATGGTTATAAGCTGCCATGTGGTTGCTTGGAATTGAACTCAGGACCTCTGGAAGAGCAGTCAGTGCTCTTAACCTCTGAGCCATCTCTCCAGCCCTGGGTTTTAGATTCTTAACCTGTTATATGAGGTGGGTGCTAGATCACAGTCCTTGGTCCCCTTAAGGGTAAGACACTGAGGTGACAGTCAAGAGGCTTCGGTGGGGTGGTTTTGCCTGCCTGAATCCAGAGGACCCCAACATCTGCAGAATACTTGTCCTTTCTATTTTTCTTTTCCCAGGCAGTAAGTCTCCATGTTTCTTCCACGCATCCAGGGTCCTCTGCTTTTCCTTGCAAGTGAAAGATACTGACATCTTGAGATAGATTAACTCTGCCCCTTTTCTGTAAAATGGCTTCATAATTGTGCACAAGCTCAACGGCTGCTCGTGAAAGCTCAAGCTCGCAGCAAAGCTGTGAGCAGCCAATTACATACATTTAGTTCCTGTACCAGTGTTGCCCTTGGGTTCAGTGGCTGGAACGCAGCCTCCCTTATCCCAAGTGGCGAAGAAGAGGGAGTGTGAAAGCAGAGTTCTCACACACAGCTAATAATAGCCTTCCTTCATTTATTAATGGCTGGGCTCACAAGCTATAGAAATGGGGCTACAGGGTCTGAGACAGTGTGGGCAGAGTGGGCATGGGCCTTTGTGTCAGGTTATCTCTCCCTGAGTGCTCGGTGGTCGCACTAAAAGTCAAGTGGGGTCAGATGGGTTTGCTTGGGTCAGAAATGTAGGGCTACGGGCAGGAGAGTGGATGCATCCACTGGTGTTCATCCACTCGAGGGGACCCACTGAGTACTGGTGAGTGTGAAGGAGTTAAAAACCGCACGCATGGCCTTGGTGAGGAAGGGACCTAACACATGGAGAGGAAACAGAAATGTGCTCTGGAAAACCTATAAATGAGCACCGTGAGCCCTGTCATACTTAGGGTCACAATCACATTGGTAGACACAGCAAATCACAGGAAGGCACTGCTGTGAAACTGAAGTCTGCTGTGTGATGTAATAAGGAAATCTCCGTGAAGAAGCCACTCCGTGCACTCCACCCTGTACAAGGCTGATTGGAATGTCAATGACCATGGAGAGGTTGGAATGTTGCCAGTCTTCAGCCCACTAATATTTATTTAGACCTGTCTTCACCCACCTTGATAGCCATTCCTTGCTCACCTCTGGGTCTGACCTAACATCCTCATGACAACCAGAAAAAAAACATTTGAAATGCATTGACTCCCTGAGAACCCTAGCTTCCACCCACCTAAAAGCCAGTCACCTTCAGGCTGCCTGAGCCCCACAGCTAGGACCGCCCAGCATTGCTGTAACCACCCACCTGATGTCTCTGAGAGTATTTCTGAAGAGTATTGATTTATGACTTTCTTTGTTGTGTTTCAGAAAAGCTTCATGCCACTGCTGCCTCATCGGAACATGGGACTTGGCAAAGTCGGAAACCATGTCCCTGGGAGCATGTGGTCACTCATGTTCACTTCTGGAATACACTCTCTCTGATCCCTTTTGAGGTGGGAGCTTGGCCTCAGGTCAGAGCTTGGAGGATAGGATAAAGTGGGGACTGGTGACACAGAGGGGACCTGCTTGGTCTCCTTGGTTGGTGACTTCTGCTTTTCCCCTGAGTGACAAGCAGATGAACTTATAGCATGCTCCATGTCATAACATGAACCCTATGTGCTCTATGTGAAATCTCCCCTGCCAAAAGCTTCCATAATTGGGCTTGTCCCTGTTACAGACAAGACTGACCTGCTGTTGAGTTTCTTTCTATTAAGCAAGGACAATTTTGCTTCTAGAATTTTTCTCTTTTAAATTTAAGAGCACTGGACTTAGAGTCCAAAGCCTAAGGCTGGAAAGAACCCTCACCACCTTGTGCTAGCCTGGGCTCATGCAGTAGAACCTCGTGCCTCTATCTGAGCCTCCACAAATGACATTAGGCCATTTATCTGCTTAATACTCTCTGCTTTCTGAGGCCTCAGGCTGTGCACTCTTAGGCATCACAATTCCCTGTCCTGCCTGGCAAGAGAGGTTCCAGAACCTGAGACCTGCCCCTTCTCCTTCACTGCCTCACATAGACAGAGCCTCTGGAACAAGTGGGTCACTTCAACCATCTGGTCTCAGAGATCCACAGCCAACAAAAACGAGGCTTAGGCTCTGCACCCTGTGTGAACTTTCCTGACTCTGGCTGAAACTTCAGGGTTTATTTTGGTGACACCTCTTCCAGGAAGCCTTCCTCCATGGCCACCTTTGTTCCCACAGCCTCTTTGTTAATCCAGATCAAACAACTTAATTGGCACAGCTCAGGGAAATTGTCCCTAAATGTCACACTTCCACTAGATTATAGCTTCCCAAAGGCAGATACTGGCTCTCAGGTTCCCTTGTTTGCTCAGCAGTGATTACACAGGTTCTAGCTCTGAGGCATTCAGATATCAGTTCGATATGGACAGAATCTCTCTGCTTTGCTCATCTGTGTAGTCCAAGCACATGGCACATGGCTGACATGCCACCTGTGACTGCCAACTGAAAGAATAAATGGCTGATTGACAGTACAGAGGGGTGTTCTACTACTCAGATGCTGTGTGAGTTTGGGCAAGACACTTCCCCTTCCTGAGCCTCCCGTCCCCTCCAACTGGTGATATTAATGGTGTTGCTTTCAGAAGGTCACTCTGAAAGCTAAGGGAAGATGCACGGGACAGCCAAATGTCAGCCACATGGCCTCAGCTGCTTACACATGAATCTAAGCCTGACCCCAAAGGCCTGGGATAAATCCCCAGTGGGCCTTGAGGTTGTCTAATCTGAGCTCAAAGCTTGCTCACCCTCCTGGGTGGTCCACAGGAAAGAGATAACAGATCTGTGCTCCTTCTCTTTGGCCAGAAGCTGGTGACCTCTGGGGGTCACCTCTGACTGCTGGGTCATCAAAGGTATTGTATAGGGGCTGTTGATGGTTGCACAGCTCTACCGAGTCTTCAAGGCCCAGCTGGACAATGCTGCCAAGGTCACGGTCTCCTTTGCCTGAATGGCTCTTTCTTCAAATAAAGGCAGCCTCTTTGGAAGCTACGGACAGCTGAGTCAGCCAGCTGTCTGAGGCCTCTCAAGTCCTTTTGAACCCTAAGATGTGAGGCAGGCCAGCATGAAGGAGAGACAGGTGTCCATGGTGCTTTCGCACTGTGGCATCATGACTGGGTGACTGGAAGTGTGTCTGTGAATGGGAGAAGTCAAACCACCTTCGAACATGTTGGGAGCATGGCACTTTGCTGAGAAAGCAATGGCACTCACCAGTCATGAGCTACTTAATATGGGACATAAGAGAAAAAGTATGGTGTGGGGCATGGTTACTGTAATGTGCGCCCAGCATATGTGAGGCCCCAGGTTCAATTTCCAGTACAGACAAAAAGCATAACAAAGAAATACAGGGGTTCGGTACCCGGCTGTGGGGGCTGATGCTGGGTGCAGCCCTTCTGTGCTGGTAGAGCAACCCTGAGACCCAGGTCTCTGTGACTCCTTGAATGTGGGTGTTTGTACATGGCAGGGCTAACCCCATGTCCTACATAACTGGAAATCTAGGGCATCAGGAATGAGAAAAGGCTCTCATAAAGGCATATATATCACTGAGCATGTCTGTGTGCACGATGAAAAAAAACATCAGGGATCCAGGTCAGGGGTCCAATGCTGCTTGTCTTGGCCAAGGTCTCCAGCGTGCAGCTTCTATGCTCTACAGCCGCTCACTGGAGCCTCATCCTTCTCCCTTCGGTGCTGGCTGCTCTTGTCTGCCGGGCAGACTTTTCACAGCAGGATCAGGCCCCTTCTAAGCTTTCCTTCTGCAGCTGATTTATCTCACACCGCCCTTGTCACAGTTGACAGACACATTCTGTTCATTTACAGTAATCAATTTACAAGTGTCCTCTACCAGACAGAGGGTCAGCCGCACAGAGGGCAGAGGTCCCGTGTGATTTTGCTGTCCATTTTCTCTCCAACACCCGCTGAGCGGGTGGCAGTGAAGATACTTGATCAGATGTCTAACTGGAGAGTGGATGCGTGGATAATAGATGGACAGAAGATGGGCAGATGGAGAGCTGGGTAGAAGATAGATGGACAGTGGAGTGAGTGGTGGATGGATGGGTGGACAGATGAATGGGTGCCTGGAAGTGGATGAGTGGAGGGATGAGTGAATAGATTGATAGGCAGAGGATTCACAAATGGAAGGTGGATGGGTAGAGGGAAGGGTAGATAGGTAAAGGTACATAGAAACTGGAACATGGATGGATGGATGGATGGATGGATGGATGGAGAGTACAGATTGACCTTCAAGGAGAAAAGTGTCCATTTGAAACACAAGATCTGTCTAGATGTGGCGATAATCAACAGAGCCTGTTGTGGTGGCACTCACCGGTAGGATTTGCTGAAAGGGGGCAGAGGCAGGAGGATCATGAGTTCGAAGCCAGCCTGAGATAATCAACAGTAACGCAAGAGGTTTTGTGGAACAGGATCCTGTTCCCAGTGCTGGGAGGCCTGGTTCCAGGAGAGGAAGAAGAAGATTATAGCCCGCTGTAATGAATGGGAGCCTAGCACTGTCTCTACAGGGAATGGTATGTACACCCTCTCCTACCCCCATAAAGCAGGCAATGTGCTGTTTAAAGACTAGAGGACACCTCTGCCCACAGGGAGCACTTCTGCTCACTGGTCTCCCAGAGTGTGGAGGAGAAAATAGGAGTGGACCCCACACCTAAGCTAACAGGGGGAAATGGTGTGTGTGTGTGTGTGTGTGTGTGTGTGTGTGTGTTTGTTTCCTGACAGAAAAACAAAGTGTAAGGGAAGAAGCAGGCGTCCTGCATGGCTTGGCAGCTCCCAGAGCTGTGATTCCTCTGATGGGGGCAGACCTTGAGGTTAACAGCAGGTGGAGAACTCTGCACTTCCCTCCTGCCAACAGCTTAGTTAGTGCTGTTGTCATCCAAACGCAGAAAGAAAGGGCAACCACCCACGCCTCCCACAGCACGGCCCAGCTACAACTGTAGGCACGGATTTCTAGTTCCAAACAGATGCAGGAAATTTTTAGAGGGAAAATGATCTGCCGACATCATTCTGAGTGTAATGGAGCATAGCTACTCAACTCTAGGTAACACGGAAAGACCTGCGCATTCGTGCGGATATGGCCGGTTTCCCTGCGCATGCGTATGAGTATGTCTTGCTCTCCTAAGACTTTTTTTTTTTTTTTTTTTTTTTTTTTTGGGAAAGGGCAACTCTCTAGAGGCAGAATCAGAACTGCATGCCTGCAGGACGAGGGAGAGGCTCCAGCATGGTGGAAAAACACGGGAGGACAGGCTGCAGTGCCAGGCACACAATAAAGAAGGGTGTGGACGTGGCCAAGCAGAGCACCCAGAGCCAAGGGCAGAGCGTAGAGCTACAGCCAGCTCCAGCTGCCTTGGAGGAAAGACTGGTCAGGGTGGCTATTTGGACTCAGACAGGAAACCTGATTGTATATTGTAATGACTAGCTAAGGTTTTCTTTCAAGCCATTGTTCTGCCCACCCTGCAAACAAAGAGAACCATCCGGGCCAGTGCTTCCCTCTGTTCCCTCTAACTAAAGCCCACATTGTGCAGCTATGGCTGCTTCTGCTATAGTCCGCTGCTCTCCCAGAGGCGTCGGCGGTGGGGGTCAGGATGCGACATCTGGGCCCTCATCCTACCTCCAGTGTGGCTAACTCTTCACTTCGAGGAATATAAGATGTTATGGAACATTCTTTTGCTTTGAGTCTAAAATCCCACAGCAAATGGAGGAGGGAAGAATGAACGTAGGATGCTAACAATTTTGCCTCCCTCCCACCAGTGTCCAAGTCTGCATGTTGCCAGCTTTTCCATTTTCCCTCTCTTATGTTGTGCTCTATTGGAGAGACACGACCCATCTTTCTTATATGTTGTACTGTGTGGATATCTGGCCTGTTCATGCTCAAGTTCATGGGACAGTGTGTTCTATATACGCACGTGTCTCTTGGTACCAGATTACAGGAACTCCTAGAGAAGACGGGTTGGGATACATGCACGTTTGAGGACTTTGTTTGTTTGTTTGTTTGTTTGTTTTTTCGAGACAGGGTTTCTCTGTATAGCCCTGGCTGTCCTGGAACTCACTCTGTAGACCAGGCTGGCCTCGAACTCAGAAATCCGCCTGTCTCTGCCTCCCGAGTGCTGGGATTAAAGGCGTGTGCCACCACTGCCCGGCATGTTTGAGGACTTAAAAAAAACACCAGGGATCACTCCATCAGGATTCCCCACTAGAGGGGGAGGGGTGCACCTGTTTGTACTTCCAGGGCATTTCTGCATGGCTTTGGATTTCCGTTCCTACCAGGAGTTCACTGGGACTTCCCATGACTCGGGGGGTAGGATGGGGGGTCCTGGGCTCACAGTAGTCTTGAACATGATCAGGGAGAGGAAAAGCTTCCATTCTTCAGGGCCAGCTCCTTCAGCCCTGTGCCATCCTGTGCTCTGAGCTTGCTGCTCTGTGGGTGCTCCTTGGTGACTCATCTACCCCTGGGGGCCCCTTGAGGGATGCTGAGGGGGTCTTCCCTGGGCTGATTCCCTCAGGGCATTCAGTCAGGGGCTGGAGCTGAAACCTTCTTTCAGCTTCTCTCTGCCTTGCTCTGTCTTACAAACCACTGTTCTGTGCTTCAGCCTGGGGACTCACCTTCCGGCCACCCGCACCCAGAAGTATGTTGACCTTGTAGCGGGTACTCGGTGAACAAACCCACCAGAGAGTGAGTGGCTGCTGGGATTGTAAAAGTTCAGCTTTAGAGAGCCGCTCAGGACTCTATGTTTTTCTTTCTTTTAGCCTCATTTCTTATTAAATCCCCTTGTAAAAATGACCAAAGTCATTTATTTGCATAACTAAAGGGAGACAAAGATTAAATCTGAGAGAGTACACATGCTCATGTCATGCCCCTTATGACCTGGTGGGACCTGCCTGACCAAGTCCTCATGTGCTAATCCTCCTGACCCAACGGGAACAAGGCTCAGGCCAGCAGAGCAGGCACAGTATGGACAATTTCACCTCATGACTGTGTGGTTGGTTGGAAACTTCTGCTGCCAGCATCAATGAGAGCATTCACATGGCAAGTCCAGGAAAATTCCAACTAAAAGTCAAAGTATGAGGCCTGATAAATGTGAGCAGTTTTTACAGCATTCTGATGTCAAAGAGAGAGTTATGTTGGACCGCTGGAGGTCGTGTACATCGGAAGAATAATCTCCTACCCATGTCATTAATTAATTCCTAAAGTCAGACACACTCAAAAGATAGGGTCTAATGTTTTTATTTTCTTTTTCTAAAAGGTAGGATTCTTTTATTGGTGTTACTTTATATCCTTGTTGGTCTTAATTTTAAAACTCCTAAGACATTAATTAAGATCAACAGCTACACCGTGAACTTTTGATTAGCTGCATACTATTCCACTGTGTGGGTGACTCAGGATTTATTTAATGCTTCCCAGGCATTGAGGGCCATGTGAAGGCTGTTTTCCAGGTCTTTGCCTGTCAGCCAGTGGTGGCACACGCCTTTAATCCCAGTACTTGGGAGGCAGAGGCAGGTGGATTTCTGAGTTCAAGGCCAGCCCGGTCTATAGAGAGAGTGAGTTCCAGGACAGCCAGGGCTACACAGAGAAACCCCGTTTCGAAAAACCAGGTCTTTGCCACAATGATCAGTGCTGCAATTGAGTGATTTCCATAGACTTTGATACAGGGGTTACTTCATCAGAAGAAACATGTACTTTGTATTTTGGTAGGTGTGGCTTGGTTGTGGCTGTAAGTCACATGTCTCAATCTTTGCTGTTACTTTCTTTGCTCTTTGGCACCTCCCTCCCCAGGCTGCCTAGAAGTCGGTGCCTCCCAGTGCAGAACTGCCCCTGGCTAACTGCTCACTGCTGAGGTTCTCTGGCAGGGCCGTGCTTTGTGTGTCTGTGTGTATGGAGGTGGCTGAGGGCAAATACTGCAAACTGCAAACACCATTTCCAGTGTGTTCTCCTCAGCTTCCTGGGGGCTTAGTATCTCTCAGGTGGGTGCAGAGGCTGAGGTGCTCCATGAGCCTTTCAACATCCCCATAACTTACCTGCCCCCACACTGCCAGCTGTCAGGGACAGAAGGCCTGGGGCCTCTGGCAGCCAGTCAGTGTGGCTCAACGTTTGCTAAACCCCGGGACCTGTTTGCTTAGGCCTCTGAGGTTAAGGTGCACTTGTGCATGTGAGAGCCACTCTCACCCGCTCATGCACATGTGCACACATGTGCTCGCACAGCTGCTGTCAATGTGACTGACCTCCTTCCTCAGGTCATCTGGTGCTGTGGCTTCCCTCACCAGGTGGACTGCCTTCAGCTTTGCCTCATGCTTCAACTTTCGGAAGTAATGCGTTCTACATCCGGGATTGCTAGGCGCTCTAGGCCCCCCCCATTCATACACTTCCCCCCTTAAATCCAGTTAATGCAAGGGTAAGAAAAAAAAGAAAAACAGCTTAGCCTTATTCAAAGCGATTGTGTCTGTAATCGTAGGCTAGGTATCCTGATTTAAAATTTACCTATGTGATAAATACATTTCCATAAACATAAATATGGACACCTGTGGATTTCCATTGGTGTGATTCTGTTTACTCCCTTTGAACAGTTTAATTCACACACAAAGACATAACCTCCAACAAAAGGGCTGGATGAGAATGTACCTCTGTGATCTGGATTACATTTTTAATTGAGGATTAAATTACCCCGTGAGTCTCTGGCTGTTTGTGTTAGCACATCCCCCAGCTCCACTGCGCATCGTTCGGAGCCTGTCTTCTGGGGACTCTGGAATATACAGTGCATTAGCAAAGTCACTGCACTGTGGGATGGAACCCAGGGACTGATTCGTAGGTACACATGCTCATATGCCTGTAAGTTCTGCAGCTCTATGCTCATTCTTTAGGACTTATGGGCATATGAACATGTGTATCACGTGCGAGATCATGTGCTTTTTGGTCTTAACACACATCCGTATACCAGGCATTCGTCTGTCTGTCTGTCCATCCATCCGTCCGTCCCTCTGCTCCTCAGCCTTACCACCTATCAGCAAGTGATGACATTGCCCCAAGTACTTCTAATCTTCACTTTAAAGGTGATTGTTTGTTTTAGGGGATCTGGTCTCCCTGCAGCATGCACAGGAAGACGCCATTACATCAAAACAATCAGGTGTAGCACAGCCCTCCTCAGTTCCTGGTTCCCGGATGGAAAACATGTTTCCTGCTTCCTGTATCAGGGATGCTTCTGTGGGAGCCTCAGCCTCCCTTCTTCTTGAGCAGCATCCTCCGCTGAGACTCGGTGGCTTGTGCAGGGGTCAAGCCCAGAACCTCTCTCTTTGTGGTAGAAAGGGAGGGACTGGAAGTTCAGAGAAGAGAAAAAAGGGGAGGGGGAAGGGAGGAGGCAGATGCCCAAACAGATGGACTGGGCCCTGGGCTCTGCACTCCTAACTAACTTCCCTCCCTAGTCCCTAGGCAGGTCACTGAATGAGACCAGCCTTAGCATCTGGGATGCCTCCAGGATGAAGCTAATAAGTCTGGCTTAGAAGAGATTCCTGCTTCCCCACAGGCAGTAGGAAGCTGGAAGTTTCCTGGGAAGCTGGGCAGCAGCCTGTCTTTGACACTGGGTGAAGCCCTTTCTCAGGGCGTCATGCCCACAGCAGGCAGTGACTCTATAAGGCCGGATCCAGAGAGATGGTGAGTGTGCTATGATCTTCTACTGATCTGGTTGCTGGCCTCTGGGCCTTACCACGGGGATGAAGCCTTCCTCAGCCCTTAGGGACGGACTATGTGCTCCTTAAACTCCTGTCCACAGCCCTGCTGTCCACAGAAAAGCTATGAATGCAAGATCACAGGGAGAAAGAGCTACAGTGGCCAGGAAGTGCTTGGCACGCGGTTGAAATGACTGGAGAGAGAAGCAGAGGCAGGAAAAGGCCCAAACCCATTCCTGCACAAGGTGGCTAGAAGAAACCTGCACTACTTTGGCAAACCAGAACCTTGGAGACACTCAAGTGCCCAAGGTTGGAACCATTACTAACTGGAGATAGGACCTCAGGCCAGGTATCCTGGGCCTCAAGGCTCCTGGAGAAATGGGCTTTGCCTGAGTTACAGGAATGAGGTCAGGTCAGCTACCTGGAAATTCCTTCCCAAACATTAAACATTTCTCGCTGGCCATTGAGACTGTGAAATCAAGTTTGACTGGATAGCATGGGAGGGAACATAGACAAGGACTTAACCCACAAGATGAGCACCTGATGCCCAGATAAAGGGGTAGGGGGCAGATAAAGGGTCTGACAGTCCTGTCAGACCTATAACCCAGATTCTAGAGCACGGCACTCTGCTCAGAACCCCTGTGTTCACTCAATAACTGTCAGAAGATCTGTCATTTACTCTCTCCCAATCATCTCTGTCTCTGCGGATGGAAAGATACATGGGTCAGGACTGGAGGAGGGGTAGAGACCTCCACCTCCTCCCAGCCCACCTCCTCCCAGCACTACATGGGCATTACATGGGCAAGATTGACTGATTATACCTCTGATCGATGGCAATTAGCTCAGTCTCTAGTTTCTACAGAGGGTAGGCGGTGGGGCTAACCAATTCAACACAGTAAACCTGCCTTGTTGGCCTTCCTGGTGATCAGCCTCATTTTGAAGCTGTTAGGACAGTCCAGCCTCCAGTCTGTTCATCATCCAAAAGCCTGGGGATACTGGCTAAGCCCGGGGGCTCTCAGAAGCCTCTATGCCAGAAACCAGAGAGCAAGAGAAAAAGTTGTAACAAAGTTGCAACCAAAGATGCTCCCATCTCACTCATCACTGTGAGCCCTAGACCAGGGCTAGATGCACACTTCTCTCCTACCACAGTGGCGGCCTGGTCTGCGCTTGAGGCCCACGCAGTAGGGACCAGTGCTGTGCTGGGACTCATGCAGTAGGAACGAGTCATCAGTGAGATCAGGTCAGATCACTCATCGACCCACCTGATCTGTTCTTGTATGAGGTCGCTGAGCAGTAATGATTGAGTAGTTTGTCAAAGTCCTAAATTCAAATTGATAGTTCAGCAGCCAAACCCTGGTGTCTTCCCAGGGCCTGTGATCTGGCCCTGTCCACAGTCTCTGATGATTGTCCCCCTGTGCGTGAGGCTGTTGGAACCCAGAACCCCTAATCTGAAAGGACCTGAGGCCCAGTGCGTGTTGGGTATCCTCCCTACTACGCTTGTCCCAGCCCTGGCAGGTACCAAGCTGGGCTCCACACGCAGCCCTTCAGGGGTCCAGAATCTGGTGTTAGAACATCATGGGGCTAGCGGAGCAAGCAGCTGCGAAGCCTGCTTTCCATCACTCGTACCTTTCCTCAGTTTCCCCCATCTGCAAGACTAGGGATAATAGTACTCTGCCTGTTCATCTTATTGAGCTGGTGACAGACTGACGGACTATGGTCAGCCCTCGTATCTTCAGTTTCCACCTCCGCAGAAGCAACCAATTACAGATTTAAAGATTTATTTATTTATTTCATGTGTGTGGCATGTTGCTGTCTTCAGACACACCACAAGACAGCATTGGATGCCCATTAGAGATGGTTGTGAGCTACCAGTGGGAATTGAACTCAGGACCTCTGGAAGAGCAATCAGTGCTCTTAGCTGCTGAGCCATCTCTCCAGCCCCAGTTACAGATTTAAAATAGAAGCCATGAACAGACTTTTCCTGGACATCCTCTTCTAAACCATGTGACATACAACCACTCGCATGCTATTTGTACGTGTTAGGAATGCAAGACCTATATGGAAGGACTTTGTCACCTTGTGTGAAGGCAGCCATGTTATTATCAGGGACTGTCAGTTATTCAGGGTTCCAGAAGTCTCTCCTCTGTGAACAGCAAAGGACTGATGCACATCCAAGCAGTTCCTATTAAGAATGCATCACTGTTCGCTGGAACCTTCTGGTCCCCTCTGTCCCTGGGGTCCTTCCTGGCTGCTTGGCTGACAGACTGGGTTTCTATCCTCCGTAACCCTCTGCTGCCCCAGTTCCCAGTGATTCGACTCATTGCTGCTCTGTAGGTCAGACCTTCATGCTCCACCTTACTTACCCTGTCAATCCAACTGGGACCCAGCCTGGGCCGTGCCTTACCTCAGCCCAGATCTTATTTAAACTCATCGCTTCTGGGTGGCATGCAGGCATTCCAGCATTCTCTGTATCTGACTCCAAGACCTCACCCAGTGCTATCAGAATTCACCACTTTCTTTGCTTTCTTTCCCCCCTCTCCTCCCCCTACCTACAAGAAACATAGGAGTTCAATTCTTTTATGTCCTGCTTAGTGTTTAGCCAGGAAGTAGCAAGTTAAAGTCTGTGGAATCCTCATCCTCATAAGCCTGGAACATAGCTGTGTACAGAGAGAAAGTGGCTCACGATGCCAGAGGGTGGGGAGTTGTCTTAGGGTTTTACTGCTGTGAACAGACACCATGGCCAAGGCAACTCTTATAAAGGACAACATTTAATTGGGGCTGGCTTACAGGTTCAGAGGTTCAATTCATTATCATCAAGGTGGGAGCGTGGCAGCATCCAGGCAGGCATGGTGCAGGAGGAGCTGAGAGTTCTACATCTTCATCTGAAGGCTGCTAGCAGAATACTGGCCTCCAAGCGGCTAGGATGAGGGTCTTAAAGCCCACACCCACAGTGACACACTTACTCCAACAGGGCCACACCTTCTAATAGTGCCACTCCCTGGGCCAAGCATATACAAACCATAACAGGAGTCCAGATTCTGCAGGATGGACCAGCAGCTGCAGACCACAGATATCTACAGCTGCCTGCTGGAGAATTCTCCCTGCTATGAGGATGGTCATTTGTTCTACTGAACCTTCTTCATCCATTAGGGGATCTGTTTGTTTGGTTGTTTGTTTAGATATGGCCTCTCTATGGAGTACTATCTGTCCTGGAACTTACTATGTCAACCAGGTTGGACAGAAACTCACAAGACACCTGCCTGCCTCTGCCTCCCAAGCACTGGAATTAAAGGTGTGAGCCACCAACCACGCCTGGCACCTTCGACCCCTGGGTGAGGCCTAACCCACATTATCAAGGGCAAGTTGAGTTTTTTCAGTGCTTGTCCACTTGCATGCTAATGTCATCTTCCAAGCCTACCCGCCCCTCTAGCTGACACAGGACCTCAACTGTCACCCCCATCAACTGCACAGTTCACTTCCTCGTGCCAAGGAGAATGCAGTGTAAATAAGATTTGTGACATCCAGAAGCTCATTGTTTAAGCAAGGAGCCCATCTCTCTTCTGTCTCCTTCAGAGGTTCGAGTTCAAGGCCCTCTCCATCCCTCCCGTTCTTCTGATGAAGGTGAACCCACTGCTGACCTCCCATAGCCCTCTTTCTGGAGTCCCGAGCATCTGGCTACCCTGGGGAATGACAACAGCTTTGGCTTCCCCCCCACCCCCACTTCATCCACTGCTCCTCCTGCTTCTGTGGGCTGGGAATTCTGCCCCCCTCTCACTAAGAATGACCATGAGAGCCAGGCTGAGTGAACTGGCACCCTCTCGGCAGTTATGGAATCAATACTAATGAGAAGAAGACAGAGTCTCTCAGCCTCACAGACCAGAACAGGATTGAGGTGGCCAGGGAAGCAACAGCCATATTAACGAACATCCTTATCCACGTTCCTCTCTTCTGTGGTTTAAGTTTACCTCTGCTTTTCCAACAAGCCAATCATGCGTGCACACACATGTACACACATACACACTCAGATAGACACACATACTCACACACTCACACTCACACACACACTCACAGACACTCACACTCACAGACACACACTCACAGACACTCACACTCACAGACACACTCTCACACACACACTCTCACACTCACACACTCACACTCACAACACTCACACTCACAGACACTCACACTCACACACACTCACACACACTCTCACACTCACACACTTACACTCACAGACACTCACAGACACTCACACTCACAGACACTCACACTCACACACTCACACTCACAGACACCATTCTCACTCTCTCACACACTCACAGACACACCCACACTCACTCACATACACACACTCACACCATTCACACTCTCACACACACTCATTCTTACACACACCTACGACACTCACACACACTCATGTACACTCACACACTCACACTTACACATACTCACAACACTCACACTCAACACACACTGACACTCAAACATATACACACTCACACTCTCACTACCGCTGCCACCACCACAGCCACACAGTGGCTCTCAAGATGGAATAGGTTTGTCCTCTGGGAACACATTTCTGGTAGTCACAGTTCAGGGGATGCTGGTGGTATCTAGTGGACAAAAACCAAAGGTGCTGTAGGCAGCTGTGATATATGGGCAGCCGGCCACCTGCAGGCCTTCTGTGGCCCACATGCCAACAGCCACTGAGAAGCACTGCTATAGCCCTCCTGGTAGAGCCATGCCCACTGCTCACAGATCTCCTGACAGTGCAGTTGTGGGCTACATCCCTGCACTGACCCAACTATCCCATGTCACCTCCACTGTCCAGCCCCACCCACTGATAACCAGATCGGTCATTCTCGTCTCCTGAGCTCCTAATTCTAGTGTCTAATCAGAGCCTGATCTGCAGTCTTGATAGTGTCTGAATGTCATGGAAACAGCATCCCTGTCCTCCATTTTGGTAGCATTTCTTTCTCTTGGGCCTGGTTGTGCTTATGCTTTTTTATTAAGCTTAAAAGAGAAGGCCACTCCTCTCCATCTCTCTGCAGATCCCTGGCATAATTTCCTCACTCAGGGCTCTTGCTTTCCAGATGTGTTATCAGGGACTCTTGTTGCTATAGAAAATTCAGAGGTGAGTTGGAAGTTGATGCTGCCTGGTTACCATGGCAATGCCAGCTCTTTCTGCCTCCACAGCAAGGCAGGGTGGTCACAGAGAGGCTGTGAGAGCCTCTGAGAACAGCCCAAGCAAAGCCCTCCCATTTGCTTTTAACACCAGCCTTTGCCCATTTCCCAGGGGTGCCTGTCTGCAGCTGACCCACTCTGGCTCAATTCCTGAGATCCCTCTGTGAGGAAGTGGAGGCCTGCAGTTTGCCCTTGCATGAGGTGCTAAAGTCCCACTGTGTGGCATTTTATACTCATTAGTGAGTCAGCCCCTGCACCAGCCTTAAGGATGATGCTGGCAGATAGCCCCCATCCTGTGGGCCAGTTGCCTTAGCTACTGTCAAAGGAAATTACCCATTTTGGAAAGAGCTATTTTCAAGCCAATGTAGGAATAGCTGCTTTGGTTCTTTTTCTGCTGCTAACAAAATAACCAAGGCTGGGTAATCATTAGAGAAAGCAAGTAGATTTGGAGACTAGGACCTCAGTGCTCAGACGTCAGATGAGGGTTCAACCCGAATTGTAACAAGGGAGTCAGAGAAAGCTCACTAGCTCACCTTCACACACCCCCAGCTGCCCACGACACCACAAGTCCCCCATCCTTCTGAGTTTGTCTAACTTGAATTACCCCTTGTGACCTTAACTCCAAATGCAGTCAACATATGACCTTGAAGGTTAGGCCTCCAGTCCCTGAGATTTGAGGAGACAATGAAATCACAGCTTGGTTCTCCTCCTTTGTAAAACATGAAAGAGACTGTTGAGCCCCCAGAAGGAAAACACAGGAGCAGCTGGGATGGCTTCAAAGCCTTTGCATCTCCAGGTGGGTTCTGAGCAGATGCTGACTGAAGAGCTGTTAAAGGCAGTTGTCACCTTAGGTGTCACCGAGGCCACTTCATCCAGTCTTCTTCCCAGTCTTGTAACGAGGATGAACTGCCTAGCTTGTCACAGAGAAGAAGACAAGCTTGTAAAAGACCAAAGAAGGCACTCCTAATGCTGGAGTGGCAGAGCTGGGAGTCGGATAGGAAGGTTGTGTTAGTCAGCTTTGTGTGACTATTAATTTACACGATACCATCAACTTAGAAGGTGGCAAGGTGGCTCTTGGGGGCAGAGGTTTGGGTCTGCAGTCATCTCGCCTCTTGCTTTTGGCAGAATCAGTCTGGGAGCTTGTGGTGAAAGGAGACATCACATCATGTTTGGAAGCTAAAACAAAATAGAGGAAAAGAATGAGGTCTGGGCCCCAGTACACCCTTCAAGAGCAGGCCTAGTGATTTCACTTCCTCCTACTAGGCCGCACCTCTTACGCCTCCACAAACTCCCAGTAATGGCACAGGCTGATGAGCAATACATAAGACACCAGCCTGTCAGGGACACTGAAAATCCAAGCTGTAGCAGAGGTCTCATCCTAGAACCTAAAACCTCACTCTTTGTGAGATTTTTGGTGCTGCTGTAACAGCTGTGAGACATTGGGACTGTCATTCTCCATTGATATATGGGGACACTGGAGCTCAGAGAGATCAGGTTAGACCCCTCAGGTCAACAAGTGGTGGAGCCAGTGTTTGAAATACTGTCTGCTGCTTCCAAACTTCACTCGCCTGTTTTGAACAGTTTGGGGCTATCTAGTGGTAAGTGGCTACTGTACAAACAGGAAGCCCCTGTGCATTCCAAGCCTGCGCAGAATAAGACGTGAAGAGTCGGTTCTGCCAGGCTAGGAGACCCAGGCTCTTACAGGCGCTAGTTGATGCTTCTGTGGGAACGCTGGGCCAGCCATGGCACATGTAAGTCTTGTAAGCCCTTGGTGAGTGGAGACAGCTATTGCTACCAGAAGAGATGAGAAGGCTCCCAAGCTGGCAGGCTTTATTTATCCACAGTGGTAGCTCAAGGAGGTTCGTCAGAACTCTTTGGCACCCTTAAGGGTGTCCCAGGCAAAGTTGATGGAAATCTTCTGATAAGGCTCCAGGCCCTGGTAAAAAGGCCATCAAAGAGATGTACAATGGGGGAGGACCTGTGGCAGGAAAGAACAGTCTGGAGGTGATCAGAGGCACAGCCTGATGTAGAGGCCCCGAGGTGGCACATTTCCCTGGGAATTGAGTACAAGAAAAGACAGAGACAGAAAGGTCCTTTAAGCCCCTCAGCCTTCTGATGCCATCCTCTGCTTTGACATTGAAAATGATGTCCCCTCTTCCTGTCCTCATGGACTGGTCTCTAGTAGGTCCACAGCATCATGGCTTCTTTCTCCCTGCAGACGTTTAGATTTCCCTCAAGCTGTTTGAACCTCAGGTGTAGTGACTCAGGAGTAATGTGCTTCACACTTCAGGAAGCCTATTTTCTCTATGAATCAGAGAACATCTCTAGGCTCTGGGGCTGGGGGTGGGGGTGAGAGTGAGGGTGGGGTTACATGGAGAGCAGGAATAGAGACCTGATTAGCCCTTGGCCCATGGCCAGTACTCAGCAAGGCTATTTCCCATCTCCCCTGTCTGTCTCCAGAGCCAGTGTGTGTGTGGTCTCCAGAGAGCAAGATGCTGAGCTGGTAGCCTCCACAGAGCCCTCCTGCAGGCCTCAACAGGCATGACTGCCCCTTTCTTCCATGTGGTCCCAGCCCACCCACACTTCTTACCAACCAGCTTGTAATTAGATGGCTGCCTGGTCTTGGAGAGAGTGCCCATCAGCACCTGGCTTCTGGTTGCTGATGAGACCCCAGCTCCTATAAGAAACTAAGCAATTGGTGGCTCTCCCCACAGTCCTCTTAGGCCTGGGTGACATAGACAGATAGTGTGAGGCATTACAGAGGTGGCTCCGGCCATACCAAGACTTCAGGCTTGGCATGGAGGAAAAAGAAAGGGTTTTAGCACTGATATCCTCTTCTGTGCCACCAAGCCACCAGTTAGGGTTCCTTGGCATGGCTGCTGTCATCCCACTGACTCAGCCTGTAAGTGGAGTAGAGAATGCAGGTGTTAACCAACATAGACCAAATACTGGTTCAGTCTCTTGCTGACTGTGCGGCCTTTGTCCTCCCTGTTCAAAGTCTCTTTCTGCCTAGTAGTGGAAGTGGACGTACTCCAGACACTTAGGAAAATTAGCTGGGAGCTGGGCACAGACACCCGCGTGAGAGGTTTTTCTGTTTGCTTTCTCTTGGTTCTGCCCCTTACTTCCTGAGTCGGCCACACTCATGTCCCTCTCTACCTGGAATGACATAGTCTTGCATGATTTACTTAGCAAAGTCCCATTGATTCTACAAAACTGGTTTAAATGTCACCTCCACTGGGATGCCTTTGCTGGTTCCCCCAAGAAATAAGGCTCTTTGTGTTCTGTATTCCAATAATAGTTTGATCTTACAACTGCACTGTGTGTTACCATGGTAGCCGCTCCCCATACCCATCCTTTCTGCTCCCCATCATCTTGTCCTCACCCCTTGGCTTAGCTTATGAAACCAAGGGAGACTCCGCCTCTATTTGTTCTTCCTGGAAACTCACAGAGTAAGTCCTCTGCAGTTCTCAGCTGAATCAATGCCTGCCTGCAAGGAAATAAACAGGTGAACAGATAAGTGCAGAGATTAACTAGGAAAGGAAAAATGCACAGGTGGGGGAAACCTTGTTCTTTGTCAATATGTTGCTCTCTTTGGGCTGGGCTGGATTAAAGGCTCAGGACTAGAAGGAAATTCTGAGTCTACAGAGAAGCTACCTAGGGAACAGGAGCTCCAGGAGACCCGCTGAGTAACGTCAGCTTGTTTTTCTTAACTTTCTCTGTCTTGGCAGAGGAGATTTAATAACGTTGCAGGCTGTGAAGACTTTGGAGGCCCAACAGAGGTGCATCATGGCTGGAGACTTTCGGGAAGGAGTCCTTGACCTAGGCTCTCAGGAACTGGTGACCCATGCATGCCCCTCCCTAGAGAAGGACAGGTCTTTGACTGTAACCAAAGCAGTTCCAGCCAAGAACACGTCCTGGAGAGGCCCCAGGGCAAGGACAAAGGCACTGGCTGCTAGATGAACCTGTCACTACAGATGCTGTGTGCAAATTAAGAACTGGCCACAAACCTGTCTCCTGGAGCAGCCAGAATCCAGCAGTGCTCTTGTTCTCCTGGGCTCTTCAAGCTGTGCTCCTGCTGAGCACCTGCTTATCCACTTCTCTGAGCAGCCCATCCCTCTGCCTTCTTCAGCCACTGACTATCCACCTGATCTTTCTGTCTTCTTGGAGCACTCTTGGCTACACCAGCACACCCATGCCAGCCTCTTTCTTCATCGAGACCCTCATCACACAGAGGCTGTGACAGGGTCGAATCTTGTCACAGAGTAGTAAAGAGTAGGTCATAGGCTTGAGGGAAGGCTAAGTGAGCAAGTAGATGAATGGATGCACAGATGAGTGGGTCAGCACCAAGCTTGAACAAGAGTGCCACTCCTAGTCTGATGCCCAACCAACTGCCTAAGGAGTTCCTTTAAGTTACCTGGAACAATGGCCCCTGAGAAGACACCCTGGAGCCCCTGGATGGACTCTGGAGGGCACAGGTCTTCACCGGGCTGGGTACAGAGTATAAGCCCATAGAGGGCATTATCATAACGTACAGATGCTTGCTTGACTTACTATGCAGTTATGTCTTAACTTTATGTGGTGGTTTGAATATGCTTGGCCCATTGGAAGTGGCACTGTTAGGAGGTGTGGCCTTGTTGGAATAGGTGTGGCCTTGCTGGAGGAAGTGCGTCACTGAGTATGGGCTTTGAAGGCTCCTAGTGGTAAAGCTCCTCCCTAGTGTGGAAGAGAGGGTCTCTCTCCTGGTTGCTTTCAGATCAAGACGGAGAGTTCCTCCAGCATCATGCTTCCCACCTTGATGATAATGGACTAAATCTCTGAAACTGTAAGCCAGTCCCAATTAAATGCTTTCCTGAGTTGCTTTGGTCATGGTGTATCTTCACAGCAATAAAACTCTAAGACACACTATCATAAGTAGAAAATAACGTAAGTTGGAAACACATTAAATCCATTTAGCTTCCCAACCCCAGCTCAGTAACACAGCCTGCTGACCTGAGGCTGTCCGGGGGCTGTATCCGGCTCAGCTGTCTGCCCAGCTTCTCAAAAGAGAATTGTACCACTTACCACTGGACTCAGGAAAGACTCAGATTCCAAATACAAAGCATCTTTCTTCCAAATACACATGGCTTCCATGCCGTCATGGCCTCTGACAGTTTCTAGCTTCACTTCCCTGAGTTGGAGACAGTCTGTAGTTAAATCTCAGCTGTGGTATCCTCTTTCTTATTCTGCATGTCTAAGGCTATGCTTCTTACTCTTTCTGAATTCTCTTTCCACAGTACAAAAGAGCCATTAAGGGTAGCTATGCTCTGGGATATGGTAAAGACAGAGATGGAGGAAGGTGCCGGCACACAGGAAGAACTAAGTACACAAACATCGTCCATAAAATGTGACCCCAGCCCCTCTGAGGACTGGCTCACCTGGGCATGAACAAGCTTATATAGAATTCTATTCCACCTCAAGCCTCCCTCCCACAGTTTGGTATGTATCATCCTCAGCTAAGTCTGTGGAGTTTGAGACGCCCTCTGGCCCCTCTCTTTTCTGCCTACATCGCTGCCTTTCCTTGACCTCTAGTTATGGCCATGAAATTAGCAGCCATGCTGTGCAGTGAAGAAGAGGGGGTTCCTCCAGTCAGGGCTTCCTTCAGACAGCTCTGTCCAGTTCTTACTGGGGAAACAGTGAGAGAGAACAAGACCCCTGTGTGCTCTGCAGAGCAGCAGACCGGCAGCTGCAGAGTCTTGCAGAGACTTTGCAGGCTTCTTTTCTTCTTCTTTGAAAACATGGGAGCAGGCCCAGCCTGGGAAGCTGAGCTGAGCCTTGTTCTCTAAAGCAGAGCATGGAATGTGCTAAGCTCCCAGCTCAAGAGACTTTAGAGAGCTGAAAGTGTGTGGTATCCCCAGTGTGGTTCCAGTCACACAACTCAACATGTTTAAATTTTGGATTCCCTGAAGTCTGATGGAATCATTCAGGTTTGATGACATCAGGAAAATTTAAAGCTCCCTAAATAATTCCGTTATGTGGTCAAGTGAGTCAAACATTGACACCAGTAGAATTTAAGTCTATATATCTGGCCATATGAACCCTCAGAGGTGGTGGGTAATAAAGCTGGAGAAGTGACAAGGTCCCCAGGCTGAGTCCCGAGTCCTCCAGTGTGCGGAGGTGGGGTGAGAAGAAGCCAGCGGGAGAGGAAGAAGGGATCCAGTTGTAGGCATAGAGGTTGGAAGAGCCTTGCCTCAGCTGACACCGGCTCCAGCTGTTGACAAAATGGCTTTCCCTGGGCCTGGAGCAGATGGTGGATTAGGATGGGTTCCTAAGTCACATCCTGCATGGAGGAAGCAGTGTAGCCCTGCCGGCCCCTTAGCCTTTCCTCAGGGGAACCAATTGTGGATTTCCAACCTCCCAACCTGGAAGATAATGAATCTGTGTTGCTAAGACACCGGGCTTGTACTAATTTGTGGCAGTAGAAGGAGGAAATGAGAAGCCCTATGTTCTGCCCGAGCAGGCTCCAGCTCACAACTTCCTGTGTGCCTCTCTCCTCCCCTTTAGCCTCTGTGGAAGGCTTCATCCTGTTTGAGCACTAGGTGGCCCTGAGTCTTCCACATGATGTCTTTGACATGGTCCTCTCATTTGATAAAAAACCTATAATACAACAGACGTCACCTGCAGCTCTGAGGGTAAATGGGATGACGCCTGGAAGGTCTCTTAGCAACCGTGCCTGGCATGAAATTGGTGCTTGATGCTATTCTTAGACATGGAACAGAATTCTAAAATTTTTATTTCTGCTCTGGCTTTGGATGGGGTCCCAGCCTTACCTGAAGGAGCAGTCCCTTTCTGAAGTGCATAGGCTGAAGAGAGCTGGCTTTCTCTTTCCCACCAGCCTCAGGGCCCCACAACCTTGCCTGCCATTCCGACAGCAGGGAGAAACTCGACTAGCACTCAAATCCTTTTGTTACCATATCTTAGCTGGATGACCTCAGAGGAGTGAGTCCACCTCTCTGAGACTTAGGGCCTCCTTTGCAGAGTGCTCATTTTGAGGCCTGGCCCAGGATGTTGGTGTAAAGGTGAAGCATGCTCAGTGTGGCTGTGTTTGTGGCGGGTGTTCAGTAACCAGCATAAACTGTCAATCTCCCCAAGGTGCTTCCTCTCAACCAAGCCTCTGCCCAGGTTTGGGGGCTTCTGAGTCCCACACAGTTTGCAGCCCCATCTTAATAACGAATTCCCAGACTTACAAATTCACTAGGGCTTCAAATGGGGCTATAGCAAAGAGGTGTTCTGAAGCCTGAACTCTGTGGCCCTGAAACCTATGTCAAATGGATCCAGAAGAGCCCTTCTCAAGCAGTTTGGGTAGGCCCCAAGAGCCCAAGACTTTCTGGAACTTTCAAAAGCAGTTCCCACTGAGGCTTCCCACAGAATCCAATTTCTCATGGTAAGCAATCTAGACTCTCAATGGAGCAAAAGAAGAACCTTTTACTCCCAGTGCCAGCTACTTGGACCCATGTAAGTGAGTATCTGCTTCCTGCCTAGGCATCTAGCTTGATGGCTTTAAACAAATGAAAATATTAAATGCCCAATTTCAGACAAATAACAAGTAATTTTTAAGGAGTAAGTACGTCCTGAGTACTGCATGGGACATAGTTGTTTCACCTTGTCCATGTCTGCCAGAATCTTGTAAAGTCAACTTCAAGGCCCCACAGGGGAAGTGAAGTTGCTGAATTCTTCCTCAGGCAAGAATGTGGCAACCCAAACTCGGGATGTCTCTTTCAGATGTGTCCCAGTTCTGAAAAGTAGTCAGGGACCCTTGATCTTCAGCACAAGGATAACCAGTGTGTGCACGCATCGGGGGTGGGCGAGAGAAGATGTGTATTTTGGTAGAAAAGGTTGCTGCCTCTCAAGCTGGTCAGGGACTGGATTGTCAGAGGTACCCAGAGGCAGATGGCCAGGTTCTAGAGTTGTGATTAACAGTCTGAAGAATTAACAGACATTTATTTGGCTCACAGTCTAGAAGCTGAGTGGTCTAGGAACATTGACCTGGCATCTGGTGAGGTTTTTGTCCTGCCTCCTGGATGGTACATGGCACCTCACAACTAGGCTGGAAAACGCAGTCTGGGTCTTCCCTTTCTTCTAAAGCCATCGGTCTTGTCTTGTTGACTCCCATATTCATTCTCTCTCTCTCTCTCTCTCTCTCTCTCTCTCTCTCTCTCTCTCTCTGAGATAGGGTTTCTCTGTGTAGCCCTGGCTGTCCTGGAACTCACTCTGTAGACCAGGCTGGCCTCGAACTCAGAAATCCACCTGCCTCTGCCTCCCGAGTGCTGGGATTAAAGGCATGTGCCACCACTGCCCGGTTGACCCTACTCTCATGCCCTCATCTGATGCTAATCGTCTGCCAGAGGCCTCACCTCCAATGCTACTGGCATATGAACTTTGGGTGGGATGGGGTGAGTTTATAGTGCATAAACTTCAGAAAGATACATTCAAACCACAGCACTTTAGGCATGGATTTTGTTGTCAGCCATTTTAGAAAACTGTGTTTTCCCCAGTGGACAGACATGTTCTCCAGAAAGAGGCAAGTTGGGGACTCCTCTGCCCATATATGTAGTGCCCAGGTGGGCACACCTCCATTCAGTGTTCAGCAAGCCCACAGTTCCAGGATATGTTGACCTATCTACCAAGAAGACATGTTGGAACTCAGCCTCTTGCCTCTGGAGGCAGATTCCAAAGTCCCAGAGTACAACCTATTTTCCTGCTTCTGCTGGTGCTGGGCTCAGGCAGAAGCTCCCATCCACTCTCTACCACACCAGGTAACTCCTGGGGGGTGACCCACAGATAAGGTAACAAGGTACACTGTGTCCTCAGTGAGCCAGACAGTACTGTATGGGGAGGTGTTTGTGCTGCTCTTTCTGCAGAGGCAGAAACAGCAGCTCAGAGCAAGGGTGGGTGTTGCCCATCCCCCATGCATGCCTGCAGTTTACACGTGTGCATTTTACAGGACTCTTTCTCCTTGCTGTTTCCAGGAGCCATGGTACCAGGAGATTAAGGTAGTCTCACACCCACGCTCACTCCTGTTCTTCCTCTTTGAACTGCCTGTAGGTTCTTAGCCTCTGTCGAATGACACTGGAGACCAGATGATTCTTTGCTGCTGGGGCTACAGGGGCTAGATGCCAATGACCCTGACACCGTTTTTTGCCACAGCCACAAAAATGGCCAAATCTCCCGGGGTGGCTTCATGGCAGAACTGGCCTTGCTAAGAGGCCATGCCATAGAATCATCACTGCTAGGAGTTGCTCAAGAATCTTTTTAGATTATTTCTAAGCATGTTTGCCAAGCCTTTATTTAAAAACAACCAAACACAGATGGCTTTAGATGTCTTGCACCACTTGGGTTTTTGTATGACAATAAATCTTGGCCCTCATTCTGTATGAGTGCCCTGAATGTCTCCTGGAACAACTTTATGCAATCACTGTCTTCTGTGGCCCACGCTGTGATGGACATGACTGTGGTGGCCTTGACAGTTCCCTGACCACACCTTTGAGTTGATCCTCTTCTAGGGTTTTGCTGCTAGCAGCCCATCCAACCTGATCTGCCCACTCAGCATTCTCGCCTGAGTAGGGGCTAAATTCTTTTGTGTGTGCTGAGTGAGTGTTGTCGAGCCTGTGCAGTGTAGACATGCGTTAGGCACGTGGCGGGAAGGTGGGTAGCAGGTGTCTTCCTCAATTGTTCCTCCTCCCCTCTTTTTTTTGAGGCGTGGTTCCACCGAATCTGGAACTCACCGATGGGCTAGCCAATGAGCACGGTCTTCCCGCCTCTGCCCCATCCCTGCCAGCTGAGCTTGTTTTTGTTGCTGTTGTTTGTTAGCTTGTTTGAGGTGAGGGATTTGATCTCAGATTCTCAAGCTTTATCAACTGAGCTGTCTCCCTAGCCCCAGAGCTAAGCTCTCAAAAGAGGAAGCATTGGACCAGAGGTATATATACAGTTTAAAAATTCTGAGCGGCTACGTTGTTCTCCAAAATGGTTTGTACCAATTTGCCATGAATGTCTTGGTTAAAAACATGGCATATTTATGAGCATATATCGTGTTGTGTGTGCTTATCTGTGTTGTCTTATTCAATTTCTACTGCCATTGTGCTCTGTGGAATCTGTCTTTATTCCCATCTGCAGCTTGTAAGTGGCTGAAACGGGAGCCTCGCCCTTGATCTGTCTCAGGTTGTGTACATTGAGTGTTTATAATCCTTCTCTGAAGTCTGCCTCTCTTTCCCAAGTTCTAGTGATGACTAGAGTAGTTGACCCTCTGTCATTGCTAGAGTAGCAGATCCAGCCATAAATCCTATCGTTTCATCCTGGGAGGCTCCAGGTCCACCTCCTCTAGGAAGTTCTCTGGGATTGCTCCAACAGTCCTCAGATGCCCTCTATGAATAGCACAGTGGGGTCTCTGGGGATCTGCAGTTGGCACTTGAAGCCAGCAGGGTAGATGTGTGGGTGTGTCTGATGTTATGGGCATAGAGTCAGGTAGACTTAGGTTAGAAATCTCCTCAGTCATCTCTTCTTTAAAGTGAACATTCACAAGGGGCCTTTGATGCTCATGGTCACTATTCTTGTCATAATTGCTTTCCTTTCTGGTCTGCTTTCCTTTCATAGGGCTTGATTTACTCATGGTGAACCAAGGTCCAAAATTAGTGGATGGAAAATTCCAGAAATAAACACTTCTTAGCTTTAAAATCAGATATCATTCCAAGTCAGGTAGGACAATAAAAAACCTGCCCCTCAACCATACCTGGGGACAGTTATGTTATGCCCTTAGTTTATACATCTGGTGCCAAACAGATGTATAAAGCTACATCTTTATAAAGCTGTATAAGTAAAGCTGTTTCTTATCAAAGCAGGAAAGAGAGACAAGAAAGGGGCCCAAAGCACTGAACTGGCTACTGGCAGAGCCAGCTGAGCTCTGTAGTCCAAGAGTCTTTGTGACTGCCATGCCAAGGGCCCATCATGGCTTCTCCTCCAGGTCTTGGGAGAGGGGATGCCACTTTGCTGGCAGCAAGGCCTTGTTGAAGCTTCAGGGGTGGAGGAAAGCTGCCCTGACTAGTTTTTGTCAGTTTGACACAAGCTAAGGTCGAATGGAAAGAAGAGCCTCACCTGAGAAAGTGCCTCTATCTATGGAGTTGCCCATAGGCAAGTCTGTGGGGCATTTTGATTGCTAACTGATAGAGGATGGCCCATCCCACTGGGGGCAGTGCAGCCCCCAAATAGGCAGTCCCGGGTTGTATGAGAAGGCGGGCTGAGCAAGCCATGAGAAACAAGCAGCATTTCACTAGGGCCTCTGCTTCAGTTCCCAACTCCAGGTTCCAGTCTTGGCTTCCTCTGATGATGGATCTGTAAGCTGAAATACTTTGTTTTGGTCATAGTGTTTCATGGTGTTTCATCACAGCAATAAAAGTGAAGGGAGACAGTCTCTGAACTTGCTTTTTAATTACTATGGACCCGACCAGCTCCGAGATCCTTCTGAGAGTCATTTGTTGCACTTCCTGAGGTATTTCCGTTGCCAGCAGGCAAACCTCTGCTGATTAGCTCAGGTGCCTTGTCCTGGTAATGGAAAGCTGAATCACAGTGGGATTGGACCTTCCTTAAGTGCCATCGAGGGAAGTTTTCTCATGATAACTGACACTACATCAGGCAAAGACTGCCAATCATTTCATATCCGACAGAGCCCAGGGAGTGGCATCATCCTAAACAGGAAGACTGACACGCAGAGAAGTACAGGGTCTCAGAGGCAGCTCCAAGCAGAGCTGGCCTTTGAACTCCAGTCTTTCTGGTCCAGAGATTCCCTCACCCTGCTGTGTTGTTTACTTTTAGACCAAGCAGGTTTTGGCTAAATTGCAAGGTGGACTTAGGAAAAAAAAATTCTAGCAATGTGTGTGGTCTTCATGATTTAGCACCAAACTTCATCTGGGCCATGATTTTCATAAGACTAGTTCTTCTTCCCCTCTTTCTCAAGAGATAAGAGGTCCTAGTCCATACATACCTGCCTTGGTTTTCACATGCACATGTATGTGTGCACACAATGCACATTGCAAATGTATACACAGAGAGAGAGAGAGAGAGAGAGAGAGAGAGAGAGAGAGAGGTTGAGAGAGAGACTGACATGTTTCCTCTGTTCTCTTTTGAACTGGAGAAAAGCACCAACTAGGTTCAGGGCTGAAGTTTAAGGGCAAACCAAATATTTGGAGAGGAAGCCATGATGATATGTTTTTTGGTTTTTGTGGGGATTTTTTTTTTTTTTGACAGTAAAAAGCAAGAAACATGTTAATTGGCACAGCTTCTTCCTGGAGCCAAGAGGACTTTCTCACAATGCATGGCAGGAGAGTAGGACAAAGACAAATAAAAGCAGCTTGTGTATTGATTCTCTGCTCTGTATGTGGGTGTGGCCCTCAGTACAATGGGGTCAGGTGTATGTGAAGACATTGGGCAGAGCAATGGCAGAGGGGAATGGGGACTCAAAGGCCTGTGTCTGTTCAACATTGCCACCAGCCAGTGACCCAGAAGAAATCATTAATCTGCACCCAAAGCCCAAGTCTTGAAGAACTGAATAGACAGTACGCCATTTCCATTCAGGTTTGATGAAGGCAGCCCTTTCCAATTAAACAAGGAATTCTGTCTCAGAGGGACACACACCTTAACCATCAGGAATGGGGATGATTGCTAAAAGTAGCCAATGTTTACAAAGCCCTTACTACAAGCCAAGAACTGGGCAAACCACTGTGACTCAGTTCCCTCCGTCCTCCGGTATCTTTTTATCCCATACTGATAGAAAGAGTGAAGCTTGGAAGAGGCTCAGTGATTTGTTCAAGTCACTGAGTAGAAATAAAAGCAAAATGAAATGACAAAAGCCACTGGCAAATTCAGGGTTCCCCTGGAATCTGCCTCAAATGAGGCTGAGTGAGCAGCAGACAGGAGAGAGCCCAAGGCTGATCTCCTCATAAACCCCTGACTGGCAGCAACTGGGAATGCAACTGGATCTGCTTGGAGAGGCCCCTGTTAGTCATTCACTGGGGCCAGAAACCTGAGCAGCTCCTGAGAGGAGCTGGAAGGCAGCTGGGCACCTGGGGACTTGTCCTATCTCGGCCTTACCCTCACAGGCTACGTAGCTTTTGGCCCTTGTTAAAGGCACTGTCTCAGAACAGTGCCAGGGGACCACAAGCCATAAGGGAGAATTTGGGTTAGAGGCTTAGAACCCCGCCATCTGCAAGCTTACAAGGGAGAATGCCAGCTTCCAAGTCCCCTATCTCTCCTCCTGTGTGTTCAGTTCCGCCATGCTCCTGGAGGCTGACAGTCTGACTGACTGTCCTTGCCATGGCCTGCAGTTATTGCTTCAGCTTCATTCCCTGGGAATTCTTTCTCCTCCTCTTTCCTTGGACCTCCTTGCTAACTCCCCCTCCAATGTACCTAGAGCAACCTGTAACTTCGAGGTCCATTAACACTGCCCAGACTCACCTCAGTAGGAGGAAGCTAAGTGAAAATAAATTCATACATCAGGCATTGACAATGCTGACATTTTGGTTTTGTTGGTGGTGGTTTCCTTTTTGGCGTTGTTGTTCTTTTAAGAGTGCTCTTGCTCTGTAGCCCAGGTTAGTCTGCCATTTGCTATTGTTGCCCAGGAAAGCCTTGAAACCATGGTAATCCTCATGCCTCAGCCTCCCAAGGAAGTTACTCATTTGTTTAAAGCAATGCACTTGATGATTTTTAAAAACATATTCTAATAGAGTAGACAAGGCTCTGGTTTGCACAGTTGTCCTGTCACAACATCAGCACATTTACTAGGATGTATCATACCAGAGACACTCTCACCTTTGCCTCCATTTTTCAGATGAGGAAACTGAGGCCTAGAGAGGTGAAGGAGCTTGCCCAAGGTTTCATAAATTACAAGAGGCAATTTACTAAAGCAGCTTCTACTCAGAGAGTGAGGGATGCTAACCCCCAATTTACTAGGCATTCTGAAGGAAGAGGGCCTAGGACTTGGAAGCCTGCTTCCTTCTTTCTTCTGCACCTCCTTCTCTCCTCCACCCCGATCTTATAGGGGAACCGGGTAAGCTCCAAGTCAATGTCTCTCAACCTTTAGCTCATGACCCCCTTGGAGGTCAAATGACTCTTCCACAGGGGTGGCCTAAGACCATTGGAAAGCACAGATATTTACATCACAATTCATAACTGTAGCAAAGTTGCAGTTGTGAAGTAGCAATGGAAATAATCTTATGGTTTGGGGTCACTGATTTGGGGTCAGCACAACATGAGGAACTGTATTAAAGGGTCGCAGCATTAAGAAGGTTCACCACCACTGGCCATGAGTGAATGTGTGTTATTGACATGGCATGGCTTGCAAGTCTCACTCACATGGCTGTTGTTCTTTCCTTGGCTCACATGGCAGACTGAACCAGAGTGCCTTTGTACCCTGTCATCTCTTAGTTAGCATTTTATGGGATCAAAACTCTGACCCAGAGAAGTGGAATGGCCCAGAGCCGTACAAGGAGAGAGCAGCTGAGAAACCAGAAGAAAGCCCCAAGACATGACAGTGTGTGGTGAGTTCTCATCTCTCCACTCTTGGCCTAAACCCCTAGCCTGTGTTCTCAAAAGGGAAAGCACTCCTTCCAGAGCTTGCCTCTGGCTTCCTGAGCTCTCTTACTCCACCCAGTGTCTCAGTAGACGGGACATAGCACTGCTAGCCCTTTCCTGTGAATTCTCTAGACACATTAACTTTTGTTACCCCTTGTCAAAGTAAGATGCTGAAGGTCACATGGTCGGATTCCATCTACAGCAGGGACTAGCAGACATTTCATCTTCTGAGTCCTGGTTCTCCACTGGGCATGCTCAAAGCATGGCCATTAGTCAGTGAGAACTGCAAACGATGGGCACATCAGCTGCTACCAAGGCAACCAAGTGTGGGCATCAAAGCACTTGGACCTCTTCAGTTTTCTCCCACTGTGAAAATCTCTCTCTCTCTCTCTCTCTCTCTCTCTCTCTCTCTCTCTCTCTCTC
>JADRCH010000008.1:14036633-14050601 GCA_019843965.1 Rhynchomys soricoides
CTCTCTCTCTCTCTCTCTCTCTCTCTCTCTCTCTCTCTCTCTCTCTCCCCCCCTGTGTGTGTGTGTGTGTGTGTGTGTGTGTGTGTGTGTTATACATACACCAGTGCCTATGTAGGGATGCCAGAGGAGGATATCAAGTGTCCTGCTCTTGTCACTGCTGCCTTATTCCCTTGAGCCAGGGATTTATCCCCGAACCCCAGAGTTAGGCTGGCAACTGGCAGCCCTCTGATTCTCTACCACACACAGTGCTGCTGTTATAGGCACACAGCCACACCCACAGCCACGTCCAGCTTTCTTGTTTTTCACTTGGATATTGGGATCTGAACTGAGGTCCTGATGTTTGTGGATCAAATGCTCTTCTTAACCATGGAGCCATCTCTTCAACTACTTTGCCTCATTTTGTAGAGGTGACCTTGCGCCCATGTGGTCAGATTTGGGATCCCAATGGACAGGGCCTGTGACAACTGCTGCCAAGGAAATCATGTGACTCCATACATGCTACTCACAATACTCTGGGGTTCTGAGTGTTTCAGAACCCAAAGTTAGGCTGTAACCTCCAAATCTGTCATTTCCCTGAATGTGACCATGACATTTCCCCCACACACACAGGGTTTCTCTGTGTAACCTCTGCTGTCCTGGAACTCACTCTGTGGATCAGGCTGGCCTCAAACTCACAGAGATCCACCTGCTTCTGCTTCCTGAGTGCTGGAATTAAAGATGTGTGCCACCACTGCCAGGCTTGACCATGACATTATAAGGATTCTGAAGTCTCCAACAGAGCTTGCCTCTGTCCATTCTCTCACCCACTACCCAATACCCTTCCAGTCCTGACCCCATCACACTAAGCAATCCCCAAAACAGACCACACCCTTCCAGCGCACATGAGCCTCCTCAGCTTGTACAAATGGACAATAAACCAAAATATGGAGGTGGGACCCAGGTTGGTTTCTACCTGCATTTCTTCCTCTTTTGTGTTAATATTCTGTTTCTTCTGGGAAATATGTCGGGTTGGAATGTCTTTTCCAGTTCTGCACTCTCTTATATGTGATAATGTGCTCAAGTCACTCAATGTGACCTCCCTTTGTCTCTCTGTCACCACGATGGATTTATCTCTCATGACACTGATGGGAGCTCATCATGGTCATCTGTGTAGCTTCCATTTATAATGGGTATTATGGTTTGGATTTCTTTTTCTTCTGATGATGCTGGGGATTGAACCCAGGACCTTGCATGGACTAGGCAGACTGAACTACAATCCCAGTTGTATTTTCTTTTTAAACTGACATTTACTGAGTGATGTGGTGTGTGTGTGTGTGTGTGTGTGTGTGTGTGTGTGTGTGTGTGGTGGGGGAAGGAATGGTTCCCTGTGGAGGTCAGAGGACAACTTGCAGGAGTCATTCTTCCTTTCAAGGATGGAACACATGTCACCAGGGTTACCAGCAAGCACCTTACCCAATGAGCCACCCCATTGGTCTTGGTTTGGATCTTACACATCCCCTCAAACCTCCTGTGTTGATGACTTGCTATCCAGCTGCTGGGCTGCTGGGAAGCTGTGGGACTCTTAGGAGGTGAGACCTAGAGACCTTAAGACATTGGGGACAAGTCCCTCGGGGGCAGGGAGGATATTGGGATGTTGGCCCTCCTCTCTCTGTATTTTCTTCCCATCTGTCCTGAGTCACCCTGTTGTCTTCTTCCATGTGCCTTTGCCACCATGATGTACTAGGCTGTCCCCGATGGGCCCTGGACGAAAAGACCAAGCAACCCTGGACTGTAGCTTCTGAAACCATGCATGTTTTCTTTTTGCAGGGTTTTTTGGGGGGTGGGGGGTGGGGAGGAAGCGAGGCGGTATTTGTCACAGAGATGGAAAGCTGAGTAACACCATGACGAAGCATGTATGTTGGTCCAGTTAAGACAGAGAGCATGTGCAAGAGACCCACCCACATTTGACCTCAGCCTGGAGCCCAGCCCAGCCCATTTGGCAGATGTAAGCATAAGAAATACAAATCCTTGCCAGCATAAACCTCTGAACCCAGAGCAGATGCCACAGTCTGGCCCGTTCCAGGCCTAGGCCCCTCCACACTGCTGTCCTGTTGGACTCTGACATTTCCTTTCTGTGCTTTGTGCCTGGTAAACTAACAGGAGGCCACAGAGTTTTTCTATGGCTAGTTCTAGATGCCCTGCCGCCTCTGCTACCTCCCTCGGCTCACTCCCAGATTCCAGGAATAGATCTTTCATTAATTTGTCTTAGAATCCCACACTTTCCATCCCAAACCCTAATACACGTGGACAAGCTGCATCCCTAATCCCTGAACGGACAAAATAGGGATTGTAGTGTTACCAGACTGTTAATGGGAGGGAAATTAGATCACAGGGCAGGGCTGGCCGGGCTGTGAGTCCCGGAGACCTTCAGAGAAGCTAGCTTTCCGGGCTGATCTTATTACCGCTAACATTGAATGCAGAGGCAGACTCACACAGAAGCACCCAGCAATGCCTGCTGATAGAAAGGCTCCATGTGGATGCTTTCTTCCTGTGACATTTTGATAGAGCAGAGTACAGCACCCAGTGTCATGGTGACAGTCTCTATAAAAGTCTCAGCCTGCTCTAGGCACACCTACGGATGCAGTGGGAGGTGGCACAGATCTGGACCAATAGAGAGAAGGAATGTTTAGCCTTGACCTGGTTACAAAGAACATTTATTTTTCCTCTTTGAAATGGACCTTCCTGTCCTGGATTCAGCACCATCCAGGGTTGTGCTAATGTGGGTTAATTTCCCATCGGCTCCTAGAAGGAGTGTTTTTCCAGTATCTCCTGGGGTAAAGGAGAATCACAAACCAGATAAGGCCAGCTTCCGTGCTCCACAAGGCACACAGAGGAGACAGCATTTCAGGGGTTGGGGAGCTTAAAACAGGTAGTTCTTCAGATACTTCAGTCCGAGACAGTGTGGCTCCCTCAGAACCTCTATGTCCCCTTTGTGCTGGCCCTTTCTTTGTGAGCCTTGCCCCATAAAGGCTGAATAAAGGTCCTTGGAAGACACTAGCCAGTGAATCTGTCCTTTTAAGAGGGTCCTTGAGGAGGGACAGTTAGAGAATCAACAAGTTGAGAGCCAGATGGCACTGAACAGGATGACATGAATTAGGCAGAGACAGCCAGCCTGTGAGCCACCTGCCTTGCTGCTTCTGGCCAATGGCTACCGGTGGACTGTCTGACAGATGAGTGGAGCTGACCTGCAGGTCTCACTGTCACTGCAGTGAGAAACTGACAAAAATCCTCCTGAACTCAGAGCTCCAGCCCCAAAATCTGTGGAGTGAGGCGGCCTCATTTTGTACCTGTAGACCTGGCCAGTCTGTCTTGTCACCTCCCTGTGAGGCAGGCCAGAACTCTGGCTATACAATCCAGTCTGTGTGGACACATAATGTATGCTAGTTTGTGTTTGACAACTCAACACAAACTAGAGACACAGGGGAAGAGGGACTGCCTCCATCAGATTGGCCTGTGGGCATGGCTGTGTGCATTTTCTTGATTAATGATTGGTGTGGAAAGGCCCCGCCCACTGTGGATGGTGCCATGCCTAGGCAGGTGGTCCTGGGTATAGAATAGCAGGCTTAGAATAAACAAACATTGGAAACAAGCCAATAACCAGCATTCTTCTGTGGTCTCTGCTTCAGTTCCTGCCTTCAGGTGCTACCACTGAGTTCTGGCCCTGATTGTAACCTTCAAGGTTGGAGAGACGGCTCAGCATTCACTGCTCCTGCAGAGGACTCTGGTGTAATTTCCAGCACCTACATGACAGTTCGTAACCATCTGTAGCTCCAGTCCCAGGGGATCCAATGCAATCTTCTGACCTCCATGGAAACCAAGCATGCATATGATGCACAGATATACATGCAGCCCAAACATCCATACATAAGTAATAATAAATAATAAAAACATAAGTAAATAAATAAATAAATATTTAAGAGATGAAATAAATCCCTCTCTCTCAAGTTGGTTTTGGTGTCTGTTTGTCACAACCGCAGAAACCAAACTAAGAGACATAATAATGTTTTTTGTTTTGATTTGTTTTGCTTTTTGAGCACTGGGAATTTAATCCAGTGCTTCATTGAACCCAGGGCATTATGCATGTGTGCAGGCTCTCTACCATTGAGCTATAGTCCCAGCCTATACTTTTTTTTTTTTTTTTTTTAACTCAGAAGGTACAAGGTACATGTTAGGGAATCTAAGGTCCTGGGAATTTGAAGATAAAATTCCTGAATCCTAAACACAGCTGTAAGGATTTGCTTCATACTCAGGACTACTGTCAGTTTCCAGATGACAGTGGCATAAGCCACACAAAAATTCAGACAAGGGTCTGTATTTCTTTTCTATGAGAGAAGTCCTTATTCGGACAGTCAGAGACTAAAGAGGTGGCTTCCTGGTAATCTCCTCCAAGAGGCCAAGGGTCCTCTTGCCTTGTGTCCTGTTATCCTTGGGACAAGTCTTTCAACATGAATGCCATCACATGGTTACAAAATGCTTCAGCTCCAGCCACCGTGCCCACATTCCAAGCCCCAGGAAGGAAAACCCTCACAACGGATTGCCTCTCAGAGGAGTCAGCACTTTGAAAACGTTTACTAGAAGTTTCTTCCAATGACTTCCATTCATATTTTTTTAAAAAAGCTTTGTTTTGATTTTGAGTGTATGTTTGCTTGCATGTGTGTCTGTGCCCCATGTGCACGGCTAATGCACACCCAAAGAGGCCAGAAGAGGGACTCTGGTCTGCTGGGATTGGAGTTACAGGTGGTTGTGAGCTGCTATGTGGGAACCAAGGTCTTCTCCAAGAGCAGCCAGTGCTCTTAACTACTGAGTCATCTCTCCAGCCCCGCCCCCGCCCCAACACACACATTTACATATTATTAAGCACCTTCTCCATCAAGGGAGATTAGATTTTTGAGCAGACAGATACCCCCAATAACGTGGAGGTTCTGTCATTTCTGGCATAGCCAATGTTCCATTCCTTTGGTTTTCTACCACAGGGAACAGGTTCTTGGATGTAAAGAAGGAATAAATCAGGAAATGCTGAGGCAGGAGAATGCTGAGACTGAGGGTGCAGAAGTGTTCAGTCCAGTGTTGCTCAGGACTTCCCTGTGCTTCAGGGCAATCCCTGTTCTACTGTTAAGTGTATTCCCAGACTCCCTGTCAAAGTGGGTGGGGCTCCAGAGCCCAATCCCTTCCTGTGGGTTTATGTTCAGGTTGAAGGAGAGACATTTTCTTCAGTGATGTAGCCTCTAGCAGTGTGTCTATGTTCCTGTAAACACTTATCCATTATCTTTCCTATAAGGAACCCTAGTGGGTATATTGGTTCAGCGTGTGTATGTGTGTGTGTGTGTGTGTATGCACACATGCACATATATGTATTCTTACATATACACACATATATGTGCATATATATCACATGAAAGAGGTAAATAGGAATGGGAAGAAGGAGAATCGGGAACACGAGAGAGAGTGGGAGATGGTAAGGGTGTGGGGGATGAATATGACTGAAATATATAGGTTTATGAAACTGCCATAACAAAAATCACTATTACGCATAATCACTATGTGCTAAAAGGTGGTGTCTGTCAGTCCTCAGGAACTGCAGCCTTGGGAGGAGGGGGAAGAGTGTAAGCAGTGTGATGCTGGCAGGATGTGAGGGTTGGAGAAGGCACACTAGTAAGCTAAGCCTTGAGGCTCAGGTGCAGAACCTGGTGTAGGGCTGAAGCCAAGTAAGGTCCAGTGTGTCAGAAGCAGACCTGCGATTGCAGAGCTATGAAGGTCTGGGCAACTCCAACTCTGGTGTGTCTGTTTGAAGGAGACACAGGTTGTGTCCCCAGCATAGCTGAGGATCAAGTTGGAGAAGTGAGCAGGGATCAGGTGACCGTGTGTCCTGGTGTCACACTGAGGCATTTGGATCTTATCTGTAGGAAATATAGACGCACGGGAGGATTTTCAGGTATGAGGTGAGACAAAGGCTTCAAGCTCTGGAAGGTTCTCCCTGGGCCACAGTGGAGGATGGGCTGGAGAAGGAGCCACAGCGAGAAAGACCCAGTTGTAGCCTTCAGGCAAACAGAGGAGAGAGGCCTGCCTGGAGTGAAAGGGTAGAGAGCAGCTAGGAGTCCAGGCAGATCACAAGAACAGGATGTGTCCTTGCAGGAGGCCATCCCAAGAGAAGGCAGACAAGGCAGAAAACAGAGTTTATTCTCAGGTTTAGTTTGGAGGCAGGGGCCTGTGAATTTTGCATTTCTTGGTTTTGCAATCTTCAACCTCACCTAAAGGTGCTAGAGAAGAAAAAGCCCATTATCACCAGAGTTCTGATGCCCAGCACCCACAGAAAAAGCCTGGTACAACAATGCATGCCTGTAATCCCAGCACTGGGGAGGTAGGGACAGGCTGATCCCAGGGGCTCAGGGGCCAACCAGTCCAGCAAGCTGGTGAGCTCTGGGTGTGGTGAGGGATCCTGACTCCAAAAGTAAGCAGAGAGCAGTAGATGAGGGCACTTAACCTCTGTACATACACCTACATGTATATATACACCTGACCATGCGTGCAAGTGCGCGCACACACACACACACACACACACACACACACACACACACACACACGAGGGTGGGGGGAGGTGATAGCCTCAGAAGTCTAGGGCTTTCGAGCTTTCCAATAATTGCTATGAAGTGTGAACTATTAAAACATTCAGTGAACAGTGTTCCCAGCGCAAGGGCAGCCTAGCTCAGGGCCCAGGGCCTTTCTTCTGCCACACTCACTCTTAGTTGTAAGCTTTTTGATCCTCTTGCCAGTATGTCCAGTCTTGCTTGTATTCCCAAGTCTTCGGGACATGGACAAACATTTCACCGACATGAACCTTGTGCTTTTCAGGATCCCCCCAGTGTATCCCCACTGGCACCTGAGGTGACCTTTAGCTGTCACCTGAGTGAGAAGAGTGGTCTGGCAGTGTTTCAGGAGGATTGAGAAGGCTCCGGAGACAACAAGGAGATGTGGCCAAATCCCTCAGGATACATGGGTGACCGTGTGTCACCTCCTCCACTTCCAGCCCCTTTGATGTCCCTTCAGCACCCTCTGAAATGGAGAGTCAGGTGTTTCCTGGAATGCTGTTGTGAGCTGGAAGCTCCCCTTGTTATACAGTGAACACATGTCGTCCTATCTTAACTCCAGGTTAAGGTAACCTAAGAACAGCCCCGAGAACAGCAGGTACAGCCCCATGGTTGCTAATGGTAGGCATTTCAGGCCCATGCCGCTGGCAGAGTGTGTGCTTGAGATGGTTTGGGACCCGTTAAAGAGCTCACACCCTGGAAAGTAAGAGAACCGTTCAAAAGAAACGTCTCCAAAGCTACCAGCTTTACCTCTGAGTGCAAACCATCAGAAATGGAACCTACAATTACCTAGTTACCTCTCCCCTGCTCCAGAGACCGGTGAGGACCTGAGGGAGCCCAACCCCCTCTCATGTCCACGAGTCCCAGTGGCCTGCCCTTGCCCCAGCTTACCAGGTGGCCAGTATATTTAGGCTTTTCCATTGTGAGAAAGGATTGTGCCCTGTATGCTCTGTGTGCCTCAGGCAAAGGAAGACTCTCAATATCTCCCTGTCAGGCCTGAAGCAGGCAGGAGCAATGATGGCAGCAGAGGCTCCTCCTAGGATCTGCAAAGGGCTTTGGTACCCTCAGCCTGGCCTCCTCCTTGTCGGGTGCAGCTGTTATGCAAAACAGTTCAATTGGCCTACAGTTTAGTTGAGTTTTAAAACCAGGGATTGTACTGCAGCAAAGAAAAATAGACCTGACTGACTATGGGTGGGGTTGTATGGTTCATACAACCAGGAAAAAAACGTGTGGGGCAGAATGACCCCAGGCGGAAAGAAGTCAGCATGAACATGCGTATAGAGAGATATCTGCCATAGATGTGTGTGAGCATACACAGAAATCTATCACATGTATGTCAGCGTGTACACGCATATAGATATCTGCCTTATGTGTATATGAGCTTATACATGTATAGATAGATATCTTCCCTATATATGTCAGCACATACATGTATGTATAGATATAGATATCTGCCATGGTAGATAGATAGGTAAATGATAGATAGGTGAGTAGATAGGTTATAGAGGATATTTCAATATACAGAATGTGCAATCTCTCACAATATACAACATATTATATATAATAGCATATACCACATGTGTTATTTATTATAAACATAAGTTTTATCAGCTGAGAGGGAGCAGATTGAGGACCTTGTGGATTGTGAGATGCAGCCCAGTGGAGCTCCAGGATGAACTGTCTCCTGACACTGAAGACCACATGGCAATTCCTTCTGAAGAAGGAATTCTCTCCCATGTGGACAAGACAGCCAGCTTAGACGTCATCCATCAAGCTACGTCACTTAGGAAAGTATTCACTTGGTGGAGTGTCTTAGTTTTTGCTGCTGTGACAGACACATGAGCAAAAGCACCTGAGAAAGGGAGGGTTTATTCCAGCCTCCAACTCTGACCTCCAGTGAGGGAAGCCAGGGCAGGAACTCCAGACAGGAACTCAAGCAGAGACCATGGAGGTGCACTGTTCACTGCTTGCTCCCAGATCGAAGTCAGCTACCTTCTTAGACAGCCCAGGCTCATCTGCCTAGGAATAGGACCTCCCACAGTAGGCGTGGCTATCCCACATTGATTGGCAGTCCAATCTGATGAAAGCAATACCTCAGTTGCGTTTCCTCTACCAAGGAATGTCTAGATTTGTGTCAAGTTGACAAAAAACGACCAGCACATGGAATTTTTTCAAAGCCCAGGGTGGTCATGCCTTGAGTGTGGATTCACCAACCAGGGGCCTGGGTTTGACTATTTCCCAGAGGCTGATGAGCTTGGGCAATCTTTGACTCCTTTGGATACCATCCGCCATCTTCAAGCATATGTCCCGATCACAGTATGGAAGAGATGAAATGCAGTACCAGATACATTGACATGGAGTCTGAACTTGGCTGTGGTTAGAGCAAAGTTTAGGTGAGGTTACTTCATTACAGGCCCTATGCTGCACACTGATGATATACTGATGATATACTGATGCTATACTCCGATTCATTCACGCCACACATATTTATTGACCACCTACTATGTTCTACTAGACATCATGCCATGTTCCCACTCAGGCAATGTCCCAGATAGACATTCAAAAACTAAGGAAAAGTAGCATAGACAGTTCCTTACTCTCAAGGTTTCTAGGCCATAGGGCTTATTGCAAAATTACCAGCTCATTCTAGAGATAAGAACTCAACCCAGAAGCTAAGAACAGTTGAGAGACCTGTGTAGACCCCACAGCCGGCATGCAGCATAAACTCATCTAAACACAGGTCAGCTTGACTCCACAGTCTTCATCCTTCCTCACTATACACTTCTGTCAAGGTTGTTCCCACTACTGGCTGTGCAGGGTTGAAAGAAGACCCTGGGTGCCTAGAGGGAATCATGTGCCCCCCCACCCCCGAGTCTCAGTTTCCAGTTAAGATACCCTCCGGCAGCAAGTGGCAGTAGGTATGCCTGCTTCCTGCTGAGGATGTGTTAGTGTGTGTATGTGTCTCCAGGTATGTCTGCACTTGATGGGGAGGCAGCCGGTGTCTGTGTTTATTTCTATGCATACTTGTATGTCTCTGTGTCTATACTCAGTGTGTGTGTGTGTGTGTGTGTGTGTGTGTGTGTGTTTGTGTGTGTGTGTATGCCTGAGGATTTGCATGTACAACCATGGTCTCTGTAGATCTGTACATGTCTGTGTACCTGTGGGTCTGTACCTGTGTCGGGACCATTTGGGTCTGCGTGCATGTTTCCTGTGTTTTGTTTTTTCTGTGTGTGTCTTACTGTGTCCATGCGTCAGCAAATGACTTTGTGTTTGTGTCTGTGGAACTGTGTTGTGTCACTTGTCCCCCCTCCCTACACCCAGTTCTTCCTGTGAAGCTGATCTGACATGTACTTCAGTGTCAGGGACGTCAGTGACTTTAACCTTATCTCCCAGCCTGCCACTTTGTTGGAGGAAATTACATTTTGACTTGGCACAACCTGTTCCTTATGATGTCACTGGCTGTGCCTGGCACGCTCTGCTCACCAAGGTATTTGTATTTTGATTACTTGATGAATACCTGCCAATGCAGAGATTAAGAGCATAAGTTGATTTTTGAAGGCCCTTATATGCAATGCTAGTGCTTTTTGTTTTCCTTGCCACGGACTTGGGACCCCAGACAAAAGAGGAAGAGTTTTGCTTTTGCTATATAAGACCTTGACTCAAAGCTTCTTCTGCTCCTTCAAAAGCTATGTAAAATTGGGGAAGACATGTCAATTATCAGAGCTTACTCTGTAAGAAAGTGCAAATACAATAATGGGGAAATGTTCCCAGAAATCTATGAAGTCTCTTAGTTATGTGATGTTATGGCTAGGGGGGAGCAAAAGAAAAGACCCTGGGAATTTGTTTAACAGATGACATTTAGCTCTTTTTTTCCCTTTAGGCATGGTCCTGAGTCAATGCCTGAACCTTCTGAGCTTCAGATTCTCCCAGGATAAGCAACACAGGATACACAAGGCATTAAGTTGATCGCTGGCTAGTGTGAGGCTCCACTAGGGAACTGGCAATGCCTATATAACACGGGTGGTGCTGCCCTCTTTAAAACTTCCTACAAGCACAAGCACAACTTAAGTTCTGCCTGTGCAGGCAGACAGGCAGGTAGGATGGATGGATGACTGTATGTGTGTGTGTATGTATGTATGTATGTACGTATCTATAAATGTATGGATGCATGCATGCATGCATGTATGAATGCATGGATGTATGAATGCATGGATGGATGCATTGTGGGCAAGATGAATGGTACATAGCAGGGCAGGATAGATGGATGGGTACAGTGTGGGAAGAATGGATAGTGCAGAGTAGGACCAGAGGGAAGGTGCAGTGCAGGATGGTGGATGGTACAGTGCAGGATGGATGATCCGGTGCAGGATGAATGGTGTAGTGCCAAGTCCTGCATGGTCTTGGAAGAAACAGTGTGATATGGTTTCTTGTCCCTGGAACTGGGCCAGCGGGACGTGGGCCTCCAAGAGTGATAACATTGCTGGACACAGGGCTTGTTTAGATATACAAAGGCAGGCAGATTTCTGAGTTTAAGGTCAGCCTGGGACAGAGGTAGTTTAGGCCCAGGCATGGAAGGAATGGTGATCTCAGAGCTGGATCCCACCCAGCTAGCTTATTGTCTATGCTTACAAAGGCAGGCAGATTTCTAAAATCATTGCCATGTTAAAAAAGAATGTACTTGCTGTCCTTTTCTAAGAATCAAGGGGCTAAGGTAAAAAACATGCTGATTGGTGGGATAATCAAGAGGGAACCTGGGGTGGACAATTGAATTGATATGTAAATAAAAGACTGGCCTTTGGTTTGTAAGAGCAGAGCTGCCTGGAGACTTCTGGAGAGCTGTCTCAAGCAGAACACAGGCTGTCAACTTGTACCCCACAACTAACTCCGGGTCTCCCCAACACCCCTTCCTTAGAACCCTTTCCCAGCCAAGGTTGGTCCTCGGCAATGCAGTAGAGGATGGATGGTGCAGACCAGACAGGATGGATGATACAGCAAAGGACAGGATGGGTGGCTAATAGGATAAAATAACTGTGGTATTTTTTGGTTTTTGCTACTTCAAAATGCAGCATTGGCAGAGCGTTCTTGGCATTCCCACGTTCTTGGCAAGCACTTTGTCTCGTCGTCGAGAACTCAAAGGCTGTTCTCCTTGCATAGAAGACCTAAGAACGGAGTGACCTCCATCTCAGAGTGGCCCAGGCTGCCTGGCTGGTGGCACGTTCACTCAGTACCTGTCCTGACACTACCTGCTGAATGTTTCTAAGTGATCTTTCCTCCTCCAGTCCCTCGTGGCTTTGAAGATACTGGTCCCTCTTTATGAAGAACCTTTGCTCACCACTCTGCCCCCAGATTATCTTAGCTCCCTGTGGCCAGGCCAACCAAATCAGGTATCCCTGCCTCACACTCCTGGTGTGCCCTAGACTCCCTTCACCAAGCATGACTGTCATGGTATGACAGTTGATCTTCATGACAACTTGATGAGATCTGGATTTCCATGGAAACACATCTCTGCGTGTCTCTGTGAGGATGTTTCTAGAAAGCTTTAACTGAGCAAGGGAGATTGACCTCAAAGGTGGGTAGCACCATCTCCTGGGCTGGACTCCTGGGCTGAATAAAAAGGAGAACACACACTGATTATCAGCCCATCTCTTTGGTGTCCTGCCACAGACACAGTATGGGCAGCTGTGGGCAGCTGTTGGCAGCTGTTTGCTTCTTCCGCCATTTCCTTGCTCTCATACAGTCTGTACCCTCAACCTGCAAGTCAGCATAAACCCTTACTGACCTTGCTTTTGATCTGTATTTTGTCACAACGACAAAAGACTTAACTAACACACGGGGCATTTGGATTTGTGGGCTCCGCCCCATGTGACACTCTGCAGAAGGAGAAAGACAAGGCTCCTACAAGTCCTAGTTTGACCTGGGCAGAGTAAACCCTGGAGAACATTTGTCTCCTCACATTTCTTGTCCTACCCTCTGATGGCCATGCATGCCCTCATGGATGAGCACATTCATGTTGTCTGATGCGACTGGGACACCTATTTGTGTAAAAGAATTTCTGAGAGCCAAACTTCTTCATGTTGTTAAATTTGGTTGAAACTGGACGGGCGCGTCTGCATTGCGCTTGCTTGTTGTCTACTGCAATGTCATGACCAGGCATAAGTTGCTAGCCCCAGCCTGGGTTTTAGGCTAACATGAACTTGTTTGGTGACCATGGCCCAATTTTTGAGATTGGACTGTCTGAATCCCAAACTTCTGAGGCTCGCTAGCCAGATGGCTGTGGGTAAGACAGTGACGAGCTGAGGCTCTATGGGCAGTGAGGAGACACCATCCCACCTGCCTCCCTCGCTGGGTTTTTGTGGAGTTAAATGAGAACACTTACCTGGTGTTAGGCCCCAAGCAGCATTTATAACTAACGGTAGTGTCAGGAAAGGGTGTCCACTCCAGCTGTAACAGGGCCTGTACATCTGGATGAGATATTTTTCGTTCACTTTCATGCCTATAGAGAAACACCTGAGAGTAGATATTTATGGAGCAAAGAGGTCCCTTGAGCCTACAACTTGGAGAATATGGCCTGGGACTGAGGAAAATGGCTATGTGGATAAAGTGCTTGGATGCACAGTCATAGTCAGGGCTTCTACTGCTGTAACAAAACACCATGGCCAAGAGGCAAGTGGGGGAGGAAAGGGTTAATTTGGCTTATGCTTCCATATTACTGTTCTTCATGGAAGAAAATCAAGACAGGAACTCAAATGGGACTGGAACAGGGAGGCAGGAGCTGATGCAGAGGCCATGGAGGAGTGCTGCTTACTGGATTGTTCCCCATGACTTACTTGCTCAGCCTGCTTTCTTATACAATTCAGGACCCCCAGCCCAGGGATAGCACCACCCATAATAGGCTGAGCCCGCCCCCAACAATCACTAACTAATAAAATGCTCTATAGACATGCCTGTAGCCCGATCCTTTGGAGGCAGTTTCTCAATCTAGGTTCCCTCCTCTCAGATGACTCTAACCTGTGTCAGGTTGACATAAAAACTAGCCAGCACACTACACATGCCTGACACTCTGAGTTTTGAGCACCAGAACTCAGGTAAGAAAGGACACAACATGGTAGCACAGTGTCTGCAATCACAGTGTTCCTCTGGGAGGTGGAGACCAGTGAATGGACAGAAGCATGTGAGCTAGTTAGCCTGTATAAAGCAGTGAACAGCATCTCAAACAGGTGGAGGTGAGGTCCCACATCCAAGGTTGTCCTCTAAGTATGCATGCACACCCACACAGACAGACACACACAGACACACAGACACACACACACACACACACACACACACACACACACACACACACACA
>JADRCH010000008.1:14050611-14091458 GCA_019843965.1 Rhynchomys soricoides
CACACACACACACACACACACACACACACACACACACACACACACACGGTGTAACATCAGCTTAGCTCTAGTGAGTTCCTGGTACCACCATGGTAGGGAAGCTATGTGGTAGTGACAGTCCACAGGCCATTGCAGCAGGAAGCCAGAACAAGATGTTTTTGTAACAAATCTTTCAAGAACTAACTCCAGGTTGCTTGAGATCTACCTTAATCCTTTCTAAGGTATACCCAATGACCTATGACCTATGACCCCACCTCCTAAAGGTCTCACTACTTCCCAACATCACCACACAGAGCACCAAATTCCCAATATATGATCTCTAGCCTGCCAGAGCAGTCCTGGGGCTGGACATGGAACTTTGCTGATCTGGAGGGAATTCTTCTAAGAGATGCATGACCTAACTCTGCCTAGCAAGCTGTGCATTCTGGGGGATTCTTACCTGGCACACTCAGTTGGCACCTCATAACTCAGGGATCTGCTGCCCACCCTAGGGCTACATCTGGCCCACCACCTGTTTTGTTAAAGTTTTACTGGGACATGCTACATTTAGGTGTTGCCTGTGCCTACATGAGCAAAGAAACCTTAGGATTTGAAAGGCCTAAAATATTTTCTTTCTATCCCTTTGAAGAGACATTTTGTATTCCCTGGTGTTAGGTGAAAGCGTCAATATCTAAATTGGCTGGGCTGATGGAAACCTGAGCTTCATCTCTGTCTTGTTGCTGTCCTTCAGTCCTGATATTAGTAGCTTACCCAGACCAGATTACTGTGTCCCATTTGTACTGGCTGGTTTTGTGTGTCAACTTGACACAAGCTGAAGTTATCACAGAGAAAGGAGTTTCAGTTGAGAAAATGCCTCCATGAGATCCAGCGGTAAGGCATTTTCTCAACTAGTGATCAAGGGGGAAGGGCCCCTTGTGAGTGGTACCATCTGTGGGCTGGTTGTCTTGGGTTCTTTAAGAAAGCAGGCTGAGCAAGACAGGGGAAGAAGCAAGCCAGTAAGGAACATCCCTCCATGGCCTCTGCATCAGCTCCTGCTCCTTGACCTGCTTGAGTTCCAGACCTGACTTCCTTTTGTGATGAGCAGCAGCATGGAAGTGTAAGCTCAATAAATTCTTTCCTTCCCAACTTGCTTCTTGGTCATGATGTTTGTGCAGGAATAGAAACCCTGACTAAGACACCCATTATATTTCATACATGTGACCCCCAAATGCCACTACCATAACCCAATGCCTGCTTGTGTCCACAGGGGAACCTCACAAAGCCACTTCCTCTGAGTGGAATAAAGCTCCATGGTACACACTGGTGGGTACAAGGCCAAACCACCTTACCCTACTGAATCGATGGGGCTCAGTACAACTGCTGACTGCAACTATTGATCATGCTGTCTCTTTGTCTCTAATGGAGCTAGAGTGACCTATAGGTCACGCCTCTCACCTGTTCAAACATCTCTGTGTCTCCCTCACCTGTTCAGCTGTCTCATGCATACAACTGGAAGGTCGCTAGAACAAACCCCTCCATGCTTAGTCATCTGATGTTCTTCCTTAACAAACCATTCTTCCCTTCCCATCCATCTGGCAGACTCCTCTACACCCTTCAACTCCCTATACGGGCCTCTTCCAAAGCACCACGTGATTCTCCACAGAGACATGCCCATTCCCTTTGTCATCCACCGAACTGACACACAGCCAATGCTGTCGCAGATCTCGGCTATGTCTGGGAAGAGGTGAGGAGACACGGGAGTGTCTTGCTCCTTATTAGGGGTGGTTTAGTACAGGATTAAAGGTACAGGCTCTGGAGTCAGGTACATAGCTTGAAGTCTGGCTCTGATCCTGGTGGGCAGCTATGCTCAGCAGTATAGCAGCAAAGCTACAGGAACTATGTTCCTCATCATCAGTGACCTCGGGCGAGTGATCTGACAGAGATCTGTCTAGGTTTCCTCATCTATAAAACAGCAGCAGTGAGTGGACTATTCTCAAAGCTTGTCATGAGGAGCGTGGGGGTATAGCTAATCCAAATATCCAAACCTGGAAGTGTTCAAAAGTGAAAACCTCCGTGGAGAATCCCACATCCTGAAACTTGGTTCCACGCACAAAGTTGTTTAAAACATTGTGTAAAATAACCAGGCTAAAGGCATATAGTGTAAAAGAAATGGATCTGGTGTGAAGACTTTGGACCATTCCTGGGTTATGTTTGAGTGAGTGTGTGTGTGTATGTGTGTGCACATGTGTATGTATTTATGTTTGTTTGTTTATCCATCCCAGTAAACCAAAATCAGAAGCACTGTTGTCCCTCAGCATTTCAGAGAAGTATCATTCAAGCTGAACCCAAGCTGATGTGTATATTTTCCTTTTTCTTTCTTTCTTTTTTTTTTTTTTTTTTTTTTTTTTTGAAATATAGTGTCCCATGAACGTCTCTGGAACATATCTTAGGATATTGTCGCAAGAAACACCTTAGAACTGGTACTCATGCTCAGCTTGGCAGCTCTGCAGCCCTGGTATTGAACTTAGAACCCATGCCCTCTGCACTGAGCATGCCCAACAGCTTACACACTCTGCACTGCTCATGTCTCACTCCGCCAAAAGCCACAAAACACTGACCTATACACTTGGGCTCAGGTTATCAAATGTTGTGAATTATGATGTTTTTATTGTACATATAAAGTCGTCTGCTTGGATAGAAACACAATGGTTTCATCATGGAGAACAAAGACTTTGCTTACTTTTGTACGTGTTAGTACTTCTTTGAACTGGATTGACTTTTTAAAAAAATTCTATTTGAGTTAAAGGACCTGAATTTCGTTTAAAAAAAAAAATGTTGAATATATTTTAGCTTGGGACGAGGACAGAATTCCCAACATTTTTGGACATGGCCCTAAACACGTTTTTGCCATTTTGTGCTTCGTATCTATGTAAAGAGTCATTCTCTGCACCAACAATCATGAAATAAAAATATCAATTAACTGTCCACCCTTCCATATCTATTCATCTGAGAGCCAATCTTTTATGCACCAAGTTCACCTCTCTCATCTGCATGCAAGTTTAATTTTGTCTTTAATAAGTACAAAAATTATATGTATATAAGAATCACTTTAAATACATTTCTGTTTGACTTGTTTTCAAGAAATATTTGCTCTGTGGATCGCCACTGTTTTCCTGTGTGTTCGTTCACACTGTATGAAAATGTCTTGGGCATGGAAGGGTTGTAAGTAGAGACATCAAGGAGCTCTGTCTTAGCAGATACTTAAGAGCGCCTTAGATGAGATGTTAATGCATGTGTGTGTGCATGTGCATGTAAATGTGTGTGTGTGTGTGTTTGTGCACAGGTGCATGGGAACACACATGTGTACACACACCTGTGCATGCTACTGTCATTCATGATGAACACTCTCTGAAAGCCTGTCGCCTGGCTGGAATTCATTCTGACATTTATTAAGTAGCCCTTTGAATATAAGGTGATGTTTTTGGTTTCAAGCTTTCGTTTTTTCTCTACTAGACAGGGAGCCCCTGGAGGGCAGCAAGCCCTCCACTCAGCAGCGTATTTTGTGGACAGTGCTGAAAGAAATGAGACCTGAGTTCTTAAATCCGGGATCCTCCGCTCTCTTCCTCCTCACTTACTTAAGTGTAGGTGAGAACTGAGAAACACCTTTATGCTATCTCATCTCCATCATGAGATTCTGTGAGTCCGTCTCCATGTTAGGGAGAGAGGGAGGCAGTGTGAGGGACCCTCAAGTAGGAAATGGAGAGTCCAAACTGCCTCTGGAGAATGAGAACTCCAGCTGACCTACAAGAGTTCTATAATGAGCAAAAACCAATTTAAATGCAAATTGCCTATGGTGTGATTGGGGAAAGGCTTCACGCTGCCAAGAAAGGCTGGGAAAACATACTGGGGCCACTTCGCTATTGGACAGGAGGGTTGTTTTATCCATTTAGGATTAAAGTCCAAACTAGTGACAGAGTCACATGCATTATTGGCAGCATTCCGTGGTGTCACATGGTGCTGACTAAGAAGTGGGTGTCCCTAAGGGTTCCAGTCTCCAGCCACTAGCCAGTACCATTTACCAAAGCCCTAGCAGGTGTCAGGGGCCTGCCAAGAACTAAGGACAAATCCATGTACAGGAGCTGTCCTTAGGGCTTCAAAGCCCAGAGGGCAGGTTGGTGTTAAAGCGGATTCTGGCCACAGTACTAAGATTTCTTTAACCATTTATTATGTGTCACGGCGAGGATGAGAAGCTATACCGATGTCTATGTATACGCATAATTGAGAGGCAGACACTGTTATTTCTCAGTTTGACAGTGAAGGAAAGTTAGGTTTGGTGAGGGGAAGAGATTGTGTGGTTTCTGGCCAGCGCGTCATTAGACAGTGTCCCACTCTGCCTCAGTGGCTCACTGGCAGGCCAGTACAGGGGAGTGCCTGGACATTCTGTGCCCACCCCTGAGTTCGTTCTAGATAACAGTATCTGTTTGCAGGTGTCTTCTGAAGACCAGAGGTGCCTGTAGCCAGGATGCCACGGGACCTGGGTCAGTGAAGAATAATACTATTCAAAGACTCAAGGTCTCAGATTGTTCCACAGAAAATGCTTGTGCAAACTCAGGTTCACTTTCTTTCTCTCTATGAGATGGAGAAACCCCCACCCCCAGCCCCAGTTACTTATAGCTGTCAAAGAATACTGCTCTAGATCTTCAGCTACCCTCAGGAGTAGGCAGCTGAAAGGCGCATGCTTCCTCTCTAGCCAAGCCCTGCCCCTTCCCTCTCATGGCCCATAGCTGCTGTAAGGAAGCACTTCAGCCACCGCCCCTGCTTTTGTAATTCAAGGACAGTGCCATCTGCCAGCCTCACTCCAGGATCTCTGATGGAATCGACAAAGGCTTCATCTCATTCCTATCACAGCTGGACCAAGAGCCGGCCAAACCCAATGCAGACAGCCTTGCAAACTGCATTCATCCCTAATCTCCAGGTAGTAGCCCAGAGCCCCTTCTCTCAATCCCATTGCCTGTCCCAGGGGATCCTGACAATGACGCTGAGGACACAGGGCCTTTGCTGAGGCTCCTCAGAGTCAGGCATTTTCTCAAGCCAATGAATTATTTGCTCTGTACTTCAGCTTCTGACTAAAGGACAGGCTTTAACAACCTCGCTGCAGAGGTGCAGAAGCTCAGGCTCAGGAAACTTATGACATCTGCCAACCATCCACAGAGGCTGAGTCTGCCTCATGTAAACATGGCCAAACCAAGGAGGGCAGGGTTTCCTGTGGCTCTCTGACTCCTGGCCTCTGAGGAGCTTACCCACTCCCTTATGAGCACTAGCTGAGCAGCACCTGTTCACTCTGTCACACACTGTATGCCAGGGAAGCTGACCATGAGTAAGGCCCATGTCATAGGTCCCTCTTCTAGTCCAGCACCCAGAAGAAAAGGCAGTCAGGGGTGTGAGGGAGATAGTGAGTGGATCATTGAGGAGGGTCTGAGCTGAGTCCCGGGGTTCTCAGTTCAGCACTGTGGACATTTAGGGTCTGATCAGGGGCTGTCCTGTGCATGACTGATGTTTCGCAGTGTTCGCCTGAGAACAGTAGCACTCCCTGTTCTCTTGTGACAGCCACACATAGCCGTCTCCTCACATGCTCAGGTGTTCTCCTAGAGAGGAAAGTCAGCTGCTTCTCACTAGGAGAGCAGCCCCCACTCATGGAGGAGACAGCCAGGTAGCTAAGAGACCAATCGAGAGAGAAAAGAGCAGGAAGGACTTTGGTCTAGATGGATCTGACTCACACCCAGGAAGGCAGCTCTCTAGATAGGGCTATCTGTGGTAACAGAGTACTCCAGACACAAGGCTAGTGGAGAGGCACCCTGAAGGCAGGGACCCTGGGGCAGATGTGCAGAAGGTTCTGGACTGCTTTTGAGAGGATGAGGAACTAGGAGGTAGCTGAGGCTTCCATCTCAGCACCTCTCCCTCTGTTGCTCAGGCTAAGCACCTATGCGTTATCCTGCTGCCTGGTCTTGGGATCTCGCTTTCTCCCTTCCCTCCTCCTTCTTTCCTTCCCTCCCTTCTTCCTTCCTTCCCTCCTTCCTCCTCCTGTTCCTCTTCTTCCTCTTCCTCTTCCTCCTTTCTTCAGTCCTTTGAGCATTCCATACAGTGCATGTTGGTCATATGACTCCTCTCAGATCTGCTCCCCTCTCTATCCTCAAACTTCTTGTCCTTTATTTTTATTTTATTTTTTATTTTTTAATTTAAAAAAATAACCATCAACTCCAATGTGTGCCTCCCATCTACTCCCGTGTGGGAGACCACCTACTGGAGCACGGCCAGCCTCCCGGGAGCTACACCCTGAAGGAAAACTGATCTCCCTTCTCCAACTTCCATCAGCTGTCCACAGTCCCTCAGGCACAGAGAGCTCATGAACGCCTCCCACGCCATGCTTGAGTTGAGTGGCTTGGTCCTGTTTGGTGCTCCTGCAGGGAGTCACAGCCGCCATGAACCCAGTGGTCCTATCCAACCCAGAAGACAGTGTTCTCTGTGTTCCTTCCTGTCTCTTAAAACCTTTTCGTCCCTTTTCTGAGATGCCCCCCAAGCTGCAGGAAAAGGGTATGGCACAGATACCCTATTTGTGGCTGAGCGCCCCGCGGTGGCTTAGTCTCCTCATGTTAACCCTTTGTGTGTTTCTGTGTCCCAAGGACCACTGAACAAAACCACTTCTCTGAAGAGGGCAAAGATCTGAGCCAATTTACAAGTAGCCTTGGGATTTCTGATGATGGTGCCTCTCTAGCCTCGCTAAGGGGCTGGCACAGGACCCAAGCTTTTGCACAAACTCTCTCTTCCTGTAATAAATATATTAGACAGGAGGCAGGTGTGGCAACATACCTCTGTCATCCCAGCACCCAGGAGGTAGAGGCAGGCGCTCAGGGCCATCTTCCTGATACATTCTAGGATTGAGACTAGCGTGGGCTATGAACCCTGTTTTTTAAAATCTTCAACCAAACCCACTTAGAAATTTGGGCAGAGAAGCCCAAGGGCACTGAGTGGCTGCAGCCAACGTTCATAAAGGACACAGAGTGAAGCAAGCTCTTTGCTCCTGGCCTTGATCTCAACCATCTCAAACTTCCTAAGACATAAGTGTTTCTCTCTGTGTCAAGACCTGGTTTTTCAGCTTTTCCTTCCAATGCCCTTCCAATAGACTTTGATTTAACTCATCAGAGAGAGCTTCCAATGCTTGAGATGCCAGGTAAAATACAAGCAGTGCCCTGTGGTCTGGGACAAGAGGCTGTCGGCCTCCAGTTCACTACGTTCATCACTTTGTGATGGACAAGCTCTGTCCCTCTTCTTCAAGGTGCTGCTGCCTGTGCTGGCTTCTCATCTGGGCGCACTACAGTTGAATAACTGTATCAGTTACTATCTCGTGGCTGAGACGAAATGCCCGACAGAACAGCACTTCAGAGGCAAAGTTTATTGTGGCTCCTGGCTCAGAGGCCGAAGTCTATCATGGTGGCATTGGGAGCTTGATGACACCTGGGCAGATTAGGAAATAGGAAGAGACAGATGCTGGCCCTCACTTGGCTTCCTCCTTCCCCCCTTCCCCACTCCCCAGTACCTTGCCTGTGGAGTGGTCCTGTCCTCATTCAGAGTAGGTCTTCCCTCCTCCAGGATGCTCCAAGCCCTTATGCAGGTGCAATAGCCCTGCCAGGCAACCTCTGCACGTCCTCTACATCCAATGGAGATAAAGCACAGATGTTACACTGTCTGTGGTCTTAGGGAGCAATGCCAGGAAGGGAAGAGTCTGCATTTTTAGTACAAATGCAGTTTCTGTTGAACATTTTCAGTCAGATCTTAGTCAAGTCAGTGGATGCAGAACCCACTAATCCAGAGGGCAGGCTGCTCGCTTGCTCATGGAGTTATTTGTTAAATGTCATCCTCTTCCATGATGTGAAGGACCCAAGAAGGTGAACATATGGAATCCACCAGTAAACCACCCAATGATGCCACTTTGCTGAGGCTGAAGCCGGGGAAAATAACAGACCAATCAGGACAGTGCCACTTGGTTAATGTGCAGCATATAGGGAAGACTCAACCACCAATCATTTTGGTCATTCTAGAAATAAATGTATGTATGTATGTATGCATGCATGTATATATGTATGTATGCATTCAGAAAACTGGAAGCATGTCTTTACACCTACTGTGTTCCAGGTAGCCCATGGGGCAGAATGAGAGAATTCAAGGGAAGAAATCCTGCAGCTCAGATGCTGTAGGCTTGCTGCTCATAACAGACTACAGGGGCTCAGCAAAGACAGCTGAGAAATCTGAGTGCCGGGCACAGGTGAGGCAGAGCCCTATCAATTTAGGAGAAGGGGCAGTGCTCATCAAAGACTGTCTGATGGCAGAGGGTCAGCAGAGAAATCTGCCGAGGCTGCAGAAGAGGGGCCGGAGCCCAGTCTGGTGAGTTAGTCAATTGTTTCTTCCTCGATTCTAAGCCGAGGATGAGGTTAGCAATTTCCTTTCCCATCTCAAGCACAGCCATCTGCTCTGTTCAGCAAGCAGAAACTCCACCTCCAGAAAAAAATGCGCATTTCTTTGTGGCCTTGTGATGAGTCCCACCTCTTCAGGTCTTGTGAGGATTAGTGACCCGGCCCATCCCTTTTCTTTGGGTGTGTTATTCCTGCTCCCAGCAATGTGTGGTGGCACATTCCTGTAACTCAGAAAGTAGAAGCAGAAGGTTAGTGAGTTCAAGGTCAGCATGTGCTACATAGTGAGATCAGGGCTAACCATAGTACATAGTGAGATCGGGGCTAGCCCGTCTTAAACACAAACAAACCAAGGGCTGAAAGATATAGCTTCCTAGTGTCTGCCCAGTGCTTGCAAGGCTCTGGTTCCATCCACAGCATTGGGAAAGTAAAAACAAGACTACTTCATAAGCAGAGAGGAGAACATTTGTACCAAATGTCTCCTTCACCCCAAACTATTACCCTAAAGCCCAACTCCTAGGTGATGTTATCATGGAAGAGAGGGTATGGGTTCATGATGTGGAGCCTCAGGAATGGAACTGATGTCTTTATGCAAGAGACCCGGCGTGCTTCCCAAAGCTTTGTCCCTTGTGAGGGCCTTGCCAAGGAAAGGCATCTGTGGACACAGGCCTGGTGGCATATACTTTGAATCCTAATAATTGGGAGCCAGAAGCAAGCGGATCTCTGTGAGTTCAAGGCCAGCCTGCTCTACATGGAGAGTTAGGGGCCAGCTAAAGCTATATGGTGAGAACTTGTCTCAAAAAATTTAAAAAAGAAAGGCAGAAAGGGTGTGTCTGAACAGCAGAAGCGAGTCCTCTTGACCGCAAGCCTGCCCACATACATGATGGTCTTCAGCTCTTGAGCTTCCAGAGAATAACACTCCTGTTGTTGAAACAAGTACTCACTCACTCACAGGGCTCTGCGAGAGCCGCCCAGGGGACCTAGGCTGTAAAGAAGATGTCTTCAGATGAAAGCCCAGAGTCATTCAGGGCCTGGAGCTACTCAGGGAAGAATGCTTCTTAATCGAGCCCTCCTATTTCAAAGGAGGGCACGGAGCTTCCTGAGATGATGTAAAAAATACAAGCAGGGGTTGGCGATCTTCTCCCTAGTTCTTCTCAGTAAAGAACTGGATTGGAGAAAAGGAGAAGTTTCTAGAAAGAAAGAAGACAATGAAGTAAAAAAAAAACTATGAATTTTGTGGTAAGACGGCCTTTTCCTGATTATATTTTCTTTCAATTCTCATTTATCAAGAGGATTTTTTCCTTTAGTTCTGAAGCATTTTTAACATTTTTGAAAAACACAGCACCTCTCCAATTTTCTCTCTTAAATGGGAATCAAACAGGTCCAGGCCCTAAGCCCAGAGTCTTTGATGGGCAGCCCTACTTCTCCAAAACGTAATAACTTTGCTTTAATGTCATGCTATTTCTTTTTATGGGCAGCTTCTGTCTACTGTAGGTGGTACCGGCTTTCTATTCATAGTGGTGAGTGCCTTTCCCTTTTGAAGAAATGTATTTTAAGTTTTTGATGTGAGACAAGCCAAAGAAAAATAATAAACCAAGGTCTAGACCATATGGTTTACAGCTATGGCAAATTCATCTATGGCCTTGAACAACTGAAGTTTGAAAATAGGATTGGAAGTCTGAGGGACAGCAATTTAAGCAACACTCACCGGGGCAGATGCCAAGGCTGAACCAGACAAGAAGGCTTACTAGATAAGTTAGAGACAGATGCTGGACAAGGCTAGGGGACTCTTCACATGACTTTGAGCAGACAGTAACCTCCTAACATGGTAAAGAACAGATCTAGTGTTGAACTTGGCAAAGGACCCTGCTCCTGGGTCCAGATGTCTCTTTTCTAAATAAAATGTGGCCCCAGTGTGTTTGTGTCTGTTTCCTGTGAGCAGCTATTGCAGCTGCAGTGATGGTGATGGTGGTGATGCTGGTGATGCTGGTGATGCTGGTGGAAGGCTGATGGTGAAAGCTGTTGCTCACTGAGTCTCTAGGCTGAGTCACATACTTCTGTGCTTCCCTCTAAACCCTTTCAACAGCCTACACATTCTCAACAGCCCTGACCCACACCACTGTTTCAGATTTGCTATTTTCATACACTGCTGAGATAACTTAGGGATAGGACAGAGTCCAAAGATTAAATTTGTGTATGTTTGTTCCTATACACTTTGTGCACACAGCCTGTGGTGAGTAGTGTTAATCACCAACTTCACAGAGCCTGTGTTTTCTGGGAGACAGGCCCCAGTGTATACTTGGGCAGTTATCTTGATTGCGTTCATTGAAGTGGGAAGACCTGCTCACTATAGGTGGCACCATTCCCTAGGATCCTGTAAGTGCAGGAAGGGAGCTGAGCAGCTGCATGCCTTTGTTGCTCTCTGCTTCTTGATTGTGGATGCCATATGACTAGTAGCTCAAGCTCCTCCTTCCTTGCCTTCCTCACCATGATGGACTGTACCTTGAACTGTGAAAGCAAACGTTTCTCCCCTAAGTTGATATTTGTCAGAATATTTTACCAAAACAAAAGGAAAAGAAAAAGACATAGCCTTAGGATAATTTTACACAAGTATTTAAAGGTATTTTCATGCATAAAACTAAGTTTGTGTACACTTCATCATGAGAGGTGAGGCATGGGGTTTGTCATTTGTTACATCATGATAGTGCTCAAAAAATCATTTGGATTTTGGAGTATTTTGAATTTTAGATTTCAACCTGAAAAGCCAACACAAGCAATGCCTGACATTTAAGGATCCCATACAAGACTTCTTCAAACTACTTCTTCATCTCTTTCTTCTTGAGAACTATCGCAGGAGGCAAGTATCATCACTCCCATTTTATAGATTAGAAAACTGAGGTAGAAAGAGGAATGTATAGGTGTGATTGCCATTCTTGGTTGTCAACTTGACTACATCTGGAATGAACTAAATACCAAGACACTGTGAGGAGTTTTTCTTGCTTGAAGTATTTGAAGTGGAAGACCTACCCTAAATCTGGATATTTGAGGTGGGGGGACCCACCTTGAGTTGTGACCACACCTTTGGAAGACATCAGAGAGAACATAGAAGGACTTGCTGGCAAGTCCGTTCCTTCACCAGTATTAGAGCCTACTTCTTTGGAATTCTGGTGTACATTAATGAGCAGCTAAGACCAGCCTTGTGGTCTGAACAACTATTGGGTTCTTAGACTTTCCTTTGGGAAATAGTCTTTGTTGGAATAGTAGGACCGGAATCAAGAAGCCACTCTAACAAATCCTGTGTGTGTGTGCATGTGTGTGTGTGTGTGTGTGTGTGTGTGTGTGTAATAGATTCAACCTATCAGTTCTTCTAGAGAAGCTAATGGAGTAGGCTCCAGCCATAAATGATAGGGTGGATCCCAGAGCTTCCATTCTGGTCCCAAAGCCCACACTCAGTCAACACATGATATGTAATGACAGAGCACAGACTCTAACTCTGTCATACAGAGAACTCACAGCTACTAAACTGTCAGATCAGCCGAACCACCTTCCAAGTCACATTCCCCAAAGGCAAATGCCTCTATCACTTGAGAAGATATGTACTGTGCATCTTCTGTGCCAGGCACACTGTACTTCCTTCAGTCAGCTGCAGCTGGGAGCTACAAGCCCAGCCCTGCCCTCCCCCAAGTGGGAAGGTCACCTCACAGCTTTAAGGGGTTTGCTCGAGTCCTGAGCTCAGGCTGGGTCTGTAGACCCTCTAGTCTAGACCCTCTTTTTGCTTAAGCCTATACTTCTGCCAAACTCAGTTTCTTTAGCTCTGCAGTTGAGCACCTCCAGGTCGTGTGGCTGAGCTTATGGGGCTCTAGTAAAGTTCAGAGGAGATGGTACAGAGAGAAGCCGAACTGATCTGAAGCCCCTTAGAAATGGAACTGCCTTTTATTTTTATTCTGTTTGTTTTGGTTAGTTTGTTTGTTGGACACGGCTGTCTGGTGAGTTTAGTTTTAAAGTTAATATCTAAATTTCAACTTAAATTGACATAGTCTTGGGTTTTTTGTTTGTTTGTTTTGTTTTGTTTTTCGAGACAGGGTTTCTCTGTGTAGCCCTGGCTGTCCTGGAACTCACTCTGTAGACCAGGCTGGCCTCGAACTCAGAAACCCACCTGCCTCTGCCTCCCAAGTGCTGGGATTAAAGGCTTATACCACCACTGCCCAGCTGACATAATCTTGTTACATATTTTATGGACACAGCATGATAATTCAGCACATGTGTATGATATGTGGTGAAACTAAAATGTTCAACCCCATCACAGCAGAGGGTAGAGTAGGGGTGTGGTTGTGTCCTCCGCCCCCCTGAGAATGTCTGAACAGATGACTGAGAGGAGGAAGTGGGTGGGGGAAGTAGGACTTACTTTATTCATGGTTTTGGTTTACCGTCGTGGGAAGACACAGTACAACAAAGCAGTTTACATCGTGGTTTTCGCCATGGTAAAGAGACCTGCCTCCTCCAGCAAGAATCTGCTTCGTGAGCTCCCATTCATGATCCAAGGATCCACATCGAGTAACAACTGATCTGGCAATTCCTAATATTATCTATGAGTGTGTGCATAATTATGTATACATGTATTTAAAAGTAGCAACAATTAAAGAAAAGAGGCTGTGAATTCCGATATAGAGGGGTACATGGAGGTGTGGAGGGAAATGATGTAATCTCAAAAATTAAAAATTATAAGTAAGAAATAGAAAAGCAATAAAATAATGGCTTTGGAGCATTGGTCTTAACTTTGTGCTGTCATTCAAGCAGAGTGGGCCAGGTTCAGTGTTAATGGAAGTGTTAACAAAATGGCTGTTTTGTTAACATCCTTTCGTGTGTGTGTGTGTGTGTGTGTGTGTGTGTGTGTAGCCTCACCAACTAGATTGCTGCCAGCGCCAGCTTCAGACCTCCCTGGGAGCTTTGTCTAATACTCACTCAAGAAAAAAGATGAGTGGTCCCATGTAATGACCATACCAACCTACCAGGAAGATGTCCTGGTGTCCCTAGGCTACTGAGACTCACTACTCATTGGCTACATCCTGTGCGCCAGATCTGTGGGAGGAAGAGGGATTTTTTTTTGCAAGACTTATTTATTCCCTTATGTATCTTTACTTTTTAAAGTTTTATTGTTTTTAATATATTTATGTATGTATTTGAGTACACTGTAGCTGTCTTCGGACACACACCAGAAGAGGGCATTGGATCCCATTATAGATGGTTGTGAGCCACCATGTGTTTGCTGGGATTTGAACTCAGGACCTCCAGAAGAACAGTCAACACTCTCAACTGCTGAGCCATCTCTCCAGCCCCTTTATTTTTACTTTAAATTGTGTATGTGGAGGGGCTGTGGGGGACATGCTCATGAGTGGAGGTTCGGGCAGAGGCCAGAGGTGTCAGATACCCTGGAGTTGGAGTTGCAGGTGGTCTTGATCTGCCTGAGGTAGGTGCTGGGAATGGATTCAGGTCCTCTGGAAGAGCAGTGCTGTGCTTACTCTTAAAGATAGAGCTGTCTCTCAGGTCCCCCTGAGAGATCAGGTTATCTTGAGGAGACATGATACTTATCTCTGAAGAAAACCAGTCAGGATGTTTAGAAAACAACCCAAGGATAGAAGTGCGAGAAGAGATGAAGGAAGAGCCGGGGTTTGAATAAGATCCGCTGACATAAACAGTAATATTTCTCCTTTGCATAAAAAGAGGTGGCTCCGCCTTCTCACCAATTCAGTCTGAGCTTTTAAGGGTTGAACTTTAAGGCTTTGTGGTCACCACATAAAGGATTATTAGAGACTCCAACCTCCCAGTGTTATGGCAGAAGAACAGTTTCTATTTCTGGTGCCACTGACATCTCCAGGGAAATGCCTCTCAGCTGCTCCGGAGTCACAATGTTCTTGTTTTCCTCCAGGCCCTGTGACTCAGCACACAGCTCCAGATGGCTTCCTGCACTTCTAGCCCGGTTGGCTGGACTGGACGCTAGTCGCAAGGAAGCGTCAGAGCCCACCCGGCCCAGCTCTCCACTGGACAACCTTGCGCACACCGTTTGCATAGGATGCTTTCTCCCCTTTCTGACCTCCCTGGAGTACATATGCTCTGCACTCTGAAGGTGAGATCCAGGAATCACATCCCCCGTGTGGGAACACTCATCACCTACCTCTGAGGCTTGCAGAATTAGAGCTACTGGATAAAACAAACACAGAATACTGTGTGGTAGTTCAGAAATTTCAGACAAATTGTTTATTATTATTATTATTAAAGTATGTCACACATACTGCATTAAATTTAGTTGGATGTCCTGTAACTTTATACATTAATTAAATAACCATTCCAGCATGCCGAGCACAGAGCAAGGAAACCAGTTTGCTTTTTCCTCCACTAAGACCCTATACTTAGTAGCGTCTTTGCAGAGAGATGCTCATAGTACCTGTGACAAACACACAGTCTTGCAGTGGGTGTGACAGAGCATGAACCATCTCAGCCAGGGAGTAGGGCACTTGGGCCTTTTGTCTGTCACTTCACCTTTAAGATGCCCCAACGTTTGCATGCTGCTGGCTGCCTGGCACAAGTGTAGACCAAGTCTCCTTGTGATTATTCATCTTCATGGAGAAATAAGAAGTGTAACTGGTTGGTGGGTGTAAGCTGCACATTCAGCTGTAACATGTTCCTTGAAGCCTGCTTGACATGAGAAAACCACAGGGGACAGTTAACCTGCTATACATGCACTACCATGTTCCCTCTTTGGTTTTCGAGACAGGATTTTTCTGTGTAGCCCTGGCTATCCTGGAACTTACTCTGTAGACCAGGCTGGCCTCGAACTCAGAAATCTGCCTGCCTCTGCCTCCCGAGTGCTGGGATTAAAGGCATGCGCCACCACTGCCCGGCAATGTTCCCTCTTTGGGTTCCAGTGTCTCTGTCTACCAAAATATGAAATCGATAAGTGGAGGGATTTGGGTCTGTTTGGTTCTCTAGCACTCAGGACAGTGCCTGCCCCCCAAAAGGTGGAACACTGGATTAACTGAAATCAGCCTAATTAACAACCTAAGCAAAAATAATGCGTGCCAGGCACAGTGGCTCACATCTCCCATCCCAGAGCTTGGAAATTGGAGGCAGGAAGATCATGATTGTCAGACTCACACAGATAATGACTGCAAGTTGGCCTGTCTCATGAGACCTTGTCTCAAAACAAACAAACAAACACCCATAAATAAATATACATTCACAATCTATATCAAGGGAGACTTTCTGGAGCTAATCAACTTCCCTTCCTTGCTGAGTCACAGTCATAACCCTGCTTTGTTTATAGTAATTTATACCAAACCCAAGCAGGACTTTCAAGTCACAAATGCTCAGTGACCAGAGGCCAAGACTGACGTGGCTTTGACTGCTCTCTCCCAATCTCTCCATAGATCAGAGGCTGTGCTTTTTTGGTCTTTAATACATTTTCAGTGGCTCTGGTAGTCTTCAGTGTTCTGTTGCTATGATACAATGCCAGAGACTGGATAAGTTATAAATAAAAAGAGGATTCCATATAGCAAGTCGTTTGAAAGGCTGAAAGCCCAATGGCACATCACCAGCCCTGGTGAGCACACCTCTACACCCACCCCTAATCCCACCCCCACCCTCACCCGCTACCTTCTTTACCTTGTGGCACATGGTGTCACAGCTGCAGGATGCATATGAGGAAGAGCAAGCCATGAAGCCCAAGAGGGACTCTTGTGAATTAATCTGCTGACACGAGAACTACTTCAACCCCTTCCAGAATGTTCTATCCCTAGTGACTTCCCACAGAGTCCCACTACTCAGCTTATGAACCAAAGCCCCAAGACATGAAAGACAAACCCCAGTGGGCCACAAGGCACAAATGACTACCTGGTCAGTACTCAGTGAGTGTATGGAGTCTGTGGTGAGGGCATCACCAAAAGTAATTGCAGACAGGCTGCTGAAATATCTTAGCACCCAGAAAACCCTTGGAGCCATCCTGGGCTCACCTGGTGGCAGCTTTGGAGGGCCTGGTGTACCATTCTGGCAGCTGTTTTCAGGGCCCACATCCCAGCAGGCCACTCCTGTCATCCTGCACTGACTTTTCATTCTGAAAATTCTCCAAGCTGCCCCCCCCCCCATCTCCCTCACTGCCTCTACACAGAGGTTGCCATGTATCCTAGTTTGATTTGTTTTCTGTGATAAAACACTGATTTGGAGGCAGGGAACTTATTGACTTTTAGTTTACAGTCTATCTCCAAGGCAGGACCTCAAGGCAGGAACCCAGAGGCAGAAACTGAAGCAGAGATTACTGTCAGCATTTAGTCTAGACTCTGCCTGACTCACTATAAAAGGGGATGCTTACCCCCTCCTCTCTCTCTTACTCTCTTGCCCTTGCTCCTTTACCCTCTTCCCCTTCTCTCCACATTCTCCTCCCCCCCTCTATGTGCTCATGGCTGGCCTCTACTCCCCCCACCCCTCTGCTTTTCTCTTAACTCCCCTCCCCATGCCCTGAATAAACTCTATACTATCTGTGTCTGGCCCCTGGGGGAGGGGGGGCTGCCTCAGGATGGACCCACAGAGGCACCCCCTTTCTCCACACCATACCTCGCCTCCTCCAAACATATCCCTGGCTTCTCTTTCTTTATAAGAGAGGAGGCATCCCCACATGGCCATTTTTAGCTTTGAATACCCATCATTTTGTGTGCCAACTGATCCCTGAATCATCCGAGATGTGGCTTTAACTCAGTCTGCCTCTCTGCCAGAATAGCCCAAACTTATAAAATATAGAAGTTAGGACAGCAAGATGGCCCAGCATCTAAGAGTGCTTGAGGACTTGACTTTGAAACACTAACACCTGCACACAAAGCTGGTCTTGGCTGTGTGTCCACCTGTGACCAAGGAGGGGAAACAGTGAACAGACACAGGAGATGACTGGAAATGGCTGCCTAGCAGCCAGCCTAGTGGAGAAGGGGTGAGCTCCAGATTCAGTGAGAGGAATGTCTCAAGGGGAGAGGGAGGGAGGGATGGGGCAGGACAACCAGTGTCTTTGTGTGGCTTTTACATGTGCATACATGATACCCTACACGCACACACATACACACACATGCATACGCACACGCACACGCATGCACACGTGTGCCCCTCCACCCACACAAAAGCTGAAGGCATTAGATTTGCCATTCTGAAGGCTGGAGAGTCTGAGAGTGTGGTGAGGCCTCTCCCTGGCTTCTGGTGAGACCCCCAAGCTGATTGATAAGCTTGTAGAAGGCATCATGAAAGCAAACTCATGCTTAAGAGGGAAAACCAACCAACCAAACACAACAACAACAACAAAAGAGATGCACTTTCTAACATGCCTTTCCACAGAGAACAAAACCAGTCCACAGCCCTTGGGAGGCAGAAGCAGGAGGCTTTACTGAGCTACATAACAAGATTCTGCGACAGACAGACAGACAGACAGACAGACTCAAAGGAAAGCAAGCAAAGGAACCCTAGAACAACATTGGTTCTGTAGGAACAGTACAGCAACTTAAGCCACTCCCCTCAGGCTCTACTCCCCGGAGCGTCACAGCCGGGACTGAGACTCCCAAACTAAACTTTTGGAAGACTCAGTCAGATCTTAGCACTTCTTTCTCTTCCCACCCCAGGGAAAGCACGTTCACAAACATTATGTCTGTGAGCAAGCATCGGGATACCTAATTCTCTCCAGGATGGAGAAATCTGTGTTAGAAAGGCATCTTCTTCAGGGCTCTCGCTAGCATTACTGTCCTCATTTATGAGGCATTGTGGGACATTCCGTGCATGTTGTAAACAGGGTACCACTCCCTTTGAGTACTTAGCTTATCCATCCCTTCAAACATTTACTATTTGTGATGAGAACATTCGAAACCCTCTCCCCCCACCAGCTATTTTGAAATACACAGTATGCCACTGCTAACAATAGACATGTACTTTTAAAGCAGCGTGATTCTTTTTCTTCATTAAAGTGGTAAAGAGGGAGAACAAGGACATGGAGGGTTTCTTGACATCAACAGGGATCAACTCGCAACCCTGGAAGCAGCTGGCATGTCTCTGGCGTCCTGTGTAAGGCACAGGTAGAGCCTGGCATGCCAGCTGCCGTGAGTGGGGCACTGTGCTCCTGGACCCCACACCATCAGGTCAGCTCTCACCTCGATCTCCTCCCAGCCCCGTGCCCAAGCCTCTTACCTGCTCCTACTTTTTACTTTTTAAAAGCTGTCTAAGTCGTCCTCACTAGCTGAAGACAGTCTTTTGAATTGCTTACAGATTAGCCTCTGTTTTCCTGCAGAGCGGCAGATACCAGGGGAGAGAGGAGTCCCCTTAACACCTAGTAAGAGCTTGATAAATATTTGTCAAATAAACAGCCATGGCAAATAAACATCACATGAGTTCTCTTGGAGAAGAGAAAGTCCAGACCACTCAGAGGACACCCCAGGTTATTCCTGGGCCCTGACTTGTACCTGGTACCCCAGTCAGCATTTCTGCCCATTGTACCCTCCAATGAGCCTGGCACCGAGCCCTCTCACATGCATTAGGAGAAACTGTAAGCCTCACACTCTTGAGGCACAGTGTCCCCCTCTTTCCATGAAGATAATTCTAAGACCCTGCTGAATAAACCTGCAAGTGGTACCAAGGCCCCCCGACAGACCTGCAACGAAGCGACAGTCAATAACAATGCAGGACCATTTTAACTACGTGCTGCCATACAGTCTATTTCAAACTTAGCACTTGTTTGTCTCAGGGATTTTTTTCATTGAATACTTTCTGAACAGAGAATGGAAGTAGAGACAGGGTCCTGAAGTACAGCAGATGACCTAACAAGACAAATGAGACCCTAGGCGCCCGGCAGAACACACAGTCTCTGGCAAGCTGTCACAGTGCGCCCCGGCTTTGTGAAATGGGCAATGGCTTTGAAAGCACCTCATCTCCCATCTCTACGTAGCAAACTCTTCGCCATCCTTTAAAGCCTAGTTGTAGTGTCACCTCCTCCAGGAAGTAACTTCAAGTCCCTGGGCTGGAGCCAGTCTGATCCCTGGACTCCAAGGTTCAGTGTGAGGCAAGACTTAGTTTTATTGGTTTGGCTGCTGACCCGCCCTTAGTTAGCTGCTCCTGCCCTAACAGCTCTGTCTTCCCTGCATATTCAGTCCCTGCCCCCCCCCCCCAACCCCTCTCCCCCATCTCATCTTGTTCTGAATTAACCCTTCTTCTAAGGAAAGCCTTGGGTCACAAAGCTGTAACTTTTTTTTTTTTTTTTTTTTAACAAAGCTGTAACTGTAGCTCTCCGACTAGCCAGAAACCCTAAGTTGAAAGCTCGTGAAGATTGCTTTTCTGCTTCTTCTTCGCCCTTAAGCCTGTCTTCTTTCCCACTCCTACCTCGCATCATTGCTAAGCCAAACCTTCTTCCCCATAAACGTGCTCCCTGCAGCAGTGTTCACCTTGGCCAGAGATGATGTTCCCACCGTCTCATGCTATGGAAATTGGCATACTCTTTGGAGCCCAGTTACCATGTTTCACCCTCAGTATGACCCCCATCCCCAGGCCTTTTTGGAAAGCAGAGTGCTCCTACAGTGCTTCCTATTTCTCTGGCTATGTAGAGTCCCATGCATCCTGGAGGTACGTCAGGGATTCACCAGCACCTGGACAAGGCTGTGCTCAGTCTCTCCATGTCCTTCCAGCAACTGGGCCTAGGGTACACAGCATCAGGAGCCATACAGGGGACTGTTGTCAGGGATGCTGGGGACCCAGGTGAGGGCTAGGGCAGCAGGTTTCCTTTTTGGACACAGCATTGTGGTTTCCTCTGGGGCATCACTGCCCTGCTACTGTCTATCCATCTAGTTTGAGTGGACTAACCAAGACATAAGAAAGGTCCACAGGCCCAAGGCAACCTGATCCGATGGTTGTCCTGCCCTAGAGGGGCCCAGCCATGACTAGTGGGCCAGCCTGAGTATCGGGAGCACAGCCACCACATTAGTCATGAGCATTGACAGGAAAAGACAAGGAGAAAAACAATGAACCAAAGTCAGACATAAAATGTCCCAATAAAGCCTAGGTTATGTGACACTCGAGTTACAAGAGGGACCAACACTCACAAGCCTAGTGGGTGGCAGCTCTCAGAGAAGCCCCAGAAGAGAGCCAAAAGGTCTGAGCGGCACCTTAGCTCTGTTGCTTACTAACCAAGCTGAAGTCCCTGTCTCCTTGACCTTCAGTCTTTTCAGTAACTGGGATTAGCAACTTGTAAAGGCCACATATCGTATGCACAAGGCAGTAAGTCCACTACGGTCTCTGTTCTGTGTTGTTAGGAGCCCTGGTCTGAAAGCACAGCAAGGCAGGTGATATTCCAGGCCGTGGTAAGCCTCAGACAACGGGAAAATACGGGGGGGGGGGGGGGGGGACACTGGCAATATAGGCAAAAACATCTTACATTTGGAAATGAAAAAAACCCAACTTCAAATGTGTTTGAGGAGAGAAGGCATCAGCCCCATAGCTGGAGAGGTCAGGGGCTTATGGCTCTGTCACCCTGCCTGCCTGAGGGGAGGTCTCATCCTTAGATAACCACTGCACACAGCTACCTTGGCCCCAGCCACCCAGGCCTTGTGGATTTCTTGTAGGAACGAAAAGAAAGTGTCTTTGCCAGCTTCCCTAACAGTCCAGAAACTTATTTCCAGAATGTTCCAGTTCTAGAGGCCATCAAGGGCTCTGGCTAAGCCTCGGTCATATGACCATCTAACCAGGACAGAGGGAAGGAAAGGCCCCCATCTCACCCTAAGCTCAAGTGGGCTATGAGTGGGGGAAAGGGCTCTCTAGGGATTGTGGGTGTGTCACTCAAACGGAGGGTAGGGTGCTGGGCAAAAAAGAACCTCAGGAGTGCCCTGCAAATGATGGGCCTCTGATTCGGAAGGCTGGGAGGTCAGAGTAGTGAGCACCAAGCAGGCACCCTAAGCTGCTGCCCCAGCTCAGGCTCCTTATGCCACATGAACGTGACTCAGCAGAAATGCTGGAGGGGTGGGGGAGGTTGCAACAAGTTCCCCTCTGCTTCCTATTGCTCTGTGTCCCTGGGGCTGCCCAGCTTCTGCTTAAAAATACCGCTTGCCCTGGTCTCTGCCCCGGCCCCAGAGAGGCTCTCTACACTCTCTGCAGTCTTTCCTTTGCCTAGTCCTTCTCTGCCCAGGGCAAAGTCTGGTGACTGCTGAGTTAAAACCACAGGCCACCTTGCTCTTATGATGGGACTTTCAGCCAGCCATGTTGCTGTCTCCCCTGTCCCCCTGAAGGCAGAGAAAGACCAGGACAGATTGGCAAAGACCCCAGTCAGGCTCCAGAAACAAGCAATCCAAGAGACTGAGGCTGAGGTGTCAGCAGAATCCCCCCTGACCATGCTCAACATGTCTCCACACCCAAAGAGGCAGCCCCGGAAGTTGGGGGGAGAACAAGGGTGGTCATCATTGAAGGCTATACTGTGAAAGAAGACTCTGCCCACAGAAGGCCTGTCCTGGATATGTCTGAGCTCTGATGGTCTAAACTGGACACTGGCTGAAGAACAGGAGGAAAGACAGAATCCTTTGCAGGAGAAAGTTAGAGACATCCTGGGGATGAACACAGAAACCAGACAAGCCAAGACTGAGCAGCCTCTCTGGGAAGAGCTGACAAAAAAAAGGGGGGGAAGGACAGTTTTGGCAGAAGCTGCTGTGCAGAAGGGCTAGGTGGAGACTGGGGTGTAGGGAGAGGAAGCTGGGGTAGCAACAAGACCACTGTTCACAAGTGCCAAATAGGAATGTGGTAAGGTCTGAGAGAGCCGGCGGTATCACCTCTTCCAAAATGGAGTGCAATGAATGAGACACCCCCTTCCCTCTGAGACAGACTCTGTGAGCACTCTGGCCTCCTGGGAGAAGTGAAGAGAGCCTGACTTTCTAGGAAAGACTCTTAATGTGAACATATTTTATGACTGTTAAGATGGCAGTAGATACTTGGACTGTATCTGGACTTCTCTAAACAACATGTCTGTGACTGAGAAAGGAACGGTCACACTCAATCTAAATTTCTTCCATCTGTGACCTGTGATCATAAAAGCAAGCAAATCCTGACTAGGCCTGCCCAGCAAGACTCCCATGTCCCCCAGGCAAGCCAGGTCTCTCACTGATATCCTAAAGGAAAAGTAAGGAAATTGGGGGAAGTTCAGAAAGCAGCAGATTCCTGACTAAACAGGAAAGCCTGATGGGAATCTATGAGTCTTCAGGGCTCAAAGACTGCCCTGGAGAGGACAGACAGTCCTGAGGAGGGGAGGGGAAAGGAGGGAAGGCAGAAGGGGAGGGACAGTGTAATCACAGTGACTCTTCCAAGTGGTCCTTGATGTTGTCCACGCTTTACCTACATTTTCTTAGTTCTGTGAGGGCTTCATTTGCACTTCTTCCAATGCCCAAGTTCAGAAGACCACTCTCTTTGTCATGCCAATAGAAGACATTAAACAAGCAAATAATCTATTCAATTTTTTTTATTCCATTGATATCTAGTTATTGGGTTCCACTGTACCCACCATGAATGGAAATCCCTCTATGGGTACCAGCATCTGAAGATGGTCCCTTCTACAAAGTGATCTTGGGTTTGCATAGAACTCGTCAGGCCCATTCTCCTATACGCTGGCAGGCATACCCATGTCACTTATCATGAGGATGCAAGGCAAATGCCATGCAAATCGTTGTAGAGGATTAGCTAGAGAGAGAAAAAGTCTGTCTGTGTTAAATGCAGATTCAGCTCTTGGTTTCCACAGCATTTTTAATCTGTGGTTGGTTGAACCCACGGTAGAACAAAGGGCAAACTAACACACACATATGTTATATAAAACAGAAACAAGTTCATCCACAACACAGTGATATAGGACTTGCTGTTATCTGCTGATTAACTGCCCTGGTTTGTGGCCAAGCCAAGCCTCAGAGCCTCACTGGCCAGTCACAACACACGGGCCAGGGCTGGAATCCCCAAGTCAGGGCTGCGCCTTACCCAGCAGCCCCTCTGCCTTGCTTGGCAGCAGAACTTCCTGCTGTCAGTCCTCCAGCTCCCAGCACTGACCATGAGTACAGCTTTTCCTTCTGCTTTAACCTGATTTCCCTCCTTTTCTTCCTTACACTGCAGGCTTGGGAGTCTGGGTGGGTGATGCAGACACAGCTGAGACCACAGATCAGTTGGGAGGCAGACTTTGCTCTTTTTAGAGGCCAGTGGGCAGTCCCCTGGCATCAGGCCACTGGGGCCTTTGTGAAGGTGTTTGGCCTAAAGGACCGCTATGCCAGCAGGTGGGCATGCAGGGCAGTGTTGCTTCAGGTTGCTCCAGTCAGGGATCACTAGGGCCACCTACTTAGCTTTGTGCTGGGTCCTCTGTGCGTCTTCTCACCCAAATGGATCCTGTCAGCCACCTCGAAGGCTAGGCAGAGATATCCGTTCACTTATTCACTCTTTCATTTCAACTTTCATTCCATTCAAAGTTGCCAGCACCATAGTGGGATCTTACGTTCTTACTGCAAAAGGCATTCAGCTTCAGTCTTCTCAGGAAGAGTCTTCAGGTGACATGTTCAGATTGCAGAAAAACGGGCTAATGGGGAAATTTGAGAGAAAGTGAGAGATGGGTGGGACAAAATAAAGAGAGCGTAAGCCTGGACAGGCATTCAGGCAGGGGCAGTCTGTCTGAGCAAAGGCTGGGCAGCCATACAAAGTGTTGGAAGCCCAGGGCTGACTCCGTTTGATATCCTCTGCACAACAGAGGAGGAAGTGACTGTTGAGAGGAGTCTCTCCATGTGCCGAGTGACCTTAGTCCAGTCACTTACCTCTCTGACTCTCAGATTACCATCTTGTAAACCACATTTCATGATCTTCATCTGGCCTGTCCTATGGGGAACTCTTAGAGGACCAGACTATGGGCAGTGGGAGGGGCATGGGTGGGGGGAGGATGAAAGGCCCTAGGGGTCAAGACTGCTGCGGTCACAGGGTAAGGAGGAAGAATTTCTGTGGCCAGCACACCGGCTGGGTTAGAAAGAGTGGGCGCAGCCTGCTTGCTCAGGTGGCTGGGTGGGTGGGAAAGGCCTGGAGGCCAGCGTTTCCTGCAGCCTGGGATTCCAGAGCATTTACAGGGTGAGGTATGTCATAGGTCTGGAGGACAGGGCTGGAAGGGGGGAGGGCTAGTATGGCAAGGGTGTCCCTCCCAGCCAGCAGGCCTCCTGTCCTTTGGATAGCACACAGGGGTAAGGAGAAAGCCACGCCCGCTGTAGCTCACCAATGACCTGCGTAGGACACCGTGTTTCTCTAAATGCCTAAAGCTGCCTCTCCAGTTCTGGTGTCTACAGTTCTCTTCCCGGTTGTTCTGGGAGGACGATCCAGCGCAGGCGCAGGCCTCCTGTCCTCTTGGCTGTCACCTCCGCTCTCTCAGCAGCCGCATGGTGAGTTTGTGTTGTCCTGTTTGCTTCATAACAACCTTCCTCTAGCCCACCTGATTCTGGAAGCTTCCAGATCCCAGAGGAACATACTCCACAGCCAATGAGCAGAGTCCTAGAGGACCATACTCCACAGCCAATGAGCTGAGTCCTAGAGGAAAGTACTCCACAGCCAATGAGATGAGTCCTAGAGGAAAGTACTCCACAGCCAATGAGCTGAGTCCTAGAGGAACGAACTCCACAGCCAATGAGCTGAGTCCTAGAGGAAAGTACTCCACAGCCAATGAACTGAGTCCTAGAGGAAAGTACTCCACAGCCAATGAGCTGAGTCCTAGAGGAAAGTACTCCACAGCCAATGAGATGAGTCCTAGAAGAACGAACTCCACAGCCAATGAGCTGAGTCCTAGAGGAACGAACTCCACAGCCAATGAGCTGAGTCCTGGAGGAACGTACTCCACAGCCAGTGAGATGAATCCTTTGAAGAATTTAAACCAAGAGACCAGAACAATTAGACAGCGACAGCCCCTGGTGACAAGAGCATACCGAGCACTCTTGCTGACCCTTTACTCTCCTGTGTGCCTTATTCCAGCCTAGCTAACATCTGTCTGAGCTATCAGGTCTGATTGACACCCTAATGAAGAGAAAACAGCATTAGGGGGACCCATGTCAGATTATCTCCTGAAGCTGGGTGTGCTACAACTCAGTTCTTCAAGAAAAAAAAGGTGGGGGGTGGGGGGAGGAATAAAAATTAGAAAACTCTATTACCTGTGAGATAGACCCATGTTCACACGCGGTGACTCAAGCTCCCATAAAAGAGACTGTTGCGTATTGCTGGCAGAAATGCTCTACAGCACCGGCGCTGAAAGATTTCCTAGAGCTGACACACAGATGAATGTAAAATACAAGCAAAGCTAAGGTGAGCTTAGGCTCTGGCCAGGCCTCCATCCGTCATTCATGTCAGTTTGAAGTCTGCAGCCTGGGTGGCTTAGTGATAAGGACATGTACCTACTCAGTGCAGAGGGGGGTAGGGGTGGTGCATGAGGATGTTCCCTTGGTCAGGGCAGTGACTGGTTCAGTGAGGAGACCAGCCTGGTCATTGTCCTTTACCATGCTTCCTCTGGGAGAGGTGGTGGAGGGCTGGAAGTGTGCTGAGCCCTGAAACACTCCAGGCTGCCTCCTTGCGGAAGGGGCGAGGGGGTTGTGATATGGTGCAGAGGGAACTGAAAAACAGTTTGGACCCCAAAGAATAAGGGGAGCAGCCTTTGTCTTCCCTGAAGTCTGACACCTTCTTGCCGCCTGAGGTGCTTTGCATCCACATAGCTGTTATCCTGCCAAGTGACCTTTTCTGAGTTTTAAGCTGTTGTAGCAAATATCACATAAAGACCTGAGGTATAAAGCCAACTAAGAGACACTCGGTTACAAATCCACTCTACACACTCAACCGTCCCAGAGATGCTGTGTTATGTTTACTTCATTCCCTGGAGGTCAAAAGCAATGCGACCCTGAGTGACATTCCTGCTGATGTGGGCTAGGCATGCCCCTACTTGAAGGAGAGGTGGGGAGGGCCTTCTTCAGGACAGTGAAACTGTCTGGCTTCTACCCCTGAAACGCATCTGCACTCCATTGCTTCCCTCAGCTGCTCTGTTGAGCGCCTCGTCCCTAGGGTTCCTGCTGGTCAGTGTCACCCTCACAGCTAGGCTACATCTGCACTGAGTTAAGCACATCTCTTGGCCACTTCTGCTGGATGTTGCAGGCCCCCACCCTCTTCCCAGTCCTAGGGAAATCTCCCTCTGTCACATGGCACAGGAAAATGTATGGCTTTTTCTCTTTTCTGGAGCCAGGGAGGCAGCCTGTACTGAGAACCTTCTAGAAGGCTAGAATACTGTTAATATTAAAGGGAAGAAAGTGCAGGCAGGGCACACAGCATGGAGGAAGCCCTTGCAGCTCTTTCTGATGCCCACAGGTGCTCCTAGTGGCTCTACTACCCCCAGTCCTCCCCCAAGAGAGACTCTGAAGCTCCATCCTCAGGAATCCTGTGTATGTCACATGCCCCCAGATAAGGCTGCGGTCAGTGTGAGACTCCAGACTGCTCCCAGTAAAGCTTCTTTGGATACCCTCTCAGAAGGCTACCCAGATCAGGCCATGGCTAACCCTTCTGGAATTTTCCTTGGTAGCTCTAGGCTTATGCTTCTTGGATACTCAAAACGGGCCCACATGGACTCAGATCTGACTATCTTCAAACTCAAGCTTCTCCACTCGGCTTCTCAGGCTCCATGTGACCGGCTCCATGATTGTCTCTTCAGCTTTGATCCTCAAGCTCCCTCTTTTCCCTGCCAATGTATGCTTCCAAATCTCACACTCTTCCCTCTCTTCTTCTCCAGGGTGTTTGGTCCACTGTGACTGTGTAGCCCCTCCTTCCTCTGCTGTCTCAGGCCTTCTACGGTGTTAAAGTGGAGTCAAGTGTCTTTGAGCCCCAAGTCAAAAGAGTTCTGCTCTGTGCCTGGTGTGCTGCCTGCTGTTCTCAGGGACTTGGGCTTCTCATCTCTAAGCTGGGCATCATAAAATTCAGCATCACGGGACCACAGTGAAGAACCAGCAAGAAGACAGGTTTACAAGGCTGAGAGTAGAAACCATGTCTTGAGGGCTCAGTAAGAAGAACTACCTTTGCCAGCCCACCATCCACCATCTCTTCCTTGAACATCCCTTAGCTGAATAAGCAGAGCATGGGTTATTTAGTCAGCGAGGAGATGGTTATTTAGTCAGCCAGACTCTCCATGAGGCCTTTGTGTGACACCATAAAGAGGGTACAAGCGGGAGCCACCGTTGTTGGCGTTCACTATTTGCCAGGTACCATGTGGAATGCTTAAACACCTTAATCTGCCTCATTTCCAAATCCATTTATGGGAAGTTTGTAATTATTTACCTGGCCCAACTTATCAAAGCCTATGATTTTTTTTTCAATGTTAAAATGGAGCCAACATGATAAGCACTCCATAAACATTGTCTTTGACTTTGAATGTTCCCTATGTCCTGGGCTAGTGATGAGCCCTAGGATTCTTTCTGGAGTTGAGGGGTAGCAGTCAGCTGCCACTCGGAGTCAGTCCTGACTCCTGCGGACTAACAATGTAGTGTCCTCTGCCATCGAGTGTGGTGCTTGGCGCTTCCCACTTATTCAGCTGAAGAGTTGCCTTCATCAGATTGGCCTGCAACCATGTGTCAGAGATACTTTCTTGCTTGTTAATTAATATAGGAGAACCCACCCATCGTGGGCAGTACCACCAAGGCAGGTGGGTCTGGGCTGTATAAGAAAGCTGAATGTAAATCAGAGGAATCAAAGCCAGTAAGAATCATTCTGCTTAAAGTTCCTGCCTTAAATTCCTACCTGCCTTTGTTTATAATGTGCTGTGACCTGGATATGCAATCCAAGTAAACCTTTTCTCCCATGTTGAGTTTGAACAGATGGGTTAATCACAGCAAGAAAAAACAAACTAAAAGACACCACACACACGCGCACACACACACACGCACACACACACACACACACGCACACACACAGGCACACATGCACACCAGAATATCTAGGACACTGGTTGGGAAAGTAGAGCAACCAGCAAAAAGGTCAATTGCACCCACTTGTCCCCACCACAGATAGGAGCACAGAGTAAACCTCAGCTCTGAGCTCTGCTGCTGGCCTACTGCACTGAGCAGCAGTGTGGATCCAGGGGCATGCTGGCATTTCATCAGGTCTGGGAGCTGCTTTGCCTCTTTAAGAGGCTTCTTTAAGAGTCTCAGTGGTCAGGCCCAGCAAAAACACAGGCTTGTTTTCTCCGGGGCTGAGACTGATCTCTTGGTCCCTTATCTTAGGCACTCTGACCATCACATGATCTGGCAAGCTGCATGCAGGCTTTTGGGAAGTCTCTTTCTGACCTCGCCTCCATCTGGCTTCACTCTTCAGTTCCTGTTGCTTCGTGACGACGTGGTTACCTTTTATTCTCATAGACCGTGGAGCACCTGTTAGTCTGTAAATTTTGCAGTTAATTTGGTAAGGAGAAATATTTAAAGCAATGACTGTGAATAATGCTTCTAAGTGTTCTAGGGTTTAAGACATATCCTCGGCTTACAGGTAGTCACAGCTAAGTCAGCTGGCCTGCGCATCCTAGCATTCATTCATCCATTGAAAAGTATTTATTGAGCAACTACAGGAACTGTGCACTATTAGAGTGCATTGAGAATAATTATGTACTAAATAGGCATGGTTCCTATACTCAGCCAGACCGCAGGGTGGGACTGGAGAGACGGTGGCTCAGTGGGTCAGAACCTTGCTGCTCTTGCAGAGGACCTGAGTTCCATTTTCTGCACCTATAGGGTGTCTCAGCACTGCCTGTAACTCCATTTCCTGGGGAACCTACGCTCCCTTCTGGCCTCAGAGGGTACTGCATGCACGTGATGCGCACACATTCACACAGGGTCACACTCATACACATAAATAAGAAAACAATCTAGCCAGGTGTGGTAGCTCGTGACTTTAATTCCAATACTCAGGAGGCAGAGGTAAGTGGATCTCTGAGTTCCAGGCTGGTCTGGTTTACAGATTGAGTTCCAGGACAGTGGGAGCTACACAGAGAAACCCTGTCTCAAAACAAATAGAAAATAATAAATAAATGAATAAATAATCTTAAATATTTTAAGACTACTGGAAAATGAATTGAAAACAATATAAAAAGCTAAATAAATGCACTTGGCTAAAGCAGCAAAACACGAGGTGTCTAACAACAAATACTTTATGAGAGGGAGTGGTGGCGCACGCCTTTAATCCCAGTACTCCGGAGGCAGAGGCAGGCAGATTTCTGAGTTCGAGGACAGCCTGGTCTACAGAGTGAGTTCCAGGACAGCCAGGGCTACACAGAGAAACCCTGTCTCAAAAAAACAAACAAACAAACAAACAAAACAAAAACAAAAGGGGGGGAGGGAGCATGGATACTTCCGCACAGATGTTCACAGTATCACCACTTACAAGAACTCAAAGCTAGAAGTATGCCAGTGTCCATCAACAGCGAGAAAATAAAACATGGAATGACTGCTGTCAACAATAAGATGTTATTCAGCCTTGTAAGGGGATGCTGTTTTGGCCCCAGCCACCTGAGCTTTGAACATGTGATGTTGAGACCAGCCAATCAGTGTACAGATAAATAGCAGATGGGTACAGTGCTGTGCATGCTTCTAATCCAAGCACTTAGAGGGCTGGGACAGGAGAACGGTGAGTTCAAGAGCACCTTGGGCTACATAGCAAGTTCCATGCCAGCCTAGGCTATTTGGCTTCAGAACCTCCTCTCAAAAATAAAGACTAAACTGCGTTGTTCCAACTTAAATGAAGTCTCTAAAATAGATTCACGAAGACAGAAAATGAAATGGCAACTGCCACCAAGTTGGGGAAAGGGAGTGAGGAGGAGCTGCCTGGGGGTTGACGGTGACAAGATGAAGTTCTGGAGGTTGGGGTACAGCATGGGGTACGCCAGCACACCCAACTGCACTTTGAGACAGTCATCATGGCAGACTACATGTTAGATGAGGCTATTTTTACCATCCTTTTTATAAAAAGGAGGGAGCAAGAGAAAGGGGGAAGGGGTGTGTGTGTGTGTGTGTGTGTGTGTGAGAGAGAGAGAGAGAGAGAGACAGAGAGAGAGAGAGAGAGAGAGAGAGAAGGATGATCCAGACCTCCAGGGAGAGAAGCCTGTGCTATGTCCTGGGTTCCCACAGGAATGTGAATGAGTCTTCCTGTCTCTTGGGGTGGCTATTGAATGCCCTGTAAGGTTCTCATGGGAACCCCCACAGCTGCACATTGTACACACAGGATGAAGGTAAAACCTTCCCAAATGTTATCTCTACTGCTAAATAAACAGCTGTTGGAATAAGCAGAACAAGCAGAAGCCTGTATGCTTGGTCTTGTCCCATCCAAGTCAAGTCCCTTTTCTTACCCTGAAGTGACTTCCTGTTACCTAACGAGCATGCCTCAGCCATCACAACTGATCATTCTTCCCTGAGATGCCACCTTCACCTGTCCCCAGGGACACCACTTATTTGGCTTTCTTTGCCCCTCCCAAGAATCAACCTCTCAGCATCCTCTGTGGGCTTTCCCTTGCCTGCCCACCCTCTCTACTTCAAGGTGCAATGGTCTCTTTTCCCTTCCCACTCATTCTTGAGACCCCAGCCAGCCTTCTGGCAGCCTCTACCACAAATGCACCCAGAGCTGTCCTGTCTACACCCTAGCCATTCCCTCAGTCTGGACTCAGTATCTTTCTCCTACTCAATGCTGTCACAGAGATGTCTAACTCAACATCCCAATGGATGAGACTAACATACACAAAATAAATAGGCCATACCCGGTGTCTTAGTTAGGGTTTCCATTGCTGTGAAGAGACCAGGACCAAGGACATTTAATTGGGGCTGGCTTACAGGTTCAGAGGTTCAGTTCATTATCATCAAGGTGGGAGCATGGCAGTGTTCAGGGTTGGAGGACCTGAAAGTTCTATATCTTAATCCAAACGTAGACAGAAGAAGGGTCTCAAAGCCCACCGCCACAGTGACACACTTCCTCCAACAAGGCCACGCCCACTCCAACGAGACCACGCCCACTCCAACAAGGCCACGCCCACTCTAACAAGGCCACACTTCCTAATAGTGCCACTCCTTGGAGGAAGCATATTCAAACCACCACACCCAGCAACCGAGATTCCCATTGCCTCAACAAAAACCCTAGTACCAATTTTATTTTCTATTCCTCTCACATCTCACAGTAAATACACCAACAAATCCTGCCTGGTCAGCCTTTACACTATATCTAGAATCTATTCATCCAGTACTAGGACTGCCATATTGTTTCAATCCCTGATAGCCAACCTGTGCTAATAACTGGTATCTAGTGAGGATTTTCCCTACCTTTGACTTAAGCCCACCTGTAAATAATTTATCTCTTAAATAATAACCAATGTGATCCTTCAGAATTGTAAGATCACGTCTCCTCTCTGATCTACACCTACATGGCCTTTCCTTTCACGTAGGTTAAAGGACAAATGTGTATCATGGCTACTGCAGCTATACCACCTAGAGGACCAGAGGGGCCCTAAGGATGAGAGAGGAGAGGAAGGAGCCTCTCCTTCCCCTGAACCTGCACCCAGGGGCAGGCAGGAGCACACATGCCTCCCTCTCCAAGCACATTCCTGTTACCCAGAATGAAAATTGTGATTATGGAAATGAGAGCCTTCTTGAGGTTCCAAGTGAAGAGGATTCCTTGGTCTATAAGATCAATAACTAAAAAAGATTATAGATAACCTTGTACTCCACCTCAAAGGTTTTGAGTACGGAAAGTGGTCAGGCTAGCGTTTTGCAAGGACATAGTGGATCTTTTTTTAAAAGCTGTTTTAAAGCTCTCTGTTGCTCAGAACCCAAGGAATTTTGCCACTCTGCAAAGAGTTCTTCCTACGCACGGAGCCACCCCAGCAACCGAGCCAGCATGGAGATTTCTTCCAGCCCACATCCCGCCCACACACGCACGCTGTTGCTTTATGGTCTGGAGCAATGCAGGGGTGAGATTTGTCACTTATGCATAGGCACACTCACAGCTGATGTACGACTTGGCTATAAATTGAAAGAGGGCCCCAGTAACCCCTTACTACAAAAACATTATTCGTTTCCGTTTAGATCCCGGGATGTCACGAAAACACAGCATGCCCAGAGCCGCACACAGTGAAGACTTGTCTTTAGTATTTCATATCTTTGCCCTAAACATTGAGGTGCAACCCTAGGCCACGTATCAGACCGAAGCACTAAGATGAACAACCGGCCTTCTGCAGGTCCTGACCCGGGTAGCTAGCTGGCTGTTTCCTGGGAAGATTCCTTTTGTTCCCCACATCCTCTGTGTTGTCTTTGGGTTCTGCATCTGTTTCCTCATTGTTGTGATGGTGCTGATGGAGGCTGTGATGATCTACTGACTTAGGCTGAGGTTTCTCATTAGGAGTCGAGAAGCTGCCTACAGCCTCCTGAGTGGGCTTGTTGGCTGACCAGTCTCATTCCTGGGTTAAAACATGATGAGCTAGGTTCGTTCTTGTTAGTTTCCCTACTAAGAGTTGTTCAGACTCCTGCCTGGAGTCTATTCCCCCAGCAGTCAAGGGGACACATTTCACTCTATAGGCCTGTGAAATACAGCTTTGTGTTTTATAGCTCCTATGCAGCATGGCGCCTAGTGCCACTCACTCACCTTCCCCAAGGAAGAGCATCCTGGATCTTATTGTGATAGGGGAGGGACACGTGCTTAGAGTCACTGGCAGGGTGAAGGAGTGATTCGGAGTGGTGTTGGATACTGTTGGAGATGACAGAGATGGTGGCAGGGCCAGCAGCCATGATGGATTTGGTGGTGCATTGGTAGTAGTGATGGTGGTGGTGGTGCTGCTGCTGCTGCTGGTAGTAGTCTTAAGGGTCAAACCTGCAGCTATTATGACTGAGCTGGCAGCAGTGGTGACTGTCATGTACTGTGGGTGCTGCTGCTGCTGGCTGCAGTGGTGACTGTGATGTACTGTGGGTGCTGCTACTGCTGCTGCTGGCTGCAGTGGTGACTGTGATGTACTGTGGGTGCTGCTGCTGCTGGCTGCAGTGGTGACTGTGATGTACTGTGGGTGTTGGTGATGCTGTTGCTGCTGCTGCTGCTGCTGCTGCTGGCTGCAGTGGTAACTGTGATATACTGTGGGTGCTGCTGCTGCTGCTGCTGGCTGCAGTGGGTGACTGTGATGTACTGTGGGTGCTGCTGCTGCTGCTGCTGCTGCTGGCTGCAGTGGTGACTGTGATGTACTGTGGGTGTTGGTGATGCTGCTGCTGCTGCTGCTGCTGCTGGCAGTACCTCCTGCTCCTTCCACCCTCCCTGCTGTCTCCTACTCTTCATCCTGCCACACTGGCACTCTTAACTCCTGCCAAATTCTGGACGACTCTGGCTTTTCTCTTAGCGATTAGGTGAATGCTTCCTCCAGTCAGCAAACACATTACTGTTCATCCACTTGTTTCCCCCTTTACAGAAGTTACCTGACATAGCTACACCCCCATGCTCTTTGTCTTTATAAATGTACCCCCACTTCTATCCCATGATCATTTCTGTGGGGTTTAGGGAAGATGCAGGTTTTTAAATAGAAGTTCCCCACTGTCTTTGGAACAAGGCTTTGTTTCTTACATCTTCTTTTCAGATTTCCTCTTTTTATTTGATTTTCTATATAAAGAGTAGGATCCACCCCATGTGTCCTTGGATCCTGGGTCTCCATTTCTCAAGATCTGAATGGTCTGGGGGCTCTTTAAGTTTTGAGAATTTGATTTTAAATAATAAGAGTTTTATTTTGTAAAAAACAAAAGCATGCTTAAGCAAAATTTTGGAAAATTAAAACCAATTTTAAACATTTACATTTACCAAATTCTTGTTTTCAATATCAAAAACAAAACACAAAGCAATATAATTGTGTCCTGTTCACAAGATAATTACAGGATTTATTAAATATATTAATTCATAATACACAAGCAGAGTAGCACAGTAATGAGATGCAAGGCTGAACCAGGGTGAACCTGAGTGATGGATGTGTTCTTTGCATTTCATTTCAACTCATTTAGAGGCAGCACTAGCCTTCAGAGGCAGGATTTCCATAATGACGATGGCCCTGCACATGCTCCACTTGAGCTCACGTGCCTCACCTCAGCCGGCTCCAGACAGCATCGCCCAGCTTCCCATAGGCAATAAGAACTTAAGTTGCCTGCCTGTGGGAGAGGCAGTACCATGTACAAAGGGCTTAGTCTGCAGCATGCTTGCTTACAGCAGCTGCTTCCTGCAACATAGGCAAGCTTTGCCCATGAACACATCTTGGGACTGAATGTCCTCTTGGGCCTTGACAAGAGGACAGAAAGGGGATTAAATGACTGTCTTAGTTACCGTTTCATTGCTGTGAAGGGACAACATGGCCAAGGCAACTCTTATAAAGGAAAACATTTAATTGGGGCTGGCTTACAGTTTCAGAGGTTCAGTCCATTATCACCATGGCAGGAAGCATGGCAGTGTGCAGGGAGACATGGGGCTGGAGAAGGGTCTAAGAGTTCTGTATCTTGAAGACAGCCAGGAGGAGACTCTGATTCCACACTAGGCAGAGCTTGAGCATAGGAGAGGTCAAAGCCCACCCCCACAGTGACAAACTTCCTCCAACAAGGCCACACCTACTCAAACCTAACAGTGCATTCAAACACATGAGTCTATGGGGGGCCAAATCTATTCAAACCACCACAATGACCAACATGGCTTCTCTTCCTTTGAGACACTTAGTGCTACTTGGAATCCTATAAAGCCTTGGAACCTAGCTGGATATCTCTCTAGGCAGCATGCCTAGAAATACAAAAGGGGAAAATCTGCCCACTTGCTCAAGAGAAAAATATCAAGGGCTTTTTACCACGTTTTCTCCTTCTCAGTATTATCATGGGTGTGCAAATATGCACACACTCACACACAGAGAGAGAGAGAGAGAGAGAGAGAGAGAGAGAGAGAGAGAGAGGCAGCTTGAAATAAAGCAAGTCAATCCAATCAGACTTGTATTCCGATCCCATCTTTCTCTTCCCATGAACAAGTGCACGAACTTAGACCAACCGGAACCTTTGCCAGATCCTCTGAGCTCCAGTTATCATGAATACGAGCAGCATAACAATGGTATCAATTGCATATCTTATTTCAGGATAAAATAATGCAAACTAATACATGCAGGATTTTGCTGGTCACAACTGCAGCTGTGGGTGTTCGGTGAACAGTAGCTGAACTCCTGCCCTTGACTCCTGAATTTAGCAAGTCTTTGCTAAGTACCAGGCAGCAGGGAACAGACGTGGACAGAGCCAGATGTGGACATATCCACCACTGAGTGCTGTGTACTAAGAACTCCATCTTACAAGACCAGAAGCTTCTGTGAGGCCTGAGTGAGCCTGGATCACGAAAGTAGATGGGTGGGATCTGGCTGACAGAAGTGGAGGGGTTTTTTGAGAACTTGTAGAAAGAAGAGTTGGTACCCTCCACCTTCATAACTGAGCATCGCATTCCAAGCACCCCACCGCTTGTGACTGCCTAATTGTCTCCTCACTCCTAATGGCTGCATGACATCATCTGGCTTCCAGGTGCTGTGATCTCCCTCACCCTTCCCTGTCATTTGATTTCTCAGCTATCAATTTGGAGCTATCACAGGCATCGCTACATAAACATACACCTGCCAGTTCTTCCTCTCTGGAATCACTTCTGGGTCATCCAGCCTGGGTCAAGGACTGGGTCAAGCTCTCTGCCAAGTTCTTGTCAATGTGTTCACACACCAGGTATTAGGACTTGATGTAGTTTGTCAGGATGGGCCAAAGGAGAATTTCACTTATTTTGATGTGTTGTCTGGTGGGGAGAGTGCTCCCAGTCACTAGGCAGGAGGGGAGAAGGAAGCTTACCCCCTGGGAAAGGGTCAAGGGGTGACCTGAAGTAACAGGCCTACAAGCAGCCCCCAAATGTAGCTATGGTGTTGTGTTTGTACCTCATCTACAGCTAACTGCACAGGTAGTTAACAGAGTAATAATCATCACTGAACATCACAGGGAACATCATTGTTTCTTAAGCTGATTGTTTTCTTTCTTTCTTTTTTTCTCAGAAGGATGGCAACTATTAAGCAGGGATGCTTTACCAACACCGTAATATTATTTGTTGGTCTTGCATTTCAGAGTGGCCCTGTTGGGTTCGTTGATTTATTGTTGTTATTTGGCTTTAATCGATTGTCCTTGTGCATTTCTTGTTGATGTGAGAGAATCCCTGAGGTTGGGCCATTTATGAAGAAAAAAAAGTTCATTTGGCTCATGCTTCTGGGGGTTGCAAGTCTAGCAGCTTGGCACCAGCATCTGCTTAACATGTAGGGAGCCCTCCTGGTGTGGTAACAGAAATCAGACAAGTATGCCAACCCGGGTGTGTCTTCCTGCACTTGGCCATCATGGGTCCACCCTCATGACCTCACCTAATCCCAGTCATCTCACAGGTGACACCTCCAGACACCATGAGTGTGTGTTGGCACATTACATATCCACCACATGACTGTGGGGGTGGGGGCATGGACGGAACACAGAGAGAGAGTCAACCTGGAGGAAGTCCTGAGCTAGGGGAGGTGAGGGGAAAGGTTCTGTGTGCCCCAACCCCCCACCTCATGGCTAGTGTTCAGAGAAGATGGGGGAGGGAAGACAAGGCCAACCAGCCACACAGGATCTGGCTTTTCCAGCTCTAGGGGTGGGGACCCTGGAAGGGGAAAAGGCAGAAGCATCAAGGAGGGGCTGAGAACATGGCTCTGGCAGGGTAGAAAGGGAAGCTGGTGCCAGCTGCCCACCACCATGGTGCAGGGACTACAACATAGCCTTTGCAGGAGGAAGAAGTCAATCAGAGCAATGATGCACAGCATGAAATATCTGCAGTTCCTTAGGCTCCAGCATGGGACACCGAGTACCTGAGAAAGGCTCGTGTGAGTAGACTTGAGAGCTGTGGATTTCAGCAATGGGTGGCCACATTGTGCACCAGAGCCGGATGACTCAGCCAAGCACCCTTGGGCAGACCCCATTTGGGTACCAGATTAGACCAGGCAGTCCACAACATGATGAATGTAGCAGAATCATGACCTTGGTTTCCATTCATCTTAAACAGCAGCTGCTTCTGTATACTACCCATGTCCGGTTACCACTACGACAAGGAAATAATGGAATCTGGGTACTTTCTAAAGAAGAAGGGTTCGTTTAGTTCACAGTGTAGAGGCTGAAAGTCTGGGTGACATGACTCTGACAACAGCCTTTCTGGCTATGTCCTATCATTGTGACAGCCATGAGACCCACAAGAAAGACAGGAAGACAACACAGGGAGGGACAAGGCACTCTCACAAGAACTATCAAAATACCACAAAACTACCCTGCTTCCTTCCGACAAACCCCCGGCCCCTGCCTCTTAATGTCCTCATGCTGGGGACTGGGCTTTTAATACAAGAACCCTTGGGATACAATCTGATCACACTTCAACCATAGCAACATTTGCATCACAGAGGGGAAAGAATCTGAAATCCCTGGGGACTTGGGAAGGAGGGAGGAAGTGACAGAGATGGGAAGGAGATGACTTAAGAGGAAGCAAGATGGTGGGTGGGTGTGTACAGGGAAGTGGTTCCTCTTTCTCTACTCCCCAAAACCCCACCGAGTCAGTTAAAGCCACTCTGCTCATGAATGTGCTTTGTGGAAGGTAGAGCTCAGGTCCAGTCCTGAACTGCTGTGGGGTAGACTGTAGGTGACCACACAGCAGCTGGGAACCCTGAGGTAGTATCTGGTAGAGCCCACCAAGGGCTATCACACGGTTGCTTTTTCCTGGACACATCCATCCGTGTTAGTGTCCTGAAGCAGCCATGGCAAGGGGGTCCAGCAATATACAACCTCTATCCACCTCTCTCTTTGCCCACTTTGGAGCCAGCAGGCCATTGGATTTCACAACCTTCTTCCTGTGGTCAGAGTGGCACAGAATAGCTAGGGCACTGAGTACCTGGGACCATTCTGCCTTGTGGACAAGGAGATACCACAGCGGCATCTTGCACAGGTGTGGGCTAGCTGGTGACAATACCAGAGGTGGTGCTGGTGGGTGTAATGTCCAGAGTTGGCTTTCTGCTGTTGCCACGGCGGCTGCTCCCTAGCAACAGCGGCAAACCCAGCTTTGCTGGTGGATCTGTGAGTTGGAGATAATTGCCTGCCACTGATATTTCCTCCAGCAATCCCTTAAGGTGATGTGATACAGCTTTGACCAGTGGGGCTTAAGAGAAATTGTGCCGTGAGGGCTTCCAGGGAAGTTTTTGTTTACCTCATTTTTAAAAACTAACTGGCCCTACTCTGGTAACATGCCCACCTTCAACCTGCCTGGAACAGGCACTACGAGGTCACTGAAGGCTTCGGTATTTGCCAGAAACCTTACAAACCCAAGCAGGACTCTACCACAAGCTTCATGCTCAGCCCAGCCTTGCCTTTTATTCTGAGACAGGGTCTCACTGATCCGCTTTGGCTACTCTTGCACTGTAGCCCAGGCTGACCTTGAACATGCTATTCTCAACCTCACCCTCCTGAGTAGCAATGGTTACTCACGCCACCAGGCAGCCCTGGCTGGTCTCATGTGACTCTGAGAGATAAATATGAGGAAAGAGGCCAAGGGAATCTGAGTCATCAGCCTGGCATTTGTAAGCCTCTGAAGCAAGGCTACCAGCTGCCTGCTCTAGACTCTGGCTATAAATGAGGTTATGCATCAGCTACCTGCAGCCAAAGACATTCCTAACAGATCCAACACTGAGCTGCTCAAGGAGCAAAAGGCCCAAGTAGACACGGAGGCTCCACAGCTAGCAAAATCAAATGCCATCCATTTCCGTTCCCCCAAAACATCCTGACATCATCATCCCTCAGAGATGACTCAGGGAATCACCCCACTGTGCCTATCAGAGCTCAGCTGATTAGAAGGAAACGAGACCACAGTAGGATTCGAGCAAGTGTTGAGGATGTGGTTTCCATGGAAACCAACAACGAAGAAACAGCAGTGGAGGAGAGGAGGCAGTTGAACCACAGCTGCTGCAACCCTGAAAAATCCCAGCACACCTCTGTCTACCAAGGCAGTTCACTCCCACCTGATTCCCAAGGATTCCAAGGGCCTATGCTCACCTAATCTAGTCTGTCCCTGTCTTGCTGCATCTTTCCCTGGGGCCCAAGGTGACTATGGCATGGGCTTCTTGCAAGTGACAATCAATTCTTAGTTACCTTGTTAGCCCCGGTGCCCAACTAGGGCCTGGCATGGGTTAGGAGCCCGAGCTGGAATGGGGGAGTACCATAAATGGATGCCGGAATCCTGAAAGCAAGAGCAGAGTTGTGGGGTTTTGAGACTGAGCTGTCAACCTTCAGTAGAGCTAAAGATGAGTCAGAACTGCATGGACGAGGAGCTGCCAACGCGTGTTCTAGAATCCCACGACGGCCTTAAGTGGTTTCGAGACAGCTTTCCAGCTCGGTGGCTGGTCCCGCTTGGGTTCCTCTTCCACAGTTCGGGGTTAGCTCTGCTGCTTTCAAAGGACCTATGTCATCAGTGGGGGCTGCTTCTTGTACGGCATGAGGAATTGGGGGTTTCAATGTTCCTACCTTTGTGTCTGGAGACCACAGTCTTCTCTCTCTCCACCAGGGCTTGTCACACACTGCTGGCCTCATCCCAGCATCTGACCCAGTTAATCTGGGATGTGGCCAGGGAGACATTTCTGGCAGGTAGTGACCGGGCAGGCAATGCACAGAGCAGATTATACTTGGCAAAAGGCAATGAGGAAGAAAAGAAAGGCGAAGGGAATCACAACAAAATTCCCAACAAAAATTCAACGACTTAGAGGTTCTAGCTCAAAGCATACTAAGGCTTATGCCACAGGTAGAGAAACAGGTCCAGAATGCCTCCTTGTTTTCCAGCCTCTCCGTGAGGACAGCTGAACACGCTGTGCACTGAACAAAGCGTCTGTCTAGCTTTAGCTTCAGAAAAGGAGATCACACTTCCCAACAAAATTGCCTTGAAGAGGTTCTGAATGCCCACTCCTTAGGCATTCAAATTTAGGGAAGTTTGAAGGAGAGATGGGTACCTATTCTTTTACCCCCAACTCTAGCAGGCTCAGCTATTTACCCCAACATAGCATATGAATATTCTCACTTCCGACATTTGCTGAGGTCCAACAGCCTTATTCCATTTTTTAAAATTTATTATTATTATTTGGGTTTTTGAGATACTTACTGTGTAGCCCTGGCTAGCATTAAATCAGAGATTTTAATTAAAATCAGGCCTCTGCCCCTCTGCCTCTGCCTCTGCCTCTCTGCCTCTGCCTCTCTGCCTCTGCCTCTCTGCCTCTGCCTCTCTGCCTCTGCCTCT
>JADRCH010000008.1:14091468-14116736 GCA_019843965.1 Rhynchomys soricoides
CCTCTCTGCCTCTGCCTCTCTGCCTCTGCCTCTCTGCCTCTGCCTCTGCCTCTGCCTCTGCCTCTGCCTCTGCCTCTGCCTCTGCCTCTGCCTCTGCCTCTGCCTCTGTGTGCTGAGGTCGAGTGCTCAGCCCCGACAGCCTTGCTGTAAAGGTGCAGTACCCAACACTGTAGTCAGAAAAGTGGCCAAACAAATGGAACTAGCCCCTGAGTGTGGAAACACCAGTTTGCCCAAACCTTGAACATAGAGACACGTGGGGGTTGGGGGAGTTTCTTTCATCCAGGCTCAAGAGCCAGGATAACTCAGCATTGAGGATGCATTCCCCTCCCTGGTAAAATTAGGGCAGGACACGTGACCATGGGTAGCCAGGAAGACGGTTTTGGGCATTTTTTATTTGTGAACATGGATATGCCTCCACTAGTGCATGTGTCCCTCAAAATCTTTGTTAAATCCCCGACCTTGCATGTTCCACCTCTGGAACACAAGGAAGGGCAGAGGGTTATGCCCTAAGTGGCAGGTGAATATGGCAGGTGGCTGCACCACTTTCACAGTTTGCATGAGATGTTTCAATGACAGGCGACTTAGCCAAAGAACCGCTGTGGTTACCATGGCACCCTGCCATCCAACACAGCTGTGGTGCCACCCAGATTTGGAAGGGGTGTTCTGGGGGGACGGTCCCAGCTCTCAGATAGGTGTCGACAGAGGTCAGCTGGCTCATCATGCTGGGCATGGCTTGCGTCTGCAGAGCAAACATGCATCTTCCTGGGAGGCCACCTTGACATACTTTGGCCCAACCTGCTCTTCCAAAGCTGGGGTTTTGTAAGAGGCCAAATTCCAGGCTGGGGCAGAATAAACAAGAATTCATGGCTAATGATTGTTGAGTTTGCCTGGAACACAACTGACCGCACATTTCAGAAGAGACTTTGCAACCACACCTGTCCCCATGTCAAATGTTTTTACTGAAGCTATGAACAACCAGGGATTTCCAGGTCTTCATGGTGTCTACTGGTGATTTATCTCTGTCCTTTGAAGAGTTATCAATTTGGAGTTCTCTGCCCTAATCTGTTTAACAAGTAGATAATATCTTTCTGCTTAAAACCTTACAGCCATCTATCACTTCACAGTCTTCAAAAAGATTCCCAATTCTACCCTGGTTTCAACTTTGGGAGAATGGGATTGGTAGTCCAAGCTCAGAGAGGGCAATGACTTGCCCCAAGACTCACAGCCAGAAGATGTTTGGATCAGAAGTTGAAAATTTTCTACAAGTGTGTCAGGTAAAAACAGTGCTTATATTTGGTCTTCCAGCCCAGGAGATAAACCTCCCCTCTGGGTAGAGAGACTCGGCCTAGAGTTGGAGGGGACAGGAGGGAGCTGATGTATTTCCACATTGGAGGTAGCTTGGAATATTGCCTTCACCTTCTATTTAAAGATAGCCACAGCCTTTCCAATTGCAGTGTTTATTTACCCTCTTTTGGGGGGTTCTGGGGACCTTGTATTTATTAAACACACACACACCAGTGAGCTCCATGCCTAGCACCACTGAGATGTCAGAGGAAGCAGTCAGCAGTTAGACAGTTGTTTCTGGCCTGCTACCATCCTGCCATCTAAATCTGGGCTTTCTTACACTTGAGAGACTTCAAAACACACACACACACACACACACACACACACACACACACACACACACACAGATGTGCACACTAGTGTACACACGAACACACACATTTTAGATTTATTGTTTTATTTTATGAGTGCTTTGTACACATGTATGCATACTGTATGTATGCCTGGTGCCCTCAGAAGCCAGCAGGTGTCAGATCTCCTGAAACTGGAGTTATGAATGGCTTTGAGTTATCAGGCGAGTGCTGGGAATTGAACCTGGGTCCTCTGAAAGAACAGCAAGTGATCTTAACCACTGAACCTTTAACCCTTGTACTTGAAAAACATTTTATATATAATTTATTATAGGAAAATTTATAAGTATATAAATTAGGTTAAAAATCAAGCATTCCTTGATAATAAATCATAAATAAATTTATTTTAAAATAAATACACAAATACACAAATAATTTTACCATTGCTTAAAGATGCTCATGTTCTTACACAGAAAATTACTTCTCAGCTGGAGTGCTGATGCCAAGCTATACAGAGAACCTTCAGTATTGTTCAGAGTTGGTCAATATTTTGATTTTATAATCGTGAATGCTGAGAACGCCAATCCACACAAGTTGGTAATAAAACAAAGCAGAAGAATGTTTAGGGCCATTCCAGAGCTTACTGGGAATTCTGCCCTAATCCCAAGACAAAATTCATTGAGTAATTTAAAAAAAAAAAAGAAAGAAACTCAAATGTAATGTTAATGTAACTCAAACAGCAAACTTCATAACTCTGTACCCCAGCATAAGCTAGAGCTGTTGTGATTGGCTGCGTGCATGCCAGAACTGTTCTGATTGGCTGCGTGCATGAGAAGTGGAGGGAGGACACATCTGAAGCCTTTGGGTTTTTTGTACTTAAACCATTCTGTTCCTGTGAGAGAAGACAGCCTTGTCTGCACAGTACGAGCACAGAAGCCGAGAACACTGCGGTCTCGGACCTGAGCCGAGGTGTTTCTGGCATCGATCAGCGGCATTGTGAGGAGTGAATTCATGAGCGGTACAAACTGTTCAGAACCAAGTCTGAAGCGAGGTCGCCATGCCAGAAACACGGCAGACTCTTTACTCACTTGGTTTGAGTTAATTTTGGTCTTTGTGTATTTAGAAATCTTTACCATGGTCAACGTTACTGTGACGCACATTTGGTCACCTGACTCTAAATGGAGTGTCCAGTCTCGTTTTTGAAGTAGGATCTAGGTGACAGTGACTCTATCACTAACCACTGCAGGTGGGCTAGATTCGTTTTCTAATCTAAAAAGAGAGTGGAAATCCTCAGGGAGTCCACAGTGCTCACCCATGCTTTTGAATCAAAGAACTTTCAGTTCTCTGATTGCTACTCAGCTGCTGAGAGCCCATGGGCCGGCTGATGTGTGCCCCCTTCCAGGTACCCCATGGCCTTGCCCTGCTGCCCCGCCATGGGTCTCCCCAGGCCTCTGGTGGGTGTCCCAGCTTCCCTGTCTCGCGCAATCAGCTGCCTCATTGGCCCTGTCCCCTGCAGGCTCCTGGGGAAACCAGTGCCCTAGCAAGGTTAGGATAGGCAGGCTCCCCCAGATGCTTCTCCATACCTTTCAGGTTGCATATTGTTTCTCCTGATTAATTCCCAGTTAGCGCTGGGAAGCCCAGTGAAAGTTGGATTCGGCCAGTTCCCCAGAGCCAGGTCCCAGCTACTTTTAGCTTGATTAATTCTCAGGCTTCCTGTTTCCATGATGTCTGCCATTTGTGTGGTGTGTGTGGTGTGTGTGTGTGTGGTGTGTGTGTGGCGGGTGTTGTGTGTGTGTGTATGTGTGTGTAGTGTGTGTGTGTGGTGTGTGTGTGGTGTGGGGGGTGTATGGGGGGTGTGGGGTGTGTGTGTGTGTGTGTGTGTGTGTGTGTGTGTGTGATCTTTCAGGAGCCCACACATTGCTACCCTCCTGACAGCACCATATGACACTGGTCTTGGTTTAGTGTTCCTCATGTGGAAACTGAGGCTGCATGAGGCATGCCCAGCTAGTGAGGGATGGGTGAGGATAAAGGTGCCTCTCAGGTGTGTGGCAGTCAGTAGGTCATGGCCTCCATTTTCTCCTCCACTCACATCAATTCACAGCCTTGCCACTGTAGAACTGGAGTCACATGGGAACAGCAAGACCACAAATAGACTCCAGGCCTTGCCTTCCCACTTGAAAATCCAGATTCTATGGCATTCGAGCAATTTCTAAGCCTGGCCAGCAATCTCCTGGTCATGTTAGCTCAAAGCCATTTGAGTTTGAATAACTCGGTGAGCAAGCAGTGTGACTTTAGAGACCCAGCTGCCCTGGAATGCATTTCTAAACAGGAATTAGCTGACACAGGCAGCATCAGCTGGCAAAACAAGGTCTGGGTTGGGTGGCCCAGAGGTTCCCACTGACTTCACCAGCTGGGTAGCACAGACCCATAGTCAGTGCCCCCTTGGTGGCTGTGCCATTAGAAGCCATGGGGTCAGCAGTGGCTTGTTTAGTCCTTAGGGCTTTTGTTGTCATTTTTAGGAAGAAAATTACAGGTCTATCGCTCTCTTAAACCTGTACAGTAATAATTAGCCAGGCCCCAGTGAGAGGCAGGTTACCCTTGACCTTAGCTGCTGGGCAGGGAAGTGACCCATTGGAGTCTATGCAAATTCTTTAACTCTGATCAGAAGGGGGGCTGATCCAGGAGGTATTTAACAAGGAAGGATTACCATGCATATTAGTTCAGTTCTCAGTTTTCCAAGCTTCAGGTGACCTTGAGGTCAAGAGCAAAGAACTCTCAGGTAAGGATTGACAAACCAGGACCTACCATGCAGATGTGGTCCACTTATATTTTACTTCAGTACACCCAGGCCTGCTTATCTACACCTTGCCCGAGGCTGTTTGCATGTAGCAAGTAGCTTCCAACTCTAAATATCCACCCCTAGACCCTTTATAGACCCAGGTCAGTACTTCCTACTTCACAACAGCCAAGTTTAAATTGCTTAGCCCTCATTTTTCGCCTTTGTCCTTGGATAGGCATGGCTCTGTGACCTGTGACCTGCCATACCTATATCCAAGACACCTTGGATCTGGGGAGTATGCAGGGAAGGTATGAGTCACTTCCAGACAGAACTTGCATTCCTAGATGTGCACTACAGTTTAGCTCTCAAGTGTCCATAAAGGGCTGTGTCAAGCCTTGGTTCCCAGCTTGGTAATATTGGGAGCTGTCAGGGCATGCTAGGAGTCCTTAGGTCACAGAGAGTGTGCTCCCAAAAGCTATTGTGACCCCTGCTTTTTCCTCCTTCATTGCCAGCCAGAGGGTGGGTGGGTTTCCTCTGACAGATGTTCTCACCATGGTGCATTGCCTTGCTGCAGCTCCAAAGCAAGGGTCCTGACCTTTGAGACAAAACAAACTTTTCTCTTTGTAAATGGATTGGCTCAGGGATTTTGTTACAGTAGTGGAAAGCTAACTGATACCGCACAGGCCTTGGATATTAGAGCCACAGATGGGTTAGCTTGCCTTATAGGGCCCAGAGATCCCTTCAGATCATAAAGGACACTGAACATGTTAAAATCCCTGAGATTTGATCACTATTACTTAACGAATAGGTTTTGCTAAGTAACTGGCTTATTCATACAGCTTTTTGTTAAGGTTTAGAACAATGGCCAGCATATAAGAAAGTGCAGAATAAAAACTAGTGAAAATGATTCATGTCAATTACTATTGAGAAAATACGCATTATTTTTATATATTATCTCATTTTCAACTTTACAATGACTGGAAGGTAGTGACTAGTTTTGTCTTCATTTATTCAAGAAAAATCTATGATATTAGTTTGTGTGATCAAATGCTTGACTCTAGGACACAGATATAAGTAGCAGTTACTTTTTGTCCATAAAGGGGAGATACATTTACTCAATATTGTGAGCAAACGTGATATTGAAAGACGGTAGGTAACCCGGAGCTGGGTGGTAGAAGCTGGATAGGGGCTTACCAGATGAAGACAGGAGAGAGACATTGCAAGGCCAAGGATCTGTCCAGAGAATGATACAGAAGCCAGAAATGTTCTGCTCTTTGGGAGGAACACTCAACAGACTGACATGACAGAGAAAAGCATCCTGACCCCTCCAAGGCCACTGGAAAGGTGAGGTGACTTTCAGAGCTGGACACGGAGGAGTGCTATAAATGCTACCTCCCAGATACAATTATGAATTCACAATGGCTGTAGCCCTGCACAAGACCCGCACGTGTATGCAAACTCATCCACATGCACATGTGTGTGTGTGTGTGTGTGTGTGTGGGAGCATGTACACACACATATCCCCGAACAATGGAACAGCTAGCCTGAATGCTCTAAAGCCATGAGATACAGTGACCCTTTCCCCTGATTATCTGAACCATCCACTGAGTCAGTGAAAGGCTGGCTCCTGAGGGTCACTTCCAACCACGTGCTGGAGAAATGAAGATTCAGATAAAGCTTTTTCCTGGTTTGTGTGACCAACTCTATGATCCTCATAAACTAGCTCTGAGGAGGCGTGTGGAGAAAAGGGGACAAGCAAAGCATCGTAGGGCTGAACTGAGCTCAGGGAAACGATTCACAAGGACCTGGGTCACAGAGAAAATCAGAGACAAAAAGGGTGGGGGCAAGCCTTCAGCAGGTCAGTTTCAGTGTCAGAGAAGGTGGCATCCTCTCCTGACTCTCAGTGGTGTGCATCTCTCATCTACCAGGTAACTCTGAGACCCTGAACTCTGTCCCTGTTGAACATGTCATCCAGGAAGTAAACTCACAGTATGATACCGAACAGGCACCTGGTTGCTGTCTAGTCCACATCAACTGAAACTTGAGGCAAAATGAAATTAGGGTGAGCTCATCTATAGGATAGACACCTTTAAAAAGAAGGGGTCATAGATTTATCCATTCTTCATTCTGAATTTCTGAATCTGAATCTCTGTGTGTGTGTGGTGTCTACATATACGTGTATGTGCATGTAGACTGCATTGTGAATTTGGCCTTTTTGCCTCTGCACACCTGTTAAGGTCAGAGGAAAACCAACCTGGAGTTAGTCTTTACTTTCTACCTTATTAAAGAGTCTCTTGTTGTTCTTTGCTGCATTGGCCAGGCTAGCTGGCCTCTTAGCTTCCTGATGGTCTTCCATCGCCACCTCCCTCCTCACTGTGGGGACTTCAGACTCATGCTATCATGTCCGGCTTTACAAGGCTCTGGTGATCTGAGCTCAAGTCCTCATGATTGTACAGCAAGCACTTTGCCTACCAAGCCATCCCCTCAGCCCCAGATTATAGCATTCTTTCCTCATCCAGACTTTTTAAGACAAACAGGTCCAGTCACATGTCTGTTGCCCTCTCTAGAGAGCACTGATGACGAGCTAGCTGATCAGTGGTCTAACTGAACAGTTCTGAGGATTAGACACCAGAACCACACAGTCTAGCACTGCCGCTTACTGGTTAGGTGACGCTGGGCAAATGTTATATACATCTCTACATTGAGTTTTCTCACCTGGAGGAGAGGATCAATCGTATACACTGTGAGGTTGAAGGAAGACAATGGGTACAGGAGCTCAAATGGAGTTCCAACACCTAAGAGGCTGAGGCAAGGGGATAGAAAATTCTAGGTAATTCTGGACCACAGACACACTGTATTTCTAAAACTAATATTTTAAAAAAAAAAGAGGATGAGGAAAGGGAAGGGGAGAGGGATGGGGAGGGGGAAGGAGACAGTTCTATCAGGCTGCTGTAATTTAAAGAATATGGTTGCCGTATGTACTTTACGGAATCATGTATAGGAACAGATCCTGAGAATGGTGAATCTGGAAGTGAGGCCTGATGGGAAGTTATTATCCTTAGAAGGAATTAGTGTAACTCTCATGGGACTCTTGTTCTCCCTCCCAGCTTTATGTCATCCACCATGAACCCATAGGCCATGAGGTTACCAAGGGGGCCCTCTCCAGAACAGAAGAAACGGAGCCATCTCACTGAACTCATAAGACTGTGACCTAAATAAAAAATCATTTATAAGGTACCTAGCCTCTGGTATTTCATCACAGCAAGGAAAACGGACTAAGATGGAAGTGAGGTTTGATAAATGCTCATTATTAGAATTCAGGACTCTGATGCTACTCTAGCACATGATGTGTGTAACATCCATATCTCAGAGGCCACGCCAGCCATTCTGTTCTTAGCTGATAACATCTGGTCTTTACCAATCTCCTACTTAAAAACAATACGCTTGCTGCCCCTGGAGCTTAGAAACCAGCATTCAGTCTCCTGTAAGTCCTGATTCCATCATTCGTGTAGCCACCAATGTCTCTGATGATCCAGCGCCAATTTCCACATTGTCCCAGTGCCCTGTGACCCACCCCCAGCTTTCTTAAGCAGAAGTGGAGGTGAGGAAGGGGGAGTGTATGCTGGCCAGAATGAGCCTTGTGTATTTGTGGGCGTTCACCTTCATGCTTCAGCTGCTGTTGTCTCTGACTTATGGATCAGTTAAGATGCAAGACTGTCATGTCACCCTCCCTTGTGACACCTCCTCACACAACTTATACCTGGCTGGACATGGGTGTTGTGAAGAAGCTCCATGAGGGGAAGCTCCATGAGGGAAGCTGCTGTCAGTTTCCTCTTGGCCTTCCCTTCCCATTCTTGTTCTCTGAGCTGCTCAAGGACAAAAGTCCTGTCTTTTCTTCCATGGTGTGTGTGTGTGTGTGTGTGTGTGTGTGTGTGTGTGTGTGTGTGATTCTTCACATGGAGAATTGTGAACTATCTGGCTGGCTGATTGGGAAGGTTGTTATTTCCAACACTACTTTGGTAGTTCACACTGCACTAGCAGAAAGCCAGGTTGCCAGCTAAGTTCCTTGTGGGCATTGACTTGTACTATGTTGGCAGTCGTCCTGGGCAATGGGTGCTTCTTAAAAATCAGTATTTGACAGAAACAGAGGCTGGAGCTCGGAGAATAACAACTTGTGTCATAGGCAAGATGTGACCCCTGCCCATTTGATTCCCACACTGTGGATTTTTTGGTGCTTTCCAACGACCTTGAGTGAAAGAGACCTTGTTAAAATGCACCTCCTGATTCTGGTTTGGGCTGAACTTAACATTTCTAAAACAACCCAAAACTCCCATGCTTTAAGTCATGTTGATCTAAATTATACTATGGCTCCTCTTGACCTGTTAGGATATTCAGCACAATTCTTTCTTGGAAGAATTTCTTGGGACAGAAATATTGGAAGAGATTTGTGGCTTCAACTCCTGGGTCTGAATTTTAGCAGTTAGCTCATTATCACAAGTGTGGCAAATGTCTACTCTCAGAAACTCAGTAATGTCATCTGCAGAACGTGGATAATGGTGCCACCAACAAACAGCTACAAAGGAACAGACGTCACAATGCCTGGAGAAGGCTCTCCACATACACCAAAAGCTGCATAGCAACAACAGTGGCTGGGCATGGCTTCAGGTAAGATGGAGCATTGATGGAGTCCTGTGTTACCTTCACCCAGTTCCTTTTCTTTCATTTCCTTCACTTCTAAAAGCCATTTCTCTAAGAAGAAATTTTTTTTTTTAAGTGGGGACACACCACAATTTGTCTTGCCCCATTGGAGATCCTTCTTATCTCAGACCTGGAACCTTCTAGAAAAATCCTCCAAGTATTTTATACTCACAAAGTGATTCTCCCACCCCTTTCCATCTGTAGCAAACAGATGATCTAGGAGGGAAGCTTGAATCACTCCCCATCCCACCCATTACAAACAGACAGCAATGCTGAGCAGAGCCAGTACCCACTACTAACTCCTCAGCCATGACGGTCCATCCAGCACAGGGAGGGACAGATAGCTGCAGCAGAGATTACTCCCCTGGTCAAGTTGAGGTATTTCCCATCAGCTTTTTTGGCTTGCCTTCTGAAACACACTAAGCACATGGCTATGAACTATTTCCTCCTCTTCCCAGTGGGCAGCAAATCCTGCTTCATCTGGACCACACTGCCCTGAGACTAGGTTTTACAACAGAATGTGTCAAAGTGACAGCCTGAAAAAGAAGGACAGTCTCTGCTTTCTCCCACTTAAAAGGCAGTTTTGAGGGAAGGGCCTTGAAGGCCTTCTTGGTCACTGAAGCTTTAGTCAGCTCCAGAGAAAGGTATCACAGGAGTACTCTCAACTCCACTATGTGGAGCGAGAACCATCCCTCTGAGCCCAGTCAGTTTACCCAACTGTGAGAAGTCAGTCATACACAGCAGTTGTTACTTAAGGGCCCCAAGGCCTAAAATATAGAATGGTTTATTACCTAGCAGCGAGAAACAAACCAGTAGACATTTCTTGGGTCTACACTTTCCTAATCTTCCCTTCCATTGTACACCTACTAGGTATTTCCTGTGTCAGCTGGTAGCTCCCTTCAGACTTCCTACCAGCAGCACAAGCATCACAGAGAAACTGGACAGAATGCAAATTCTCAGCTCCACTACAGCTCAACAGAAGCAGACCTTCAGGGTTCAGGCCAGCGGAAGGTCTGAACAAGCCTGGGAGAGTCTAAGCAAGAACTCAAGTCTGACTAGCAAGTTGGGCTAATGGTCATCTCCAATACTGAACATGTTAATCACCCTTTCTTTGAAGACACACATTGCTTGGGCCTACCCTGTCCCTGCTGGATCAGACCAGGCCCTGGCATCTGTGATATCAAGAGCATCCTATGCTAACTTTGTTGAACAGGCTTGTAGCATGGAATAATTGAGGATGGTCTCATGACGTTTGGGTCCTCTCAGAAAGTCTTTCCGTCACAGAGAAAGGGCCATACTTAGGATCTGGTCAGAGCGCAGGTTCCAATCCTGTGGATTTGGGGTAAGCTTGGCATTAAGCATTTTTAATAAAGTCATCTGTAGTCATCTCAGGGGACTGGCTCCAGGAGACTCAGGAATCCCCAGATCTGTAGATTCTCTAGTCCTTGTTGTAAAACAGTGTGGGGTGGGCATATAACATGCACATCTGCCCACCATGTACCTTTTACTATCTCTAGATTACTTAAGACACCCAGGACAGCACAGAATGTCATAAAATGGCTGTTGTACCATAGGGTCTAGAGACTAATACCAAAAAGCAAAGTCTGCACATGCTCAGTATGAACACATTTTTTTTTTCCTAGATAATTTTAATCTGTAGTCGTTTGAGTCAGCAGATCTGGAAATACAGAAGGTTGACTGTGTACTCCTAGGCAATGCTTGCCTTGGGAATCTCAACTGGAGCACCAAAGCTCTGGAGAGTCACTGTCTTCTCTGGGACGCCCAAGAAAGCAGTTGTAAATGGCACATCCATGCTATAAACGCTTCAGCCAGTGGCAGCTACATAAAGTTCTACTGAGGTGGCCTCAGTGCCCCTTTTACAGTCTTCAAGGGAGACCCCCTGTGGCAGATGTCATTTGAGCTTTGCCCTAAAAGATGGAAACGTTTTTTGTTTGATACACACAGAGAATGATGCTCTAAAGCAAAGAGATAGGTATTTGTTAAGCAACCCACCAAAAGCCATCATGGGGGCCTGGAATCTAGCTGGGGTGGAATAAGAAACAAGAAGGGAGTGGGAAACGGTTTGTGACTAGAGTGGGAACAGGCCTGAATATCAGATAAAACATCCAGGTTTCCCCCATGGGTCATAAGAGACATGGAGCTTCTTTAATGGGGGTAGGACACCTCTGTGCAGACACAGCCTGGGTTCCACAAGAGCACAATGGGCATCACCACCACCCTCCTTTTCATGACAAGATGTATATCACAAGACAGAGGGATGCCAGAACACTCAGGGGGCTGGAATTAAACATGATGTTGAAACTGACTGTTCCTCTCCCTTGCATGAGGAGGTCCTTTCGTCCTTTTGAGGAATTGTCCCAAGAAGGGGGAGGGATCACAAGATTTCTACTCACAGAGAGCACAGCTCAGCTCACGGGACCTTGTGCCATGCTAAAAACAAAATGTGAGTGATGGAATCAAAAGCTCTACTGCCCGGCTATCCATGGGCAGCCGTGTGCACTGCGGGCAGTCATGGGCAGCCTGGGTTACCACATTGTGGTAACAATACCAGCATTGTGCTGACCTTCAGGATTTGGTCCTTTCACATGCTACTGAACAAGAAGGTGAACAAATGTCCCCCTACCTCTTTAAAGCAAGAGAACATGCCCACTTTTGTAAGGCTGACTATCCTCTTTAATAACCCACGAGGTCCTGATCAGTTAGCATGAGAACGAAACAGCAAGCACAATACAGGTCAATAAAAGTCTGCTTGAGTATTTTGGGGGGGGGGGGACCCTCTCACTAAATTAATTAAGCTTTTTATATGTCCCTGTGTTCTTCCTGACATTTTTCCGGTTCACTGTGCTTGAATGCTTGCAGCAGGATTAGTGCCAAGCTCTCAGGGGACTAATTTAAAACAAAACCAGGATTCAGAGAATTCCTGACCTGCCACCAAACTGAGAGCCAGTGACTTTGGGTTGGTCAGTATGCTTCACTTGTGATCACACCCTGCTTCTCAGAGAAGAAAAAAACAGGGAGCCACTTGTTCAAATGCCAACTCAGAGTGAACTAGGAAGTGGCACTGTCCTCGCTATGACTTCTATGTGTCTTCCTATCCCCAAATCAGACTGTTTTAGATAAGGGCACCGACAGTGGCTTCTCATTTTCTAGGCCTCTTCGTCTCCATCTTCACAATAATTTATGTCTTTCCCGCTCACACTAGCTATTCCCGGAAGCCCCTGGCAGCTTCCTGAGACATCTTTACAGGCACATGGTCTATTTTTGGCCTGGTGGAGACTAGACAATGATTAATGGATGGGAACTTTGGTTTTCTGGCAAGAGAAGCTTCAGTTTAGGCTGGAGAGGCCTTTGGGTATTGATCAGGCACTCAGCAAAGTCAAAGTAGGAAAGAGAGGTGTGTGCTTGGTGTGTGTGTGTGTGCGTGTGTGTGTGTGTGTGTGTGTGTGCAGCCCTCACATGCATGCATGCCTTGTGTATGAGCATGAATACCACGGTGTTATACTCTTTCAAACTAATGCTTCAGTCCCTTTGGAGTTTCAAGGAATTGTTCCACTTTGCAGCTCTTTAACATTGATGAGGCTGTCCTTTACATTTCAAAGAACTGTGAAGCACAGATAAAAACATACAAGCCAACTCATTTCCATTTAAAGCACCTTACTGGAGCACCTGCCACATGTGAGATAGTAGTGGCCTACCACACTTGGGGTGAACAAGATGAAACCGATAGAGGTGCCTCTGACTTCAAGGAAATTAGACTGTCCTAATTTAAGAAGGGAATGGCTGTGATGAATGGCAGCCTGCTCACAGTGATAAGCCCTGACATTTCCATTACCAGCTACAATATGCAAAGTGCATGTGGATGTGCCTGTGTATACATGGTTAGAAGGCTATTCTTATCTCCTGCCAGTGGATGCTAGTGGTCTCAGATTGCTTTCCCACTGGTTCATACAACTCAGTGCAGAGAAAGGTAATCAGCCGGAGTCACAGGCTTTTGCAAAGGAGGAGTGGGCAGAGAGACCGACCAAGAAAATCTAGGCTTTTGTAGTAAATTAGATCATGTCAAATGGGAAACAAAAATGCCCATTTCTCAAAATCGCTGGGAGCAATCTCCAGTGTCCTCGTGGCCAATTCACAATGCCTGTCACACCCCTTCCCCTCTTGATGATGCTCCCTTTCTCAAACCCCATGTGCCTCGTGCAAAGGTGCTGCAGATGGCTTATGCTGTCCTCAGCCTTCAATCTCTACCTGGTGCCGCTGCCCAAAGTGTCTCCTGTCCTAGGGCTCTGAGAGAGTAGTTTCTTTGCTCTTTGAAGACCAGTTTGTGTGGAGGAGGGGCTACAGCAAAGGGAGGTTACCAGGAAGAAGAGCAAGCAACCCCAGTTGGGTTACTTCCTGTTTTGAAACCCAAGGACTTGTTTGCAATCAAGGATGGGTGTCGAGGTTGGCTAGACAGTCTCTAGTGTGCCCTAAGGACTGTCTGTGGCATGCAGTAAGCATGCCTGGCAGGGGACTCTCGGACCCTTTTCTCACATAACAGTATGCACTCCTCGAGGAGCTAGATTGCTCTAGGTGCATGGTAACGTGGTGATCTGACCTGGGGTAGGAAAGGGGGCCTGCGGGTAGATGATCTACCTATGATCGTCCTTCCTCATCCCACGAAGGAGCTGTTGAAGCAGCTGGGAACCTTCTACTTCCTGCAGCTCCCAGGAAGCACAATTCGGGATTCTCGAACCTGGCACCACAGTCACCATCTTCTTTTAAGGTATCGTCACCTTCTCCTGCTTTGATGTCTACAATGGGCTCTTACTGCACTTAGTTCAGAATGTCACTCTACGGCCCAGGCTTGACTGGCCAGACTGTGACGTCACCTGACCAGTGTGACTGGTTCAGGGATGGGCTGTAAGCTAAGCTAGGGGATAATTATAAGTCCATCCATTAAGCACTTACTATGTGCCAGACACGTAACATCCAGCATTTCAGTTGACTCTCCCAGCAGCCTTGTGGGGTCAGCATTCTTGTTGCTCGAGGGGTTAAATAACCTGCTGAAGGAACCTGATAAGGTCACTGTCTGAACCTGACTCCAGGACTCCAAGTTGAGACTTAAATGTAAGAGTAGACATAAAATGTTTCTTCAAGGAGATGATCTGTTTTAAGTATGTATCTTCCAGTGAGGCTGGCAGTATGGTATGACAGGCAAACCAGGAAAAGGAAGAAATCAGAAGACAGATGGTCATCCGGAACTTGGGAAGATCTTCTTCTCAATGTCAGGGCCACATGCATATCCTCTGTTCTCTCTCTCTCTCTCTCTCTCTCTCTCTCTCACACACACACACACACACACACACAGATGATCACCATATTACATATCTTGATGCATTGATCAGTTCTCCCAACTGAAACTGATGCAGATGGTTTTGTGTGTATGCATTCATCCTAAGCGTGAAATCTTTTGAGATCTGTTCCTTTTGGTTCAGGGTGAATCACGAAGGGTCTTATCATTACTCATGCATATAAGGGACTGACCTGGGAGAGGAAGGGACTATTGTACCCTGGAATCTGGGTCACAAGGGTCAGTGTAAGAGGTGCATAATCTCTACAGGGCACAGACCTGGCTAACCCCACCCTGATGAGACCGTTGGACTCAGAAAATGCTACCCCCCAAATGAAACCTCAGAGCCACGCTGCTCTTTGGCCTTATGTCTCTCTTTGGCCCGCCACTCTGTCCTGCTGAGAGCCTTATGAACCAGAACTTCTTCCACAGGTCAGAAATCCTTCCCAAAAGTCAGTCAAAAAGTCTAAAAATACTTTCTACCTTTCCCCTTCCTTTCTAAATGACATCAGGCTATCAAACCAATCAAGACCCTCGTTCCAGAGAGTCCTGCCCTATCCCAGAGAGGAGGAAATACCACAATGAGGGGCTCAGAAGGTTCTGAAACCAGGCTTGGCTGGGTTGCCCACTTGGTCAGTTAGCAGTAACTCATCTCCATCCGTGTATGTTGGTATTCTGCTGTCTCTCCTTTATTGAGTCTGAGTATAAAAATGGACAGTTCGATCTAGGGCTAGGAGTCCTAATACGACCCCGGTGCCTGCCAAACTCATGATTACATCAGTGTAGTAGCCTTTCTCTTGCTAAACTGTAATTTGTCACAGGGGTGTCTACTGAGATCAGGTGGCAAGAGTGACTGTCCCCTGCTCCCCTGCTGGGAGGATAATGCCAGGTCTCTGGTCTGTGGGGCTGAACCCTTTTAGGTCTTGTGCCTGGTAAACTGTAGTTCATTGAATGCATTTTCCTGCTGAGAAGAGTTGATGTCATTGATGTCTGCACTCGGGACTATTGGATTAATTTATCCTTCTGAATAGGAACACACCCAGTTGCTGCATCCACAGGAAGACCCGCCTTCCTCCACACATTCTATTTATCAATGGAGCAGTATTGGTCTAATAAAATCATTGCCATGCAACAGGTGCTGGGTTCTTTAAAAACTTGAACATGTGCATAGAGTGTATGCTACACGATATAATAAAAGCCCTTAACAAGGTGCTAAGAAGTGGTCAGAACCACAGAGATGGAAGGCAGAGTGTGGCAGAAGGATGTGGTGAGGCAGGGAGGGAGCTCCATTTCGGGAGTTTCAATGCATTTCATGAAATGAGTCATGGAGATAGAGGGTGGTGTTTCAGCAACCTTAGGAATGCACTGAACGTCACTTGAAATACGTACTGGACAATACTGACTTTGAATTGTCAAATTGCTTAAATCTATTTGGATATCTGCAAATGAATATAAAATATAACATAAAATAAGAACCCTAAAGTGTAGAAAACTGTCTACATGCCAGCATATAATAGGGATCCCAGAAAATCTCCCGATGATTAAGAAAAAATACACAGTTTAAAACATTGAGAAATGTCATTATTTCAAAAAAAAAAAATAGTCTTTGTACTGGGCATACGGACTCACACTGACATCCCAAGACCTGGGAGACTAAGCAGGAGGATTCAAGCTAGAGCTACATAGGAAGAACCTGTCAAAGCCCAGATGATTTAATTCAGCCTTCTGCTATGACCCATGAGGAGCTGAACAGAAACACTAGAAGTTGTCTCTTCCCTCGCTGTTTTTCAGTGTTAAACTGTTAATGATGAGGTTCTTAGCCTTTTCTGCTTCGATGATAAAATCCATCAGCCCTTTAATATCATTTCTGTATTTAAGTACGCTCGGTACCCAGCACTGGGCCTGCATTTTAGGATTTGCTTTATGTCTCTTAGGAATCATTACGATGTTAATTTATACAAGTATTTTAATATAATAAAATGTTTTGAAGACGATGCATTTGCTTTTTCTGGTACTAAATTTTGTATCTATGTATTCTGGAGCACTTGGGAATCTTCGGGACTTAAGCACTAAGATTGCCATTTGGAGAGATTGCCAATGTAGAGAACTATGATCAGAGACCTCGTTTATTTCCATTTTTTTTCCAAAAGAGTCTCATTGTGTAGCCCAGGCTGACCTCAAGCTCTCACTATCCTCCTGCCTCAGCCTCTCTAGTCCTTCTAAATGTGAGCACATGTATATTTGTTTCCTAAAAATAAATAGCATTATTGGTGTTAAATATGTGGGCTATTTTTTTGTTCCAATGTCTCCTGCGAAATTGGTATGTGCTTCTGTATGCAGTATGTACAAATAATAAGTGCACGTACACGTTATAGCCCCAAATTCTTTCTACACTTCAAGCACTATCATGTTCTGCTCCTAGGAGGCTTAGAAACCGCGTGTACGGTTCTGATAAGAGCCGGATTCACCGGGTAGTTTGTTTGCCGGATCGACCCTCCTGTCTCAGCAAATTCAACCTTTCTGTTTTTCCCTAATCCTACTTCATAATTTTTCTAACTTATTGTAGTGTATATGGTTGTGACAGTGCATTGTTTTATCAATTATTGTAAGTGACACATGTATATGAGCTAATTTTATATTGCAAGAACGACTGACCAAAATAGTACATTTTTAAAAATTGTCCTAACCACCTAATCTAGTGCAGATGATAGCAGAGTGGAAAGATGTCAGTATCAGAAAGAGACAGATACAGATAGATAGACAGACAGCTGCTGAGCCACCTCGCTCGTGGCTGTCTGTCTCTGAGAGTCTGGATGACTCACTTCCTTCTAGTCTGCCCATCTGTCAGGCCTCCTGAGCACTCCCTGGGCTCCAGAGTCCCATCTTTTACACGGTTTTCTTTTGTTTACAATGTAAACACCAGCACATGGCTCTGCGCCTTTACCCTTCAGGGTCCCCCCAGAGTGTACTTGGGTACTTCCTAAGTTGGTTCCACCCCTCAGTGTGGAAAGATGAGTGAATGGCGGAGATGGAGAGCTAGGCAGTGGTGCCATCCAGAGCAGGAGGTCCTCTCCTTTCTCCATTTGTTCTCAACAACTGTGTCTGAAGACTACAGGTGTCAGGCACACTGGAGGCTCCGGAGATATGACGTGACAAGGCGGACCCAGGGCCCCATGCCTTCAGACTCACGTTCTGTAGGGACAGGACGCCAAGAAACAATGGATGAGGTGGCTTTAGATCATGCGGAGCGTTGTACAGACTAGATGGGGCCATCACATTGAGGAGGACATGAATGGAGTGAGAGAGGTGGCGGGCAGCTCTCTCAAGGTGAGGTGGTCTGAAGCCCTTCATGCACAAGAGATTGCTCTGGAGGAGGGTGCCTCTTGACTCTTTCTGAAGTGGGAAGGACTCTGGGTAAAGGTGTGGGCAGTGAGGTTGGAAAGACAAGCAAAATTGCCTGTTCTGTCACCTGACTCTCATTCCTGAAGCTTGCCATGGACTCAGAAGTGTTTCAGACCAAAGGCCTCAGCGGCAGGGTCAGGGAGCCTGTGTTCCTCCCCTGCCCATCCCAAGCTCAGACCCTTTCTTGCAGCTCAGGTTTAAACCTAGCCTTATTTTTAGCTTCCAGCTAGCTTTCCGGCTTTGCCAACATCCCCTTCGTGAAAGAAGAGACACGTCTCTCTTTGTGGTAGGGACACACCTGCCAGTGAGAGGCAGCATGGTAATAGGAAGAAGCATTAGAGTGACAAGGGCTGGATTAGAGCTTTAGCTGCGTCCTTAAACTCAACACCATGTTTAGTTAAGAATATCTCACTGGGTGGTGGGGGGCACGCCTTTAATACCAGAACTAAGGAGGCAGAGGCAGGTGGATCTTTGAGTTTGAGGCCAGCCTGGTCTACAGAGTGAGTTCCAGGACAGCCAGGGCTACACACACACACACACACACACACACACACACACACACACACACACTCACTCACTTCCTATACTGAAAAAGCAAGCAACAACAACAAAAAACCTCACCTCTCCCAATTAGGGTCCCAAATAAGCAGCCGCATCACCCATCCTAAGATCTGACATGAGGAGAAGAGTCACAAAACTCTTCAAATGTGCAGATGCTCCTCCTTCCATTTTGTGTATTATTAGTGAAGGGCATGTCTTCCGGGCACGCCCATTGTGGAGGATTAAGTTTTACACAAAACTTAATCCACTCCACATTGCAATTTCCCTTCCTCAACACTAAGCCAAGGGAAATCTGGCATCTCCAGCTCCTTCTCAGTAGGCTACCTTTTGACAAATCTGTCAGCCAACCAATCAAATGCTTGGCTCCATTTTAACTGTATGAGCTTCAATATCAAACCTGGAATTTCTGCTCAATGGGCCATATCAACAAGTTTAGACTGATTTAGTTTTGTGTTCCTTCCAACATTATCCCACACACTTAAAATCCATTCCTACACAAATTCCCCAGAGGTATGCTTGAATGAGTCAAAATTTTTAAAATTTTAGGTACATAGCACGCTCTAGAGTTTTGTGTCTTAACATGGTGACACAGATCTGGTATATAGCTTTAGGCCTAGCTCCTTCCCATACTTTGGTTCTAGGCTGATATGAGCCTTGTATTCTAGAACACCTAAGGGCATCTTGCTTTGTGGTCCACACCCCTCCCTCCCAGCAGGCATTGCTTCATTCCAGTTGTAGACATACTTGATATTCTGACACAGTAAAGTACAGACACTTGATTTTTGGGGATCTAAGCAGTAGCAAATATTTAGGATGCCTTAAAATTTGAAAAGCAGGATATCAGCTGGTGACCTCTCTGGGGGTCACTTTCCTCTGCTTCACTTGGCAAGAGAGTTAAAAACCTTAAGAAATAGTCATGTTCAACATTTAATAATGAAAATTATGCCTAAAATTCCAATTTCTAAGTCCATTAAGAGAAAAATAAGAGCACCTGGCCACCCTGAACCAGTCAATGGGTGCTGAGTGCTGGCAGCTTCCTTTGGCGTACATAGGCTTTCTAACCTTGCCATTCTCCACAGTCTCACACAGACTTTATCGCCTGCTCTTCACCAGCCTGTTCCATGACAACAGGAGAGTCTAGTAGCATCTGATCTTTGTCCCTTGGGTGGTGGCAGCATTACTAGGAAGTGTGGGGACCTTCAGGAGTAGAATGTACTTTGGTTATTTGGGGTGGGGGTTGTGACCTTGAAAAAGATTATGAACACTAGCTTCTTCCTCTCTTGTTTTCTGCCCATGCAGTAAACAGCCATGTCAGCTGGTATTCCCATCAGAGTCTCAAAGCAATGGGTCCGTCTGATCATGGATTGGACCCTTCTAAACCATGAACCAAAGTGAAACTTTTTTCCTCTTTCTAGGTTGATTGTCACAGGTATTTCATTATATACTAATGGAAGGCTAACTGATACAATCTCTGAAAGTTCCCATCACCTATGGCCCTCCTCAAAGACTCTTCTTTCGACTTAAGAGATATAGTCCAAGTTGATCTCAGCCCCTCTAGCACTGGGACTCCAGGCATGTGTCTCTAGGTCTGGGCTTTTGAGGTCTTGAAAAGGCACAAGGATCTCAGGTTCCTTCCTCATCCTTCCATGCTAATATTGCCCCTTGATCCTAGAGATGCTTTGTCATTTGTTTATTAAGGGCCTGCATCATGTCAGAGTTGGACACAGAGTCCCTTACACTCTCACAGTTTCTTTTTTCTTTCTTCCTTTTTTTTTTTTTTTTTTTTTTTGAGACAGGGTTTCTCTGTGTAGCCCTGGCTGTCCTGGAACTCACTCTGTAGACCAGGCTGGCCTCAAACTCAGAAATCCACCTGCCTCTGCTTCCCAAGTGCTGGGATTAAAGGCGTGCGCCACCACTGCCCGGCCACTCTCACAGTTTCTGGACACACACCCCAGGAACACCTCTGTTTCCATTCAGCTAATACCTAAGGCCCAATCTTGCTTTAGAAAGATTATATGATATCATGATCTGGCACAGGAGCCTGTCGAAGAGAGGAGGAAAAGCAAGAGAGAACAATGGGTAGATGGATGGGTGGAAAAAGAAGACATGTCGATCGATGTTTGTCACTCTGTAGAATACCTTCAAAGCCTCTTTCTTTAGACTCCTTCTCTCCCTGCTCCAGGATCTTTTCTATTTCCTTGACCCTGGCAACTTCTTATTCTTGTATTGTGCACGGGCTAGTACAGATCAATAAATGTAGTTAAGACAATAAGGAGGGTATCCCTTAAAAGTATCCTGTCGAGTGTACCCCCAGACCCTGTTAGTCCTATGAGAACAATGATATATCTAATTATCCATTCCTCTGGGTCTCTACCACCAGAGCGTCATCATTCCTGACTGGCTCAAATCATACAAGTATTACTTGGTTCTCAAAAACAATGTTCTTTGTGGTCTTTAAAATAGTAAATAAAAAGAGGAGCCTGCCCTGAAGTGTTTATTACTGCTCTGGGTCCTTTTCTCTCACATCATGTTTAGGGAAGCCTGATTTCCCCCAAACAAAGCTGGTTCTCAGTTTAAGCAGTAGTTCTTTCATGGATTAAAATGTGTTACCTGAAAACATCTGTTGAAGTCCTGGCCTTCAGCACATTCAAGTCTGCTTACTTTGTCATGGAAGACGTCATTCGTTATGATGAGGTCACCTCGGAGTAGTGATCCAACATGGCATAAGACAAGAAGAGGCCTAGCTATGTGGACATGAGGGAAGCACACTCTATGACAACAGCAGCAGTGGGCAGCTGTAGTGTCAGGTCCATAAACCACAAAGATTGGCAGCCACCACCAAAAGTCAGCAAGAGGTGAGGAGATACTTGCCTGAGTTTCGAGAAGTTTCTACTTGAGGCTTCTGACCTCCGGAAACGAAAGAGAATGTTTCTGTTGTTTTCAGGCACCTGCTTTGTCACAGCCACCTGATACAGCTTTGTCTTTGGATCTACAGAAGTCTTTCAAACAATCCAAATAAACCAAATAATTGATTTCAACTGGGCAAGTTTGAGTAGAGTATTAGAAGCAAATATGGACTCTTGGAAGAGTCTAGAAAAGGCCTGATTTCTTCTAAGTTATCTATTTCTTATCTAAATCTAAACCAGCACTAATGAAGTCTAAGGCTGAAGGGGTGAGAGAGCGAAATGGTATGGGCTGTGGGCAGAAATGTCATGCGCCCTAGGCTCAGCACATGATCAGCCCCATGGTCTCTCATAAGACTCCAGAGGAAGAGGTCCTAAGGTAGATGGGTCACAGAAAGAAAACACGTAAGGAGTGCAGTGGGGTGAGGGATAAACCAAGGAAGTAAAGCTGGCAGTGAGTCTATGAGACACTGTTCCATGGAGGGACACAGAGAGGGGCAGACATGTGACACCAACCAGGCAGGAGGGAGGAAAACCTTCAACCTCTGGCTTCTCGTGCCAGGGCCTCCCATTGGCTGAACTGGCAGGGAACCCAGAGGACACAGTGGCCTGCAACAAAGAGAGGGCAAAGGGTGGGGGGAGGATCCAGGGAACCAAATGGAGAATTTCCAGGGCAGCCAGGAATTCTTTCTGAGCTTAGTGTTCTCATCACCACTCTGCCAACGGAGGATGAGGATGGCAACCTGTGAGAGGCCAGGGGGAGGGTTGGTAATGAGTCGTAAGTCCCAGAGGTAACTCCTTACAAATATGGAGCAAATAAACAACCGACTGACTGAAACAGCTCTCCTAAGGCATGCATGTTATTTTGTTTTCTCCAATGATAAGACTTGGATAAATTATGCTTCAGCTCCACGTCATAAAAGGCACAGAGGGAATTGTACAGCATATTAGAGATAATTAACTTCAAGCCAAATCAGGGCTGCCAGAACTCAGGAAGGATTCAAGTCAATCTTATCCTAAACAGGCACTGAGGCCCGTGTACAGGAAAGAAAATAGAAGGCAATTGATTCAAAACATTCTGTACCTCGCAGCCTCAGGAGGTTTGGATGGAGGCATTAGTGCCTGCGACTAAAATAGCAGGTTCATCTGGCAGCATGTGACAGACGGGGGAGAACTTCCTTGGCCACTGTGCAGTGGCCCAAAGTGGTGTCTGTCATCTAGGGACTGTTAAAGCAGAGGCAGCAAGATGGAGCTTCCTTAGGACAGCTGGGTTCTGAAGGGGAATTGACACAAGGCCGACTTTCAGCATCTCTGGGGATCTCAGTTCTCCTCTGTCTGCAAGGACAGAACCCTGGCACCCCTGCCATGATGGGCTGACAGGGTCGGAGGCCCCTGTGCTCTGGATGCTGAGCAAGCAGCAAAGGCAGGAGAGGAAACAATACTCAGGAGCTTTGCCTGTGTGCCATCTTAACTAGGAGCTAGAGAGGAATTCAAACATAGGTTGTTCTCAGCACCTTACCACGTGACTCAAACACATTAGCCAGACTCGACTCAGGGCATGGCCTTGATGAGCCTTAAAGAAACGGTGTTGCCTACTATCGACAAAGATGAAGGTCATCTGTGGGTACTTGGGGCTGGGCTGCTGAGGGTGAGGGATTCTGGAGAAACCCACTCCTTCAGAAAAGGGACCAGAGACGTTCTCCTGTTCCTTTGACATGCGTCTCCACAACCATGGGTACCACAAGGGGATGTGGTGTGGCTGGGGCCTGCAGGGCAGTGGCACAGATGATCCTGGAGCCTTGATGGCAGACCCGAGCAGAGCTGTCTCCTCCCACTGCCCACCTTTCCTCAGTCACACTTCCTGCTCAGTAAAATGAAGGTGACCATCTTAAGCTTGACATTTCTGCTTCTTTCAGGGGAAAGGGGGGTGTTCTAGCTGGTACTCAGCTTTAGAACTGTGTGACAGTTCCTATGGCGTTCGTCAGGTCTGGCTCAAAACTCCTCCCTGTTAACGATGTGCCTCACCATCACTCTATCCCATCCCGTCCTTTCTGCAGAGCCCTGGGTCTCATTTGTGTCTTTTATTTGGAAATAGCAACTCCTCTCCCATACTAGACCATGGGCCTGAGGGCAGGGGTGTCTGTCTTCTTCTCTCCACATTTCTGGGACTTAGCACAGTACCTAGCATACAGTAGGTACTAAATAAGTCATTTCAGAACCACAGGCAGACAGTTGGGGTTCTAACCCAAGCTAGATGCTTTTCAGATCTCTTTATCTGCCTCGTGGGATTCAGGTTTCTTGGCTCCTCAGCAGCATTTGTTTCTGAAGCTCATGGATGCAACTTCCCTGGCACATGCCACCAACCGTAAGGATGCTTTCTTTACACATGAACTCCTGAGAACTAGACAAGCAGTACTTCCAGCTGGGCTGCACCTCATTTCTTGGCTTGGGTTTGATGACTATATTCTCTAGGCTAATATCTGGACACTGACCTGGAAGGGCCCTACCAGCTCCCTCACCACCTCCCCTCTCCCCACCAATGCCTCTACCCAATCTGATCCCTGGGGGAGTAAACTGGGGTAGCAATGACATCGTGGAGCCCAAGAATTACCCAGAAAATAGAAACTGAGGCTCAGATGGAGAAGTGACCTTGCTGTAAGCAACAAGTGGATGATGGAAGAAACTGAGTTTCCTTTGTACCCATATTCCAAGCTCTTTCCAGTAACCTGTGAGGTAGGGACAGAGAAGACCTCACCTGCTTTCATTATCTCTAGGGTGGTCCAGAGTCCATCAGGATAATTCTGTTGTCTTGGCTTTCCCATCAGCGGATTGGAGTGCTCAGCCAATTTCTATGTGTGTGTGTGTGTGTGTGTGTGTGTGTGTGTGTGTGTGTAGGTTCACACTTCTTAGAAGACTGTGTGGAGATTGACATAGGGTAATAGAACCACCAAGTACCTTTCCCTTGACATCTAGATTCAAAGATCCTAAACGGGGAATTTTGTGATTCGATCACTATAAATACTCAGATGTGTCCTACACAGGATGCCTGGCGTGAAGCACCCATTGTCTGTTGGTTTCTCCACTGGGCCATCTATCTGTCCCTAGCTCCAGGACATCTGGTGCCTGTGGTTCATCCATTAGCAGTCTTGCCTGCCCCACAGCAGAGCAATCCAGGACACCATGAAATATTTAAGCAGTCTTGACAGCGGATAGCTTCCTTTAACTGGATTCTGTTAGGATCATGGGTTGGGTTACAGATGAGGCCTGGCCAGCTAAGGCTGAGAAGCAGAAGGCCTAGTGCAGGATTGACCACAGCCGGGGAACAGACAGAGAACGAACAACAGCTTATGGTTCCCTTTTGAAAAATACATGGAGTTGGAAGGCTCAAATGTCGATCTTGCAGACCCCTAATGAAGGGACCACAGAGCTATAAATCCATCCCAGACTCTGCAAAATCATAGTCCTGAGTCAGATCTGGGTTCCAACCCAGCCTGGCCTATTTCTAGCTCCCATGGTAAATTACTACAGTATGCCAAGGCTCAGTTTCTCAGTCTGAGAGTTGGGGAGGACCCACCTTACCTTTCAAGAAAGCCATGAAACTGCAAGGTGTTTGGAGGTGTGTGACAGGCACTCATGCTTATGTCATGTCATGTCATGTCATGTCATGTCATGTCATGTGTTCTCTTCGTTCATGTATTCAGGGGCTCCTTACCTGGTTCTGTGTTTAGAAGGTACAGCTAGGCATGGCTCGGGAGGTGGAACTTAATCCACGCCACTGGGCATTGGAGCATAGTACTAAGGGTATTTTATGAAACAAGTCTGAGGAACTGTTAATACTCAGAGCTATGGGTTGGGTACTGTGTTAAGTGCTTTGTCTATCATGCTAAAAGAGGTGTGGGTTGGGTACTGTGTTAAGTGCTTTGTCCATCATGCTAAAAGAG
>JADRCH010000008.1:14116746-14154271 GCA_019843965.1 Rhynchomys soricoides
GTGGGTTGGGTACTGTGTTAAGTGCTTTGTCCATCATGCTAAAAGAGATGTGGGTTGGGTACTGTGTTAAGTGCTTTGTCCACCATGCTAAAAGAGATGTGGGTTGGGTACTGTGTTAAGTGCTTTGTCCACCATGCTAAAGGATAAAACAGCATACAGCATACTTGCAAAAGCCTGCCTGTCTGCTAAGCACTGATGGCCCTCACTGGCTTTATAGGCAGACCAACTCTGACTTCAAGTTCATGGCTGTAAAATAAATTGTTTCAATGGGACTGAGGAAAGCTGGTTGGGGAGCAGACGAGGGTGCTTTAGAGTTACAATAACGAAAATGATTTTTCCTGTAGAAATGCCAACTCTGAAAGTGTTTTTATAGCTGGATGTTCATGGCCATAAAATCCAAATTCCCCCGGCTCCCTTAACTACGCCATGTTGGGTCTTCCCTTTCACCACCAGCTCCAGTCCTGGGAAGCATGCTCTACACCCTGTTATCCTCTTTGCCATCTTTCCCAGCACTTGATGTGAAGTCTCTCCAACAAGGCACATGCATGTTCACAGCTGCAGTCTTTCAATTTGTTGTTCCTGTGGTTTGGTGGGAGGAAGAAGGGCCTTATTAAGTCAACAATGGGTCATTTGTAAGACAGACACTCAGGGTGCAGAAGAAATGCTTATAGTTAAGTGGCCTGGTCTCTCTGAGCAACCTGGCAGCCACAGTCCAAAGGGAAACTCTGAAATCCGAGCAGTTCACTTTTGCTGAGAGAAGCAGATCCTCTGGGCATTGATCCCATGTTAGTGCTAAGCAGGGTGCAGTCTGACAACACTTTTGACTTGGTGGTAACTCCAATGGCTCCACATGGGGTCTGTCAGCCCCTGTGTAAAAACAACAACAACAAACAAACAAACAACAACAACAAACCCCAAAGTATCTGGAGGCCCCTCCCCACAAGACTGCCAGATCCAGCTAGATGCATGGACTTTATTTCATGGAATCTGAATGACTCCTATCTCCACTTAACAGCCCAGGAGGAGGTGAGAGGTTTCCCAAGCTCATACAGCAGGAGTGGGGTTGAGATCTCCTCCAGAGAATTACCTCATGTTCATTGAGAGCAGGATTCAACCACAGCTCACACCCAACCCTACAATATAACGTGCTGGCTCCCACCACATGCCAGGGGTGATTGGAGACATTAGACTATGTCAGTGAGTGAGAGGGGCAGACCTGTGCCCCCAAGGGGTTTTCTTTGAGAAAGAGAAGCAAGCAGGCAGGTTCTGCTCGAGATGAGTCTTGCGGTAAAAATATCCAGGCCTACAACAAGCAGAAATGATGAAAGCACAAAGCCACTGTAGTAAGGGAAAGTTCTCTGGGAAGGTACTATTTATGACCCGAAAGCTGTGTGGTAAGTAGGAGTTGGCCTCGGCAAGGACTACAAAGGTGAAGGTCCAAAGGTTCGAACTAGCTCACCTTGGGACAGATGTAGAGGCAGGAGCAGCACGGCCAGAAGCTGATGAATGAACACCAGAAGGGCTTAGGATGATGGTGGACAGAGGCTGATCACAGGGGACAGAGTAGTGAGACAAAACATTAAGTTGAATTCAGCACAGGCCTGGAAGGGTTCTGGCATGGGGGTGGGGGGAGCAGCAGATCAACCTTATATTTAAATATCCTTTGATGCTGGTGTGTCTGTGTGTCTGTGCACACTTTTGTGTGTTGAAGTGGGACACGGGAGAAGGCTACATAGAGAGCAGGGAGACAAAGTGACACTGCTCTAGGCACCAAGGCAAGCCGGGGTGAGCTCTGTTTCCTGAGATGGGGGAAGATGTGGGATCCATTTAAAAACAAAGTCATCTGGATTTGGAAGGCTTGGAGACAAGCCGCAGGGGAGGAGAGGTCATTCAGAATGACTGCCACACCAACGAGTCCCTCTTGTGCCTTGAACACAGCAGGTTAGGTACAGGGATGGTCCTCTGGGGCTGTTGTAGCACATTGTGGGAGCACCGAGGAGGTCTGTTTCAAGACAGGCATGCCCCACCTCTGCCCACAGAGCAGGCAAGACACACTCAAGATAACACTCCTCTCTGCCCAGCGTCTTCCCGGAACACCAACTAGCCAGGCCCTGCGGCAGCCAGGGTGCTGCGCTCTCTAGATTGGGTTCCTGGAAAAACTGTTCCATTATTGATAAGGAGCCCTTCTGACATCACGGCAAGATGAAGAGGCGTTTCCTTGCTGCCCTGCAGATCTGGGTTCTCTGGATCAGGAATGTGAGGGAGGTTGGGGAAGGGAGGGTGCAACCATGAAACACAGCCATCTGAAAAGGCCAGAGAAACACAGCAGCAGCGTAAGTCACACCTGCTGGACACTTGTTCTACATCAGCCATCTCCTTCCAAAGGACCATGGTCCTTCTAAGAAGTCTAAGACAAAGGTCCAAGTCCTTCCCACCTCACAGACTAGAAAACTGAGGCAAAGGGAGGTCAGGCAAGTTGCTCCAGGTAACCCAACCTGCAATGGGAAGGGCCAGGATTAAGCTCTACCCATCTGGCTCCAGTTTGCAGCACGCCATTCTACTGAATAGCCCCAGGTGCTACACAGCCCATGTCAGAGGTGGGTCAGAAGCAGAAGGCACTCTCTGCCTTTCCTAACTTAAAAGGAATTAGAGCTAAGGTGTTGTTCAGCAGTAAAGCAGTAACCTAGCATGTGCACGGCCCTGGATTCCACTCCAACACCACAGAAACATGAATCAGTGAGCTGAAGTGCCATGGGGAAACAGAGCGAAGGCCACCTGGCAGGCATCAATATTAAGTGCTCACCTGCCTGCTTCACTCCTCCAAGTAAGGAATCGTGCCCCAGACCTGGGCAGCTAGGAAGTGCTGGGATATGAACACACGTAATGTAAGCCAAGGGCAGAGGCTCCCCAGCTCTCCTGCACATACTCATGTGTGCATACTGTATACAAGACATCCAAGTTCACTGCCCAGAATATTATTAGTGTCTCAGTGAAGAGCGTACACTGCTTCCGCCCCCGTAGAAGAGTGGCTCTGGCGTTGGGCTCCTGCTACCCAGTTGCTCCTTAAGTGTCTCATCCTCTGACCTGGAGTGAGTGACTTCCTTTTTGTAACCTCAGAAGAGAGGAAACCAGAGCCTAGATCCAGTCCTCTAACCTGAGCCTAGATCCAGTCCTCTAACCTGCCCGTACGATGCTTGGAAATACTTGCTTGTTTCTTTTTAGTTAGCTGGATCCTACACTTTTCACCTCTGCTTCTTTTCATCCCTTGCCCCTCCCTGTCTACTGACTGGCTGGGCACCTGCAGACTAACGTGAGGCTGGAGAAAGATCAAAAGGAGGAGAAGCAGGCTGACTCTCTTTCTCTCTCTTTTTTCAAGACAGGGTTTCTCTGTGTAGCCCTGGCTGTCCTGGAACTCACTCTGTAGACCAGGCTGGCCTCGAACTCAGAAATCCGCCTGTCTCTGCCTCCCAAGTGCTGGGATTAAAGGTGTGTGCCACCACTGCCCAGCGCAGGCTGACTCTCAAGGCCAGCCCGCCCTGTGCTACCTCTGTGGCCTGTTCGTTCACCCCCTCCTCCACCTACCATGTACTCCATGTAAACTTTCCCAAAGAGGAAGCAGTCACAGCTCTGACATACATGACACGCTGTCTCCTACTCTGATGTTGAGGCTCAGTAAATGTGTGGTGGACTTTGAGAGTTTGTGCCTGGAAGGGAACAAAGAAGGACTGGATGCAGATCTGCCTTTAACTAGCTTCCTGCCTAGATAGGAAGATAAGGAGTAGCCTGAGACAAGGGTTGCTCCCAAAGGGGTAGAGAAAGAGCCCCGAGGACTCAAGGGAAGAAGAAACTCTTGTCTTGGGAAGACTTAGGCTTTAGAGAGCAGTCTGGAAATAAGACCTTCCCTGCCTGCCTCCCTATCCCCAATCCCACACCACCTACCAAGGTCAGGAAAATGTTTTCCTAGATCAGATCCAAATCTTCTCTGAATCCTTAGTAAAAAAGAGCAGAAGATGATGAGGCTAGGTCTGGATCCATCTAAGGACAAGAGCCAGACAGGTAGATATGCCATGTGGACAACTGCCTTACCACAGCAAAGCCTCTGGTCCATTGTCTCCAAAACCCAATTAACAGATACGGGGCGTGGACATGCAGGGACTCTCAAAGCCCACCGAACGTTTACTGAGCTTGTGAGTAGGATGCAGCGTGTGATGTCTGTCAGCGCTATCCGCGCTTCCTCTTTGGGACAGTGTAGACGGTGTACACGGTGGGTGAGAGGAGAGTGTGGATGGTGTTCCACGGGGAGCAGCTTTCAGTAGTTACTATCTCTTCACGGTTTTAAAGTTGTTTATTAGTGGTGGGAGGTGGTGCAGGCGTGTGGACCACTGCTCCTCTGTGGAGGTCAAAGGACAAAGGACAAAGGACAATTGTTGTTTCTTCCACTAGGGAGCCAACTCATGCCTTCAGGTTTACACACTTACACACTGCTCAGACATCTTACCTGCCCTGTTCTCTCTCTCTCTCTCTCTCTCTCTCTCTCTCTCTCTCTCTCTGTTCTTCTAAGACAGGTGAGACAGGTGGATATCACCGGCAAACATTTTGGCAGCTCCATTTCAGGTCACCTAAAGGGGATGCACTTGACAGCTTCATTTCAACCATTCCTCAGAAGAAACTACCAGCAGTGTGTGTGTTCTGAACTAATGGAGAAAGCCAAGTGTGACAGCGCCAGGCTCCTTGCCTCTGACGTAGAACCAAGATCAAACCTTACTAGATCGCAAGCTCGTGCCACATAAGGGGTCCTAGTTAGGTGGACACTATGGACGCTCTTGTTGGCAGTGCACTCAGAGGAGACTAGCAGTTTGGGTATCAAAGACATTTAGACAGAAGGAATAAGTGCTAGTGTTGTCCAGCACAGGGGAGGACTGCACCTCACAACGATCCATTGTCTAGTTTATGAATAGGGAGTGGAGAGGAGCTCAAAGGCCCCAAACAAAATAATGACAGAAAGGGAAACAGAAACCCCTTGATCCGTTCACCTGGTGTGCGTGTATTGCGATATCACGCCACAGCCAGTGATTATGTACAACTATGTTGACTAAAAGTATTTTAACAGGTTTTTTTTTTTTTAAATAGGACTATAGCAGGCCAGCACACTCAGTGGTAGGCTCAGAGATGCACACAGCAGACTCCGGGGGACTCATTCATGCTGTCAGCCCATGCATATGCATGAAGTAACTGTTCAGTGACCAATCCAGAGACAGCTTCTGAGCAGAAAGAGAACATTCAATCAGGGAAGCAACCAGAAAGCTTTATTAAAACCCACATCCTGCCTCCCTCGTCCTTCTGAGCCTCGGTTCCCGCGTTTATAAAGTGAGGGTAAGATCACTAGAGCGGCTACGAATATTAAATTAGAATATTGAGATGAGAATGGCCCGTGACAATGCCTGGAGAGTAGGAAGGGCTAAACAAATGCCACTCGATGGGAATCTGCGGACCACAGAGACATGCACACATAACAAAGGCTTATTGGTATTCTATGATATGTCAGCCTTGTGCCAGGTTCTGGGCATATGGAAACAACTAAAACATGCCATTGTATGTTGCAGGGGCAGCCCGTACTTTAACTGGATACACTCATCCCTTTCTATCTATGGTTCCTGCATCCACTGATTCAACCCAATGTCAAGAATCAATGAAGAACAACGATATTATTGCCAAACACGTATAGACTCTTTCCCATTTTTATTTCCTAAATAATACAGCACAATCACTATGTATGCAGCATTTGCGTTACATGAGGTGCTTAGGTAATCTAGACATGTACACGGGAAGATACATGAGGTTATATGTAGCTACTGCATCATTTTATGGAAGAGACTGGAGCATGTACAAATCTCAGTATGGGGGGGGTCTCTCCCAAAGATACTAAAACATATCACATGTTTTATTTGTGCATATGAAGTGAACACAAATCAGTGACGACAAGCTGGTTGTAAGGGACATGAAGGGCTGGCAAGCCTCTTAGGCTATCTCTTGCAGTCAAGAGCATGGCCATTTTCAGACCCAATTCACTTTGAGTCGGTTAAGAGACTCTCGTATCACACGTAGAGGGACAGAAAGCAATGCCAGGCATTAGATGGTCAAAAAAAAGGCATGCCTTAGCTACCTCTCTACACAGTACAAGACACAGACTATTATCCCCAGGGTTCAAAACTTACATTTTGCCTGGAAATTTTCAGTTTCAAAGTAACAATAGCTTTCCTGGGTACCAATGGTCCTGGGTACCAACTTCCCCTTGCTTGTCCAGACCCTTGCAGCCTATATGCTGTCTTCCTGCTCTGTGCCCCAGGAGGCTGTTCCGTCCCCAGTAAGTCACGGTGAGGAAACAGGGTTGGGAAGTCTGAGGAAGTGAGGATGGTGGCTGAGATATTTACACTCCATCTTCTCACTTAGAAGGCCACTGTGTGTTATGTGAGTCCCTCTGCCAAAAGCAATACTTCCTGCCAGGTGGCTGCCTCCAGGGTGCTCTCTATCCCTGGACCCAAAGGCCCAGGGGAGGTGACAACACAGGGCTATGACCAGCCCAGGGGAATTGTACCCTGTCTCATGGGTCCCCCTCATCTTTGCAAATATCTTCTTTATTAAACTCTCCTCCCATTTTGCTTAATTTGAATGATGTCATCAGTTTCCTCCAGGCCGCTGACACCTCTCTAGGACACCTGGAAAGCCTACTATGCTTTGTGCATATATTTTGCTGGACCCATGTGTCCCGCGCTACGGTCTCGCCAGCAAGAACGACGCGGCACACATAGGATCCTTCTGCAGTAAAGCTTTAATGCATCTTGAGAGGGAGAGCATAAGCTTGCCACGAGTGGAGACTCAGAACAATAGAACACCCGCCCTTTATATGGGTCACAGCGCTTGCCTGGGACATGGAGCTTCCCCATTGGCTCCCGCACACCAGGCCAGATGCCGCCACGAGAGAGGCTGAGATTCTGAAGTGGAAAATTACCAGGTGCATGCGCACTAGCCTGTTTACAACTTGTCCTCGGCCGAATGTAGGCGCCATTTTGTAATGGCGGATGTGGGTGCTCAGGCGGCTCCCAACACCCATGGAAAATAAGGCTGGAAACTTGGCCATAACAAGGTTGTCCTTTCAAATCTTCATTCATCCTGTGTGCTGGTCAGCTGAGTCTGACAATTGGAGTTGCTTTTCTTCCCAACTCTTAGGAAAAGCCCTCAGGTCTGTTCTCAGACTAAGAACTTCAGAGATGTGTGGGGACAGAACTCACATGGACCATGAGGCCTGTGCACCTGTCATGCATGTGTTTCTCAGGACTCCATAGCATTATGCCTGCTACGCTCCCAGAGGAACACCCAGCACTCAGTAAGGAGTTTGGACCCTTTCTGCTTCTATAGTTGCCTTGCTTCATTTCCCAGGGACTCCATGGATACTTCTCTAAATAGCTGCTCCACTTTGTAGCAGCCTTTTTGTTTACACTTCAGCAATGTGTAGAAATGTCATTCACAGTTTTTAAATCTCCTGCTAGCGTCAAGCACCTTAAACCATAGAGAAGACAGTGGCCATTGGCATGGTAAGCAGTCTAATTATCCACTTACTAACTTTTGGGTCGAGCCAGTTTCTTAACCCACCTGTTAATGACTCCGTTTCCTCTTGTGTAAAATGCATATATTACCTATCCTTAGATTTGCCGAGGACAACCAATGACTAAGGCTTGTGAGGCACCTATGCACATCTTTGATTACACCCAGTTCATCCTATGACAGTCCTGGAAATGTTTGAGACTGTCACAACTTTGCAACTATCTGACTATAAAGCTTGGTTTCTACAGACTGTTATTGAGGATACGCTATGTGACAAAATTCGAACATCAGAATGTAAAAAATTATATTAGCGATGGCTGCTGGGTATTAGGTCATTACCATGTACCAGGAACCATGATAAGCACTTCATATGCAGTATCCTGATTTCAGATCAAAATGATTCCACAGAGAACCTGGGGACCCAAGGGTTAGGCTGCATGCATAGGGTCATACACAGAAAGGACCTCCAGTGGGACTGAAGCCTTGACTTAGGCTTCCATGCTCTTAACTACCAGGAAAAGACAGAGCCCACAGGCCCCTCCACGTAAGGGATCCTTGGAAGTCAGTCGTGTCTGCAATGTAAACTGTATCCTACCAAAAACCAGGCTGGCTTTCTGCTGCGACAGTGAGCAGCACAGCTTAGTGCTGAGGCTGGCAAATACAGCATCTGATGTAATCCGCTCTAGTATGGACTGTGCAGTGGCTCACATTAAAACAAAGCTGGAGAAATATCAGGATCACAGGGATGTCTAGAGCCTCACCAACTGAGGAGTGACAGCTGACACCAGCAAAGCTGATCACAACAGCCACCAAATGGGAGGCATGAGAGAGCCCTAACTATCCAGGCCATCATGTTCCCAGCCTGCAGAGCAAGAAAGAAGTTCTGACAAGGCCATTCGGGCTCCCACAGCTAGGCCCAGCTGTACAAAGCAGCATCCCTACCTCAGAGAAGCCATCTAGGGAACAACGGTTGTAGAATGATCACCCTTTCGGTGTTCTGTTGTTCCTGGCTCTGTCCAAGCTTGTAGCATGCAGCAGAACAGGAGAGAGTCCTCATTTCCCTCTTAAGAAGGTTCAGTCACTATTCCTAGTTTTCTTCCTGTTTCTGTGACAAGCCACAATGATGAAGAGCAACTCAGCAAGAGGAAGGATTTATTTGGCTTCCACTTCCAGGTCACCGTCCATCCCTGAAGGCAGACAGAGCAGGGACCTGAGGCAGAAATGATGGAGGAACTTGCTGGCTCATTTACCAGCTCATGCTTAGCTAGACTTCTAAGACAGCTCGGGATCACTCGCCTGGGGAATGGCATCTTCCACAGTGACCTGGGTCAGTCTACAACCATTACCCATTAAGACAATCTTTCACAGACAAACCCAAAGACCAACTAAATCAAGAAAACTGCTTGCCTGAAAATCTTTTCTCAGGTGGTTCTAGGCTGTCAAGGTGACATTTAGTGCTAATCAGTACACTCAGATGGAGAGGGCAAAAAGTAACGGGGAGAGATGTAACTTAATCAGTTACAAGGTGGCTGAGCACAGAATAACTGCAGTTATTCAAACACAGTTTGCAAGAGGCTGAGATGAAGATAAAAACATAGGGGACCCAGGACAGAACACCAATGGGACCTTGAAGCAAGCGACTACCATGATGAAGGGGGCTGAAGCTTTGTTAAAACCAGATCAACTGTGTATTGAAGCCTTCTGGTTCAAGAGACTTCCAGGACAAGCAGTCTGGATTCCTCATCTGGCTCCTCCCAGGGAACTGGCCTTTAGCCAGGGCCATGTGACTTTTCCCCTGGGGATGACGATTGGATTAGGAATAGAGATCAGCTGACCACTCATAATCTCACTGGAAGGGATACCTCATCCATCAGAACTGAGATGTCTCCCCCTTTAAAATTTATTCTATTATAGCCCAAGTGCCCCAAATAAAGCCGACACTAGCAGGTGCTCTTTCTGTATGTTTCGGGCCAAAGTTTGGCTAATTAGTCTCCCTAAAGAGAGAGCTGATGTTCCTGTAACCCAGGAGTTGGGGCACCCGTGCGGTATAAAATGGATGGAGACTGTCTGAGGGACAAGAAGGAGGATGAATAAGGAGCGGGACGAGGCAGCGACAGGCTTCCAAACACTTTTCCATATTCTTATCTCCTTAAGCTAGCTTGCAGGGGCCTCGATATTTAAAACGACATCACTGGAATCACAATAGCTGCGTCTCCCTGAAACCCTTTCTCAAAGGGACTGGAGAGAATCCTGTGAACTTGAAGTATTTTTAGCTGAGTGCACTTGGAGGCCCTAGGGACAACTTGAGTGTTTCCCCAGATACCTTGTCTGACCTGCCTCCCGAGACAGGCACAGGAAGGTAACAGGGCTGCCAGCTCCAGAGCCTAACAGCCCGCTTCCAATCCTGGTTCATTCCAGTTACTCTGTAGCTAGAGGCAGCTGATGCAACTGTGTTGAGTTTCAAATCCTTCCTAACAAATGGAGGCTGGAGCTGCACCCTGTGTGAGTGATCTTGAAAAAAGAAACACCGTGGATATGCTAGTACTGGATACTGCATGAAGACACTGAACAAGCAGGGCTGCTCCTTGCTTCACCTTCCTTTGAAGGTGCTCATGGTGTACCATGTGTCTCTTGCTTCTGAATGAGAATACACAGATCCATGCACTCTCTGATCTCTGGTAGGTAATGACAATAATAAAAGGCCTGTGGCCTCTCTAAGTCGGAGACACTGCCTCAGTGCATTGTGCAACTCTTCCTTCTTCTTCTTCTTCCTGCTTGGGCTGCTGCCAGCAAGAACCTGTGGAGCTGGCATTTCTGCTCTTCCACTAGCTTGGGGACTTAAGTTTCTGGTCCCTCCAGGAATCATGTGGGGGGAAGGAAGGAAGTAAAGGGGGTGGAAAAGCTCTTAATTGGTTGGTACTGTCAAAGGTTGGCTTTGTCCTCTCAGAGGCTGGCAGGTGCTATCAGCTGCCATTCTCCTTCCTGGATGATCTATAGTTTCTGGAGGCAGCCTTCCCCGGGCACCTGTGATGCCAGCTCTGTTAATGTGGGCAGGCTTCACATTTGGCTGGCCCTTCTCATTTCCCAGCATAGTCTCTCCATGCAGGGACTTCCTTCTAGACAAGGTAAGTTCCTCCTAGATCCAAGGCTGGCATTGCTATTGCTGCTCTAAATAGGATGTTCCTTCTTCCCCTGACCTCTCCTTTACTTGCCTCTGAGCCAACAATATGGGTCACACCCCTACTTCTTCTATGCTGCCACCAGCCACTGTAGCTTCCACAAGCAGGGACAAAACTCAACCCTATCTCATACCCCAGCTGTGAGCCACAGAACGCTCCAAGACCGTCCATGGGCCAGAGCTGAACAAAAGAATATATTCCTTCAACAGTGGTCTTCACATAGTCATCCTTAATCACCAACATGCCAATTCAAGCTTTGAGAAGTGTGTCACTGGCTTTTATACTATACTTTTAAATAGTCCGAACTTGCTTGGCTTTCCTCAGCTAGCTGTAGAGTGTAGCAGCCATGTGTCCCTAGGCCTCCTAGGGGCCAAAGGGCACTATTGATTCTGAGGATATCTCAAGAGGCCTTCCTGAAGAGGCAACAGCAAGTGAGACAGAGAGGGGAACTTCTTGCGGTGTATGGAGTCAATTTGCACCAGATTGGAGCTGGATCCAGAGAACTGGCCAAGGAAGGCCTTGCTTCCGTCCCCACGCACTCCCTTCTCAGCCACCCACACGGGAAGACTCGAAGACCAGAGCTGCAAAGTCTCAATAATGAAACTGACACGGGAAAGAGCAAGAGTTTGGGGGCTCCTCCCTTTTCCAAACCCAAACCAGCCTAAACACAGAATATTTATATGCAATGCTCACATGCTTTTAGCATTTTCATAGAGAAGGCTGGGATTATTTGTACCAAAATTTGAGGGGCAGATGGTAGGGGAAGGTATGTACAAAGATAGCTAATAGCCCACAAACACTTCTTTAATGGGCGAGAAGACAGCGGGTCCTTCCTTCTCTCTGTCATGTCTTCAATACCTGCTAGCATCCATTCCTGAGCTAGCTAGCTACAGTACCGTGAGATACCCTCTCACTTCCCATAGGCACCAATCCCAGTGAGCAAAGCTAACACAGAAATCCGAGGCAACAGAGTAAGGATTAGTATGGTCTGGAACCATATGGTGACATTACAGTTATCCAAGGAGCCACATATTAACAGTGATCCCACAAGGATAATAGAGCACTTGAAAAAACTCCCTGTTGGTTCAAATGGAGTGCACCTATTGTGTGTCTGTGATGCTGCAGGCATAACACCAGTGGGTAGTGCATTTGGTTATAGACAGTATATAATTCTTGATCACATACCACCACTGGTCACGTATTTACTGTTCATTTGTCACTATTTTACAGTCTGCTCTGGTACTTATAAAACAAGAATTTACTCAAATGTGTGCTGTTATCTTAGTAGCAATCATACACTTTATATTTGTCTCCAAGCATCAAAAAGATCACACCAAGAACTTGACCTGAACTTGGTACATTTACCTGACTATCCTGCATCCTCGCTGTGGGAAGACAGAGGAGGGGCCAGGTGAGCTCTGAAGTGATCTTCCAGTGTTTCATGACTGGCACTAGTTGACCAGGCTGAAGACTGCCTGCCCATCCGAATGCAGCTCAGTGCTGACAGAAGCAGTTTCCCAGAGGACAGGTGCTTGTGCCCAGTCATGACTTGTGTGCTCACTTTGCAGACCGATTTTGAAAAGGAGCTGGGCTTGCTAGAGAACTTGCAAAGGCGGAGGAGAGAGGCCTATTAGGGGAATGCTCAGGATCGCTTCATTTTTGAACTACTACAACTGAATGCAGCCAGGAGATGCCAGTTGAATTTTTAAAGATTAACAAGTGAATGAAAGAAGAGGAGACAGTGTGATAGCCTCAGTGAAGGAGGCTGAACAACAATAATAAAGCAATACTGTAGCTTCAGTCTATTGCAGTGTATGGTGTGCCATACACCATAGGATTCCATCCTGCCTGCCATGGCAAGAACAGCGGCCAGAATTAGATATGTGAAGCCATAGGGACATCTACACTAGTCCCTGACCTTACATAGGGATTTGTCTTATCCAGAGAGAATATCAGCTTGCACAGACAGGCCTATGTGACCCAAATCTCTTCTCCTAGCCCATATTCCCAGAGTGTAGTGGAGCAACCCAGCTTAGGTGAATTGTGCACGGAAAGAAAGCTGTGACAAAGTATTTTGGTTTATATGTATATGATTTGCATACACCATCCAAGGTGCAAATCTACTACGTAACTTGGGTTTCAAAATAACTAAAATGAATTTGGGCCAGCTGGGGGAAGCAAACAAACCTTACTATGTCGTGCACACCCAATATGAAAGATAGGACCCTTTGAGAGGTGACTTTGTTAAAGTCAGTCAAAGCTATGTTGGAAGGTAACAGACTCAGTAATTGCAACTGTGTTGTCTGTAGCCTCCCAGTTGAGGGGTGGCCAGTTGGTCTGTGTGTCAAAGGATCTTGGCAGCAATCTTGATGTGTTGGTGCCCTGTGGTCTTCTGATTCTCAGTGGCCAAAATATCCAAGTTTTATCTAAAATCTAGTATTTTTTTCTAGCTCTGAGAACATAATCACATTTAATAAATGGCTCCTTACTTTTGTAGATGTTATTCCCAGGCTCTCCACAATTCTGGCATTTCTGTTATTAGCCTTCAGATCCCAGAAAAGGCTCTGAAACAGCCCAGGAGCTCTGAGGGTGGAACCTTCACCCTGACAACCTGAGCATCCCAGCTCAGCCACAGAGAACAGCATCTCTCTGAAGTACACCAGTCCCATGAGGAACCGAAATTTTACCCCGTACAGATATTACCTTTAGAGCAAACAGAAAAGGAAAGCAAACCAAGCCGATAGCCACTCCACATGTTTCTCTTGAACACAACTGATTAATATTTTCCTCTAAATGATGGCTGCGTTGACGTGTAGAAAACCAGATTTGTGTGCATTCATTAACTTTGAAGCATAGTCTGGTGCTAATTATTTGTAACTAACTAATCAGCACATTTCATTCATAAATCAGGATGTATCAGTATAGCACATGAAAGGAGAGAACATATTATTATTTTAATTTGGTTAATATGCAGAATTGCACTGTGTATGGAATGACCTGCTTTTGCTAAGTAGCAGCAGCTGGAAGCAGCAGTGGCTGTTAATGAGAGCACTGGCTTCCAGTCCCAGCAGCTCAGAGCTGGACACGTGGTTAGCACCCTGACCCTCAAAAGCTACAGCCTCCTGTTACTTCTGCATCTAGAACCAGTTATGTCTGCTTCGGTGGTGGGAGATGTGGGGTGTGGTGGCAGTGAGAAAGGGTCTCCCTTCTTCCCCCACCTGCTTGCTCATTTTCTTCCCCTCTTTTTCTCTCTCCCTCTCCTTCCCATCTCTTGCTTCCAGATGCTGACAAGGCCCAAGGGAATGTAGCTCAATGACAGCACCAAAACTTAAAAAGGGTGGGGTGGGGTGGGGAAGGGGCTGGAGAGCTGACTTAAGGGCACACATTACTCTTTCAGATGACACTAAGAGCACACATTACTCTTTCAGATGACACTAGTTCCATTCCCAGCACCTACATCTGGTGGCCACTCTCATATAAAGCTCCAGCTACAGGGGTATATGACACCTCTGCCTTTGTGAGCACTGGCTCTCACATGTACGTACACACACACACACAGAGAGAGAGAGAGAGAGAGAGAGAGAGAGAGAGAGAGAGAATAAAATAAATCTTGAACTAGGTATGGTGGCTCGAGCCTTTAATCCCAGCATTCAGAGGCAGAGGCAGATCTGAGTCTGAGGCCAGCCTGCTCTACAGAGCAAGTTCCAGGACAGTCAGGGCTCCATGGAGAAAACCTGTAACAAAAAAAAAAGACCTTAAAATAAATAAAGATATTTTTAAAAATTAATGACTACAGCTCAATTACATTAATAAGGGATTGCACACTAACCTACTGATTCTTCCCATGCTGTGCCTGATCATCACACAGCCTATCTGCTCTCCAAGTAAGGTCCCTGTTCTTATCTGCTCCTATAGTATTTCTTCCATGTATGTCTCCTCTCACAGTCTGACTTGAAGACCAAACTGGACCTCAGGGTTGTGCATTCTATACAGAGTCTGGATCACTTCCCTAGGCCCTCCATACATGCTTTTAGCTTAGAACGGGAGTCTGCGGGGCTCCCTCACCAAGACAAGAGAACTGCCTTGGCCTCACCTAGTAGGGATCACTGTGGCCTTTCTGTGACATGCTGGAGCTGGGTCCAGTCATGTTCTTTCTGTCCAGCCCTGGAACCAGACTGCTGAGGTCTCTAGCCTGGGGACATCCTGATGTGGCACATTCTAGAGCTAGGCCCTGTTTTTGTGTTTTAAAAGAGGACATCTCCTCTTCTGTTTTCTGGGTGGTTTAAAACTTTTCACTGAAGAAGCTCTTTTTAAATTGTGGAATGCATGTTCACTGGAGAAGATTCAGAAGGGCAGAAACCCATCTTAAAGTCTGAACAAAGACATGGCTGAGCATGGTGGTGCACACCTTTAATTCCAGCACTGAGGAGGCAGAGGCAGGCAGATCTGAGTCCAAGGCCATCATAGAGTTTCAGGACAGCCATACTTAGAGAGACCCTGTGCATATATATGATATGTGTGTGTGTGTGCACACACACATACATGCATGTATAAATAAGTTAGTCTGTAATTCCACTACCAGGCGCTAGTCAGCATATCTTCAGAGTAGTTGCTTCCTGCCCACTATGCAGTGATACAACTCAGCAGGAGGGAAAGCCTGGACTTCCTCTATCTCTGAAACTAAGAGAGTTTTGGTGTGTATGTATCATAATAAGAGCCTCATGAAAAAACTATACAATTATGTCAGGGATTATTCGTGATGGAATTCAGAATATCCCTCTGCACTGTACAGCTGCACATAAGAAGTCATGTCAAAGTCTAAATAAATACAGGGCCTGGTCAAATGGCTCTTCTGGTATCTATCATCCCAACCCTGTATATGTACTGCTGTGTTTATTTCATATCAGAGAGCACATTATCTTCATATTTTTATATTACTTTAATGTTATTTTGTGAACCAATACACAAGTCAGTAAAATCTCTTTTATGGCAAGGGTTTAATAATTACCCAGCATTCCACAACAGAAACTTACTGTTTAAACTCTCATCCACTATTAAACAACTTAGACGAATCTGTTCCCTCTGTTGTTGTAAATAATAACCACATTGAACAGCTTCCTGTAAAAATCACTATCTTGTTTGGATAGACTCCTCAAAGGAAAATTTCTGGACCATGGAGTAAAAATGTTTTCTGAACGTCATGCTTTATGTTGCTCAACTTGTTTCCAAAGAGACGGTACTGAGTTACCATGGAAATCAGGGCATTTTCATTATTTTCACTAATCTTTAATTTCACAAGTAATTCATGGAATACAATTCCCTTGCAAAAAAATATTTTTAAAGAGTTATGTCTCTCTTAATGGTCTCTTCCAATATCTTAGCCTTCAGGACTTAGCCGTTTTCAGTTACAAAAGACCTCTAGCGATGTACTAGCTTCTATCTGTGTCTCCTACAAACTGTCTGAGAACTAACTGAGCATATGCCTTTATAACTAGAGATATGCAGCATTTCTATGTAGGGACAGCCTCAAGGGCAGCCTTCACACCGGTGACCTCCACAAGAGTGGCATGCACATCATGTGTCTTGGTTCATGCCTCCAGCAGTGGGCCTTGGAGGGTTTTTGCAGAGATAGGGATATTTCCATATTTTCCATGGAGCAGACATCAATCTCCTTAGTCATCCCCTACACAGACAGATTTGCAAGATCCTAATGTAGTTTTCCCAAACTGTGCTGCCAACAGTACTCTCTCTGTTTGTTGTCTCTGCTTGAAATGGGCAGTAGAATTTGAGTCATTCGTGGGATAGTCACACTTTCAGTTTTAATAGATTCTGTCAAATTGTACAGGATATTTAAAACTACTTTTACCGACAACATAGGTATCACTACCTAGGCTGTCACTGAAGTACTCTGTTACATAGACTGCCACCTAAAAGTCTCTTCACATTTTATTCATCAGCTTGCCACCCGTCTGTTCAGCCCCACTGTGGGCCCTGAGCTGTGGCTCCGGAGCTGTGGTCTGCAGTGAATAAATGTGGATTAGGTGCTCTCCATCCTCTCAGGGCCCCACTGGACACCCGAATCCCTTCAGCATCTGCCAAACCCCGGCTCACCTTTCCAGACAGCACTCAAATTTCCATCCTTGGAGATGAGGCTGAGGGAGGCAGCTAAGCTTCCCTGTCCCCATGGTACCCTTGCTCAGAGGCTCTTGCTTACTTCAACTTGTGCTCAACTCTAAATAGAGTGATCCGGATAGTCTGGGCCTTAGTGGTGCATCACAGTTGAGGGTCACCGTAAACATGTTTGTAGATCGCCGAAAAGAGTGTGTTGAGAGGAGGAACCAAGCACATACAGCTGTCTTCACAGACAATACAAAAAGAATATAAAAATTAAATAGCCAATAGTTGACTCTCCATGGTGCTCATGAGTTCAATAAAAATGATGAAAAATCAGAAAGTAAGGTAAGGCAGGATCATGCACATACAGGTAAAAACTGAGCCACATCCAGCCATCTGGAAAGTATTTATAATACTCTTAGTTCACCAGATCTTCGTGAAATCTAGAAGATTTTAATTGGGTTTATCTTTAGAATACACAGAGAATGAGCGAAAGACCTAAGTAGTTGGGATAGAAAGAGTTCATTGTCCTAATTTTCCAGTGAGGGTGTCAACTCTGAAGAGAAGTGGACGGGGAAGGGGAGCTGGGAGTAAGTAGAACAAACGTTACTGGACGCTGCTGCTGGGGAGCTGGGGTGGCAGGGCAGCTGCTTATATTTGCATTCCTAAGCATCCAGCTTATTTTGCCAAGTGCTTATTACTTTTAAACCAGAGAAACAGAAATGACCAAAACACTTTGTTTTTCTCTTTTGGTTTTTCAAGACAGCGTTTCTCTGTGTAGCCCTGGCTGTCCTGGAACTCACTCTGTAGACCAGGCTGGCCTCGAACTCAGAAATCTGCCTGCCTCTGCCTCCCGAGTGCTGGGATTAAAGGTGTGCGCCACCACTGCCCGGCTGACCAAAACACTTTTTAAGACATTAATCCAGTTTCTCAGAAGAAAAAGCTAGATATAGTTACATGTATATGTGTGCACATGTATATGTGTGCAACAGGAGAAAGTGACCCCACAAGAGCTTACTCCCCAAATCCCCCTCTCAGATTAGATAGTCACTTATTCAGTATGGGGCAGAGGGTAAGGTAGCAAACAATCCAGGTACAATTCCTCCTCTCACCAAGCTTCCAGTCTAGTAAGAGCCAGCAGCCCAGACAGCAGACAGGGTGGAGAACAAGGGGAAGAAGAGGACCCGCCAGTAGGTGTCGAAGTGCTAACATCTCAGCACCTAGGAGAGGGTCATGGGAGCCTGTCTCTCACATGCTTAAACATAGCTACCCTAATATGAAAAATACGATTTCCAAGTACCCTCCAAATGTTAAAACCCACGGGTGTTCAAGCACTGTATGTAAAATGTCACGGTATTTGTATATAGCCTACACAATCATCTGTGACATGTTTCATCACTTCTAAAGTACACATAATACATTTTGTATAAAAAGTCTGATAAAATATAGTTTAGAGAATATGCACGAAAATCTCTCCACATTCAGTGAAGATATAGCTTTTTCCAAATATTTTTGACCAGCACTGACTGAGCTCACAGATAAGAAAGGCAGCCAGCTTTTGTGTACCATCTAGGAGATCTCTGTAGAAGGAAATTAAGAATTTTATTTACATGCTGTTTGACTACTCTCTAGTTCTGAAAGCGATATTTTCCATCCTTTAATACCATGTGGATCTGTAAGTAAATGATAGCAGGGCTCCATGACTGAACACACGCTCAATCTTCATGCATCTTTTGCTCCCTAGGAGGAATCATGTACTTGGAATTTTTTGTTTGTTTGTTTGTTTTGGGTTTTTTTGTTTGTTTTTCGAGACAGGGTTTCTCTGTATAGCCCTGGCTATCCTGGAACTCACTCTGTAGACCAGGCTGGTCTCGAACTCAGAAATCTACCTGCCTCTGCTTCCCAAGTGCTGGGATTAAAGGCATGTGCCACCACTGCCCAGCTGTACTTGGAATTTGATGTGTCCCAGGAGCCATAGAAGAGATGCCTGATGTATGAATCTACAGTTTTCCTCTCTGATGATGACTTGGACCATGTTCCCCTTCTCTGACCTGCGTCTTAACCTAGGCACATGGTTCTCAATGCATTACACAAACACTGCTGTCATTATCTCTGGCATACAGCTGTCACTTCAAAAATTATCAGCATGTCTTCAGGACCTATGAAAGAGCCTGTCAGATGTTGACACCTGGTAGATTTTGTTTGTTCCAAGGCATATTCCTTGGTGTTTGGCACCCTCAAATGAAATGACACATATGTCCCCAATCAAAAAGTTAACAATAACCATAGCTGGTACACTGCTAGAGCCTACAAGCTACCCTGAGAGTCTCACTTCATTTAACCCTCTAGAAAACTGCCTGGACATCTCTGTCATTGTTCTCCAGGCACAGAAACTGAGAGTAAGAGAGACAACAAGCCACAGAAGTCATTCAGCTGGTGACAGAGAGGGGACTTGAACCATTACCAGATTCAAACATCTGTTTTCTCACCCAGTGACCCAGTGTCTCCTGAAATGCCCCTGCCAGACAGTTCAAAGAGCAACAGTCTCTTGTTTTGATTACAACATCTGTTGGACTCAGTGTGCATTTATTTCAGGATGTATTCGAAAAGAGTTAATGATGGCATAATATAGACGCCATGTCTTACTGATCTTTTAAAATCTGTATCAGTTACACAAGTTTTCTTTTAGCTTATTTACTTAAGTTCTAAAAATTATGTCCCTTTGAAAATAATGTTGAGTAACAGGCAGTTACTCAAAGAACGATGGATACAAGTTATGAATCTGTGTATCTTAAAGGAGAACTGGAAATAAACTGCCTCAAAACAGCCATATATGGATTTAAAAGAAACACACATACACATGCATTCACACACACACATACCCACACACACACCAAGAAAGTAAACTTTAAACTCTCACTGTGCACTTACAGGGTTATATAATGCTGCTGCCTACGATTCAAACTGTAGCTCAGACGTCAAGTGAGACTCCACACATTCCCTTCATTTCTGCACTTGAAGCATGTTTCTTCCTTTTTTTCTTTTTCTTTTTGGAGCTTAAATAGCCGAATAGATTAAAAATTGCCTTTAAATAAAAAATGAGCTAGGGGCCCTGAGCTCTCTCTTCTGCCTTGTTTCAACTCTGAGCAAATGGTGAATTACTACACCTCGGGATGTGGTGGTTTCTAACTACCAAGCTGTCAACAGCACAGAGTGTGGTCATAATGCTACCTATTTCCCTTGTTAAAATATGTATGCACTTATTAGACTTTACACAGGCTGCTGCATGTGAAGGTACTCCGGAGGGGGCTGGGTCATTTCAAGAAGCCCATTACTGAGACTCACCTCAACTACATTAGGGACTGGAGCATCCACTTATCTGTGATGTCGCTCATTAATATTAGACAATTTCTGTCTCTGCACTTGTTCTGAGGTGCTGATATTATGGATAAGCATGCATGTGTGTAGACACGCATTGGCTGATGGCTTCTGAGCAAGCCACTTCATTAAGAAGCAGTTTAACTTGGAGGGTGTATCAATACAGACCAGCTTAATGCAACTGCAGCACTGTACCTCAGATGATTCAGCCAAGTGAAGCAATTATTATGCATAAAGTGTTTTACACAGGGTTGAAATGGCTTACTCTTTATAAAAGAACTCTCTGGGCCTTCTAATGACTGACTTGCTGTGAGATCCACGGCAGAGCAGAAGTTCTGTGTCGATAAGAACTTCACATATGCTAGTGGGACACTGCTGTATCTCCCCTCCAGGCAAAAACCAGCTGAAAAATAAAACAAGGAGATGCTCTTTGAAAAATGTTCAAAGTTGTTTGCTTGTTTGTTTGGTTTTTTCCAACCTAATGTGTATTACTTGGGACTTACTTGTGATTTGTATAGAAGGAAAAAAAAAAACTTAATTTCAAAAATGCTCCCTAAAGGCCTAGCACAGGTTGGTCCCTAAAAGACAGGAGAACCTTGAGCTTGAAGGATGGCTAATCAGTGGGGTCAAACAGTTGATTACACAATGGCGAGAGACTACATGCTGAATGTGTGTGCCAACCTTGGAAGAGAGGCCACCTCTGCTGGTGGCCAGAGAAGGGCATTTAGAAAAGGGCCCTGAACAAACAAAGTACGTGCTCTTGGCAAATGGGCACAAATGCAAAGCTGTACAGTGGTGATGGCTGGCATGGACACACCTACTCTCTCAGGACCTCCCCTCTTCCTGCCTAGAGCAGCTTACTGTTTCAGCTTGACCCTGGATCCTCTAGCTTAAGGGAAAGTAGGTCCAGATCCAGGCGAATGACTCAGCTCCCACCAAAAAGTCCTAACAGTAGGTTGTTAAGGGTGTGGTGGGCCTCTGGAAAAGATCCTCAGGCGTGGGGAGAAATTAGGCTCTGCAGCCCTGTTTCTTATTTCTGAAAGGTACTATATGACAACTGGGCCTGGGGACTGGGATTGACATTTTATGACCTCAATGAAAGCCAAGAACCCTGACATCACTAGCTGGCCAGCATCAGCAAACACATGGAGTCTTCTTTAGGGGTGACAGAAATCCCTTCAAATGGTGTTGAGTGCTGTTGTCCATGTGTTTTGTAGCTTGTAGCAAATGGCACTCATGGCTCAGAGTTCAATTCATGGAGACAAGTTTAACTGGGCAGTGTCCCAGGACAGTGGCAAGAGGGGTCAAGTGGCAAGTACAAAGTGATGGGCCCTTTCACCACATTCTAAGAGTTGGGCATTGGCTTTCAAACAATGAGACTTCCTATGGGGTAAGTGAGGTGACTGGTGCACAGACAAAGGCAGGACTTTGAATCACACAATGAGAAACTTCACTATTCCTTTCCAGTACATCGCATTACAGAAAGAGGATCCATCACAGTTTAGACTAGGACCTCTTTAAAATCCTATCCCACCTTATTAAAAAAGAAGATCTCAAAGCCAGGGCCTTTGCCATGCACGCAGAGTCTAGGAGAAAGTCAACACCATCCTTTGTCTCTATTGGTGTAACTTTGAGAATCACCTTTTGGTGATACTAAATGATACTAGGCTTTTAAATCTTTATGTTTCTTTGAACATATATTTAAGGGGTTTTTTTTTTTTGCTTTTGTTTTTTTTTTTTTTTTTGAAATAAGCTAAGTAACAGAAGAATAGCAAGTAAAACAAACAGTGATTTCAGAACGAAAACCATCCAGGTTTGTTTGCGGTTGAGTACACATGATAGCCACGGAAAACATTTCAGTCATACAGTAAATATAACTAGACTCCCCCATAAAGGTTTTGTGAGCAAAGCCAGGCATTAAGTCTGAAGATTGCTGTGGCAAAAGAATGAACAAATGAGAGAAAGAAACAAATACACGAGGTGGGAGATGATCATACTTGAACCACGGAGGAGAGAAGAAAATAAGTGGTAAGAGAGAGAAAAAACCCAAAAAACCTCAAGGGTGGGTCAGCAGAAGGTTGGGATGACGTCTAAGGTCAGCCTAAGCAGCTAAAGGATGAGTCATATCACTAAGTGAGCTGGAGAGAATGGGAGGGGGACCAGCTTGGGAGTGAAGGAGGGTGATGCAGGCAATGGGCTACATGAGCCCAGAGCCCCACAAAATCCAGAGGACAGCCAAATCCTACAGTCCAGTTCTCAAAGTGTTTTCACCAAGTCTGCAATGTCAGCATCACTTGGAAACCTCCTAGACCGGCCTCATCTTGTCTCTCTCATAGCTTTCAGCAGCAAGCATCTGTGGGCTGGGACTTTTACATCTGCAAGCCCAAACAAACCTTCTCTCTGCACAACATGACTCGGCATGTATTTTGTCACACTAACGGCAAACTACCAACACATACAGCATCAGAATTTCTAGTCTAGCAGTTCTCCAGGCGGTTCTAATGCACACTAAAACCCAAGGGCTACGGGGCCAGGGAGAGAGCACCTAGCAAAGATTCCTGTGGGAAACCAACTGTACACATAAGGCTTTTTGTCAGGCCTCAGTTTCCTCAAGTATGAAAAGCGTGGCTGCAAGACTTCGAGCAAGTCATTAAAGCTTGCTGCTTCTGACAGCCCAACCCTCAAATACTCGGCACCTTGCTTTAATAGGAGAGCCTGACTTTTAACAGAGACCTGGGGAATACCAGCATGGCCATGAGTCCTGAAAACCACTCACTGCATCACCTCTCCTAAGTCCCCAAAACTACTTTATATACAAAGGGGAATTATTGTCTTACCAATTCTTAATTTGGCTTTTCTGTTCTCTTACATTATCATAAAGAAGCCTGTTCTACCTTGTAATGTTACAAGAAGATGCTGTGAGAAAGAAAAGAAAGAAAAAAAAAAAAAAAGATTAGGGCAGCCTTTAATCCCATCATTCAGGAGGCAGAGTTAGGCAGATCTCTGTGAGTCTGAAGCCTGCTTGGTCTATATCCAGAGTTCCAGGACAGCTGGGGCTATACAGAGAACAGTAAAAAGCATGATCTCCTGGATCTTGGGGCCCAGCCTGGGAATCTTCATTTTATGAATTCCCATGGGCTAATGTTTGTTAGTTACATATGTTCTCAGAACAAGAGAGCAAGAAATTTGGACACAAAAGAAAAGAATCATTTTTATTCACCCTCTCCCATAGATAGATGGCACCTTTAAAAAAAAAAATAGTAAACAAAATTCAGAATTGACATTCTCTTTGCAATAGAAATTCCAGACACAACCAAATCATTAGACCAGTTAGACCAGTATTTGTGAGTTTATGGATATACTGGGATGACTCACAATTCTCTGCCCTCTGGACCCTATACTTCCCAGCATTCTCTGCAAATCTACTATTTTTTCCTAGTGGTGCAGGTTAAATTCTACATCCCAGCTATGGGGGCGGGGGGTGAGGGGCAGGTACTTGGCATCATGATCATGGTTTTGAGGCAAGACAAAGTGAATCTACTCAAAGCAGCAAGGAGTAACCCAGATCAGCAGCCTGCCCACATACCAGTGCTGGAGTCCCGAGAGAGTCCAAGTTGTTCTGTGTGACGCCTGGCACAGTTTACAAGGGGCAACCCTGCTCTTGCTCACCTGTCTTTGCAGGATGAGGCACTTCATAGAAGCATGTCTACATGCTGGGCCTCACCTTTTCAAACCAGTTGTTTGGTAGGACGCATTGGAAGAGCTGGCTGTTCCCACCCAAACAGCTTGGTAATTAGTGTTCTGTGCTAGCACTCTGCGGGAAGGTGGAAGGAAAAATCAGAGGCTTGCACACACTGCAGAACATCAAGCAAGAGAAGAAAAAACCCAAGCAATTAGTCATTAAAAATGGTGTGTTCTAAGTAAATACGCACCATTTTCCAATACTGGGTCTCAGTGAAGAGCAGAAGTGGAATTTGAGAAAAGATCTGGTCCAGGGGTGGGTCCCATCTCTGTCTAGCTCCCCTTATGGTGGCAAGTTGCAGGCACACCTGGAAATAAGATGGTTCAGAGTTATCCCACCCTTTCTTTGCCTCCTCAGAAGTGGCTTTAACTCTTGAGATTTTTTAAAAATATTTATTTAAAAGTATATCATGGCATTTTATTAGGAAGCTCACTAATGTTGCTAGCCAAGTAGCTATTGAGTATTAATTTCCTGTGCAGTCAGACTTTATACCTGTCTAGACTTACCTTTTTACTAAAACCAATGCTAAAAGGACACTAAGTCCTTTAATTCAGTTAAAAAGCTTCTGGTTTGCTAACTCTAAAATGATCAACTGCTTTAAATATTTCTGCATGCGTAGATATGAGCTTATATCATTTATGGTAGTATCTGGTAGCTTCTTCTGTAGGGGGTGCCATATTTTATAACGTGTCCCTGTGTTTTATCAAAAGGAAAGGTACCAGGCCCCATGCACTGTATAACTCTTGTGGGTCTCATTCACACACTGGTGTATGATACTGGTGATGATTATGGAACTGCACTGTACACAATATACGCAGCCTTGGGTGGAGGCTGACTACTAATGTCATTAGATAGGCTTCTAGGTAGCTTGGGTGTGGGCTATTTGGAAATAGCTAGCAATGTATGCTTCAAAAGCAGTAGTGAGCTCTAGGGGGCCAGAGTTCACCCTGTGTGATTATGGTATGAGATTTATGTCATCTGCCAAACTTTAGAAGAAAGAGGCTAGCGAAGGAGACATTAACATTACTTCCTGGAAGGCTCCCAGTTTGGGGTACGGTTGGCTTCAAGACCTAGAGAGAGGGCTGGGCTGCAGCTAGCAGGTTATAGGCATTCCCTAGTCTATAGCTTCTAGGGTGTGTCTGTATACTAGACAGGAAGGGAGCTGTGTAAAATTTATTTTTGAACCTGGTAGCTCCTTAATGGTTGAGCAAAGGATGCTTTCCCTGCAACCTGTTAGCTTCCTGTTGAGCATACTTCATGGATAGGACTCCTACTGCCAGCAGAGTGCTCCATCCAGCTCTTATCTGCAACAGTAGATCCCTTTAAAGATTCTAAATAGAGTTGCTGAACGGTTGTCATGGTTACCAGGGGACAGTTGCTGAGGCCACAATGTTTTCAAGAAGGTTAGTCTTAGGTTGAATATACTGAGTTTCTGAGTAGGCAACAGACTTAATGAGAGAATGGTTTCTCCCTTCCTTCTCTCTTCCTCCCAGTGCCTAACCAGGAACCTGACCCTTGATGACTCAGATGTCTCAGTGATCATCCTAGTCTCAAGCCCAGACCAAACCTTAAACAAGCAGAGTGATCTAGGGTGGAAGCACTGAATGATCTTGGCATGTCTTCTGCAAACCAAGAGAGGTTCCTGAACACCGGTCCATGCAACTTCTTCTAGGTAGAAGATGGCTTTGAAGTAACTCTCTAGACTCAATGTGTTAATAAGGAACATGCATCTTGAGCCCTGCATATGGGCACTGCACTTACACAGATTTCATGTAATTCACTAACCTAGGAAGAGGCTGGGGGATATTGTCCGCATGGATCTATGGGGAAGAAAGGATGTGGAGTGGTGATGCTAAAGGCTGCACAAGGAGGAAGCAGCAGAGCTGGGATTCAAATTCAGGGCTGCTTGGTTCTCAGTGCAGACTAGGTTCCTCTAAGCCACAGTTGCCATTTTAGATACTGAGAAGAATTGATAGCTCCAAGAGACCCATAACCATTTACGGAACGCAGAACATCCACCTAGTCATTATGTAAACATACTGAGTCTATTCTGAGCCAAATCCTCTACTGGTCACTGGTGACATAAAGACAAATCACACACAGTCTTTGCCCTTAAGAAACTAACCTACTGACACCCAGTAGTAATTTTAAAAGAGGACTCTATGAGACTCTAGTAAGGGGAAGTTAGGAAAATCATTCTGGAAGAAATAGTACCTGGCTGAGCCAGCTCAGTCTCGAGGTGTGTGTGTGTGTGTGTGTGTGTGAGAGAGAGAGGGGGGGGGGAGCATCAGAAAAGGGGAACAGAGTAAGACCCAGCAATACCTATGCTCAAAGAACTCAAGACCTGCAGAGATCATTATGATACATACACAGGGAAGGAGAATGACATGTCTGAATAAGATATACAAAGGCAAGCCATAGAGAAGTGTTGGAGAATTGAGACACTAGACACAGAGAGAAGGGTCAGATGACGGTGATGATGACTCTTTGAGACAAGGTCTTACTATATAGCCCTGGCTAGCCTGGAACTCACTTGATGTGTAGAACAGGGTGGCTTGGAACTCAGAGATTCAAGGTGTGTGTCACCAGACTGGGCCAATATTTTTTTTTCGTATTTTGTTAGAATTACTTCAGGTTCTAACTTACTTTTAGTTTTCTTCAGTTTTCATTTCCCAGTGAAAGGAAACATTTATTCAACACACATCTAAAGCTTATGCTGAGGGCAACGTATTACTTCAGACCCCGGTGGAGCTCACAATAGTAGGCCTATACAAAGCAAAGACATGGATTCCTTGAGTAGCCAGCAAACAGCCAACATGTGAGCTCCAAACCAAATAAGGAACTAAATGATTAATTCAGATTTAAATCAGACCTTACAGAAAAGATTTCATCATTGCTGCTTTCTCCATGTATGTCTCCGTTTAAGATTCACTCCCTGGTACTTCCCACCTTCAATGTCAACTCTTTAGAGCAGTGGCTCTCAACCATAGAGTTCCTCGTGTTGTGGTGACCCTTCCCACCATAAAATTATTTTTGTTGCTACTTCATAACTGTAATTTTGCTACTGTTATGAATCGTAATGTAAACATCTGTGTTTTCTAGGGTCTTAGGCAACACCTATGAAAGGGTCGTTGGACTCCTCCCTGAAGGCATCACAACCCACTAGTTGAGAACTACTGCTTTAGATCAAGCACTGGTTTAGAGACATAAGCCACCAATGTAATATAATGCCATATAAAGCACGAGCCGTATCCAGGGTCATATATGCCTGTAAAAAGAGATTCAGAAGGCAGAGTAGGTAGTTTGGAGACTTGCTCCTCAAAATAAGTAAGAGTTTGCCAAGGGGAGACGACAAAGGCGTGGAAAAAGGCACAGAGAGTACTGCCCACAGGACAATAAGGCGTGAACTACGGAGTTTGGCCTTTATTCTCCAGGTAACGGACTGCCATTTTTTAAAAAAAGGTATGAGCACAACAGGACCGTGACTGGATTTTCGTTTTTAGAAGCATCCTTCCGTTCTGCTTGGAAGGTGGAGTAGAAACCACATAGTTGGTGGCTCAACCATGGACGCCTACAGCATCTGTATCTCAAACGGAGGATGGGAGAGTAGACGGTGCGGGTGGAGGAATGGAGACTGAAGGGAATCCCTCCGGTGAAGTGCGTTTTGAATAAGGACTATGCAGTTCTAAGCACAGCACAGTTGCCGGGAAAACCCGCCTCCCCTTCCATCCCTCGGGGGCGGAGCTCGGGCCAGTGCACGTGATGCCCGGGGCACCCACCTTTACTCAGGGCAGGCTTCTCGTTTATTCTTGGTTTCATGGGTTGCTACTTCGACCCCCAGCACTTTAGCTAAGTGTTTTAGTGTGCATGATGCCCATTCTCTTCCGAACGTCTCTCTACGGGCTTCCTAAGAAGCCTGCTTTGGAAACATAAATCGCGAAGGAATCTTTGCCCACAAAAAAGATGGCGGTGCATCGCTTGTACTGAGTGCGCGGACCCGACGCCGACGCCGGCCCGGCTGGGCGAGGCGCAGGCGGAAGAGGCGGCTCTGAGATGACCGGAGACCTTCCTGGGAGGGGCTCTGAGGCTGAGAGGCGTGGCCTAGTTGGAATTGTAGTGTCGGATTGGTCTTCCGGCTGCTAGGCGTGGCCTCCGCAGCACCCCGCCCCTCCCTCATCGAACCGGAAGTGTCTCTCGGTCTTTCCAGCTGGTTGTCATTTCACTCGGCTCGGTCCTGAGGAGAAGGACTCAGCCGCGGCTGCGGGACCTGGGCACCGGAGGCAGTGGCGGCGGCGGCGGCGGCGGCGGAGGCAGTGGCGACAGCAGAGGAAGACGAGGAGGAAAAAGGAAGAAAAAGAAGAGCCAGGCGGAGTCCGCAACGACGACAGCTGGGACTGCGGGACCGGGGAAAAGCGGCGGCGGCGGCGGCCCAGCAACCGTGAGGAGAAACAAAAGCCTTCTAAATTATAGTTTCCAATCAGTCTAGGGGAAAAGAGAGCGCGAGCCCAGGGGGGAGGCTTTTCTCCTTTAGAGTAACTACGGTAGCGGGGTTTTCCTTTTTGTCCATCCCCCTTCCCCCTCCCCCCGGCGGAGAATCGAACTGAGAGAACTGAACAAACCGCCCCTGGGTCCCATGAGGGAAAAAAATCCCGGAGCCGCAGAGAGGGGAAGAGGCAGAAACCGCAGGACCTTCCAGGTCGCCCCCTTGCTCCCCGCACCCCCGGGCCGCCAGCTCGCCCTTGTCCAGTCTTGCTAATCCCTCCTGATCGCAACACCCCCCAGAGGGAGAAACGGGTGTTTCCAACCCCTTTCATGGGGGAAAGGAGGCCGAGGGGAGCCCAAGAACAGCAAACGCAGCAAGATCTGCACCCGGAGCCCCAGGAACAGCCCCAGAGGCCCACACTGCACCCTACAAAAGAACAGAAACAGGACCAGGAAAAGCTGAAATCTCCCTGCAATCATCTTTCCTTTAGTCAAGGCTGATTTCCTGATTGGCAACCAGAAATTCACTTCCCTCCCCAGATAACCTAATATAATCTATCTATATATAAATATATAATATATAATGTTCTTAAATTATTCCTGATTTTTTTAACCAAGCTGCCAAGAAAAGAACGTATTCTCCCCTTAATCCTGTTCTAATTTTTATGTGAATCTAAACTGCTGAGGAAGACCATATGTGATTGTTAAATTTTATATATATATATTTTTACTCCGCACAATGCTTATTCTTCTATATCCATAGATGCTTGAGAAGCTGTGTTTTTGTCATTCATGAACATTTTCCTTTGGAAAAAGAAAGCGCCTATTTTACTAACCAAAGACTTGATTTTTACCTTTTTCCTTTTTTATTCCCTCCTAGAAATAAGCTCAATTGGATTCATATCAATATTTTAAGAGGTTTTTTTTTTTTTAGGTTCTTTTCGATTCAGAGAGACCAGAATTCCAAATCAGAGATACATAGAGTGATAAGCTGTGATCTTTGAGTTAGCTATAAATAAGATACTTCAAGAAAACAAATTTGAGATACAGGGGAGGAAAGACGTGAGACATTAGGTTGTCTTTTTTTATTATTATTGTGAGATTCTGATCCTAAAAATAATAGATGGGGGATTACGGGTTTGGAGTGCTAGTGCAAAGCAATACTGGGAACAAATCTGCTTTTCCAGTCCGATTCCATCCACATCTGCAGCCTCCACATCATCACCAAAATGCCACCCCCAACCCTGCTGCTTTTATAAATAATAACACAGCTGCCAATGGCAGCAGTGCTGGGTCAGCTTGGCTCTTTCCTGCTCCGGCTACCCATAACATTCAGGATGAGATCTTGGGGTCAGAAAAAGCAAAAAGTCAACAGCAGGAACAACAAGACCCTTTAGAAAAGCAACAACTCTCCCCGAGTCCAGGTCAGGAAGCTGGAATACTGCCTGAAACTGAAAAGGCAAAAACTGAAGAAAATCCAGGGGACAATTCTTCAGAAAACAGCAATGGAAAAGAAAAACTACGCATTGAATCACCAGTGTTGACAGGGTTTGATTATCAAGAAGCCACGGGCCTCGGGACTTCCACCCAACCCTTGACATCCAGTGCATCGTCCCTTACTGGTTTCAGTAACTGGTCAGCAGCGATAGCACCTTCTTCCTCCACGATAATCAATGAAGATGCAAGTTTCTTTCACCAGGGAGGGGTCCCTGGCGCTTCAGCTAATAATGGTGCTCTCTTGTTTCAAAATTTTCCCCATCATGTCAGCCCTGGCTTTGGTGGTAGCTTCTCCCCTCAGATCGGGCCTCTCTCCCAGCACCATCCTCATCACCCCCATTTCCAGCACCATCACAGCCAGCATCAGCAGCAGAGGAGGTCTCCTGCCAGTCCCCACCCCCCACCTTTCACACATAGAAATGCTGCTTTTAACCAGCTGCCTCATTTGGCGAATAATCTTAACAAACCTCCTTCTCCGTGGAGCAGCTACCAGAGTCCCTCTCCAACCCCCTCTTCTTCCTGGAGCCCAGGAGGTGGCGGCTACGGTGGCTGGGGAGCTTCTCAAGGCCGAGATCACCGCAGAGGGCTGAACGGTGGAATAACACCCCTGAACTCCATCTCACCTTTGAAGAAAAATTTCGCAAGCAATCATATTCAGCTCCAGAAGTATGCTCGCCCTAGCTCAGCCTTTGCTCCAAAATCCTGGATGGAAGATAGCTTGAACAGGGCTGACAACATTTTTCCTTTTCCGGTAAGATGCTGTTCCATCTTACTAGTAGATTAAGATGAGTAAGGAAGTAGTGTGGTGGAGTGTCTGTGGAATGAAAGAATCAGGATTGTCTGTGCTCACGTTAGAGGTCCTAGGCAATAAGTGGGTTACCAGTCTATTTTAGCAAATGAGTGGAATTGGAAGAAGAGAGTTAACTGCTTCTTGGGCCTTAATTTTTCCATTTTTAATTACAGATACCGGATGGTTAGTGGTGTCCTAATTGATTATAATACCTTTCTTGCTTAACAAGAATTTTCTTTACTTGCTTGAGGAAGAATGGTAAAACAGTAATGTGTAGCAGAGCGTATGTATTTTATTATGGAGACTAATGAATGTTTTCTGCCTATCTGAAGGAAATAAAAATGACCTTTTTGACATTGTAAGGTAGGGAGTCACCGAAAGCAGCTCAAGAGTTCCAGATTTCCTCCTGGTTATATTTAGATGTGGACTTGCAGTCTGAGCGGTCTGAACTGATCAATTCAGCAATTCCTCTTAGACCTCTCTGCAAATTCTGACCTTTTTTGTGTCAGTAAGGTCTACTAGTTAGGGAGAAATGGTACAGACAATGTCTTTTGTCAGGCTTAAAATTTATTTATCTATCTATTTATTTTGCAGTGCTGGGTATACTCATTTCTTTTTGAATACCATGAAGATATTGATTTCAGAATGCCTGTTTTGTTTTGGGGGGGTAATTATTTATTTTGTTTTTTGGTATGTGATGCCTTTCACCTACTTTATTTTCCAGTGTTAACACTAGGGGTGTAGATAATTAAACCATTCCTAAAAATAGGTCCAGATGAAGCTCACTTGTCTCTGTTGGTACTAGTATATCCTTTTTCTGGTAGGAATCGCATTGTTTGTTTTTGAACTAATTGAGCAGCCAGTTTGTCTTGCAGAAACAAGGTAAAGGGAATTTCATGTCTTAGCTCAATTTCACTTGCCATACTCAATTTATATACTGTAGAGTGATCGTTTCTATGTCCTTTGAAAATTTATAGAAAGTAGTAAGGTCCATTGAGCGTGTCCTCATATCAACTTTGAAAGGTAAGTTCTGTCATTACCTCACTTACAGATAAGGGAAGTAAACACAGGCTTAAAGCCATGTATACATGAATGTGTCACACACATGTGTTACAGCAAAAGGTTTTTTTTAGATACACTTCTGCAGGGACTAAAGCATATTATAAAACAGTTGTAGTGTCCTATTTAAGAGAAGTGAAAGTTTGCTAGAGAGAGCCCCATGTCAGTCCAAGGAGTTAAATATCTCTTCATTCCTTAAGGATACATGTGGAAAGCATCTTCAAATATTTGGTCAAGTTTAGTTTTAAATTTTTTTATAAAGACTTTTATTTTTGCCTGTCAAAAAGTTGTTGGCATTTTGCTTTTAGAAAACATTATTTTTTGCACAAGCCAAGTGCAATTGTCATTTAGTGATAGATAAATAGCTGTTCAGGGCATTGACAATGGCTTTAAAAAGTTGTTACTAATATTCCTGAGAACATAAATATTAAAGCAATTTAGTGCTAAGGTGACTTATGAACTATTGGTGTATTGCTAATTTTAAAAAAACCATATCTTTTCATTAGATTATGATTAGAGTAGGAATTGAATACGCTTTTCTTTCTTACTTGCTGCTTCTTATGCTAACAGTAAATTTATATGATGCTATGATCATTTCCTCTTTCTAAGCATCCTAATTTATGATAAAGATTTGTTTGGGGAAAATAAGAAGTGCAGGAAATGAGATATCTATGTATGTGTGTCATGTTTTCTCCCTATGGGGCTGATAGTATGTGTTGAACATGTGGAATCCTTTTGATCACTTTCGTTGGTGATTAAACTGATTTATCAAATAACAGACTAAGAATGATACTAAAAGCTGTTGTTAGGAACTAGCTCTTTCAGAGGGCTGGGGATGTCACTCAGTAATAATAGAGCATTTGTCTGGCCTGCAGAAAGCTTTGGGTTTGATCTCCAGCACTGAAAAACAGTTACTTTCCTCTTGTCTTTTCTTGTCTGTTAAGCTGAGGATAGAAAAGGGGTGGTCAGTAAACCCAGTTCAAATACAGAAAAGCTGGGTGTGATAGTGCATGCCTTTAACCCTCGCACTTGGGAGGCAGCTGGGTCTCTGAGTTCAAGGCCTGCCTGGTCTACATAGCAAGTTTTAGGCTAGTCAGACTACATAGGGATATCCCTTCTCAAAAAAAATATTTTTCAAATATGAAAAGATTAGAAAGTAGATTTTTTTTCTTCTCCCCATCTTCATCATTTTTGTCAGTGGGTTTAGTATGAGGTTATAATATTCATATACAATTGGGATAGTATGGAATTATTATACTAAAAAGAAATTACCTGAAATATATCTAATATTGGGTAACAGTTATTTAGTTTGAAATGAACCGGAATGCTTTTAACATTCAATTATTACAGGTATGTTTATGTTCTGACTATATGGAAGGTTTTTAAATTAATAGTATTAACAAATTAAAATTATTTTATCTATGTTTGTGTGTGTGTGTGCACATGTGTACATGTGGGGGTCACAAGATAATTTACAGAGGCTAGAGTTGTCCCGTCACCAAGTGGAGCCAGGAATCAAACTCAGCTGGTGCTTTTACCCGGTGTGCCATTTTGCCTGACCCCAACCCCCATCCCCCGCCTTTTTTTTTTTTTTTTTTTTTTTTGTCCATTTTCGGCTTTTCTGTTTTGTCCACATTTATGAAACCTAATTAGACAAGCCAGTAGTCCCCTAACTGATCCACCAAGGAGGTATATTTTGAGAAAAATAATTTCATTAAAAGTTGCTTCTGACTTTTTACTTAGCCTAAAGCTTCAAAGTATGAATTGAGAAGGCATCCTGTTTTCAGACACGTTAAATTAATATGCATTTAATAATATATAAGATGTCTTTATATTCTAAGTGCTTTATATGTATTAATTTACTCAATAATCCTATGAAGTGGAAATTATTATTTACATGCAAGATTTGGCTCTTAACCATTAGTTATTCTCTGGTGCTCTTCACAAAATCCTAATATAGATGGGAGTGAGAGGAATCCCTTCCAAAACAAGTAAGAGGGAAGGAAAAATGTTAACTCTATGTATGACCAAAAGCTGAGTGTAAGCCAGATGTAGTTTCTGCTACCCTGGAGGCTGAGGTATGTTGGAGAATCTAGAAGTGATGGGCGATCTGAGTAACATAGTGGGGTTTTCCATTAAACAACAAAAGTTGACTCATAGAGTTTGAAAAAAAAAAAAGACCATATTTGTTTATCAACTCTAAATATTAATCTTCATAAAGTTAAGGTCAATACTTAAAATGTTCATTACATTTATATATTTATTATATATATTTAGTTATATAGTATTACAATAATATTTAAAATTACTTATTACATTTATTTATTGTTTTTATTTATGCATGCCAATGCCACTTCATGTGCATGGAGGTCACAGGACAACTTGCAGAAGTTGTTTCTTTTCTTCCACCATGTAGGTTCCGGAACCTACATGAACTCAGGTCATCTAAGTTAGCAGCAAGAGCATTACCCAATCTCACTGGCCCCAAATCCTTTTGCTTTTAATTCTGAGTAGTTACTATAAATCAGGAATGGGTGAGGCGCCCTCAGATAGGCTCTATCACTTCCTGTAATAGGATCTGTCAACTCCATGACATTTGTTGTATTGAAGTGACAAGGTCCATATTCATGTAACTAAGGGTATGGTTTGACCCTTATGGGTTTTTTTTGTTGTTTGTTTTTTTAAAAGTCCTATCTGTCCTGCCAAACACATCCTGAAGCTTCAATTTTCAAACCAAATAATAGATTGGGATGCCTGCCAGTAATTTTATTTGAATATAGCACCTTTTTGGAGTGATGCCTAGATCTGTCCTTACAGGAAAAGTGGAGCAGAATTCTTTACTCTATAAGCTCCATTTATTTTCCCATCTGCATTAGCTAAAAACCAGGAAAGTGGCCACAAAGATTGTCCTCCATCTTGATTGGTAGACAGAGAATTCAGTACTTTACTTAGAGCTCCATTTGCTCTTACCTTAGACATATCGCTTTATTAATAAGTTTTCTAAATTACACAAGTAATTCTGGTCACCGTAATAACTTACCTGGTGTTGTCAGCTTAGTATTCTTAAAATTAGATCTCATAGTGTGTGCTTAGAAACAGAAAGTCACTGCAGTGATTCAGGGCGACAAGAATTGGTGAATTATTATTAAAAATCATCATAACATACAACCTCATTCCATTTTATTTTTTTCTTAATGTGATTCCAAGAGAGTTTTTTTGTTTTTTTGCCTTAGAGAAAAACCAATTTTGTAATTGTGAAATATGTGCTGGATGGTTCTAGCTATGGCAGAATTGAAATTCTGGAAAACATTCTGGGAAACTCCTATGAGGTACAACATCTTTGAGGAGAACTTCTAACTAGGTCCATTATTTCCCAATGGAGCTGAAACTAACCGGTTTTTCAACCCTTTCCCTTCTGTTTTCCTTATTTTTTTAAAGTTGTGTTTTCTTTTTCTCTCTCCTTTTTTTTTTTTTTTGTTTCTTTTTAAAAGAATTATTTATTTTATGTATATGGGTAATACACTGTAGCTGTCTTCAGACATGTCAGAAGAGGGTATCAGATCCCATTACAGATGGTTGTGAGCCCCCATGTGGTTGCTGGGAATTGAACTCAGGACCTCTGGAAGAGCAGTCAGTGCTCTTAACTGCTGAGCCATCTCTCCAGCCCCTGTTTTCCTCATTATTTTTTTTTTTTAAAGAGATTTATTAATTTCTATTTTTTGTGGTCTCGGTGATTTTGTTTATGCACCCCACGAGGCCTAGTACCCGCAAACCTGAAAAGGGCATTAGATCCCCAAGAACTGGAGTTACAGATGGTTGTGAGCTGCCATGGAAGTGCTAGGAACTGAGTCTAGGTCCTGCCCAAGGGCTCTTAGCCGTCATCAAGCCATCTCTCTAGCTACCAGGGTAGAATTTTTAAACACATTTTGTGTGTGTCTGTGTGTTCAGGGAAGCCATGAAATGTGATCAAAAATTGTTCTAAAATCTATCAGGAAAAGTTTACTCACTGCAAGCCTAGTGAATGTGGTTGTTGCTAATTAAACCAGGAAGGTAATATTTAGTTCACCAGGGCAAGCTTGTGAGAATAATCCTCAGTGGTTCTCCTGAAAAGAAACAGTTGAAAGTACTCTTAACATTGACTTAGGCTTATGTGTGAATTTTACAGCCTAAATTCATTTTTCTTTCTACTTTTCTGTCTTGGTAGAGTGAAAATAATCTGGAAAGCTCATGCTGTCATTTGTTTCCAAAAATGTGCCATATATATACCTGGGCTTTTGGTCTCATCACAGATACGATAGTGTGAACAGCCTTCTTCGCTTTAAAGGTCACAAGCCCACATCCAATATGACTATTGTTCTCCTTTAACTTTTTGTGACAAATATTCATTTTATTCCATTTGAGCTATTCAAAGGTGTGTTGCAGAAATTAAAAGAAAGTTTTTGGCTTGACCTGTTTAGGGCAGGATATATATTTTACAATTTAATTTCAGTATACTTTTCATCACATTTTACATTATTGAAAAGAGATTGAGGTACATTTTCTAATTTTAGAAAATAACTGGTAGATAGATAAGATTGTATATATTGTCATTTAATAACTACTGAGAAAGACTATTACTGTGAGGCTGAACTGTAGTTGGACTGAGACTTACTTAAGTTTGATTCAGAATCCAAACTGAATTCTGGAAGCTGACACCTTCTTAAGATAATAATGGTGACGGATTATTGTAAGGCACCTTAAATATGTGCTCATGCTAAAATTGAAAACGTGTCTCTCAAATGTTGAGTAAAATTGTGAAGTGAAGCTAATTACAAATGTACTAGGGCTTCTCAACAATTCTGAGCACTCTCAGTATTGTGGACCTATTAGTCATGCTTTGTTTCTCAGAGTGCACCTTTACAATCAGCTACATGTGCACCCTGAGAGAGAGAGAAATCATTTAACAGAATTACAAATTTTCTCAGAAAAGCAACTTTTACAAATAAACACACACACACACACACACTTTGATTTAAAGTTTGCCTTTAGTGATACTATTTGGTCACAGGGTATAAATAAGTAATGTGTACAGGCATACAAAGTAGCTTATTTAAGAATTTATTTCCAAATTTCCAAATATTGCAAATTTCTAAATATTTTTGGAAATTTTGGAAATGTCTGTTTTAGTAGTGGTCACATTTACATATCATTTCTGTTATGCCTAAACTTGAATCTTTTAGTTTGCCTTAAAGTTTAATCAATTAGGTCCTGGGTTAAAATGGAATTAAACTATTAGGTTAGTTTATGCATGCTGAATATTATTACTCAAACATTAGAAAATGTTAGAAAGAGATTATAAATATATTATCACATCATTTTTATGAGAGTCCTGTACCTATTTCATAACATAGGTGCTCAATAAATTTATGCTAAAATGTTAAAGTATAAAATAAAATTACTATAAAATAACATAAGCATATAATATTAAAAAGTCACACAATATCCCATTTAAATCCGATACATTTCTAACTTCTTATGAAAAGTCACACATTTTCTATTAAATATATTGTTTTTAAGATATAAATTTATGTATTCTTTAATATTTACATTGTAGTATTTAAAGCAACACATAATAAAGTTCATTTTCATATTTCAGACAGGATATCACTGTATAATCCAGGATGACCTGGGACTTGCTATGTA
>JADRCH010000008.1:14154281-14199596 GCA_019843965.1 Rhynchomys soricoides
TCCTGTATCTGCCTTTCGATTTCTTAGATTACAAGCATTTACTACCATACCTGGTGCCTAAAACTTAATAATCCAACTCAACGCAAACCTTCAGATAGAATTCTGGTCCTGCTTCATGTCAAAGAAAACCCGATCAACTGTTTAAACTTTGATTAGCATTTATCAGCCCCTATCATTCAGTATTTTGAAAGATTTTTGCATAGAGTTGTTTTATTAAAAGTTTTATGCACCAGGTATGGTGATAAATGCCTGTCTCGTGCTTATGGGCTGAATTATTAAACTTTAAAGCTACATATAAACTATGTAAGTACTTCCCATATTGTACTGTACTAAGCCGGACAAATTTGAATTTGCTGAGTATTTTGTGATATACCCAGTCACTTTTATACACCTAATGTAGGGTGTTGTTAACCTTTTGGTGTTGTGTATTTCAAAGCCATACTTGTCTTTAAACATCATTTAACATTTAAATAATAGCTTTTCTGGGAATCCTAGAAGGGGGTATCTACTTAATAGGTCCAGAATACGCTAGGGAAACAGATGCTGTCATTTTGTTGCCTATGACCTCAAGAATATTTCTACCCTTAAAATAACCTTAATTGTAATAATAATAATTATAGAGTCAGATCTGGACTCTAAATATGGCTTTACTACTTAACTAGTCATATAATCCAGGACAAGCATGTTACATTCCTGATTCTTCCTTTGTTCATTTCTTTTCTCTGGCCCTTTTGAGAATAAAATGAGATTATGTCTAATATTTGTATTCCAGAAGATTCTGTTATTAAAAGAAAACAAGATTTTCAATAGCAATATTAGTCAGGGCCAGCCAGTTGGCTCAGCAGGTAAGAGGACCTATGACCAAGACTGATGGTGTTAGATCTCTGCAATCCATGTAGAAGCAAATAGCCAACTCCTACAAGTTGTCCTCTGAGCTTCACACATGCACCCTACTGGATAGCACACACACACACACACACACACACACACAATTAATTTTGAAAAATAATAAAATAATAAGGGCTAGAGAGAGATGGATTATTGGTAAAGAATACTTTCTACTCTTCAGAAGACTTGAGTTCTATTCCCAGCCCCCATGGTGGGTGTATCACAACTGCCTTTAACTCTAACTCTGAGGAATCCAATGCTCTCTTTTGGCCTCTTTGGGCACATGCATGCATATGCGTGCACACACACACACATAAATAGAGTAAATCTTTTTAAAATGCACTACTCCAAAGTTTTGTGAATAGCAGTTTCTTTAAATGTCAGAAAACAGCTGGTGATGTGGCTCAGTGGGTGCATGCACCAGCCACCAAACTTAGGACCTGTGTTTGATCCATAGAACCTTCATGGGAGAAGGAGAAAACTAATTAATCTTACCTTCTGATCTCTATGAGGGGTCCATGACACTCATGCACCTGTGCACCTGTATGCATGTGCACCCCCCCACTAAATAAATAAATGTCATTTAAATGTGAAAATCATTGTATTAGTGGTGCATGATGATTAAATTTAATTTTAAAGAATGTTTTTTTATAAATGAAGTATAATTTTAAACAAAATTATTGCACATAAATAATAGTGGAACTTAGGCTACATAATAATCTTTATTTTTCTGAACACAAATAAATACAGTGTCTAACTGGTGACTTTATACCTCTTTTTGGTAAGGTTTTCTCTCCTGTGTGATTTTTAATATTTTATTATGGAAAATTTTAAACATTGACTAGACAAGATCGTACCCTGAACTCCCATGTACATACACGTCGCATGGCTTCTGCAGTCACTGGCTCCTGGACAGCCCTTTCACCTACACTCAGAACTCTTCTCGGCCGTATATCTAAAGCAGTTCCTAGACATGGTAGGATTTCATTGTGAAAGAACACACTTCTCAAAGATACAGAGTCTTTAGAGGATATACAAAGAGCATCTTCCAAGGCTCTTTTAAAGATCCTGATGGCTCACATTTCTGTCATGCCTTCTCAGCCTATTTTCCTTACTCAGCCTAGTGTTACTCCCACAAAAACCAGTGGCCTCATCTCTTTCTGAGACATAAAAAAAAAAAAAAAAAGTAAATAAAATAAGCTCAGCTAAAACAACAAATCAGCTACTGATGATTGTAAAATCTAAGTAGAGTATAATATTGTTTAATTTTGGCCTTCTTCTAATTCTAGGCTTCTGTGGAATTGTAGGTATGATATCTGAAAGGAATCCAAAAGAACAGGACAGGGCTGCGCTTTGGGAATTGTTTTCCTGTTGTGTTTATAAAAGGAATTGAGAGATTTGAGGTCTTTTGGAGGCATGTGGAGTGCTTCAAACCTTGATCACTCACCTTTCTTTCAATATACAGGTATTCACTTTTAGTGGGTTGTAGTAGAAATATTTGTCTCTGGTTGAAGAGGGCCTTCTCATGAAGAGTACAGACTGGGAACTTCCTGTTTAGTTCTTATGAGTTGAGTGTTTCTGCCTAGGAGACTGAATATGGGGCAGCCTTGTTAAAGGCTGAGCATTGGATGCTTTTTGTCATCATTGACAAGGGTCACAAAAAAGAAGAGATGCCAAGGGTCGCAAAACCTAAGTCTCAGCTTAGGTATAAAAATTGTACATTTTGGTTTGTAGTCCCTCTGCTAACTGGGCCCTGAGCTGGCCAGGCAGATAAGGAGAAGAGAAACTCTCACAGTTGTTTAGGGTCTTTCATGTGTCTTTCTGACCCACCTTAGTCTCCCAGGGCAGCATTTTAGTTTTGTTTACTTTCTTTAAAACAATGGCCTCTTGTGGTGAGTAGTTTGTTAAATGGGAGAGCACTGCCTGTGATATTTTGGATGCAGACGTTTGGGTTTATTATGATAACCTGTATGAAACTGGTCATAGTAAAGCAAGGAACAACTGGATTGTTAAGATATGCCAGTTACCTGTTTTCAAAATGTGACTTGTGCACTCTTTTCTTGTCTATACAGAGAGAAGGCATGCAGGGATGCATACTGAGTGTGCCTGCTAGCTGGCGGTCATTGGACCTCACTTTCACATACCATGTCTCGTTTATTTCTCACCAGTTTTCTATTTGTGCATGCATATGAGTGTGCAGGTGTAGATGCCCATGTGCACACATGCACAGACCAAAGGAAGATATTGGGGAGACACGATCTCTCGGTGTACAGGAAGCCTCACCATTTTGGCCAGGCTGGCTGGTCAGCTAACTCCTGAAGTTACAGGCACATGAAGTTGTGTCTAGTTTTTTTCTTTGTTTCTTTCTTTCTTTCTTTCTTTCTTTCTTTTTTTTCTTTCTTTTTTTAAATTTTATTTATAGATCCTAGGTTTTTTCCTTTTCTCCTTTTATTGAAGATATATTCTTTTCTCATACATTATGTCCTTATATCGTTTGCTCTCCCAGTTCCTCATTTCCTTCCCTTCCTTCTTTTTTTTTTTTTTTTTTTTTTTTTTTTTGTCTTTCATTAGAAAAGAACAGGTAACCACCAGACATGACAATAAGATAAAAGAAAAAAACATCATATCAAAATTGGATAAAGCAACCCAACAGAAGGAAAAGAGACCTAAAAGCAGTGCGCCTAGCTTTCCTGTGGTGCTTTGAACTCAGGTCTCCATGCCTGCAGAGCAAGCGCTCTTACCCCAGCCATCCTTAGGCCCTCATCAGTTTTACCGAGATATTTCTTTGTGTGTGTTTGAAGAGTATCAAGATTCCTTATCCAATAAGTAGAGATATAAAATCAGGTCTTATAATAGACTATTTTTTGTTCAAAGCAAGGTTAGAATGACTAAATAGCCAAAAACGAAGTTCATTGAACTAATGAAATCTAAATTGCCACTTTGTTTTTTAATTCAAATAAGTGGCAACAACTTTTTTTTTTTTAAATCACTTTATGGATTTTTATAATATTCAAAATATATAAATACATGTTGCATTTAGTGAAGGGAAAATAAAAGGCAGTTTCCTCAAAGACTTTCTGAAGAGATTATCTGTTCAGGTAGGAACCAAATGGTTTATGAGCTGAGCAGAGTGATTCAGCTGTAGTTTAGAGTTCTGTGAGGGAACATTTAGTAAGCTAAGCAAGACCCTTTGCCTCTGTGAAGATGCTGTGATGGGAAAGTACAGACTCCGAAGAGAGGTAGTAAGAAATCTGAGGTGCTCTTAGGTGTCTTTACTTTGCTTCTCTTCACTTTTATGTCAGCCCTGACACTTACCTGCATCGAGGGACCCAACAAAGAACTGTATACCTTGTGGATGTCACTAAAGAACATTCTAGGTTATGGCATGTCTTATTTAAACAGATTTTTTTAAAACTAAGTCTTCTAAAGCTAGACTTCATACCATTTACAGTGTGACTTTAAGCTTCATATTCCTAAAACGAGATAACAACAGCTAGTGACTCCACATGGTACTTGTAAGAAACTAATGCAGATAAATAATACATAGTTTGTGAGAGAAATACAGCTCAGAGCCAGGAGGAACAAGGCAGCCTCTTGCTTTATTGGTGGCAGTGGATTTGTAGAGCAAACTGTACCTGTGCTGAGGGAAGATTGTAGTCCTGTTCAGGGAGATAAGCAGCAGCCTGTCTGTCTGATGCAGCCTGACCGTGTTGAGGGAATCTAGGGAAAGAAGTGTACTCTGTGCTGGGGTGAGAGGACTTTTGGGAGCCGAGTCCTGAGGGCTAACTGTACAGTCACCTCTTTGTGATTTGTGGACATAAATAGCATTTCATCCAAGACGAATATTTATGTTTTGGAAAATCTTGGATGAAAACTCCCATAGTTAGCTTTGATTAACTATGAGCTCTCCCAGAGCTTTTCAAGCTTCCTATTTGTTTTGGCAGCTGGCACACTGGCATAGACTTTTCAAGCTTCCTGTTTGTTTTGGCAGCTGGCACACTGGCATAGACTTTCCTTTTGAACCAATTCTTCACCAGGGAAAATTTAAGCCAGAAAGAGAAGCTTCCACCGCCTGATATGGATTAAGAGCGGGCTGAAAGTGATCATAGGAAGGGAAGGAAGAAGTAGGGAGCTGAAGTTTGGCTTGGACTCTTACTAATCTGGTTACGTTCAAGTAATTATATTTTGTGTATCTTACCCGTCTGGTAGCACCCAAACGCAGGGACATGTTTATCAAAGGAGCCAATAAAGAGTGGTAGTAATAGTTAGCATGGGATTTTGTTTTGTTTTTGTTTTGTTTTGTTTTGTTTTTTGAGACAGGGTTTTTCTGTGTAGCCCTGGCTGTCCTGGAACTCACTCTGTAGACCAGGCTGGCCTCGAACTCAGAAATCCGCCTGCCTCTGCCTCGCAAGTGCTGGGATTAAAGGCTTGTGCCACCACTGCTCGGCAGCATGGGATATATTTAAATGAGAAGTTTTAGTCTGAAGACAGAATCTCTGAACACAAAACAACATCCAGTACAAGCTGTATAACATGGTGGTCTGTTGTTCTTATCTAGTGAACATGGATATCCCTTTAAATAAGAGTGAAACATGAGAAAAATATGCTTTGAGGGTCTCTAATCCTAGGGAATTGGTAGTGGTATGGTAATAATTTCCCTCTATAACTGATTTTCAAGGAAATCCATAATGTTTAACAAATGATAGGTACTGGTATTTTACACAAAGATGCATACTTGGTGTATGACAAGATCACATTTGGTAAACAGTGTGGACTAGGATGTACTATACACCTCCCCAATGGTAGGCCGTGATTTTTAACTAAAGAGGAATCTAACAAAAAGGAATCTAAGAAGCTTAACTAAATAGGAACGAGCATGCGTGTCACCTGTCTTTTTAAGTCGAGATGGCTCATAGGGCATTTGGTCAACAGTTTTGAGAGGAGACACATTAATTAATAAATGTCTGAAGGCAGGTATGCTACGTTGTTAGGTGAAAAAAGAATGATATGCCTAGAATAACAGATTATAGATGCCGGAGGTTAGTGACAGTCTAGGTGCCAGGTTTGTATTTTGTTTGCTGTTAATGGTGAACTACCTGCTTTCAAGAGCAGCTCCCCATTTGTTGAAATTGAACTTGATTTGTATTTTCTGAAGGTATGTGTTATAGAGTTTGGAATTTTTTAGTCTGAAGAACAAAGCCCCTCTCTTTATAAGGAAACTTAAAATGTTTCTTATAGCTTACTTAAGATGTATTATATACAGTTAATCAGGATAATAAGATGCAAACCACACCCCCAAATAGCTAAAGAAAATAATCTGTTAATGAGATTGTTTAACTAGTAGATTTTAATGTGTTGTCCCTAGTCTCCTATGAAGACCTGTCAGAGGTGTGAATTCTTAGACTCTCATTGGGGTGACTCAGGAGTCTGTTCTTAAACCAGACCCCAAGGTGATGCTCAAGTATAAAAGTATAGTGGCTGTGCATGGTGGGGTGCATAGTCAGTCCCAGCACTCGGGACAGACATGGGTGGAGGTCTGAGTTTAAAGCCAGCCTTCATCTACAGAGAGAGCTCTAGGCCAGAAGGTTGCCTAGTGAGACCCTGTCCCAAAAAAACCCAAGCAACAACAGCAACAAAATTTTGGCTTAGATCACCTGAATGTTTAAAAAAAAAAAAAAAAATGTTGTGCTCATAATTCTAGTTACGTAGTAGGCAGGTCAAGTTCAAGACTCTGAAAACCAATCAGTTACTAGCATGCAACTTAATGTTAAGTGTGACAAAGTGTAACAAGTGAAGTCTAGTGGTACTGTGCCTGAAATCCTAGCAATTGATAAGCTGAGGCAGGAGGATTAAGAGTTGGAGGCCATCATGGTCAGACAAGACCACTCAGTAGGCAAAGGCACCTCTACCAAGCCTGATTAATTACCTGAGTTGAAGGAGAGAACTGAGTCCTGCAAGTTATCTCTGATCTCAACATATGTATCATGGCACACGTTCACCCTATCCCAACATGCACACAAAGGAAATAAATGAAAATGTAATTTCAAAAAGAGAGCTAGAGGTCAGCCAGAGCCACACAAGAAGAATCTACCTTAAAAATAAACCTATAAGATTATGAAATAAAGTGAAGTCAGAACATTGCAATAAAGATGTTTGTGGAGCCTTGATATTATTGGTGTTTTTTCATACTTCTGGATAGTTATTAAGTTCATAGGTTTTAGAGCTACAGGCCTGGGTTAAAATTGTGTTGTACTACTACATACCTGACATGGTAAAGCCATTCTGTCACTGTGAGCTTGTTTTTTTTTCATCTGTGAAAGGAGATAATTGAATATACCGGACTATAAAAAGCTTTTGTGAGGGGTGAGGGTATGCATCTAATATTTGAAATTAGCTGCCAGCATTATTACTGTTAGAACCAGTTCTGCTAATTTGGTTTGCAGTTGATAACCTTGCCAATGTGTTCATCATGGATGTAATGGGTAACCCTTACTTGTCATCCCAGTGGGGAGACAGGACAAGGCTTTGTGTTCTCAAGTGCTTCTCAGATTTCTGTTACATCCTTGTCACCATTACACATTTTGTTCATTTTCGTTGTTGTTGTTGTGTGGTTGCTGTTGAGCACTATTTGAGTACTTACTCTTTTCCAGACATTTGCCATATGGGTATCCTCAGAGTCCTTTAAACAGTCCTCCTCCCTCACTGTGTAATAAGTTTTAGTGGTCCTGTGATGATTACCTTGTCTAAGGAGGTGTCACTGGCTTTGAAGTGAGGCTTGAGTCAGAGCTGCCTTGCTGAACTCAGCAGGGACTTGCCTATGCAGTAAACTGTATAAATTTTCCTTAGCTTTTGGCTTAGCTTTTATTATTAAATGGGAATAACAGATTCTAACTTAGGAAGTCTGAGGCTTCTAATTAAGACGGTGCCGACTGATGATGTACACAGACTGATTGTGGGTACTTATTTGGTCCTCAGTTAGAGAAGTTCAGCTTTTCTCCCAAGGGAGCCTGGGGAAGGCAGTGTGAAACAAATATATTTGTTGGTTGTGGGGAGGGCGTTGTTTAATTTTTACAGTATATTTTACCTTCTCAACAAATTGAATAGTAATTTTTTTTTTAACAAAAATGCTTGTTATTTTACATATTGGGCTACTTAACCCTGTTAAAGAGGGCTGGAGCTGTAGTTCTGTGGTAACTTTTCTTTCTTTTTTTTAACCCCACAGAAGATCTCAGGTTCAATCTCTAGTATCTAAGAAAGAAAACATTCACTTTCTTACTGTCTACCTTTTGTAGACTAAAAGTGAACTTTGAATAGTGATTTAAATCCACATCTTTGGTTTTTGACATAAGATATCAAAATTGATATAATATACATTCTTCAAGAGCTCAGACAGTTATATGATATTGTCAAACCAAAAGAAGAAAATTGGTTGAGTCCTTACCAGAACACTTGCCTAGCACATGGAAAGCCCTGGATTCTGTTTGCCGGATCTGCAAGTACAAACAATTGAACAGCATTTTGTGCTAGAAAAAGATAGTTGACATCTAATAAAATTTCTTCCTTTTCTGGACCAGGAAAGCCTTCTGTAGGACAGCAGCATCCTGCAAAAGTTGAGGCTTCTTAGTGTCTAATACTCATTGCATTGACCTAGGTTAATGTTCATGTTTTGGTCATTGGTTCAAGGACAATTAAGAAGAGCTGTCACTTGATAAATTTTCTATTTTATAGATACTTTCCAGAAAATAGATCCTAGAAACAAATCAGCAGTTATATGTGGTCCATTCCGTAGCTGAAAGAGGCAAAAGGGAAAATATTGGCAATCAGCCCTCATTGATAAACTCAGCTCTGAATAGGAAGCCAGCTATGGCTTGACCTGTTCTTATGTGCTGGTCTTACTATTGTATCTCTACCATTCTACCTACTTCCTATTAGCACAAGGCAGTATTGTTAAAAAATTAAATGTTAAAAGTAGAAAAGATCACTAAAGGAGAAAATTAAGAATGATAAACTTTGAATCCCTGTTAATAAAAAGCTAACTTGACAAAATATGTATCTTTTGACCCCTTGAATTACCAGCGCACTGAGGAAACAAATGTTCTATAAATGTAGCTTATAGTAAGTCTAATTGCTAGTGTTAAAAATTGTGGGCAAAAATACCCACTTCAGTGAGGTTGGAAAGATGATGGTGCTTATGCCACTGAGCTCTTAGACTTTGCATTTCATTATCAGCAATCTCTTGAGGCTCTTTTTCCTCCTAAATCATACAGAATCTGGGAATCTGCCTCAGCACACTGCACCTAAGTGTCAGTACCAATTGCTCCAAGTTTACGTATTGGCATTTACTTGTGAGCCTGTAATCAAATCACAATGAATTGAAAGAAAAATAGTATGGCTATGAAAAGGATTGAGGTAGAATTTAATCCAAAAATTACTAAAATTTATAACTTTCATTTATGATTCTAGTTTGACATACTTTTTCAGTTAAAGTCAGTGGTTATTAAACTTAGTAGACGTCTCTGTTCCAGTACTTGGGGTGCGGGTAGCAGTGGAGTTGTTTACTAAGTTTTTTACTTAGTAAAGTTTTAAGTAAGTTTACCAAGTCATTTACTAGTGTCCCATTAACAAACAGAAGCTTTCTTGACTTTCTAGAAATAGCTCTTATAAAAGAAGCCACAAAACCCACTGTTATATTTTGTATCAGCTACTTCTCTTCATTTTTTGATTGGCAAAATGCAAATTCTGAAAATTCACAAGGCTAGTACTGCTTTAGTTCCATGGAAAAGAGTGAGTTGTTTGCCCTATCGCTCATTTTATCATATGGAAACACACACCTGTAATGGGCAATATATAAACAAGCCTTAAGACAGGGAACTAGAGAATAAATGTTTCTTAAATATTACATGCTTAAAGCTCTCTTGAAGGCATTCACCCACATGTGGTTTTAGCAGTCATTTTAAGCTCCTGCATCCAGTGGATATGCTTAACACAGTGATGCAGAAGGATGGGCATTGCTCCTTAACCCAGTTCACAGCATGGACACAAAGAAAATGATATTTCAACAAAGACATCACCATCAAGCTTCTGCCATCTCAGGCCCTTCTGGATAGTCCTGTATGGCAAAGTGGTAGGACTGACTTGGCTCACCATTACCCATTTGAGGTCAGGGCTATAGTGGGACATATGATGTAGACATCCTACTGGAAGCATTTGGTGTAAAACAGATTCTGCCCTTAGGACCTTGTCAAAGGATGTAGCAGGTGAATGCTTTGTACTGACTGTGGCTTTGGTAGATGACCCAGATAAAGGCATAGTTCAGAGTCTGCTGGAAAGAAGAAAAATCCAGCTGCTATGGATTGAGGTAGTGTGATTTGGTGTTGACTTCCAAACCCTGCCTTTATACCTCAGATCCATTTCACTTCCAAAAGAAATTGCAGTAAAGGGTTTGATGTTGTGATGCACTTGAAGCCTTAAAAATAGAGCAGTCTTCTCTTTTACACATTCTGTACCCTAGAAAGTCTAATTCTGGCTGTATGTCCTACTTCTGTGGGATCTAATTGATAAGGGAAGCTGAAGAACAGGAAGAACAAGGTGAACAAATCACTTCTGGAGTGAGTGGCAGTCCGTGAGCAGAATCAAATGTTAAAGCACCCTACCCCAACTCTTGTCCTCATCTCACCCCAAGTCTCCCACCCCTAGAGGCAAACCTGTAGCATCCTCTCTCCTAATACTGGAATAGATCCAGATGTGACTGTACCTGGACTCCCTAAACTGCAGAGTATCAGAAAACCATTTGTTTGGTGAACATTGCTGAGTATCTGTCTATGTGGTGGGGAAGGAGAAGGAGGAGAGTCTCTGTTTCAGGGAAGTGTGGTGCAAAATGTCACAGAAGAAGAGGGAGAAGTGTCAGATAAATCGGAAAATCATCTTGAGTGGAAGATATGCCCTGATAGCCTAGAGGTTAGCTATCAAAGTAAAAAATAAGTAAGTGGTGTCCCAGCAAGTTAAAATAAAATTGAGAGCAAGGCAGAGCAGTCTAAGGCGCTGAATTAAAAGATTTGGGAGGATTGTGTTGGTTGGTTGGCTTTGTTTTTGTTTTTAAACAAGCTGAAACTCTTGAGTTAATAAGTAACTTGGAGCTATGTGGATTCTTAGCATTTATAAGGCCTGAGTTTATGACCAAGGAGAAAACGCAGAGACTAAGTGAAAAGTCTGAGTAACTGCAGAGAGGTGCAGAGCTTGTCAGGCTCCGGGGAAGTCCTCCTGGGACTCGTGGTCTTTGGGTCAGGGTAAGGGCTCAGATGTCTGCGTTATCACCTCCTCTCCCAGTTAAAGCCTTTCCATGCACTTTCTAACGTCTCAAGCTGAGCTTCAGTTTTAGTCACCGTTACATAATTCCCTTCATCTGAGGAATATGAGCTCAGTAGAGTGGCTGTAACTTTTCTTATTTCTCATTCTGGAAGTAGACTTGATTGAGGTGGGACAGCTCCACACTTTCTGTGTTAAACTTCAATGGCAGCAAGGTCTAACCCAGCTTGCAAAGTAAAGAAAGGCATTGAGGGGGATTTGCGTTTTCTCATCCAGGTACCCAGTCTGATCATTGTCCTTTGTCCTCCATCCGGAATAAGGCTAGGTTTTTAAAGAGTAAATGCCTTTTTATGTTAGAGGGAGTAGGTGGACAAGCTTCAGTCTTAAAGCAAGCTCTGTCAAAGTGAGGAAAACAGTGTCTAGTGTCATTCTCTCATAATTTGTGGAGAGCAGAGATTCTATCAAAATTACTATTTTTTTTAATATGTACATGTATTTGTGGTGTAGTATATGCTCTGGTTATGGTAGAGGGGAGAGAGGGAGGGAGGGAGGGAAGGAGGGAGGGAGGGAGGGAGGGAGAGAGAGAGAGAGAGAGAGAGAGAGAGAGAGAGAGAGAGAGAATATGAATCTGTGTCCATCAGGTTTCTTCCCCCCTTCTCTCTCCTGCTTTATTTTTGTGATAAGGTCTCTCACTGAATATGAGGCTCACTGGACTGGCTGAATCTGAGACTTACTCAGTTGGCTGTGCATTGTGTTTCATGGATCTGCCAAATTGATAGAGAGCTACTGGAACAGTTTGGAAAGGTCTTAAGTGGTGGAGAAGATTAGCTTTCTTTTACATTTATTACTGTTCTTAAGGTGAAGGCTCATTTTAATGATTTAGGCTTTATTAATAAAAGTGATGCTTTTGTTGAATTCTTGTCAGAAATAAAATCAGTCCCTAATGAGCTCTGTGCGTTTGTGTGGGTCTTGATGTTTTAGAAGTGCTAGAATATGTCCTACTAAATGCAACTTATTTTCCTCTTGCGTAGGAAAATGTGGGGGAGGGGATAACTCGGAACTGAGCCTCCACACATGCTAGTGCTCTGCTGCTGTGCTATCTCCAAAGCTTAAAATACTATTTTAAAAGTGGTCTGTGACTGTTTGTGTTCACAGGATCGTCCCAGGACGTTTGACATGCACTCATTGGAGAGCTCACTCATTGACATAATGAGAGCTGAAAATGACTCCATTAAAGGTAAGTTAAGAAACAGAGCCATTCTATGTCAGTAATAGTTAAAAGTATATTATCTACTGATTCTGATAAGCACTATTATTACTGTGAAGTCATTGTATCTAGTAAGTTATATCAATTCTACACATAATATTTATTTGATGAGCATCTGCAGTAGAACCCATTATGATACCAACTAAGAGTACTGAATGAGTCTTTATTGCTAAGAGTGGGCAGTTAACTCAAAGACCATACATATCACTGGAGTGTCACAGACAAAAACCTCAGAACTCTAGAGGATCTAAAATGTGACAGTAACTACATAACCAGGGAGAATTCACATGTTGAGACTTTTGGCTTAGTTTTACAACTTAAAAAATGGCCCACAATTTCTGAATAAAATCTTTTGTAGTTAATTCTTTTCTATATATGATTTAAAAAATACTATTCCTGCTTGAATTCTGGTCTCAAGTTTGTTAGTGACTAGCTGTGCTACAGTTTTTAACAAGACACCCAGTCTCACCAGGCCTTTTCTTCTTGCTAAAAGACTCAGTTACTTGGAGCCTTAAAAGTTAAATGCACAAGCATGGACCCCCACCTCATACATGGAATATGGATTTATCATGTTCTCTTTTAATGTCTCAGATCATGCTGCCATGTAGCCAGCTTGATCATTGTCAGAGTAGGCGTTCTCAGGACTCCTTATGAAAACTACACAAAAGGAAACCTTTTTCTTGTAAGAATCTCAGTTTACTAGGAAGCGCTGGACGAAAAACTTTGCACTGAGGCAGGGTAGCCTGTTGCAGTGCTGACTAACCTAGTCCATTTTCATGTCATATCACTGATACAGTAAAAATTTTAAGAATAAACTTTTTTCCTTCAGAACTATTTGGAGTTTTAATTTATTTTTTATTTTTTTAGTTTTTGAAATAGGGTCATATGTCCCCTTCCCCCCCCCCCATTTCCCTCTTTACTGCTTCCATATCCCCCTGAGGAATCTTGTGTGTCCTGTAGATACGAGAAATAACGTGTATATTCATCCATCCCATGAGGTTGCTTAGAAATAAGGACATTTTGAAGTTGTTTAGGAATATTTTGAAGGTGCTTACCTTCTGGGTACACGCTCCAAGGTCACGTTCCACATGTGAAGGGAGATGCTCCTTCAGGCTTTGTTGTGTTTAGTGTGACTGTAACTCTGCCTTTTCCACTTTCTCTTTTGTCATAAAAATGAGGAGAGTCCAAGGCTTCAAAGTAGCTCAAAGAGAAACATGTTGATTTCCTGCTTTTGTACTCTGTGAGAGGTTACCAGTTTGGGGACATAAAATAAGGGGTATATTAGGGTTTCTCTGTAGTACCTTTTGTAACTTGTGAGTCTATAATTACTGTAAAAATTATTTACAGGAAAGGTTTGTAAGGACATTTTTTAAACTGTCTACTAGGTTCTTACAGCGGCTTCCCGAGAGCCTCCCTTGAACTAGATGTTGGGGGAAGGAGGTAGAACCGCAATGGGGACGATTTGTTAGGTTACATTTCTGGGCAGCAAGTCTCTAACTAGGATTTACTATAAAGAGGTTTGCACACATTGTATAATTAACTGAAAGATTTCTTTGGTTTATCAGTTTTACCCAGGATATCTAAAGTTAATTTTTCTTTTTTAGTTTGATAAATTATTATTGTATAAGCTTCACTTTTTATTTTGTATTCTATATAAAATTTATTCTCACTAATATTTACTTAGGTCTCTTCAGCTGATTCTGTATGGGAAATCAAAAGTTAAGTGAGAGAAAAAAATCTGTGTAGATGACCTAATGTGGGGGCAGAAGGAAGGAGGCTATGGAGCTGTAGCAAGGCGGAGTGGCAAGACCAGCTCTGGACTTAACTGTCCTTCCAGCTGTGCTGATGATTGTGCAGTTTCCACGACCGCCTGTATCCGTCAAAGTCAACACATGGCCTGGCTCTGGAAGACAATCAAGAATTAATGCGGACTTTACTGTTACCTACCAAGTCTTTCATTGTGCTTATCACACGAGGAAGCCAGGTTCAGTTCGTTTCAGTATTAAACGGACGGAGGTGGTAGCTGTGTTTTTGTTACTTTGTGGATTATTCTTTCTTCCACTCTTCTCCACTTTCAGCCCCCTAACACTAGATAAGAGAGAAGGGAAAAGGAAGGAAAGAGCTCCCTGAATAAATTAGTCCAGGTATGGGAAGGGGGTGGGTGATGTTTATCTTTAGACTACTTCCTGCTGATCAGGGGCCTGAGTTCCTGGGGGCAAATTTGATCTTTGCTGTCAGGATATCTCATTTCTTCTAGTGTTTGTTTGTTTGTTTGTGTGCACGAAACAACCAACAACACCCCTTCCCCCCTGCAGCCCTAGCTTTTATTTACCCTCTGAAAAGTTCCCAGAATTCCAAATGTCACACTGTCACAGAAACTATCTGCAGCTGGCAAAACCACCACAAAGAGCACAAACCAAGTCCTAGAGCACAAGCTACAGACAGTTGCTGGGGACAGTCTGAAGCAGCGCTGTATCCCAAACCTGGGCTTAAAAGGAAAACATATTCTTATAATATTTCTGTGGTTTTTTTTAAAGAAACAAAACTCTAAAATTATAGCTAAAAAACTTCACATTTTTTTTTCTTTAAAAAAACAAGGAAGAATTCACAGATGGAGGCATGAACCTAAGACACCAGTTTGTAATTCTTGGCTTTAAAAAGTCCTAACCCTTGTGTCAATGCAGTCTTCAGTAACAAATTTGGCTCCGTTCCGAGCCCTGCTTCATCTCCTACGACTCCTCTTTGAGCTGGAGCCTTTCATATTTTGATGCTTGATTCTAATAGTGATTCTATCTTAAGATTCTATCTTAAGATCTTGTTTTAAAGTGATCATTACCTTTGCCTTAAAAACAGTCCATTGTCCTCTAAGTCAGGCACTAAATCCTGCCAACCATCCAGACAATAAATCATCCTCCTAGTGCTCCTTCCTCAGAAACAGGGCAGAAAATCATCATTCATTCCATGAGAACATCATACCTCTTAGAAAATGTAAATTTTAACTTGAGAATAGTGCTAAAGATTTAATCATGCAAAGACATTTTGCATTTGGGCTAATTTTGCATTAAAATAATTCCATAGAACACGAATGACCTCATTTATTTATCTCTTATCTGTAGTTCCTCCTAGATATCTGTGTTTAAATCATAAAGCCTAAAATTAATGCAGGTACTATAATATGAGTCATTGTTGCTGCATATGTTAGTTTAAATGAGGAAAAAAGTTACAAAGGAGAGCTTGCATTTCCTGTTTAGGAAAATATTTCCTTGGTACGGGGTTAGCATTCTTTATTTTTGCCATCAACAAATAAGATACTTGACATGTCTAGGGGCTTCGAAGGTAGTGGTTGAGTTTTCTTATGAATGTGTTGTTGATTCCAGCTGGTTTCTTCAAAACTTCTAACAGATGTTCAAAAGAACTTAGCTTTCGTTTGATCTTGAATATCAGAGCTTTTTGTGGTTTTAAAATAATTTTTAAATACTGTTTTCTAAAGAGCTTTTAAGTGCCTATCATTTGCTCCATGGCAGGGGCTCAGCTGTTTGGAGAGAAAGGGTCCTCCATCGGCTTTATCTGTGTCATTGCTGAGGTCAGTTGGCAAGTCCTTATGTTATTTTTATCCTGGAAACTGTAGTGCCCTCTCTATAACCAGGGGCAGTGACATCCACAGAAGCTTGTCCCCACAGCCCAATTTTGGTTTTTTTACTCCACACCCAGACTCATGTGGCAAGAGCCTGAGTCTGTGAGTTTTGATTTCCCCATGTGGCACCTTGAGCACAGCTATAATACTGTTAGATTATCAGGAACAAGCAATGCTCTCCTATTTAGATGTCCAGGTGGTTGTTTGGGAATGCTGATATTTACTGTACGTTTTTCTTGCCTGTGACATTGGTACTTTTTAGAAAGGGAGTAGTAGGTCAGAACCAAACCTGAACACAGCTGTTTTCAACCTTCTGAAGCATAGGTTGGACACATGAGGCAGTCCTAAAATGTGTTTCCCTTATGCATCTGTAGAAGGAGGAAAGACCTTTAATAATCATGGGGCTTTCCCCCTCAGTGTGTGCAGGGAATAAGCGGAAGTAGGAGTGAGGTAGGAAGTAGTTTATGGAATGGAGTCAGATGCATTGGGTAAAGAGACCAAGTTAGTACTTAGAGCATGTCAGACAAGCCCATTTCATAACAGTGATTGAATATTTTAAATCTGATGTAGAAGGGCAATTTAATATCCAGTTTGCTTCATTTCACTAGAAAGCAAGTTAAACAGTAAGATTACGGCAAGAACAAATGCAGTCCATAAGTCTTGCAACACTGCGGTTGTTCTCCAGTTATTAACTAAATTATGAGTCAATACCATATTTTTCCTTTGAGTGTAATGAAAATGGAGTCTTTTGTATTGTTTTAGAATAAATAGAATAAATTTTGTTTTCAGTTTTTGGGAGGAATGAGACTCAACATACTTATTAGCAATGGTTCTTATATGTATGTGTCAGGCATGTCAAATGCTAAATCTGCGTGTAAGCAATAATGGTTATTTGTAGTGCCTGTTGTTTATGAAACCTTCCGTGCCTGAGGACTCTGTTAGAATGTATGTGATGCATGTTTCTGCCTCACTTGCTTCATAATTCATAAGGATTTATTTTAAGAACTGTGGACTTATCCCACGAATGTTCTGAATTTTAATTCCTGATTGCCAAAGGTGTTGTGACCTTCCACTTTAAACATTTTGGATGATTTTCTACTTCTTTATATATTAAATTTCAGGGTCTTTCCCCTACTGTTTTCATTACTGTACATTTTTTTCTCCTTAAACAAAAGATTGAATGCATGGGCAAGTGGTGATTCCATCTGTGCCTCTTTTCTTTGTTGCTGAGCAAAAGAATTTATAATAATCTCTTTAGAAGAAAAATCATAAAATTCATTTGAAGTTTAGTGCATAATGCTTGTTTCATTAATTTCATATGAGTGGTGGTTAGGATAATTATGCAAATTCTTTATCTTTGTTATTCAGAGAAAAATGAATTTAGTGCTACTTTTTGGGAGAGATTAAATAATAGCTGGCAAACCTTTCTTACATACAGTTCTCTTAACATTTTTATATTCCAAATTGTAGTCACTTAATTCTCTATTTTAGAGAACAAATGATGTATACTGATATGCTGAGGCCTTTGACTAGATTTCATGTAGGTTCTGATTCTGAGAGAACTCTAGACTACTGAAAGCTATTGAATGAGGACTACAGTTGCTCATTTATTTGTGTCATGTCTTATGGACCTGAAATAATTTGGCCATAAACAAAACTTTTAAAAATGAAAGGAGTTCCCATGAAAACAGGCAAGGCTTTAACATAATGTTTAATTTCCAGTCAGAAGTGTGTATGATGTGGGGTGTGTGTGTGTGTGTGTGTGTGTGTGTTTGTGTTTGTGTGTGTGTGCCCACACATGTAGTCTTTGCCTTTTTTCTATTTAAATGTTGGCCTCTGTCTGTATGAAGACAGACCAGTGCACCCTCATGCTACCAACCATTTAAAGGGTTAGATACTTTCCTTTAAGGGGCCTATAGCAGACAAAGATATAAACTGCCGTGAGGAAGAGCCAAAAAGAACAGGGCAAAACACAACTAATTTATCTTGGATTCACAACCAAATTTCCCCTCTCAACTAAATTACTATTTATGTTATCAAGTGTCTTCTGGAAAATTGGGGGAATCTTAAGCATTACATGTATTTGGAGTTCAGACTCAGCCAAGCAGCTTCCCTGCTTATAGGACCCAGCCTTCTGAGGACACTGGTTTCTTCTTGTCCCCTTTGGATGATACCAAGTAACTCAAAGCAGCTGAGCAGGGGAGTGGTCGAGGTTTCCAAAGTAGAAAATTGCCTTACTTCTGAAGGTCTGAGTAATGGAGTTAGAGACATAGCAAAGAGTATAATTTCAACTGGACTACAATTAACTTCATGTGTGGGTGGTTTGAAATGAAGGGTGTTACCTCCCCTGCACTTTCCCTGTCCTAGCTGGGGACGTGGAACATCCTGAATAGCCTTCTCTTGGGCTGGTGGTGCCTAGGACTGGACCCCAGCTCTGTGTGGAGGCAACAGCACTCATTGTAAAAGAGAGGAGCTGGGTGGGTTTCCTTGTGTCGCTGCTGGGGTGGGCTGAACTCTGCGCAGCTGCCAGTTTCCAGAGTTACTTCTTACCAGGATTTGTTGGATACCTCAGTCTCTGGGTCAGCTGAGGAGTCTGTGAACATGCTGGTACACTCTTTCAGATTTGGGGGCTTCTATATTAAAATTAAAAAGAAGAGGGGAGAGAGTAGGGAACGGCCTAGGTGAGAGGGAGTTGGGATGTTCAGCATTGATTTGCTGGTAGAACTGAATTGACGTCACCCCCACTGTGCACACAGGGCACACATCCTGTTTACCTCAGATCCACTTGTGTCCTGCATGCATACACAGGTTGACAGTAGTAATCCTCTCTCTTCTGCCATACATCTGTGATAGAATATTTGACACTTGTTTTTATTCTAAAAATTATATAAGCAGTTGTAACAAAGCAGGAATTTATCTTATGTCATCCATGATCAAAATTGCCTAAGCAGTTCCAAATTTTCTTCTTGAACATTGAGCACAAAGAATCCTATTTTAAGTCTGTGAAAATTGAGTGGTCATAGTCACCTTAGAACAGAGCCACACTCTAACTTTATCTGGGTGGCAGGTGAGGGTGAGGAGGGCTATCTCGCAGGAGTAATACTAAACCGTTTGTTATTAGAAGGTTAATCCCAGCACTCGGGAGGCACAGGCAGGCGGGTTTCTGAGTTCGAGGCCGGCCTGGTCTACAGAGTGAGTTCCAGGACAGCCAGGGCCACACAGAGAAACCCTGTCTTGAAAAAAACCAAAATAAATAAATAAATAAATAAATAAATAAATAAATAAATAGTTACCTCAGAACATTGTTATTTTCAGTCTCACTAAGGCTCCCATATCCTAGGGCTGCTGTGACTTAATTTTATTTAACATACAGTGGGGCGGGGGTGGGATGCTGATAAAGGTACAAATTTGGTAGATACTTTTGAGCTAACAAGCACTAGTAAAGTAACACATTGCAAATAATGTAGTGTTTTTACACTGCCACCTTAGGTATTGAACGTAGTTTAAGTAAGAATGGGTTATACCAGACAGACAAAAACATAGTAATATTCTCCGTTTACTAGTGAAAGCTGAGTGATATTTTAGCAAGTTTTCAGATATTGCTAGCAGTTTGTCAGTGGTAATGAGAAAAGGGGTTCAGAATTATACAGCCCTATGCTGCTGCCACTTCCTGTCCGTATTAATGTGTACACTGTACACTTTTTGATGATGTCACTTATTTTCTATTTTTTTCCTTCTCAGAAGAATCTATGAAACTTTTATATGGAGGTATTCTTGTTAGTGCATTTCCTGACAGCTACTAAAACAATCCCATATGCAAGTATGCATTTAGTAAATACTTTGCTGTCTCTAGCAAGGTCCTCAGGCCTTCCTTGATCATGGTGTGTAGTCCCACCTATGGTATTGAGGGATTTTGGCAAAGGGAACCAGGTTGCCTGGTTCATACCTGTCATAAAAACATCCAAGATTCCTTTTGCAGTTAACTTAGCTACAGCCAGGAAAGAACAGTCCAGAGTGTGAAGAAATTACCTCCTGGAAAGGGAGAAATGGCTCAGTGGATAAAAGCCCTTGTCAAGCAAGCATGAGGACTTGAGTTCAGATCTGAGCCCCTGTAAAAAGCCAGAAGTAGTCATGTGCCCACTCATTAACCTCTGCAGTTTAGCTCCAGGTTCAACAAGAGACTTGTCTCTGAGGGGTGAGGTAGGAGAACGATCGGACACCTCATATCCTCCTCTGGCCTCTGTGTAAGCACCACCTGCGTACACTAACATTCACACTGTGCACTCACACACACATGAAATTTTTAAAAAATGTTTCTGATCTGCTTGGAATACTTACCTAAATATTGTGTGCAGTTAATTCTTTATCAGCTGTTTACACCTGATTTACATTTCTTTTCTATTTCATGGTGCCCATGTACTCAGTACCAAAACTTAGAAGGAAAACAAACAACAAAACCCAGCGAATTTTTCCTGTTCAGCAGTACAGTTTGAATAAGTTTTAACTAGTTTTAAATTGGTTACTACTCTCAAAAATGCCTCGGGATGACAGTGCTGAGCTTCATTATTCTAATTGGCTGGTTCTGGATTCAGTCCCACACTATAGTGTACCCAACTCTAAAAGCTAGCCCAGTTGGACTCTGAAGGGAAGGTAGTTCTAGAATCTTTCTGGAGCCCCAGGGGTACATGCCAGTGCTATACATCAGAAAAGAGGAGTCAACTAATCAGAAGACCTCCTTTGTAGCGCCTAAGAAATTAGCAATAAAGTGCATACCTTTGTTCTGAAGAATAGTCCTGACTAATAGAAGCTATAAATAACTTGAAAAAAAATCTAAAAATGTCTACTAGCCATAAAATTCTGAATAATAAATGTCTGGCACGATTGAGTAAATAGACATGTTTAAGTCAGCTGATCTCACCCCGAAGATCAGAAGCTGTTCACTCAGTGGTTCTCAGCCTTCCTGATGCTGTGACCCTTTAACTCTGTTCCTCCTGTTGTGGTGACCCCAGCCATAACATTATTTTGTTGTTACGTCATAACTGTAATTTTGCTACTGTTGTAATTCCTAATGTGAATGCCTGATACACAGAATATCTGATAAGCAATCCCTAAAGGGGTTATGACCCAAAGGTTGAGAACCCCTGGTCTAGAGGCAAAATCTTCACATAACTGATTTAACCCTGCCAAGTTTCAGATTATATTCTTTCTGCGAGCTACTCAATGCTAAACACAGTCAAATCTTCTAATATAATGTACAGATGCATGGCTGATGATAATTTAAAGATTGTTAAGTTCCACCCTTTCATTTATAAGTGAGGAAAATAAAGTCTAGAGAAAATCCATCAACACAAGGCCTCATCACTGGTAATCAGAGAGGCAAATGTGCTTCTTATTATTTCTTAATATTTCAGGAAGTCTATTATAGGCTAACACATGGGTTCTCAATCTGTAGGTTGCAACCATCAGAAAACACATAATTCTAATGGTCTTGGGAACTAAAATACTGCTTAATAGCAAAATTACAACCATGAAGTAGCAATGAAAATAAGTTTATGGTTGGGGTACCACAACCTGAGGTCACAGCATTAGGAAGATTGAGGACTACTGTACTAGAATTCTGGAAGTGTTAATTTGGGCTTTTGCTTCCAGAGAGTTAGAATCTATGATGGCGGCAGGAGCAGCTAAGAGCTCATATTCAAACCACAAGCAGGAGGTAGAAAGTACGTTGGAATGGCACAGGGCATTAAACCCTGAAGCCCAGTCCCACTGACACACCTCCTCTAACCAGACCACACCTTCTCAGCCTGCCTAAACTGCTCTGGAGACCAAACATTCAAAAGATTGAGCCGGTAGTGAACATTTTCTTGTATAAACCACCATACTTTGCATATGCATGATTGTTTTCCAAAAGTAGGTGTTGCTCATGTAATGCAGTTAAAATGCATTTAAAGGTGTTTCTGAGTTCTTACTGATACTTACTAAGGTTTTAGTTGTTTTGTTTTTGTGTTCTGGGTGAGGTAGAGCTAGGAGTCTTTATAATGAAGCCACTATGAACTATTTTCCTTTTAATAAGTCTTAATATTTATTAAAGATTATGAGATAGTTCTAGAGAAGTTCTATTATTCTGTTTTATCTTCTGCTGTTAGGATGTTCCCTAAAACCCAAAAGAACATAGTACAATAAAGGAGAAGAACTAGAAGACCAGGAAAGGAGATGGAAATGTATAAGTCACTTACCTTACACTGTCCTCTCCAGCAAATAGCAGTTTGGAGCTTCATTTCTTTATTTGAAGCGATATTTGTCATTTGAGACAGTTCTAGAAGAATGGGGACAGCCCTGATAGGATGAGACGTAGCCATGTGGCTTGGAGGTCTACTACATTTGGCTCCTGCCTCTATTCCAGCTCCCAAAGATTGCACATGTTCATATTCTGTGAGATCCCTTCCACTGTGTGTTTCTGCTTTGAAGTAACCTGGTCGCTGTCTGTGGACAGCAGTGTTGATGTACATGGTGTCTGTCCAAGTGGGAGGGTGCTACTGGCACTGTCTCTTTTTAATCTCTGCTCTTTGGAGAATTGTCTCCAACCTAAATCCTTACAGAAACCTTTTCTCTGAATTTTTCGATCTCTAGTTTATAATTGAAAACATGTAAAGCCCAGAAAGGTAAAACACCTTTACAAAGGTAAAGTTACTCAGTTTCCCAATAAGGGAGAGAGGGTCACTGAAAGGAGCATAGCCTCGTGCCTCATATTCAGTAGCTCAAGCATTTGTAGTGTAGCCGGAAAGAAGGAAGCAGTGTGGCTTTGCATGCTTCCGTGGAGTAGGCATTAATATTCCTTTGCTTCAGTTTAGGAATTCAATTTAAAATTTGTATTATCATGATACATGGTAATCTTCTATAGAAGGTGTGGTCCTCACACTGTCTGACTCCCTGTTACAGAATGGAGGCTGGTGTTCTAGCCACTGATTCTGATGCCTCAGGCTGTCCTGGGGCCTATGCAGCCTGCTACCTGGGTGACTCAGATCCACTGCTTTCCCTTCCCTTGCTTGTTGGTCTGTTTTTCTGCTTTTCTTCCCATTAGATTACACCTTCCCCTCCTTTTTAACCAGCTATGGCTGCTTTAATTGGACAAAAAACATGCCTGTTTTTGTGTTTTTTTTTTTAAACTTTTGTCATTAATCACTGGTATCATAACATCCTCTTAAGGCAAGTTAACCCTGTTGCTGTGTCCTCTCACTGCCACATCCAGAGTCAAGAAGGCTTCTGGCAGGATAAAAATAGCCCTCCTGCTTGCTGGTTTGTTAGCTTTCCTGGCAGTCGGAAATCTTTTGAACTCCTTAATTAGGTCAGCTCCTTGGTAGCTTCTCTGCAGACATTCCCTTCTGCCTGGGACTCTTAGTTGCTTTTAGATCTTGCAACTTTACAGCTGCCTTGAATTACAGTCAGGTAGTCTTTTATTCTGTAAAAATGTATTACATTGGCTTTTACAATCTTGTTTTACAATTTAAAATTGGAATTAGAGGTTTTGGTACAAAAAGAAGATGCCCCTTGTTTAGTTAATATTCGTAACTTAAATGAGTTTTGAGGTTTTCCTTTCCTGACATCCTGCTACTATGCTAGTTAGGGTAAAAGGCAGGCGCTTGAGTTTTGTCTTCTCTTTTTTTCTCAGAGAAGATGTACATCCCTGTTTGCAGCCAAAGATACTAGTAAACTTCTAATTCCCTGAAGCCAGAAGATCTCCCAGATTATTATTGCCTTCCCCAGTCTAGTACTTATTAGACAGAAGAAACTGCCTGGCGTCCTTTCTTGTGAAGGTGGAAAAATCATTGCTTATCTTTGGCTATTATTGGAGACAGAGAAGAATTACTGTTAGTTGCTGAACTACTACTACACACTAGGGGTAGAGGGGTCTTATCACTCTACGGAACTTATTTTAGGACTCTCTCACAATGCCTATAAGTGGAAATAGGGACCTCTGTGTCCCTAATATTCAGCAATATGAAGTAAATTACAAGACTGATTTTATCCTTTTTCCTGTATCTTCTAAGGCAGAGACATCATCACCTCCTTGTCCCCCCAGCCCCACTCATCCAGCAGCTGATTACTGAGTACTTTTCTATGCCTGGGTTCTGGAATCCAAGACTATAAGTCTGTTTTCAAAGAGTTTACTGCCATAGAGGAAGAGATAGCTTAAAAAGAAGTGTGGTTAGTTTTGATTGACAGCTTGACACAACCAGAATCACCTGTGAAGGGAGGATCAGTGAACAATTATACAGTTTGGCCTCTGAAGGATCGTTATTTGAGTTAACGGAAGTGGGAAGACCTATATCCTGAATGAGTGACACGATTTTAATGGTCTGGGACCTGGACTAAGTGAATAAGAAAGAGTTAACTGAGTACTAGGAAGCATGCGTGCTTTCATTCTCTGGCTGCTCTTGGCCATGGATGTACATCAAGTTCTTGCTGCCTTGTTTTCCCCACAACGATGGATTGTAATCTAGAATTATGAACAAAATAAAACCTTTCTTCCCTAAGTTCCTGTCTGGGGTATTTTATCACAGCAACAGGAAATGAAACTAAGACAATCAGTAATCTTGTATGAGAGGTGCTACCATACAGAGTGAACCAGAGCGTGGGTGCCATGAAATTGGGAAGACTTCTATAGGAAATAAGGCCAATAGGGAGCTGCCTATAGCAGCAGGGCAAGGGCTGGTAGAGAGAATGGAGATAGAGCTTGAGTGGTGAGACATTCCACAGAGGAAGTAACCAGGAACAGAGGTGATGAGTTAGCACATCTGGATGCCTGGCGGGTTTTGTAAGGGTAGGGAAATGGCTCTGTGGACAGATAGGAAAGAGCACAAGTGTAAGGATTTCGCCTGGCTGTCACACTAATGACCCCATCCATCTCATAGAGGGCTTTTGTTTGGCCTTAACTCTGTATGTATGAAATGTGTTTTAAATGGGTCTTTAGAAAGAGCAAGAATCTATAGCTGGTATCTGTTGTGATGGTCTGGCGGCTCCAGAAACCACACCAGGCCAAACAGAGAGGGGGGCAAGGTGGAAGCGAAAAGAGAAGGGGGAAGAGAGAGGTGGGGGCGGGGGAGAAGAGTAGAGAGTAGAGAAGTGGAGGTCGGTCATGACCACGTGGAGAGAATGGGGAGAGAGGGGGCAAGAAAGTAAGAGATCAAGAGAGCAAGAGAGGTAAGAGAGAGGAGGGGCAAGCAGCCACTTTTATAGTGGGCCAGGCCCACCTGGCTGTTGCCAGGCAACTGTGGGGAGGAGCATACCTGGCTGTCGCCAGGTAACTATGGGGTGGAGTTTAGACAGAATGCTAACAGTATCAGTGCTAGTTCTTCCTTTGTGATTTTACATAGAAATGCTATAAAAAGTTGGTTACCGGACAGGTAGTTCACGAGACCAAGTAAAGTTATAGACTTTGATTGTTAAGCAGTCTTATCATAAGGTACAGAGCATAGTGAGTACATTGCATTAGGTCGTACTGACATTGGTTCAGCATTTGTGTAAATACAAAGTTGGTATCATAGCCAGTGAATTTATAATGGGCCTTTATCCTTTGCTATATGTAGTCCAGGTGTCCATAGCACCATCTTGCTACAAGTATCAGGCAGTGTTGATTAAAAACAGAAGTCTGTAAGGGCCATCTGTTACATTTAATCAGAATTTGTGACAGTATACCTTTGACTTAGATGTGAGCTCAATAAAATTATCACTTTCAGAGTTTTTCCTAAACAACTACTACAATGTATGGCTGTATACAAACATATATGCACATGTGTGTGTATGGAAGTTAGGAAATTGTAATATGGGTCACTGAAAACCCCTCTCATTTTCTTTTAGAGTTTCTAGGTTATTCTAGCTTGAGCCAATTAAAAAAAATAACTTAGAATTTCATGCTACTTGGGATTGTATAGGTCCACATTGGCTATGTTGTAGACAGCAAAGCTGTTATTTTTTTATAGAACTTGATGTACCATGTCACAAACTGACTATGAAGAATAGAAGGTCATAGCGGATGTCCAGCAGCACTGTAGAACATCTTGATAGTTTTCATTTTTGTGTTTGAAGTATATGCTTTTATTATATCACTTCCTGATGAATCATCTGCAGCAGTAATATCTGGGTTTCTCCTTGGAAAATAAGTTCTAGTTATGAAAGTAACCTGTACATTTATTACTAATAAAATAGAGTGTTGACTTTTATCTCCTTGATGAACTTTCTTGGTCTTAAAAGAACATGAAGTATGCACTGTTACACCCTTCTTACGAACTCTTAAGTCCATCCATTTGCTAAACAGTGGTTCTTTCCAACTAACAGATACCCAGCGTGGAACTGTCAAGTTGGTACACAGACCTTTTCTAGCTGTAGAATTTGGTAATGTTGTTTCCCAGAGTCACACTGTATTAGTTGCCTATATTTGGCTAGGTTGAATAGTGTCTACAAATATAGCCTCTGGCTTCTGTATGAGATATGCTAGGTTCTGGCTCCAAATGCCATAGCTGTCTCCAGAGACATGCATTTCTGGTGATAGTGTCCTTTAAGGAAGAGTGTGGTCAGGTAGTGTTTTTTTATGTCTACAACACAGTCAATAGCAAAAGCCTTCAGGGATTGAATTTTACCCATCAAATGTGTTCATTTGCTTAAAATCCTAATGTCATCTCTTTTCCTTCAGGAACTAAATTTTAAATGTACAAAAACATTTATAGATAGATGAGTTATCAAAAAATCAACCTAGCAAGATGACAGGCATTGGATTATATTTATTTATGTTCACCTATCTCGGTTACTTTTTATTTTATTCTTTATTCATTATGAAATATTTATGTTTTAAGCTCAATAGAATAAACTCATTATTTTCTGGTGCCCAAACAGGAAACATAGGGTTTTGTTTTGTTTTGTTTTGTTTTTAATGTTGGAGTTGGAAAGAGCATTTATTATATAAAAGAGATAAGAGAATTTATCTACTAGTTGAAATGGTTGCATAAGACTGGCTATTACTGTGGCTAGAATTTAGAGATCTAATTTGAAAAGAGGTTTCCATTTTGGGGAAAGTGTCTTGAAAAAAGGATGACCCTGAAAATGTTTGAAAAAGCTCCTTGTGTCCTTCACTAAAACCAACACAGAGATATTTCTAACAGGTCAACTAATAACTGCCACACTTAGAAGTACTCAGAACAGCCTTTAGTAGTTCCATACAAACAGTGTGATATTATTTGATAGTAAAAGAAATGAGCTGTCGAGCTCTAGAAAAGACATAGAAGAACCATAGATCCCCAGTAAATGAAAGAAGCCAGTCTGATAAGGTTTGGTTCTCTGGTTTCGGCCAAACGATATCCTAGTAAAGGAAAAGCTATAAAATTAGCAAAAAGATCTGAGGTTTGGGTGATAGGACAGAATGAATAGTCAGAGCAGAGAAATCTTAGGGTAATGAAACTACTGTGATTCTGTATCAGCAGGTGTATGTGGATGTGTGCTGTTATACATTCTCTGAACAGTAAGAATGAAAGTAATATGACCTGAGGGTTTTGGGTTTTTGTTGTTGGTTTTTTTTTGGGTGTGTGTGTGTGTGTGTGTGTGTATGTGTTTATGAAATGCTTATTTAGATTAATCACTTTAAACAAATGTATCACTCTGGAGCTAACTTTTGCTGTGAATTTTTAAAAAGAACTCTTTAGATAGGCAGATAGGTACTGAGACATATAAACACGGTATCCGATCTTTGGCTGGGAGCATGCAACAAGTCCCGCTGTGGATCTATGGAATGGGAGAGTCAGGATCTTAGTCATTTAATAGGAAAGGAAAGACAATGAGCAGTATTGGCATCCACAGAGCGAAGAAGACAGAAGGCACAGAGGGATACTGGGGGTAGCTTGTAGAAGGTTCGGGTCCTCCATAGTATGATGGGTACTTTGAGAGAATTTCCAGAGGAGGAGAGATAGTACCCATAGTTATGAATGACTTTTTAGATTTGTTAGTTATAGAAAGAATTTACAGAATTGGGAAATATTGTGAAACTTAAAAAGAAAAACAATCTCTTAATGTCACTGCTGATTCTTTAAAAGTAGGGGAAGAATTCTTGATTGTTTTAGGAAGATATCACATGCATATTATATGGGCCTCTCAGGATCACAGCTGGTGCTCTCCTGGCAGTCGCCTTATCAGAAGGCAAGTTAAAGGCTTACAGTCAGTGTTCCAGCTGAGGTGGTGCTGACAGTGGCTCCCAGTGTCATGCTGTATCTTGGGTGCAGGGTAGAAAGCTAAGAAGCAGACTAGCTGTGAAATGTCACTCACCTAAAAGTAAGCACACACCTGAGCTGAGCCAGATTTTTGTGTCTGTGAAGTCAAAATATTTCTCTTTCCTCCAAAAATACCTACAAGATATGTTTCTAGTAAGTTTGAACTTTGTTTAACTGGGCCAGCTAGTATGGTAATCTGTCACTTGGATTCCTATTGTTTGTAGCCTTTCTTAGCCCAAACTAAGAGCTCTGGCTTCAACTCCAGTGCCAGCACCAAAGAAATTAGAGCATGTCCTCAGAAATATAAAGACAGCTCTTCTCAGCCCTTAATTTTAATCAATATTAATGCTTTTATTTAAGTATTGTCTTCTTAGTTCATCTTTTAAAAAATGTTTGATGATGAAAGAAAGTGGATTTAATAGCTCTTGTTAACTCATTTGCTTAGAGTATTACATAGCAACACAATGTAGACATGTTTCATTAAAGAAAACACGTGAGGGTTAATGGTTCATGTCATGCTCCTGTTTCAAACATCTCAAGTCCTTTTTTTTTTTTTTTTAAAGTATGCTGTGACAGGAGTAGAATCCAAGCTGTAGTTAAATCAGCTCCAGCAGCATTTACCAGAGTTTGAGTACTTGACCTGCACATTAACAGTGGAGAAACAAAACAATATTTAGGCAGAAATTGAAGGATCAAAATCAGGTTTCACTTTTTCCCTAGCTCCATTTCCCCACTCACTCCCTAAATAGCAATAAGCTGAAATCTTAATGAGAATGGTTAATTTCATCTTAGAAAGCCCCTTTATTTGATTAAATTGGTTGCAAATTTAATCAGTTGTGGTGTGGGATGTAGGTTAGTTACAGATTCTGGCAACAAAGAACATTCTCGTGACATGGGGCATTCCTGTTAGTTTCTTTCAAAGGCAAGAGTCTCACATTGAAACTTCCTTTCGAAGACTTGTTTGTACGTGGTGTTGGAGTGGTGGGACCACATTAGCTCTGGTTCCCAGAGTGCTCTCTGAACTGAGTAGATTCTTGCTGGCATTTAGAGAAGGTCTGTGCCAGCCTCAAGGCTTGGCAGAATCTCTGCCTCTTCTCTGCTTTTCCACAGCCCACAAGCCTCAATGCTCTGTGAGGCCAGAGCTCAGTGCTCTTTTCTAAAGGGACCTTTGTACTTCAGAGTCAGTTAGATAATTGGCAGCTACTCCTGACCATAATAGAGAATTAGCATCCAGGTTTTTCAGCCTTTGCTGAACCTGCTGAGAGCTCTCCATAATTTTTGTTTTTGAAGGTTGGTAAAAATGGGTACGTGGGGTATGGGGGGTTAAAAATGTTGCCACAGCGATATTTATTTTGTAACTTATTGTGTACACAGTATGTCTCCGATGAGGATTTGTGGTCTATATAGCTCACTCTACATGTAGAGGTACTTCAAAAACAGAAATACAGTTTCTTAAAGGCAGAGGAATTCCATTGCCTTCCCTTGCCATTGCGAGATAGTTCATCCAACACTTCGAGTACTTTCACAAGTTCTTTGTTTGGGAATAGCTTGAATAGTGATTTTAGCTTCAAAATTTGTGAACCATTTCAAACTTAGAAGCTAAGTGACCAGAGCATTTATTGAGTGCTCACTTTGCACAGCCCAAAACCCAAATTCAAAGCTGCCCGCATGCCCTTTACCTGTGAAAGCCTTTTTCCCTAAGGAAAAAGCCATATAAGAAAATAGTGTAGTTAATTGCATCCTTTAAAAAAAGTAACAGCCAACACAAATGAAGAATATTTCATACTTACAGGGCAGACAGTTTCAAGATTGTTTTAATAGACGGTGTCAGAGCGCCGTGGTGCAGAAGGACATGTTTTGATGGTGTCAGAGCACCATGGTGCAAAGGAACATGTTTTGATGGTGTCAGAGCACCGTGGTGCAGAGGGACATGTTTTGGGTAGAGTTTTGGGTGGAGGTTTAGAAAGGACAGTGGCCTTACTAGTTGGGTAGTTCATATGTCATGAGAGACGCTTTAGCACCCTCAGACTTCCCCTTTGGTACATCACTGCTTGACATGTCCTCTGATTAGCCATGTTCCCTAGAACAACAAACTCATGCCCCATAATGGAGATTTGTAAATATTTTGCATATTAGAAGCCACCAACTCCGCTCTGTTATTGAATACGTTTAAACTATCTATGAAAAAAAATTAGTAACAAACGGCCTTCTTTTACCTTCAGGTCGTCTAAACTATTCATACCCAGGATCCGATAGTTCTCTGCTTATTAATGGTAAGTGATAATTGATTTACCCTAGTGAAGTGCACAAGCCTGAAGTTAGTATTAGGTTAAGAAAATATAGTATTTGTGCTTCAACAAGTGCAAAAGTGGCACTCATTTGCTCTGCAGTGACATCTATTGGTTGCTGTTAATCACCTATTTTAACAATAACTTTTGTCCCTCAAAATTGTTACAGAAACTTTTCTCTAAAAATACTGTGAGCCACTTGATTCTCCATTCTGAAATTAATGAAGAGAGTAAATCCCACAATGACAGACCACCATCATCAAATACTAGTTAGCTTCTGTAGAGCAAATGAAAAGAGAAGGTAACCAGAAACTTAGAACCTGAAAGAGGCAGCTCAAGAAACACAGTGCTTTATGCTCCAAAGAGAAGGTCATTCATTATTTACCATCAAGGAGAGCATGAAGAAAGATGTATTAGCCTTTATAGTTCCTTCCATAGCATCCTTCCCTGACCCAAACGCTAGTAATGTCCCCACAAATCCTGCCTTTATATGTGCATGCCAGAAGAAAGTTAAAGGTCACAGAGAAGGCAAAGGCGACTACGCACAGAATTAAAGAACCTTAAAGTGCATAGATATTTTTGGTATCACAGTTTAGAATAAATAGGTGGACTACAGAAATCATCTTTTCTTTTTATTTGCTAGTGTGTGTGCGTGCGTGTGTGTGTGTGTGTGCGTGTGTGTATTTTTAAGATTTACTATGTGTATTTGTTTGTATGAGTATATATCCCATGTGTGTGAGTTCCTGTGGAAGCCAGAAAGGGCATTGGATTCCTTGGAGCAGAAGCTACAGGCTGCTGTGAGCTGCTGTGTAGGTGCTGGGAACTGAACTTAGGTCCTCTGAAAGAGCAGAAATCACCCTTAACTACTGAGCCATATTTCTAGTTCCTGCATTTTCCCCCAAAATTTCTGTTAATTTCAAATCTCTGTTAATATCTTCTGTCCAAGAATTATTTTTGCTGTATTCTCTTCATCAAGCAAACAGAAACAACAAAAAACTACCTTGTCTGTTTCACATGGTAAACGGGGGATCGAAAATGATCATTATAATTAGATCTCCTTTCGGTTACTACGGGAAAGTGGTGACCTACGGAGGATACAGTCAACAAGGGAGCAGACGAGTGAGAGGTGCTAGACCCAGCAGCTCTTCTGGAAGCTATATAGTGCAATAAACCTCACTCTTTGATCAAAGTTGTGTTTCCTTATGCTCAGTGCCAGAAATTTATTGTCATTGTCATTGTCATCATCATCTATAAAATAATGCTACTATACTATTCTAGCAGAAAACATCATAATATGCTCATAATATAATACAGGAGCACGAAAGGAAGCTAAAACCTACCAACCTACCACCTAATGCTGATAGCATAAAGAGGACGTCCCATCCACAGAGCAGGGTTTACCTTTTCCTATAGACTAGATCCAGGCTCAGGTCCGAGTACTGGAAATTATTGTGAGCTGAGATTTGGGATATGGCTGAGTGATTCCAGGCAAAACGATTGACTTTATTTGTGTTAATGAAGTTGTTTAGTTGGATCAGTTGCCTCTGGGACTCATCTTTGTGAAGTGCGGAAAAACTCTCTAGTAGCTTTTCCTTAAAGATCAACACATTTCAATTTTTAAAATTCTTTGTTATGCTTTTCTTTTCCCCATTAATATTTATTTTTTCATGAATAGCTAATTTTCAGTGACTCTTATTTGGCAAAAGGGAAAAGGAAGCATACTAAAGATGGCCTTTCCCCCGAGTATTTATATTCTGCATTTGTATTGGTTCATCGATAATAGAGGCCAGATACTGCCTTTTCATTGCTTCTTATGTAGAAGTTTTATTTATTATAAAAGTATACTGACTGGGGCTAATATCATTAATATCATCTCAAACTGAAAGATATAAAGATGAAGAAAACAAAAAAGATATAGAAATAGAAGAAACTCTGGCCCTTAAGCCAGACCCTAGCATGTGAGGTCATGATTGCCACGGTCTCAGGTATAGTATCCAGCCTCAGTGGGCCCAACAAACTGTTTCTAGTGTTAATTTTTTCTAGGGAACCAGTAAGACCAGATGCTGATTTCTTCATTTGTAATGAAGAATGAAACTTGTGGTTAGACCAGATAGCAGAACTTCAAGACTCAGTCATTCTCTAGTATTATAGCCAAATTTACTAGACGATTGTTTAAGTGGGGGCAGGAGAGATGGCTTAGTGGTTAAGAATACATGCTACCATTGCAGAGGACCCAGGGCTCAAAACTACTTGTTACTTCAACTCCAGGGAGATCCAACACCTCTGGCATCCTCAGGCACCTGTACATAAACCAATACACATAATTAAAATGTAAAGTAAAATAATTTTAAGAGATTACTTAAATCAGAGGCTTTTAGAAAAGGACAGTGAGACCTCCTGCACATTGATGTAGGTGTTGGCTATTCCTTCAGCCATGTTTATGAAACAATCTTGTGACTGGACCACTTCTATAATAAACTGATCCTACTACACTGATGCATTAGTAGCTTTGTTCTTAAGTCAGATTTTGGATGTATTTATCTTGGAAATTAACATATGGCAGTAAATGTGCTTAATGGAGACAAACTCAGAACTACAGAAACCTCCCATTTCTCAGGACTGAAGACTAAATAAATATAGCTAAATCACTCATCATCATAGCAAACACATAGGAAGTCAAACTAAAATCATTAACTTTTTAAAGCTAAGAATATGAACACTAAAATTTTACAAAAGGGAGCAACAATGACAAGTGATTTAAGAAGAGTCTGTAAAAGCTGACTGGGGTAAACATGATTTTTTCTTTGTTATTGAGATAAATAACACAAACCACTACTTTTAAATGTAGCTCCCTCAACTTTTCACTGTCTTTTAAAATGGATAATAAAAGCCTGATATCTTGTCACTTTATCACCACGACTAGACGGACTGCAGGGAGCTGTTCTGGCCATCACAGTTTATTCTGACTTTGAAAACCATGGGAAGTGATTCCGTCCTTGAAACACTCTGTTTCTACAGCTTCCGGGACATTACCTCAATAGCGTCAGAAATAAGAGCTACTTACCCCCACCTTTTGCACATTTCAATGCAAACATTCTAATTTTGACTGCTTTTTATTATGTAACTTGTTTTGAAACTTTCAAGCAATCTCAAGCTTTAGGTGAGGAAATAGGCTTAAATCCTAGCTAAATAAAGAGAAGGGCAGAGTCCTTTCCCAGTTTGGGGCAGTTTAGATTGGAATGACTCTGGAATTTGTGTGCACAATGATAAAAAGGCTCTCTCTTCCGTAGATCCCTTAACTGCTTCTTTTGCATTGCTTTAAACCCATTTTCGTACTATCCAGTGGCCTTCATGGACTAGTAACCTTTCAAAGATGAGCTAGTGTAATTCAACCAATAGTAATTAAAACCTCAGCAATACTGTTACAGAATATTATTACACACCTTGCTTCTGTGTTAATTATAGAAGGTTTGTTTTTATTCCCCCCCCGCCCCCGAGGGAATTCTTGGGTTTAAATGTATTTTAAAACCCAAGCTTTCTAGCTACTTTTTGAGAGCCATGTTAGTGTATTAGTTTGCTGAGGGTCAGTAATAAGCACACAGACTATGTGACTTAAATAAGTTTTTCCCCACACTTGTGGAGGCTAAAAGTCACTTTGTGGGGATTTTAGAGGCTAGAAGTCTGAGATCAAGGAACGCTCAGGGGTTATTTCTCTGAGACATATTCTTGGTGTGCAGATGGCTTCTTCTTACGTAGTCTACCTTTTTATACATCTGCATCCTGCTTTCTTCTTAGAAGAACAGAGGTCATGTAGGATGAGGTCACCAAATGTCCTCACTTAACTTGACCTCTTTAAAGAGCTTATCTCCAAAATCCATCATATTCTGAAGTCCTTAAAGGTAAGACTTAAGTGTATGAATGTGGGTGTGGGAAAATTTCAACCCATAATGAATGTCTTTTACTAGTAAATTTTATGTAATAAACACATATGTTTTATGTGCTTAACACTTAGTTTCTCAGTTAAGTAAAAGTGCTAAACATGAGCCAGACTTTCCTCTAAGTTTTTTCTGTGACCTAGCTAAGCACTAAGTTAAATGTTCACTGAAAGGTTAATTGTATCCATCCCTATGTTGAAGTTTAATTTTATCAAAGGAAACCAGAAGTCACTACCACTGCTAAAACAGAGAAGTCTGTACTTTCGTTCTATCATTTTTTCCTTTAATTTTTATTTTCAATTCTCTATTCTCTTCTATTTTAGCCCTTAGAATTAACTGTTTGAAAGTTGAACTTTGGGCACAAACCAATTCAAACCAATAACAGAATGTTAGGGTTTGGACTCTTTGCTTTTTCTAGAGAAGGGGTGTTGAGACCCATCTTTTATTTTTTTTTCCGAAAAAACCTTGTTTTTATTATTAAATGTTGTAGTACAAATCTGAAAAAGTCAACAAAGAACTGGCAATAAACCACACAGAGCCTCCCTGCGGGAGGGGTGCAGAGCAGTGCTAATAAATTAAATGAGACCCATCTTTTAAAGGCTATCAAAGACATGTCTCTTAATGATAGGTTTTTAGAATGAAGCAGGAAGATTATTTGCTCAGAGTGTGGGCAGAAATCTATCAAAAAAAGGCTGTAAAATGTATAGTTTTGAATGCTACTGAACCAACAAACTAATGTGACATAGGAAATTTTAATTATCAGCTACGTGTGTAAATTAATTTTGACAGTGAATTTATTAAATTAGATGCTAATTATAAAATTACTTAAAGTATTACTTTTGCATCTTTATTGGCCTGGATGTAGACATAGTGTCATAATAACTATAAGCTTCAGATCTTTGAATTTTACCTTTGTGTGTGTATGTGCGCCCACACTGATACATATACAGTAACGTTTGCACATATTAAAAGGGGTCACATAATAGCTGTTTCCTTTTTATATTCTAGTGTGGATACTTTCAAGTGAGACAAAAAGGGTGCTTATTAAGAAACAAATAGTAGCTCACCTTCATAATGGGAGGCATGGAGAGAGAGAGAGAGAGAGAGAGAGAGAGAGAGAGAGAGAGAGAGAGACACCAATTATTCTGTGCCTTCTTTGCAATTCTATCCCACAGACTAATGGAATATTTTACTAGAGGGAATTTGACTGAATATAATAAGTCTTGTATGAAAACCGTTTGTAAGCAGTCCTGTAGATGTGCTTTAGAAATGAAGCACTAAACAATAGATGTAATAATATGGATCCAGAAGTTATAGACATTTATGACCACAATTTTTCAAGCATGCTTTACTATTCTTGACTCTTGTTACTTCTGAACATTAAATCAGTAACAGCTCTATAGCCCCAAATCTCAATAAAAATAAAAGTAGAGACACACAAATAGTATTCATTTTTACTCTAATGGAGACTGGGAAGGCTTTTACTTAGCAGTACTAGCATATGTCTAAAAAAACATACCAGTCGGCCCCTCAGTAATTTTGAGAAAAGAAAATTCTTAGCAGAGTGTACTTCAGCTGACTTAGCCAGGACTTTCCCAGAACATGTTTGTCATTGTAAATGTCCCCTCTTGTCACTCCCTCGGTGTTTGCAAAACATCAAATGATATGTTAGACTTTGTATCATGAGATTAGACATCTGTGTGACATTTTCCCCAGGAAAGTCTGTGCTGCAAATATTTCATCACAGTGTGCTTTCCAACCGTAACCTGGAGTCAGTGAGGGCGCGTTAGAATATTGTATATATAAAGAGGCCACACTTAGCATTCAGTTCCCACGTGGATCTGGTTTGGGAGACGTATTCATCAAAGTACAGTTGGTTTACTTTTCCATATATGTTACAAGTCAAAATTCACATGCACACATACACAAAGTGTAAGTCGAAATAAAAAGTACATCCTCATTTTTGAGTTCCAAACATCATTATTTTTCAGTACAGGTTTATACCAATTTTTGTTTGATTTTTTTTCAAGTTTTTATAGTTGTACATATTGTGCACCTACAGCCTATATTCCCTTAATATGAGAAAAGGTGACTGATTAGTTTTCAAACATTAATCCCAGAATTTAACCTGTACATTAACCACTTAATTTTGTGGCATATAAATAAAGAATTCACACTTGAAGATTTTTGTGGATACTTTATTTTAGTTATTTATCTATAGCTTCTATTATTCTTGAAGGTTTTGGATTTTATTAATTTTTTAAAATGGGAACCATGTGAGTTTTCATGTTGTCTTTGTAGCTTTTCAAAGCCATTCTTTTAAATCAGTATCTGTTTGCACAGTAATTGAAGTAGCATCAATCTACTTTTAAAGATAGAACTCAGATTCCCAAGTCATTCTTTTCTCGAACTGCTTTGTCTTTGAAGTGGCTATCTAAATAGAATGTTCTCAGGCAGACTCCCACTTTTGTGATGTCACTTGTCTTTCTAACCTCTGTCTGGTAAGTTGGAGAGAAGCTCATTACCTGCTAGCCTTGAAGTTGTTGAAATGAGCACCTATCAGGCTTTCCTTGAGGAAAGTCTTAGCGCCGTTGTAGGCCATTCACCCCAGCAGTTCAGTGGACTCTGGTACTATGCAGTAATGGTAGAAAGGTAGTTTTCTATGAAAACTAATTTTATTTTGCGAAGTACTCACCTGGTAGTTCTGAGTTAAACTGATTTGTATTGAATCTAGAAGACTAAAAGTGTTTTCCTGGCAGTTTTTAGAGTGACATCTACCTGAAGAGTCTGTTCCAGCGTTCTGTTTAAACCCAGTCCGCAGCCAGATCTCATTCCTGCTGCATTCTTTGCCTGAACACAGCAGTAGCCTTGCCTGTGGCACGGCAATCCTGATACTCCTCCAGGTTTCCTTTAAGAGCCCACCTAGATTCCATCTCCGCCACTCCCTTTACTTCAAGGTACCTTCCTTTCTCTCCCTGTTGCACGAGCCACATAACCAGAGAACTGTGTTTCCAGAGACATCCAAGGTTAATGGTTGTGTTATATACTGAGTTTCTCCTATACATACATACGTACATACATACATACATACATACCTGTAATAAAGTTTAATTATAGATGAGGTATGTAAGATATTAACAACAACAATGAAAAATGATTTAAATACACTGTAATAAAGGTTATATAAATATAGTCTTTCTCAAAATATCTCAGAAGTGACTAATAGGCAGGTAGCACAGAGCAGATACACACTGGACAAAGAGATGATTCAAATCAGCTTGCATAATGCCACTCAGGACTTATAAATTGTATTCCTGGATTTTTTTCCCATTTGATATTTTCAAATCGAGATGTACCACTGGCAACTGAAACCATGAAAACTGAAAGAGGTCTGTAGCCATAGGCATGGCTCATTATCATTACAATTCTGTGTGAGCCTGTGGCATATATATGATCACTAGTTCTTTGAGGTCAAAGCCTCAGGTTGTTTTATCCACTGTGCTTAGCAAGACCACAGGGTCAGGAATTACTGAGTCATGCCAAGGCCCTAGAACAGATGAGCCTTCATTGCCAGTTTACTTAGGTAGAGAACATTTCCTCAGACGTTCTTGGTCTAAAGTGTGTGCTGTTTCTTGTGATTCAGTTAATTACCTTTTCTCTTCCTTTGAACTACAACTGACTTGATGACAGAATGCCAGACCTTCAGTTTGGAACATTTGGGACTGGGTACAAGGGTTGTTTTGGTTTGGTTTTTGGTGGTGGTGGGTCATTTATTTGTGGATACAAAATGGCTGACTAAAGCCAATATATAAATTGCCTAAAATTTTCATTAGTTATGATTTTCTTCTATTTGGAATGAACATAAAATACTGTAAATATACACTTTGTAATGGTGAAAAGTCATGAATTCAATATTGATATATTTACTAAATTGTTAGCATAGAAATCTGAGAGAAAATATACTGAACATAGTGGCAGTTGGTATAGCATCATGCCACACACAGCCTTAGCTTCATAGTATCTTGGCTCTTGGATGCTGACTACAGCCAAAGGTTTTCTTTAAAACAAGTCAGGTTTAGTAAAGATTTATAGTGTCTTTGAAGTTCTTTTTTAAAATGCATGAAACTGACCGCCACCGTCTAATTCCTTGGTTTTTGATACATAGACCAGGAAATATAAAGAATGCGGCCATCTTTCCATTTCAAAAGCTCGCTCATAGATGAGAACTCAGTGGATTCTTTGGCAATGTTTGAAAGGTTGTTTTTTGTTTGTTTGTTTGTTTTTTCTTCTCATTTGACATGCAGCAAGGACTTATGGGCGAAGGAGAGGTAACATCAATGTTTCTCACTTTTGAATGTATCAGTTCTATATGGAGAGAATTGGGCTTACCCAGCTTATCATCTCTGTGGGGAAGGAGTGAAGGGAAGTGGCTGGGTTTGACCTGTATGGAATCTCTGTGTTGTAGTTGGAGCTGTAGACATTCTAACTGAGGAGACTTGACGAGCCTGATAGTTTGGTTGTAAATTCTCTATATTGGATACTTAGCTTACTTACAGCTAAAGATTTGCCTTTTTAACTCCTTGGAAGAATTTAAGAATGTTTTTTAAAGATCTGAGTATTTAAAGGCTAGACTTGTCTAAAAATTATCACATTAATTGGAGAGTCATTTATACTTAAGTAACTTACATGAGCTTGTTTTACTACATGAAGTAAACATGGTACATACATTTAGTTTAAAGTATGATGAGCTGAATAAATGAGTAATTCTACAACTGTTTTAGAAAGAACAGGGGATTTTAGAGACTCATTTCTTAGACATTCTTAGCTAAACGTAATTTTCTTCTCTGTAATACTTTTGCTATTTTATAAGACTATTAAGTCACTTCGACTTAAAATGTGATTTAAAACAAAACAAAACAAACGATCATTCAGAAAGTAATCTCCAATTGTAGAGCCGTTTTGAATCGTAATTTACTTATAGCACATAGGATAAATGCATGACAGGAACACTATGCTCACTATGACAGGAACACTATGCTCAGGAATGGGACTTACAGCTGTGGCAACAAAGGGCATGTGGGCATTCCCATAAAGGAAGAGACTTGAGATCATCTCTAGAGTACCATTAACCGTTCCTCAGAGAACACCTTAAAGGGAATAGCAGCCTGAGCAGGGCTAACAGTTGAGAGATGCAGCTGTCTGCACCTCTGTGCTTTGCTTATTATATAGAAATTTCTATTTTCCTGTCAGGTAAGTATGGGGAGACTTATACACATTGGTGTTTCTAGTCTTTCTACTTTCTTATGTATTCCAGATGATTGGAATTTCAGTTTTTAGAATAGTTTTTCAAAATAGATGACATCCTTGGTAACTGATAATCACTCAGCTTTAGCATGCCTTCAGATCTTAAACACTGTTAAGACTAGAAGCTGAATTGGGTACCAACATTAAGTGGGCTTTGATTATATCCTATTAGTTAAGGTAAACTAAAATGAGTGTTCATTTAAATTGACTTGCTCACTTTAAGTACATTCTTAGGAAAGTGTGCAGAGACTACATAGTTTAATCCATTAAAGAAATTTATGTGATCAGCATTTTATAACTAAAGTTAATATTCCATGTCCTTGTGTAGGTTGCCATGGGGCACTTGCCAAGGCAGTGCAGTCTGCTGCCAACTGGTTTCAAAAGACTACTCTCTTCTAACTAGGCTTCCATTTCACATTCGGAAGCTTCTGCATTCCTGCAGGATACTTGAGTAGCCCTCTGTTTAACCCTATATAGTCTCTCTGATGCGGTAGACATTAAGGTGATAACAATTGAAGAACACAAGTGATCCTGTAGTGAATAAATAAAAGCAGCAGTTCTGTCAACTCATGTCTTCTTTGGTGTGTGTAATAGATAGTGGCAAGGAGCCTTTTCTATTAGCTTTCTGCTCTGCTTTCTGTTCCAGGTCAGTCTTCATTGTTTCCGATGGAAGATGGATTCCTGGATGATGGCCGTGGGGATCAACCTCTTCATAGTGGCCTGGGTTCACCTCACTGCTTCCCTCACCAGAATGGGGAGAGAGTGGAACGCTATTCTCGCAAGGTGTTTGTGGGTGGATTGCCCCCTGACATTGACGAAGGTATGTTCAGGAAGGACTGTTTGGAGCCACATGCCACTCTGTGGCCCATGGGGAAGTTGTATCTAGGGCTTGCTGTTGTTACAGCCCCTGCCTTACCTGGCTCTGACTCTTCAGTCTCACTCACCTTGTTCTCTTGTCCTGTCATCCTATGGTAATAAGCCATAATACCGTCTTATGGTAAGAAGATTAGTTGCAGAAGGAGGAGCAGGACTGTGAGGATGAGCTGAGGGCCAAATTCAATGGAACAGAGGGACAACTCAGAAGATTTCCCAAGAATTCTGTTGTAGACAACATGGGCTTAACTGCCATATTTTGTTTTCTCCAGTTTTATTTTGTTTTGTTTTGTTTTAATTTCCTACTTTTCATTCTTTCAAAATTTTAAATTTTAGATTAAGTGTGAAGTTTTTTAAAATGTAGTCTGTAGTTGTACTGCAAGAAAGAGAATCTTAAAAGTGACTTTTTTTTCATTTAACAAACATTTATATGTCTTCTAAACAGCAGCACTGTTATTCAGCTTATTATAGAAGTAAATAAGATAGAGGAGCCTGTTTCTAGAATCTACATTCTAATGGGGGAAGGTGATCAAAAGTATGTAAACATAAGAGAAGATACCAGAGAACAGTAGTGGAAAACAACATTCAAGGAGTCTTCTTAGATTGAATGGCTGAGGAAACTCACTTTAAGACAGCAGTATTTGAGCTGAGACTTGAGTCAGTAGCCAGCTGTACAAGGACTTGGAGGGATTCATTATTCAGTAATATTGAGTTCATTTCTGGGTTTTAGCAACTGTAATAAAGATCACAGAGGCAGACCATCTGGCAATTATACAGCCGTAGGCACTTTTATCTTGGTTTCCTGAATGGAAATGGACATAGACTAATTTATGTTCTAGAACATAGAATCAACTTCTGTAAGATCTAAAAATATTTAGTCATTTGTCACTTAGACTGAGATCAAGTTCATCAACCTTCTAGAAGGTTGGCGGCTATAACAAACACACTTGTTAGATATCTTGATAAAATTGCTGTAATTCCAATTCCATCCACTCTATTCTCCATACCACCCTCAGAATGCAGAGCTTGAAAAAATTGTAGTGTACACAATTGTGCAGTACAAAATTACAGAATGTCTGTGGGATGTAGGATGAGAAGCAGATCATCGGAAGAAACAGCAGAGTATACTGCACTGATGGACACTGGAGGGAGATCAAAGCAGAGGGGAGTAAGGCTAGGAAAACCACGAGATATCGCAGTTGCACTGGAAATGTCAAAGTATGTTGCTTTTATAATACATAGGTATAAAAATAGTTATAAACACATTTAGTTGCATGTATATTCATTTATTTCCTACTGAAGAAGACTTGAAAATAATGAATACCCTCTAGTTATGAGCATATGGGACTTCTTTTTCACTGTTAAAAGGAACCAAGGCTACATTTTAAAAAAGCATTCTCTAGGTTGTCATGATTCTAGAGGTGAGGTAAGAAGACAGTATACGGCGTATCTTCCTGAGCCACCAAGTATGGACGTGCAAATGACAGGGAAAGGTCAGAAGGTCCTGGAAGCTCCCACTGCCCACTCAGGAAAGGAGAGAGGAGACAGAGGGAGGAGTGGCTGGGGGGGTGGAAGATAAGTAGGTAGGTAGGTAGAGAGATAGAAAGACAGATAGATGGATAGATAAACAGACGGATAGATAGATAGATAGATAGATAGATAGATAGATAGATAGATAGAACATCAAAACATCAGAATAATTAAAGAAGGAATTGGAATGTTTTAACCTGTTGAGTAAAGTAGGTGTGTACAGATATAATAAACAACTAGAAGAGAAAGAGAGCTCCTCCATACTGTGCAGTACTGATGAGCAAATGCAGAGGGAACAGTGGAAACAGATCATTAGCATTTGGCAGCCATCATGGTGGGCACCTTCTAAGAGATGGCAGGACTAATGCAGCAGGATGCTGGTAGGTAACCCAGTCTTCCTTGCGAAGTACAAGTCAGATACAGAGAGGAAAATGGTTTCTTGGTAGAGAAACCAGGCAGAAGCCAGTGACCAAGATCATTGTGCCTAATTAATGATGAAGAGACACAGCGTCGTTTGTGTTTGGGACACATAGCATGAAAGTGGTCATGAGGAAGCAGGGTACAGATCCAAATGAAGGCACTGCTAGATGGATTTACCATAACCAGATCGCTTACCAACACCAGGAACTTTTCATAGTTCTGGAGGTTGGGAAGCTAAAGTCAGAGTATTAGGCACTTCCTTGCCTGATCAAGTGTTTTATAATAGCCATCATTGTAAGTCTGCATGATGGGAGGGGCAGAGGAGCTCTTTGGGGCCTCTTATGAATAAATATGCTAAACTGATACTCTTAATGGGGCTTCTACCTCCATAACCCAGTCAACTACCTAAGGCTCCTCTCACATTGGGGATCTGATATTAGCATAAAGATTTATAAGATTGAGTGTACATTTAGTCTATAGCAGCATTCTATAGAACAGTGGTTCTCAACCTTCCTAATGCTGTGATCCCTTATTACAGTTCCACATATTGTGGTAATCCCCCAATCATATTTTCATTGCTGCTTCATAACTGTAATTTGCTACTGTTATGTAATATAAACAGCTGACCCGCAGATGGTTTTAGGTGATTCCTGTGAAAGGGTTGTTTAACCCTCAAAGGGGCCAAGGCCCGCAGGTTGAGAACCACTGCTATACAGAATGAATGTGAAGAGCTAAGACAAGCTAGCACTTCAGGGAAGTGACAGCTCATACAGCATGCGCTCTGGGTGGGATTCTTGGTCAGGTGGACTCAGCGCTGGAGAATCATTGAATCGGTATTGATTACTTGAATGTGGAAGCTACAGATAGAGTTATAAAAAAAAAAGCAACCTTGCTTGGAGCTGATAGCAATGGCAGCATTTGGAAATTATAAAGCATAATGTCAGTAAAAGATTGTGGCTAGATGAACTGATTGATATATGTATCTAACTAGAAGGAGAAAGAAGAAAAAGAAGATGTGGAAGGCAGATGTGCCAAGTCCTAAGTGTGATAAGTACATGAAGTAATACAGGGGCTCTTCCACTGTTGGTGGAGATAGATTTGTTTATTAAAAGGGGGAACACGAAAGGGTAGCAGTGATGCGATGAGGAAGGAGGCAGCACGAGCCCTGCTGGGAGGTGGACAGCTGACCGTGTCCTGGTCTGACCTGTCCTTGTTCTCTTTTGTGCTGGGTAAATATTTAAAAATGTGGCTGACCCCAGGTGAGCTTCCACAGCATCCAGCCGCAGGGGTGCTCTGAGTGCTTAGGCATTCTCTCAGACACATACTCAGAAGACTTTGGGGCTGGGCACACACTTCTTTGAGTGGCCACATTATTCTAGCCACAGAATATTTTTATTTGTGTCTTCATTACAGTAAAGTGATTTTATATTACAAAAAACATATAAAACTAATACTACATTTTTGTTGTTTTTCATTAGATGAGATCACAGCTAGTTTCCGTCGCTTTGGCCCTTTGATTGTGGATTGGCCTCATAAAGCAGAGAGCAAATCTTATTTTCCACCAAAAGGTAATTCTCGAGAATCCAATATTGAAGTACATTTTATTCTCAGATTGTCTAATTTGGAGCATTTTCATAAATGTTTACTTTCACTTCAAAAGTTTTTGTTGTTAAATTTATATTTTTCTAAGTGCGTTTTAAATTTTTCTACCTAATATACTTTTAATTCAATTTTAATTACACATTACAAGATGTTTTCAGATACTACCAAGTAGAGCTGGTGAGAAGGATCAGTACTTTTGCCATACCTGACAACCAGAGTTCTGCCCTCCTGGACCTACGTGGTGAATAAGGAGAACCTGCTCCTGAAAGTTAACCCTTGACCTTCATGCATCGCGTGCGCGCGCGCACACACACACACACACACATAAAGTGCTCGTGCAGAGAGAGAGAGAGAGAGAGAGAGAGAGATTCTGTGACCTCATAAGATTCTACTAAAAATTGTACTTAAGATTCTACTCAAATGAGGTGTTAATGTGTTCAGACTTTTAGTAGAAATGTTGTTTTAATTTTTTCATATTTTCTACTCTTTTTCCCTTCTTTAATTTTATTCTAAGCGTTTTATCTTATGTATGACAAAGACAGGAAAGCGTTGAAGTCTTGTGTTCTGTTTCTTCCTGCCCAGGCTATGCATTCCTGCTGTTTCAAGATGAAAGTTCTGTGCAAGCTCTCATTGATGCATGCATTGAAGAAGACGGGAAACTCTACCTGTGTGTATCCAGTCCCACCATCAAGGATAAACCCGTGAGTATAGTTTAGCATGAAGCTGCCCTTTGTTTACGCCACCACTCACCTGCTTTGTGTAGAAACTTCTTATGATTTCTACTTAAATTTATATGTTTGAAAATTGAATATAGCGGTTTCATTATGTGTTCTTTGGTAATTTCACACATGAATACAATGTATGCCAACCCCTCTCCAGCTTTTAGAAGACATCCGTCCACCACACCTTTCTCCCACCTGTGTTATCTCTTCCTCTTCCTCCCCCTCTTCCTCCTCCTTCTAGTAACTCCCTGAGTCTAATGAGCGCTGTCTGTGTATGTGTGCATGGGTGTAGA